>JAJHZJ010000340.1:1800000-2520000 GCA_023548195.1 Bettongia penicillata ogilbyi | reverse complement strand
ATATCCCCACTTCCAGTTCTCCCCTCTCTTTTGAATTCAAAGGATATTGAAAAGAAGAAAATTGAAAATTTTAAATGTAAAAAAAAAAAATCCGAAAGTATGTTCCTGATTTATGTGCGTTTCTGTTCCTTCAGGTTCTTGAGAGAGTAAGAGGTATAATCCTTCTTGCCTTGACTCTTTTGCATTTCAATTTCTCTATGTTTTTCACCCCTCCCTTTTATTTTTGCTAGACAGAAACTTGAGACCCAGAAAAAGAGTTGATTTACTCAAAGTCTCCTTGCATAACATGTGAAAAGTTGAATCAACTTGCTATATCTAATTGTATTCACTTCTTTTAGAGTTAATTATTATTACAGGTAGGATATCCCCTTCAGAACAAGATTATTTTTTTCTGGGGGAAGTTATGGGGAGGGGAGGTCTAATCTGTGACTTCAACAGCGTAGAGAACCTTTGGTCAGGGAAAGCCTTCTACCAATACCGTAAATCAGCAACTCTATTTTGTAACAGTAGACTTCTCTGGGATCACTGAGTGGTTAGATAATTTGTTTTGGGTCACCCAACCATAGACAGTCCTGAGCCCAAGTCTGTCAAAACTGTCTTAGAGACTACTTAAACAAATCCCCCCAAAGCAAAACTTCTTGCCTGTTCTAGAGGTCCAAAAGAGGTTTTCATAATATCTCTAAAGCTGATGAAAGGTAAATTATTTGCGTAGTAGTAGAGATGGTGCTAACTTAATTGAGTTAATTTTCATAAATAGGGGAAAAGCCTGTCCAAAGGGTTAAATAACATATGAGAGTATCTTCTAATGAAATATTTTCTTAGTAAGAAACTAGTAAGAATTCAAACTTGTCTCTCCAATTTCAAATCTGGTGCTTTTACCTACTGTTCCATCAGACAATTTATAGACTAGTTGAGTGAAGTGGGAAATAAAACCCTCAGGTATAGAGTTCACAAACAGAATAGAATAAGCACTTACAAAATGCTATCTAGGTACAGAGGAGGGAAAAGTTCACTCTGGGGGTAAGGCAGCTACCACCAGCTATTGTATACACAACCAGTGTTAGCACAAGGCTGGGAATACAAGACTCCTCTAACCACTGAGCGGTCTGAGGCTAATAGATCACTTGAGCTTCAGGGTGCTATGCTGATTGCAATTAATACAGAGAACAGCTCCTCCCAAGATGGTGAGCTCCTTAAAGGCAGGACTGTTCTTTGCCTCTTTTTGTATTCCAAGTGCTTAAATAAATATCTGATTGATTATCCATCTACTTGGAAGTTGGGTACTGATATGGTGGACCCTAGAGGGGTGGGCATTGTGGACAAGGAGTTGGTGACTGGGCCAGTTTGGTACAGGATTAAAAACACAGGCAGAATTAAATATTGTGGCGATTTCTGTGGGCATGTATACTTCCCATCTTCTCTATCTGATTATATGAGGCAGGACATTTAGTATTCCTGCAAATTCTGACTTAGTATCTAAACTCTAACTGCAATTTCTAGCAACTTTAAACAGACACTCTCCTAACAGACATTATTGCAGACTACTGTTTACACTTGAATACATAATGTCTTGTAGTCTTCTATTCCCTTATTAGGAATATTTGAGTGAAGAAAGGGTTCTTTCTGGCAGGGCTATGAATGTCTTCTTTCATGAAGCATTTTTACCCCATTCTACAACATCCTATGCAAGGAAAAGGGAATAATTAATAATAATGAATCCATATTTATATAGCATTTTAAGATTGCCAGTATTTTGCATATATGTGTATATAAACCCACGCGATTCATGCCTCAGTTCTGTGAAGTTAAGTGCTCTGTCCTCACTTTACAGATGAGGAAACTGAGGAGGAAAGTCTATGAGATTTAAGGTCACACAACTGATAAATAACTGTTGAAATAACAGTTTAAACTAAAGCCTTCCTGACTCAGTCCAGTGAGTTACCCACTGCCCTATCAGATAATTTATAAGCTAGTTGATGGAAAAAGGAAGTGAGAGAATACGAGAGACATAGACAAAATAAGTACTTGTAAAATGCTATCTCTGTCCAAAGGAGAGAAAAGTTCACTTTATGATGTGGATAAGAGCAGTTAGCACCTGCTGTACTATCCATACCAGCAGATAGATTAAGTCTGGGAATACAAGAACTCATTCAAACTATATTGAATTGAGTTATATTCAATGTTACAACCCTAAAAGTCAGCATTTGCTCACCACAGTTCCATGTCTTTGCTAGAATAAGACCCTCCAACGTCAAACAAAACAACATAATCATTTCTAAGATTGTTTTCTTTCCAAAGAAATCAGCATTACAAATGATGTAATATCATCTGACGTGGAATTAACAGTACACACAGAGAGCTAAGTAAGTTCTTAAAGAGATTTAGTTCCATGTGCAAGTTAATGAAAGATATCCAAGTTCCCATGTGCCAACATCTTATCCACTTGGAATAGGTGTTCTAAAGTTATGACTGGTGGGTAAACTAAAAAATGGAGGAGTTTAAATGTGTTACTTTCATATATGTGTCATTTTCAGTCTAATTGTTGAAATACTCTTAACATCTTTAAAAATGGAGACATGAAACCCAGAGCTATCTTGAGGTCATATCTGCCTAATTCCCAGGTACCATAGTCTGTGAGTAAAAGTGTGGAATTATGAAAGGTAGATATTTCAGGAAGGTTTATCCTTCAGGAAAGGCAGTTGAAAGAACATGATAAAAATATAAAGCAGTTCTGCTCTTTCCATCTTTACCTATGAATATCAAAGGTACAGGATAGAGACTCCCAAGTTACAATGAATAAGTCTATTTGCTTGTAACGTTGGCAGAGTTGTAATGACTGTGAGATAATATGGATTAAGAAATGGCTAAAAAAAAAAAGGTACATGAATGTAATGGGATATTCTTGCACCATAAGAAATTATTCAGAGGGGTGGAGCCAAGATGGCAGAATGAAACAAGTGACCTGCTCTAGCTATCTTCCAAACACAGTAACATACACAATGTGCGAGACTTATTTCTTCTTAGCAATGCAAGGATCCACGACAACTATAAATGACTCATGATGGAAAGTGTTGTCCATATCTCAAAAAAAAAACAAAACTATGAAGTGTGAATGTAGATTGAAGTATGTTTTATTTGCTCTCTTTTTTTCCCCCTTTTTTGTTTCTTCTTTCTTGTGGTTTCTCCCATTGGTTATAATTCTTCTTCACAACATGACTAACATGTAAATAAATTAAATAAGAATGTCCATGTAGAGCCTATATCAAATCATACAGTCTTGGGGTAGGGAGAGGGGAGAGATGGGGAAAAAATTGGAACTCAAAATCTTATGGAAGCTAATGTTGAAAACTAAAAAATTAATTAATAAAAAAAGAAATTTCATATATATATAACTACAGACTTACATGTGTAAGCTAACTTATGCGAACTAAAACAAAGAGCAGGACCAGGAAAACAATAGACACAATAAGTAGGACAGTATAGATATAAAAGACAAAAACATAACTGAAACTGAATGCCATGAAATTATAATGGCCTGACTTGGTCTGAAAGAAGCACCTCTTTACCTTTTTAGCACATGTGATATCTTGAGGACCAAGTATAGAAAGCTTTCCATTTTATGAAAAGAAATAATGGAACTGGGCAATTTCTTCTACCTCTCTCTTTATCTCCCACTCCTACTCCACCCCATAGTATATCTTCCCCAGAAACTGCCTGACACCAGTGTCCTGGAGTGTTTGTCTCCATCTCTCTTGTCTACCACAGCAGGGTGTCCATTCTCTATCCCCACCCACCCCATTACTACTCTGAGGACATGATACTGACATCATGGTAATTTGATATATTAATTAATGAGTAAGGAGAATCTGTTAAAGGCAAGTCATTTAATGATCTACATGACAGTAAAACCAGTTTATGAATAGGAGGAATAAAGATAATATATTGCCTCCTTTGCTCTTTTTAAGAGCATGAAAGTTTTCCTTTTTCTCCTACTCAGGGTCTTTGAATGCTCTAAGCTTAATCATAGTCAACTTACTAGTTATCTTAAAGACCCGTGCATACACACACACACACACACACACACACACACACACACACACACACACACACACTTTTCTTAAGAGTCAGATCGAACACTCTGCCCAGGCTATTATAGAGAATATTCCTGTGTTAGGTGGCAATTTGTATTATGCCCCTCTCATCTTAAGAGTGTCCGACTAGGTTCTAATCATCCCTCCTATCTTTGCAAATCCAGAGCACAGTTGTACTTTAAATGCTTTCCATCTGTAATGTAAGTAACATCTTGATTGTGGATATCAAATATTTAACAAGTATTTATTACATACCGCTGTACACCCACAGAACATTAAACATAACAGATGACTCAAAGATTAGAAGTCATTTTAAAACACATTCTCACTTGCCCCTCTACAACTGTGATTCTAAAAAGTACTCATTAAAAATATTGCCTAAATGACTATTAAATGACGGGTTTATATGGTACATGAATACACACACACACACACACACACACACATACACACACACACACACACACACACACACACACACACACACACCAGCAACTTAGAACAAAGTCCTTGAGGAGCCCTCTCAAAAGTACACACTTCTTCCCAGTAGAGGAAGAAGCTGGACAGGGACTCAGTGCAAAATACCCTCCACATCCAAAGAAAGAACTATAGAATCAGAATGCATAATGAAGCAGACTATTTTCTCCTTTGTTATGTTTTGTTTATTATTTCTCTCATTTTTGTTTTAAATTATTTTCATTTTTGTTTTATTTTGTTTTAATTTTGTTATATACTGTTTTAATAATTTTCCCCCAATTTGTTTTAATTATTACATTCAACATGACTGATGTGAAAATATGTTTATTAAGAGTGTATGTGTAGAGCCCCTAAGATTGCATGCCATCTTGAGGGAGGGGGGAGAAAGTGGGAGAAAATTTAAAACATATGGAAGTGATTTCTGAAAACTGAAAACAAATACACTTTTAAAACTAAGAGAAAAAAATGTTCAATAAAAACAAAAAAGCTAGACAGGTAAGAGTGGGTACAGATTTTTCCTCAATCAAAAGCCACTCAGAGTCTTAATTACAGTAAACCAAGGTAGGCAGTACTTTTTAAGAAACATATACACACAGAGCAAGGCATAGACCCATCCTGCAAAATTCCAAGTAAATTTCATTGTCTTTCACACTGTGTTGGGTTACCTTATTTTTTTTGTACCTACATTAGTATTCTAAGACATGATATACCTCACATATTCTACAAGGAAAAAGACTCCTATGAGTCCTATTGCTGTTACTCTCTGTTTATCAAAATGTTCATTTCCTGTAAGCTATTTCAACTGTTCTCTTTGCACATAAAACATTCATTTAATAAAATCCACATTTTCTATAATTGCTTTACAAATCTTTGAATAAATACAGTCATTTAAATCATTTTTTTACCCCAAGGATATTCAAGTAATTGGTATAATAACTTTATAAAAGCTAAGTCAAATTTTATTAATCCCTTCCAACTATATTCAAATAAAAATGATGGTAAGTCAATGGATTATTTCTTAAAATATTGCTACCAAGGGAAAATGAGTCCAAGTAAATCAACATTCATTGAAGTTCTCAGGAGCTATTTTCCAGCCTATCTACATACACACATGCACACATACTTACCTACCTTCTACAACAGCTCTCCTTCTCCTATGCCTCACCTCACAATTAGGTGAGAGCAACACTAGATTTGCAAGCCAAGACCATGCCAGCGAAGTCCAAGTTATGGCAGGTTCTAGATCAAGCTGCTAAGGTTTTAATTGCAGATTTTGCTAGCCTAGATAATTTGCTTCAGTTAAAAGAATACAATACCCACCCCCTGAGTAAATCATATTTTTCAAGTTATACATGCATTTATGCACAGGTATGTCTACATAGTTTACCTATGCATGAAGATAAAGATGCAACTATTAGAGGCAGGTATTTCAGGAAGGCTTATGCGTCTAAGGATTTTCTGTTATTCTCAAAAATATAGATTAGGGATTCTCAAAACAGTCTGGCTACAGAATATTTTATTGGCCAAATCAAAACTAGAACGTTTGGTACCTGGGGCAAATTTAGTTAAGTAAGGGGAATAATAAGGAGTGATCTCTCCCGTTTACGGATGAGGGTATCAAGGGTAATGAGATTTGAAGAGACTGGGGAACTTGGAGGTCAGGGTATTCAAAGGGGAGGAGAATAGAAATAGAGAAAGAAGATTGCTAGCCATGGGCTGAACTTGGTGGATACAAGAAGTATGATCAGGAGGTTCCTGGAAGATGATAACAAAGATCTAAACAGGATGAACTAAACTTTAAAATGAGTGAGTACTTAGTGATGGTGGCAAAAGGAGGGTCGGAAGGTGGCAATGGAGAACAAGGAAGATACCAATTTGTTCTCCTAGCCCTGTGTGTCAAGAAGAGATTAAGAGAAGGAACAGTCAGGCGTAGAAAGGAGAATAAGAGATTGAGGTCTTCAGGGAAAAAAAAAACAAAAACTAGTTTTCATGAAGGACTATCAGATGAAAATATGAAAGAAAACAATCTTGGGTTCTAGAGAGAACAGCGGAAAAGTAAGAAAGAAGTTAAGGGAGAACTTGACCCAAATACATGGGTAAGGCAGTGGTGTCAAGTTCAAACAGACAATGGGGTCAATAAACCTTATTGAAGGATCCCTGCTGATACATATTGACTGAGAAAACCTTAAACTAACATTATCCAAGTTTTGTTATATTTTTATTTTGTTAAATATTTCCATAATGCTTTAAAATGATTGAAGACTGGTATTTTATAATTGTTTGTAGGGCATGAGAGAATCCGTTGCTGTCATATGTTGCCCTTTCCAGTGATCCTCCCAAAACTGTTCACTCAGTAATTACTCTGGTTCAAGTCCAGTGATTCAGGCTTGAGAAATGAAATACAATAAAGCACTCATGGTCTTTAAAATACAATAAAATTTTTACTTGAAACAAAGGATATAATTACCCAAAACAAGTATTGTGCCCCTCTACTTAGGCTCTTTTTTATTAGCTTTTTTAATTGATGGAAATTTTCTATTATTTCTCCCATCCCCATGAAAGAAGGAAAAGAAATTCCTTGCAATAAATATGCATAGCCAAACAAAAGAAATTGCCAGATTAGTGGCTTTCTCCCCTCTCCCTCCCTCTTTTATGTGTGGGTATATGTATGTTATATGTATATGTATATATATATGTATGTATGTAGGTATATGTATGTATATATGTATGTATATATGTATTTATTTAACATCTTGATGAGGAGGTAGATAGGATGCTTCATTATTGGGTCAGGTTGGGCAGTGCATTGACAACTATTATGCTTTTGCAAGGGCAGAAATCCTGGGGCACAAAGACAATATCCAGGGCAATTGGAACTCTACCAAATTTCAAAATGCCAACTTTCCTCAAGTCACTTTTTTATACCCTGGGGTCTCTGACCCAACCAAATTCCAAAGATAAGCTTCTTGCCTAACCAGAAACCAATCCAGTCTGTGGAAAATTAGTGCATTTGTTAACACAATGGGGCTCAGAAGGATCAGTGAATTGTTTTACAAAAAGAGAAGATTCTTCATTATTGCAATTCTCAGTGTTGCCAAGTTAGGCCATATATTAGGAATAGTCAGCCACAGTGGGTGGAAACAACCAAATGGTGAGAGATTGGTTCTTAATTACTATTAATTAATTACTGGTGCAAAAGTTATACACATGACTTTATGCTATGTATTATGGAGGTCAAGTTATATAAGACCTAGCTCCTTCCCTAAGGAAACTCTCAGTTAAAGAAGGAACATATACATTCAATATATTCTTTCACTTGCACAAGAGTTGTAAAAGTTAAGAGGAAGGTCAGTCCTCCATCACTGTGACCTAGGTCCATAAGGAGAGGGCTATGGAGAGATGGGCTGAAGGGAAGAAAAGAGCACTGTGCTGGGCTTTTAAAAAAAATGGTAAAGATGCAGAGGGCATTCCATGTGAGGACCAAAAGCATCCACAAAAGTAGGAATTCATGAGATGTTTAAGAGGTTGTGAGTTGACTATTCTAGTAAGAAGCAAAGCATTTGAGTAAGGAGTAGTCATAAGTAGTCAGGAAGGTAATAACTTTCATAAATTAAAAATAATGTCTACATGGAGTGGGGTGGGGGGGTGGGGCAGGTATGTCCTAAAGCCTTCATTTACCAGTTCAGGGATATTTTTTTTTCAAAATCCTCCCCTGAAATAAAACAAAAATCTACATGGATATGTCCTGTAAACTACATTCAAAGAAATACGATTATGAAATCATACATTTTTTTTAATTCATGATTAAGAAAATAGTCCCTAATAGATAGAGTGATTTATTTGCCCAAGAATAAGTCTTTTTATACTCCAAGGCCATCTCCAGTCATCCTGATAAATATCTGGTCACTGAACCCAGATGGCTCAGGAGGAGAAAGCGAGGTTGGTGACCTTGCACAATCCTCCCTCATTCAAAACAAAGTCAAGTGCAAGTCATGTCATCATTTCTGATGTCATGGTCATCTTCAAAACTGAAGGACAAACACACAACACAACAACAACTCTTTCCATGGAACTATACCGCCCTCTTGTCCCAAAGCAGTAATCTATCCATTGGACCATTAGGCTGCCTCCAAGAAAAGAGGAATTTTATTAATTCCTCATTTAGGGACAACTATCCTCCCTTCTTTTCAGGACACAAAACATTAACAACAGGTTAGAAAATAAAAAAAAATTCATACAAAAGTAACTTGCCTGCAGTTAATTCATGACTAGTTAATACCTGACTCTCAGTCTGCTTTGATATTTTAATTAAAAGTGGTTTTAATATAAAGCACTAATAGGACCCTACAGGCAGAAGATTTAGGGTTGTTACTTTACTATTACACACTAAACATGAATGATATTTTTAATAGCCTATGCTTGAAGGTCATAAGCCATGGAACCACGGTTAGGGGAGGAGTGGGGGAGGGAGTTATGATTTTTAAACGACATTGTTCTAGATTCTTCCAAAAGAGTTTTAAGTAAGTACCATGCATATTAAATGAAAGGCATACTATTTCTATTGAATCCTAGTGTCACTAAAAAGAAATTTAATGCATACTTCAACAGTGAAGGTATGCATTAAATTATTCCTGAAGCTCCCCAAAGATTAAGCCTTGTAAGTTCAGGATTATATTACAATTAAGTAATAATGAAAGAGGAATCATTCCTTTTTATTAAATAATTCAATGATCCGGCCATACATTGTTATAGGGGGAGAAACATTTATTTAATATAGATGGGTACAGTTCTATTTAAAGAGGCAAGGAGGTTATCCTTAGGATCTGGTTGACCCAGAAGACTAAGGATATAAGAAGCCCAGTTTCTAGAGGATTGGTATTCCCTGAGATTTGGCAGTTCACTCTTCTTTAGAAAGCCTTTCTGACCTAGTTATTTCATTATTAACTCTGCCTAGGAAGAATAACTTTGTTTTTGATCTGTGTTCCATACATGACACAGATACCAAAGAAAGAAGATGGGCACATGCTGAAGTTGTAAAGGCTTCATTTGGCCTTTATAAATTCATTGACATAGATAAGTAGGCATTAAATTACAATCTTGGAAATGCTAACTTATTTTTTAACCTAGACCTGAGATTTACATGATGTTAATGAATTCCAAGTGTGCAGATCTACCTATTTGGCAACTTACAGTCTTTAAAAGTTACCTGAGACACTAAAAAGTTAAACTATTTGTCAAGGCTTAACTCAGTAGGTGTCAAGAAGCAAAGCCTGAGTGCAGATCTTCCTGAATGAGGCTAGATCTCTGTTCTTTAGACTAGGATGATTCCTCACAGCCTTTAGTAGACTCCAGATCAATGACATTTTACTGTATAATTTAGGATTCATGATCATTTGGAGAAGGGAGAGTGTCCTGGTACAAGCTGTGTTAGTGGAGTATTTTTTAATAAACACTCCAAATATTTCACAAAAATATTAAAGCTATATTATTAATATTTTTATTAAAGTAGGTTCTGTAATATCTCCCTAACTACCAAAAGTTGATTAAGAAGGAAAAAGCATCTGTTCAGCTCCTAAATGTAACAGGTACTGTACTAAGTATTTTCCACATTTGATCATTTGATCCTTAAACAACCCTGTGAGGGAGATGTTGCTATTTAATATTCTCATTTTACATTTGAGGAAACTGAAACAGGACAGGTTCAATGATTTGCCCAGTGTCACATAACTAAGTAAGTCTCTGAGGTTAGATGCAAAGTCAAGTCTTTATGATTCCAGGTCCAAACTCTACAGTTAGTTCTTATACTTCTTTTAATCACATATGCTTTTTTTAAAAAAGAAATACAACCTTAAAGGCTTTACTAATTCAGACCATTTCTCTAATTAATCTGGCATTTCAAAACTTTTTTGATATTAATAAAGCTGGTCTTTATCTTTGGGAGGAAAAAAAGGTTAATGAGTGAAAGTTGTGGTTTAGAGTAAAAATAAGGAGGCAATTTATAGGCTGAGCACCCTTTGAGTGTTCAGAACTGATGTAGAGATAGAGGACTTATCCTACAATGTTTGCTTTTCAAACCTACCCAGTCTCCAGCCTCCTAAGAAAAAGATGATGAGCGAGTGTAAAATTCACTCTACCATTTGCTCAATTCTCAAAGACATCATTTGAAAGTAGCACTGAAAAGAGTTCAAAATTTGATATATTTCCCAATCAGTAATTTGGAATCAAAATACCTTCTTTTGTAGCCCTCCCATGTCTGAGGGAGTACTTCTGCTTGTCTCCGAATGCATCCATCCCAGGGTGGTCGACAAATAAATCTCAAACAGCAAGAAGAATGATCCAAAGCTTCTTGATTTCATTATCTTGGGTCTGTGAGGAACAAGACAGCCATCAGCCATGTCACTTGAAGAAAGGGACACAAGTCACTTACTCAGTGATCATATTGTAGTTTCACCTAATAATCATCACTAAAACATAATCACAAAGTCAACAAGCATTTCTTAAGCACTTACTGTGTATCAGGCACTGTGATAAGCACTAGGGAAACACACATATACACACACACGCGCACGCGTGCAAAAAACCATTGTCACATACAACTGCAAAAACATGTGGGTCCCTACCCTCAAGAACTTCACATTTCAAATTCACATGCAAATAATTATGTAGATGAAATATATATATATATATGTGTGTGTGTGTGTGTATACATATATATGCATATATATATGTATATGTATATATATATATATATATATATAGTAAATAGATGCAAATTCATTAAGTTAGGCTCTAGTAGCAAGGGCAGGGATAGGCAGGTGGGAATGGGAAAGCCTTTTGGCAGAAGTCTTGAAGGAGGCCAATTCAAAAGAAAAGGCCAGTGTTGCTGGATTATTATCTAGAAGGGAATAAAGTCTAAGACTAGAAAAAAAAACAGAAGGGATCAAGTTATAAAAGTTTTAAAAGTCAAAAAGAGCATTTCATAAACATAAAATACCTAGGGATCAAGGATCTGGATGACCTTAGGCATGATTCTTCATTTATCTGAGGACCCCTCATTTTCCTCATCAGTAAAAGGGAGGTAATTATACCCACCTCTACCTCAGTCATAAGACGATTTTGAGGGCAGGGTAAGAAAAGCATGTAAGAGTACTTTGAAAAGTTAAGGGCATTTTAAAAATATACCAAAAATGCCTGTCACATACTAAGTGATCAAATACAGGAAGTAAGCTATGATAGTATCTTAATTTACATGGTAAAATCCATAAAATGGCTGTATTGAAAAAAATTCAATAACAATTTTCCAGCTTGTCATCCTCTGCAACTGATCCTGGGAGACCTTAAAAACATGGTCTTCCCAGAACAATCTACCACCAAAAGAACCATAATAATTTAACCTCCATTCTCTGAAGTTACCTTCATAACATAATGATTCACCTCCTCTTTTCTCAGGATGATCAAACATTACCATGATATAAAACAGATTTGATGCACAGGATTAGGCTACCATGACATATTGAAAGAGAGAGGGAATGGGGCATGAGGGCAGAGGCTAAAAGCAAAGAGTCTTCTTGTTAATAGGGTCCTTATAAAACTATTAACATCAAAAACATTCCAACTTTAAAGTTCAGAATCCATGTAAATGGGATAAAAGTAACATGCTAATTAATCATGTCCTTGGATAACACACAGAAAAAGATAAAAAATACTATCTTATTAAGGACTAAACTGTTTCTTTCATGTCCCTAGCTCCATGAGAGAAAGGATCATGCCTTATAACTCAACTGTAACTATTGCAGTACCCAGTTCAGAAAAAAAGGGTATCCTTTAGCCATGCTAACATTTGTTCTATTTCTTCATTTAAAAAGCCAAGGAACTTTTTTTCCATTTCAATTCAAACTGATTATTTTAAAATGCCTACTATGTATAAGTTATATATGAGAAACAGTATAACATAGTGGGTAGAGAGTGTCTCAGACCAAAAAGATATGGGCTCAACTCACACTTCTGACATATTCGTTGTATGTTCCAGGACAAGTTACTTAACCTCTCATTGCTTTGGAGGCAACTTTCTTTTACTATAAATTGGAGAGAAGGTGCTGATCTGCATTGGTTGAGATGTTATCTCATCCTAGAGTTCTCTAAATGAATAAAAATCACAGTCAATTGCTACCCCCATCTCTGTGTGTGACAGAAGCCAGACTACCATTTGGTTGACCTGGCTCAGCAGGAGAGATCCATTCAGCCTCTTAATCCAATCATAAAAAACTTTGGTGGATCTTTACATCCAACTTGATGCTATATACAGTTCCCATAAAATAGACCTACTCTCTACATCCTGTTTAAGTTTCTTCTCAATCCTTTCCCAGCCCAAATAAAGCTGTCTATCATTAACTTATTTAAAACTGCCTTGTACCAGAAATATCTGCAGATTCCTAGGAGAAATTAAATTCAAAAACCGAAATCTAGAGAGCTGTGCAATGGCCAGATCACAAGTTTGATTTCTTTTTCACAGCTCCAACTGAACAAGTATTTTTTATTATGTATTTATTATAAGCAATGTAAAGTGGCATATGGGAGTATTGGACTGGATTCAAATCCCACCTATAACACAAACTAGTTGTGTGGCCATTGGCAAAGTTCAATTTTCCATTAAATTCTCTAAGACTTTAAATTACAGATGGATTACAAATCTACAATAGTAGGAATCTACAATGGTAGAAATAGTTTCACATGTAAGTGGGGGTTGGGGGAGATGGGTTTCTATTATATGGATGAAATACAGGTCTAGATTAAGAAAGAATAAAAATGTGCTAGGCACTGTGGACACAGATAAGTAGGTCACTGCCCTTCAAAAAACTTTTGTTGTTCCACAAAAATAAAATATACACCATATACTAACATATGGCTAGATGTTGCAACTTGGCTATATAGCATACTATAGATATTCTCCCATCAATCATGTCCCATGTACTTCCTTTACAGCCTAGAACACCTTCAAAAAGCAATTTGGTTTTTAAAGCTACATTTAAGCCATATTATATATTGCATATTATAAATAAGCTGCATGATAATTCTAGGCAGAATTATTTCCCAAGTCATTGAACACTTAATAGTTCCTTCTTCAAGACAACTATAAAGTTCTCAATGATAGACAACCCATAAAAAAAAAATACTACCACTTGAGATTTGTGGACCATCATCTCCCAGAATGCTCCACAGCAATTTTTCATACAGCACTTCATTTTTATACTTTGTGTTGATCTAGGAAGCAAATACACTGAGGTCACAGAGGAATCTCAGGAGTTAAGTTTTAAAAAGTGCCCCTTCTACTCCTAATTCCCCTCTTCAATGGGTCAGTGAGAAATTTAAGTTAAGCAAGAATATATTCTAATACCACCACCTTCACCCACAAGCACCCCAATTTAGCAAACTATGCATTGAGTACCTTATTAGGTTCTGCTTCTGGGTGCTGGGGATACACAAATAGCAACAATCTTGGTCTTCTAGGAATTTATATTAAAAAGCCAAAAAACTCCTCGATGTTACTATATTTCCTACTTCTGAGATTTTGCTCCTGACAAGGGAATGAGTTACTAGCTACCACAGTTTTGACTCACAACTAGATTCTCACAGGCTTTAGAGTTGGATGATTCAAACCCCTTATTTTGCTTATGGGAAAACTGATCCAAGGAAGGGAAACAAATGACCAAGGCCAAAGGACCATGGTCAGAAATAAAGTCTATACTCTCTGGCTCAAAGTTAACAATGCTCTCTTTTTTTTTAATGATACACAGCACTAGGAATGATTTACATAAAACAAATTTTAAGAGTTCCATTTCAAACTTAGTTTACTTGTTCCTGGGAATAAATTTATGTTCTTGTTGCTCTTTCTATGAAATTAAAACCATCATATACCCCCAAATCAGATGATATTACTTAAGGTTACTTCAAAATAGATTCCATTCTGGCTTCTATATTTACTCTACTTCTCAATTCTACCACAAATTGGAAAGTTTGCTGTCTCCTCACTATTTTCATGAGCTGCCTCTTTATTTTTATTTATTTTTATATTTATTTACCTTTATTTTTATTTAGAAGGAAAGAGAATGAAGAATATTTGGGCTAAAAATCCCTAATACTGACCTCTAGTTTTCACCTGCAATCTTCACAGAAAGTTTCCAATGATTATACCATCCCAAAGAAATTAAGCATGGCAAGAGTTTCAGACTAACCTTGCAGCAAACCATAATGAAGTTAAATTGCATTTCCTAGTAATTATCTACTCAATCTTTGATTAATACTTCCAACATTTGATAAATGAGGTGCCTAAATGATTCTATGCATAATATTTAAGTCTATGACATTCCAATTATGCTGAGGTTACACCGTGGAGAAGGGCTCCCCCTCATCTCTACGTCTTGAGAATGATTTTCAGTTTATCTCCCTTTTCCGACTTAAGACTTTGGCCCTTATACAATTACAGTACCACAATGCTGAATCTCAGCTTCACATTGAAAGGTATGGTGGCACAAGGAAGGGAGTCTAGAAGACTTAATTTTGAGCCCTTCCTTTAATATTTAATAGGTGCATGACCTTGGTTAAGTCACTTAATCTCCACAGACTTCAGTTTACTTATCATCAAGATGAAGGATGTACTATGTAAAAAGAGTCCTTCCACCAAGTTCTAAATCTTGGTTGGGAATCTAACTCGGATGAACTGCTTGGAAGGCAGCTATACTCACTACTATACCACCAACATCTTTGCTGAGCTCTGGTGCCTCTGAGTTATCCAGGAATCTTGAGAGTCTTGTCCTCCAAGTTTTAATTTTATTTTTGATTAAAAGGGCCATTCCTTGAACAACTACTTAAAAAAGCCTATCCATTGAATGGGTGTCTCTCACTCAGAGAGAGAATTCTATAAGACATTAGCCTGAAAGGGCCAGGTTCTCACATTGCATCCTAGGCCATCTCCAGTGTCCTGATGAATATCAGGCCACTGGACCCAGATGGCTCAGGAGAAGAAAGTGAGGGTGGTGACCTTGCACAGCACTCCCTCGCTCAAAGTCAATTGCAAGTCATGTTATCATCTTGATGTCATGGTCCTCTTCGAGAAACAAGGACAAACACAGTAACAATAAAACCTTCAGCCCTGTGAATCTGGAGCTGTTAATTCCTTGCCTACTAATACAGTAGCAAGAACAATCTGCTTACTTTCTCCTTAGAAAAAAGCCTAAAATGAAGTTGTTCCTTCTTTAGATGGAAAGCAGAAAGGAATGGCAAATGATTACAAGTTAAAAATAAGACCCAAAAATGCTTTCACTGTAGATCACATGCATAAAAAGAAAGTAAAAGCTTTTCAATCCAAGAAGAATTTGTGGGATTGACATACAGAAATGTTCTACTCCAGAGGCAAAGTTAGTTTTACAAAAAATAAAGAAAAAGATTGACAATAGTCAAATTTATTTTCAATAGCAAAAAAAAAAAATCACAAAGTCTTACATAAACAGCTCTAGGATATTATGCCCATTAGCATTTTTTACCTTCCTTTTTGAGCATCTCATTTTCCTAAAAGAATAAAGGTGAATTTCCAAGTACACAGAATGAATCCTGTATGGAGGAGTTATGACAAACATCACTGAGAAAGAGAGAGAGAGAGAGAGAGAGAGAGAGAGAGAGAGAGAGAGAGAGAGAGAGAGAGAGAGACAGGATTGACTGGGAAAGGTTGCACCTAAAACTAGTAGAAAGGATATCCAGGAACCACCAGTTCACCAAGTGGACAGAATGGTTTGAAGTTTTTGGTTTTTTTTTTTTTTACCTGGGGGAGGGTAGGGGGCAAGAAATGGATAAGGAAAGCAAGAAATTTTCTTTTGACTTAATTCTGCTTCTAAGGGGGTGGTCTAGTAGAAATAACGTGGAATTCAATTACTTGTAACTATCACAAAATAGATACTTTTACTTTGGCTAAGTCATTTCTACTCTCCCATTTTCTTCCCTCTATAATGAGACCATAATCCCTTTCTGCTCACTTCATAAAGAGTATTATGAGAATCAGATGGGACAGCAGTGATAACCCTCCCTCCATCCGTAGAAAGCTAGATATACACTTACAAGTAGTTACTTTAAGTAGAAAGTTTATAGCAATAGCCAACTTAAAGTCATCTAAAAGCTCAACTAGGAACTAAAGGAATCAAACACAAGCTGCAGTTGGGCATCAGTAGCTTGAAGTGTTATCAGTGTCATTTTTCAGAAAACAGAGAATTTAGAACTGGAAAAGATCTTAAAGGTCATAAAACTAAGTCACTAAGTCACTTTTAAAAAGGAAGAAATCCATGCCTTGTGAGATTAAATGACTTGCCCAAGGTCTCAGGGGTAGTAATTTACAAGTTTTCTGAACTGAAACCCTCTCCATTATATCATGTCATCTACACGAAACACTACTCCTGTGATCTTTGGCAAGTCACTTGTACCCTCTGTGCCCTAGGTTCATCAGCGTATCATCTTACACTTATACAGCACTTTAAGGTTAACAAGGCACTTTATCTAATTTCATCTTTACAAGAACCCTGTATGAAACGTTTTACAATTGTCATTATGTCTCATTCTATGTCATGGGAAACTGAGGCTCAGACAGATTAAATGGCCTTCCTTGATCACATAATCAAGTCCCAAGAGAAAATAAATTGATACCTGGATTTCTTATTGACAATGATATTTAAGATAACTTTTATCGCTAAAAAAATTCTAGTATTGTAAGGCAAAAATATGCAAGAGGGGGCCCTCTTTCAACAAGAAGACTTAACTGGGGAGCATTTATGCAAAATTTAGTAGTGCAAGAGAAAGCATGAGAAACAGATACAGAAAGAACTTCGGTCATTTCTGAAGTTTTCTTAAAGCAACAGGCTTCATGCTTCGGTAAACCAAGGGGGAAGGAAAAAAAATCACAGCAGAAGCGACATCTAGAGGATCGAAAAGCAGGGAACTTAGCTTCAGATGCATCCCAGCACCAGGTCATCTGGACAGCTCATTTACAAGAGATAGCTCTCATCCACCCAACCTAGGTCTTAACTGTTCGATTCTCTTGCCTTTACTTTTCTCAGGTACCTAGAACTAATAGAACCAAACTAGGCAAAGCTGAACAAATACTTTAAAGGCTTTGTCAACAAACGGTTTTGTTTGGGGGGTCAGAGTACAGTCCTATTCCCAGTAGTCCTGAAAAGAGCTCATTTCTGACTAGTCATGTTTGGGAAAAGGGTCTTAGGCTGTTCAAGAATTGTCTCATTTAGTTGGGATGGGCTTTAATCTGGGCTGCTCAGAAAAGGTTCAGGAACACTCCCAGGGCTTGCGGGTAGGCGAACATGATCATCCCTATTCTCTGAGGTCAAACTTCCTGCACTTAAGTCTGAGTAAAAAAAGCTGAGGGGCACCCTAAATGCGCTACACCACATTAGCATTAACAAGGCGTCCAATTCAGATAAGAGAAGATATGGGGCAAAGGGGGCTTTGAAGCCAAATAATCAGATGCTGAACCTTGGGGCAAAGATTTGCAAAGTGGCCTTAAAGAGAAAACTCTGCTGGACCACAAAACCGCCGGAATCAGAGCCTGCCTTGCTTGGGCTTATACTGACTTTTTTCCAGTATTGCTTACCTCTGAGAGCAAACCACAGAGACCAAAGAGAAGTAGTAAGAGAAAAGAGCCCTGGGCAAAGAGGAAAAGAGCAAGCCTAAAGCAACTCTAAGCGGAGATACAGGGACTACTGCTAGCTCCAAATTCAGTCTTTTAGCGGCTCTGCAGCTAATGCTCCCCACCCGACAGAATCAGCCTCCTGCCCGGGACCGAAGCGCGGATCGCGATGTCTGCAGCCGCCCGCCTCAGGACTCAGCTGGTGCTGCAGGGCATTGCACTGCTCCCGCTGCTCTGCGACAGGCAGGCGCGGGGTTCCTCTGCCTCCAGACCCCGGAGATCAAGCACTCTGGCGCCACTCCGAGTCTCCCGTTAGTGTAAGCCCAGCTCCACTGTCAGGTCATCCAGTCGGACCTGCTCTCTCCCTGCCCAGCACCCGCTGCGCACACCTAACAGGGCAAAGGTGCTTCCAGGAAAGGCGCTCTCAGATTGGGGGTGGCGGGTTCTGATCCCTGAGGACCCAACTCAGGGGAGATCATCCTCTGAGCAGAGAACCAAAGCGTTAACTGAGCCTAGCGCACTTTCAAACCCCAGCCTTGGCTCCGGCTCCGGCTCCAAGCCCCCAGTCCTCCGCCAAGCTGAGCCGCAGCGCACACAACGGCCCCTCTTACCTGGAACGTCCAGGGCTGGAGGAGCCGCGGGACGACTGTGCAGCAGGGAAAGAGGAGGAGGGACAGAAGAGAAGGAGGAGGAGAGAGGTGGAAGAGGAGAACCACCTCCAGCACGCGTCGGGTTTGTTGTGGTTCGCCTCTCCTGGTCAGGGAGCAGCGACCTTCTGCCCGCAGCGGCTGGGAGACGGAGGCAGGCTGGTGCTCACCTCGGCCAGTCGACTGACGGAAAACAGACTGGAGAGGAAAATGCTGCTGCCGCTGCTTGACGGCTGCCCTATTTCTGCTGGCGGGCCCAGAGCTGCGTGACGTCACCGTGTGCAGGCCCCGCCCAGTGGCTGACACCTGTACACCGTGCTGGTACCCGGGAGCTGTCCTACCTAGGGATCAACAAACAAGGACACCGATTCTCCGTCTCAAACCCTGTCCAGTTGGAATGGAACAGAAATTTCCAGGAGCAACACCTGAGAGAGGCATTGCCAGAAGAGAGAGCTTAAAAAGATCCTTTTGGGCCGGGTTCCCCCCAGGAGCAGAGCCACACAGTGCCCACTGGTGCCCGGACGTTTGCGCTTCTCTGGGCCCACTCTGGTTCTGTTCAACTCGGACCTCGGCTCTGTGGCTGCCCCAACATCAGTGTGAATTGGTTACCGGGGCATAGTTTTCCCATGTTGTGCTGTCCTGGGTGAAGAACCACCCTGAATCAGAAAACCCCAACAGAGCCTTAGAGCTGAGAGTTCTTTCCTCACCTCATTCCTTCCCTCCCTCCACTTTCTCCACACATATGTGGAAACTGAGTCCAAGAGAAGGGAAGGGGCTGGCTCAAGGTGCTATGGTAAATAAATGGCAGTTCTTCTAAAGTCCTCCAACAGCAGTACAACAGTTCCGCATCTATTAAGCGCCTGTTTTGTTCAAACCTCCATTAAAGTCCTCAGATACCTCAACGTGGCCTAGGAGGGACCCTGAGTTCCCTATGCCTTACAGCGGCCTGGAGACGACCCTGGATTTCCAAATGCCTGGCCATGGTCTTAAGGTGACCCTGGGTTCTCAAAGGCTATGTCCCCCTCCCCCACTGCAAAGTTTTCAAAGCCTACCAAGCCAGAAAGGCTTGGAGTACAGGAGTCAAGCATTTCTTGGCTGAAAGGTAGCCATGAGATGAATTTTTCACTTATAGTAGCTCAGGAAAACAGTAGAAAGATTGCGGTCTGTGTCCTAGGAAGAAACACTCATGAATGAAATGCTTAAAAGTATTGAATTAACAGCAAAACCCTATGCTGGGAGATGTTACCAGAGTTGGGACAATATTTCTTCAATTCTTGGAAAGCCCTTGCTTAGTCTGAGGAACCATTATAAACATTTACAGGCTACAGAGAAGGAATTTCCTCACAAATACATATATTTTTTAAAAAAAATTCTCCCTTGCCTACAATACATGCACTGCCCCCCCCTTTTATTCTGCTCTGATTCCCAACCTCCTCTTTCCTTATTTCTAGTTCTACTGGACAATTAATCCATTAAAAATGCATTTGAGTAGTACTCAGTCGATTTAACCTGATGAACTCTCTGACTTTAGGGATTCTTTTTTCTGTTCTTTTCTTTCCTTTAAAAAGATGCCTCAAGCAGTCACAATGATTAACAGTGGTGGAAGTAAGTAAGATTTGAACCCAAGTGTTCAGACTGCAAACATAATATGTATTCTGCTCTATATTTTGATATTTAATGAGCGTTTGTTGAATCAAATTAGACTGAATTTTAAATTGACAAGAATTCCAATAACTTTAATTTCAAAGTCTACTGTTCTTTCCATTTATTATGAGCATTAATGGCCCTAAGGAAAAATACTGATTGAGAGTAAGAATCTGGGAAATGACCACACTTTTGGTCTTCTGATGAGGTCCCCTCGGGGATTCACCTCGAGTCTCCCAAGTTCCAGACTTTGCCCTCCCCAGCTCTGAACTTAATTACCTGCTCCAAATAAGATTGTCTCAGGCCAGGTTCTTTACACATTCCAAGGTCACAATTAGCTAATCTGACCAGGTATACCAGGTCTTCCAATGAGCATTTTTCCAAAGGCCTTCTGGGGACAATGTGCAACCTCCACTGTCTATCCTAGAGGAAGGACTTTGGGTGACATCTTAACCAGCTTTTGTCTTTCAGTAACCTTCAAATTATAAAGGTAAATCAGACTCTTTGGGTTTGTCCCATCTAGCAATGGAGCCCCACCACTGGACCACGTCTGGCTTGAAGGAAGAAGGGAGTATGTCTGAAGACTAAAGATACTTAGTCAGATCTGAGAGAGGGAAAGGAAGTACAGGGTGAAGAAAAAATAGAAAAAGGTAGCTTTAGATAGAAATCAGTCTCATAACTCTTACACTGACTTACTCTGTGACTTTGTGCAAATCTCTTTATTTCTCTGGGCCTCAGTTTTCCCATATGTAAAACGAGGGGTTGAATACTGCTCCACCCTCAGTGGTGAAATGGCATATGAAAATTGAGTAAGCCTCTCTGTCTTTTGCTACAACTTACTTTTCTAAGGCTGAGACCCAAGAGAAGATATTTTCTTCAGCTATTTTTGAGGAAGACTTTACAAATTCATCATTAGATAAGAAATGAGCTCTGAATTGGCCAAAGGTGAAATGAGAATAAGAACTTGAGGAAAGAAGGGGAGGAGAAGCTGTAAAAATAAAAATAAATAAAGATGTTTTGGACAGTTTTTATTCTTACTCCTGAATTTCTATTTAAGATCTCATAGAAGGGGTGAGATCCACAGACTAAAGCTGGGAGGCTAAGACCCGGTGACCACTATCAGGATCAGGTTTGTCTGAAAAAGCATTCTGACCTTATAGGATTGTTTCCTATATTTGAGCATATCTACTATTTCCAGATTAAATTTCAATGACATTAAAAAAAATCCTGGCCTTTTATTCTGAAATCTTGATTCAGGATTTTATGTAAATGAAGGGTCTCAGAATGATAAAAGCCTAGAGACTATACTGTTTAAAGAGGTGAGTGGAGATTAGAATTAAAAGAATAATTGACTTTCATTTCCCCTTTCCAAAGAATAGGTACAGATGTATTTGCTGAAAACCATATGTGGGAAATGTTTCTCTGAGGTGGTGTTAATATCAGGAATGGAATATTACCTGACTTTGATGGTCTCGAAAAGTGGAGTTAAAAGTCACCTTGGAATGGAAAAAAAAAAGAAGTGAGGATAATAAATCATTTTGAAGATTCATAGGCTGCTAGTATATGTTGGTACCTCTTAGAGGAGCATTACCTTTTTTCTTCTTTGGACAGTTATTGGTTTAAAGACACACCCCAAATTAGAAACTGCCTTAGGAACTGAACAGGCAATCTGAAGGTCTTTCTACAACTCCCTCTCAGAACTGTGGAGCAAAACCTCTAAAGTCTTTGGTCTCAAACCAATGATAAGATTGAACTGAAAGACATCAAAGAGAAAATCAAAATGGAAAGTCAATGTTCCCAGAGATTCCTGTAGTTAAGAAGTAGGTGGTACTCTCTAACTCAGAGTAAGACAAGAAGTTTTTGGCATATGTTTATACAACTCTGCTCAATCCACTAGCACTAAAATGAGTCAGAAAACCTAGATCTGAAATATCACAGCTTTGAAAGGGACCTTAGACATCATTCAGCCAAAACCATGAACCTTCCGTACAACAGACCCAACTAGTGACCATATGGCCTTTATTTGGAAATTTTTAGTAAGGCAAAAACCACTACTTCATGAGGTAACCTACTCTAACTGGTACAACTTTAGTTGGTAGGAAGTTTGTCCTTCTGTTAGACACAAGACAATCAGGTTAAGTGAAGACCCCTCAGGCATGAACTCCCCCAAAACCCCCACCCTTCCTGCCAAAGCTAAAATAACTAAGTATCCCCCTTAGACAAATAAAATGCTCCAGGATGGAGGAGAACCACCAAAGTGCTGATCATGAAACCCGGTATACCCCGCCTTCACTTCCCCTTCACCACTCTTTTAATGCCACATCAGCATTCTTCCCTTAAGTTTCATATTTGGTAACAAAAACCCTTATTGGTAAACTATGATCCTTTCTGTGTTCTTTGTCTCTGGGGTAGATTCCCATGCTTACACTGTATGCCTGGATTCTCAGTCATTGAGAAGAGAGGCTAGTGGGCTTCCGAGTTAGGAACTATATAATGTTGTGCTCCACTCTGTTCAGGCGCACTCCCTTGCTGACACCACCCATGGTCTCACAGGAAGTGCCCCTTCTCATGAGATTGTAATAAATTCCTTTTTACCTTCTACCTTGAGAAGCCTCTAAGTTTAATTTGAGTAAAGGCTTCCGTATCCCACACAAAGGAAAATTTATTAAAATAGAATTCAGAGGAAGGAGGGCCTTCTACATTCACTCTCTTAATTGTTGCCAGTATGGCCACCAGAAGACTATAACACATTCAAAATAAAGGAAACTTCCTATAGCATTCTGAACTTTGGATCTCACACGCCACCATCCCCTGGCCATGTGACTTTATGTTCTCCTCTCTGATAGGCATTGCCTCAGACAGCTCATGGAGCTGACCTTTACCTGACCCACCTAGGTCACAACCCTGATTGCCCAAAACTGTGGAAACAGAACTTTCTTGCTTCCCACACTTCACATCTAAATTTTCCTTTTTTGCAGTTTCTACTCATTTCTCCTACTTCTTCCTTTTGGGACTAAACAGAACAAGTCTATTCCTTCTCCCCACACCCTTTCAAAGACTTACGTCAGCGATCATGTTTCTTTTAAGTCATACATACAAACAATGATAGTATGAATTAGAAAAGGTAACCTAGAAATACAAGTTTCTAAGACAAAGTAAAATCAATATCCATCAATAAAAATCAAAAACTGCTGCAAAATTTTCATTTGTCCATCTTTAAGTCCTTTCACCTAGTACCCAGCAGAAATGATGCAAAAGAAAATTGACTGAAAGTTGGGGTTGGGCTTTTGGCTGCCCTCAACACTGATCCTGATTTTCAATTCAATTGGATGTGGAGTTAGGGATGGCAGAAGAAGATGAACCCCCTAATGATCATTTTTGTTTTTCCACAGCTCTCCTGTCCCTTTCTGGTTCCAAGACCCCTGGGAAACCCAGGGACCATTGCCATCAGTGCACCAGTGTCATCAGAACATTCACCTGGAGTACCCTCCTATAATCTAGACTTTGTGGGTTTCAGTCAATTTTCATAACTATACCCTTAAATTTCTTTAAATCAGGAGATGTTGTGAAAGGTTAGAAGAAATGCAGTAGGAATATTTCCTGAAACCTCATGTAACTCAGTATTCCTCTTTCTGCCCAAGTAACATTTTGGTAAATTTCCCAACAGAGCAGTGCATCTTATTAGTATTTATAGTGCTCAAGTTTATGCTAAGTTATAAAGATCTGTGAAGTGACAGAAGATTTGCTCCAAGTCTAATATTAACAGCAGATTTTTTTTTACACTCATTTAATCCTGTAAGAGGCAAAGTCAAATCACATTAGACAGGCAGCAAATTTTCTGTTTACACACCCAACACACTTATCTGAAATCATTATTTTAAGCTTTGATTTCTAAGGGGAAGGATATCCAGTTTACAGATGGAGGCATTCAAATGATTAGGAGAAGCAAGAGAGCATAGTATAAGAGCACAAAACTTTACAATCAGGAGACCAGGATTCAAATCTGGGTGCCGGTACTTACTAAAGATGAAACTGTGGGAAAGTCACTTGATGTCTCTCAAAATCTCAGTTTCCTCATCTGTAAAATGGAGATATAATCCTTCCATTTTTTATTTCACCAGCCTGTTGTTGGGGAAGCATTCTGTAAACCTTAAAGCATTATGCAGACATAAGTAATTATTTTGTAGTTTTCCAAAAGATAGCAATGTTTTCCATAGAGTAGGTAGTTAATATATGAATGAGTAAAATATCCATGCCTTTAGTCATTTCACAAGGCTGTGAAGTTAAAGGAACATACAAGGGAATTTAATGAAATTAGCGTGCATTTGAAGTCATGGTCTTAGGAAATTAGTTGTGAATGGAAAGGAGAAGAATCAGTAATGAAATCCTTGACCTAAATGATACAGAAACAAAAGTTGCTTCAAATCCACTAGGGTCTCTGGGTTTAAATCAGCACCATAATCAGACTAGAAAAAAGATTAATAAAAGGTGGCAAATTAAGGTGAAACTATGATCTGTAGTACAATGAACAGAACACTGGCTCTGAAGTCAGAAATATCATCTGTGATGCTTACCTCCTGGGAGACCTTAGACAAGTCACTTATTTTTCTTGGGCTTTATTTTCCTCACCTACAAAATAAAGAGACTAGATTAGAAGGCCCCTGACTTCTCTTTCAGTTCTACATTTATGACTTTATAGGTAAATGTAAGCAAGAAGAGATTTTTGAGGATATGATAAGGTCAGACTTTGTATTAGTCAAGAACAAATGAGTGGAGGGGGGGAGGTAAGGAATAGCAGGAGAAGAGATAAGATGTGAATCTGAAATCAGAACAGAAAAAAAAATGTGGAATTGACTTTCTTTTCTTTGAAGGAATAAAATAATCCATCACCAATGTTTAATAAAACCATGTATTCAAACTAAGCTTCACATCAAATTGAAATGTTTAAATAATTTGTCAATCTGAAAAAGGTTGAAGAACAATATCAAGTCAAATCCATTGGCAGTTTAATATATGCATTCATACATAAGCTAATATGTATCTGGGAAGTAATATCTAATACATAGGCTGTGCTTGTACCTATCCTTTCATTCTTCTGCTTCAAGAAACATTTATTAAGCACCTACTTTGTGCAAACCCCTATGCTAGATCCTAGGAGGAATGAAAAATTCATATAAAACATGATCATTCTTTCATAGAGCTTCTAGTAGGGAGATAATACACAAATGAATAGAAAAACTCTACATTAAAAGATATGTAAAGGGCAAACAAAGTATTATACAAGTTCCCAGGAAGGGTCAATACCATCTAAGGGAATCTAAGACAACTTCAAGGATGAGGTGGCATTTGATCTGTTTATTAAAAAATGAGGGAGATTTCAACAGGCAGAGACATAGGGGACAAGGGAGCTCATAGTGGTGTGGAGAAGGGACTGAGAAGAGGAAAGGAAGTGAGATAGTTTAGGGTATATATGAGTCATGGTGAAAAGTCTAGTTTGGATGGAGTATAATGGACATGATGGGGAACAGTAAGATATAAGGCTGGAAAGGCAACATGGCACTAAATCTTAGATGGTCTTGAATGCCAGGCTGAAGAAGATAAAGTTGATTTGGTAGGTAAGCAGGAATCACTAAAGAGTTTTGAGCAGAGGCATTGAGTTTATTAGATTCCTGACTAAAAATTATTCTGGCAATGGCATAAAAGTTGAATTGGAAGAATAAGGTGGAGATTTAGAAGACCCATTAGAAGGCTATCATAGCAGTTCACGAAGTAATAATGAAGAACTACCTATACAAGGATGGTAGTGGGAATAGAAATGAGGGGTCTTGAAAGATGCAATAAATAGTTCTGAAATTACTGGACTGTTTATTTAACTACTCTTACGAGAGGTTCTTAGCACATTAGAGACCCAGGGAATGGGCTTGTAGTTTCATTAGTATTGGGAACTCTCAGATTAAGAAATACCCGTTGATACCACTGTAGTAGATTGGTACCTTCTCTGCACATTATGCTTTAAAGAGTTGCATAAAGCTCTGAGAGTTCTTGTGTAAGCTCACACATCCAGTACATGTCAAAGGTAGGACTTGGACCCAGTCCTCTCAGGTTCTAAGACTAACTCTCCATCTCTACTTATCATTCTTCCTCTCCCAGAGCATCCAGAAGAAAAAACCCAAAAGGATAAACATCAAGCTCAATAACAAAATATAAACTCAAAAATTATCATGCGATCAATTTCAGCAACTAACATTATAATTTAATCAAGTTTGTGTCAGCACATACCATACATAAATGACTTTAATATGCAACACAGATACATATAAACAGGAACAAATACACTTACACACACACAGAAAACATAAACAACCATATATCTAGAATCCAAGGCACCAGGAAGCTTAAGTGAATGACCAGTACTTACCCACAGTCTTGTTAAGCACCTTGTATATAGTAGATACTGAATCACTTAACCAGTGTGTATTGAATTGAATTGAGTTAAAATAAACATTTAAAATGATGACACTACCTTATAGCTACAGTTTGCTGATTGTTATAAAATCTCTGAAATATGATGGAACAAAATGCAGACTAAAAGGTTTTCAAACAAAATGGTTCCCAGGTCCATGTTATAATGATAAAAGACCTTATGGCAAATGAGATCATGGAGGTAGTTTTGTTCAATAATTTATTCAGTATCAACATCAAGCATAAAACAGGGAGATATTCATCAACATCAAAAAAAATCATCTTTTACTCAGTCTAAATGGCAGAGGGATTCTCCGTCATTGGAGAGTTTCTCCACATCTACCTTTTTATGGAAGACATTGGATACATTGCTTACCAGAGATGAGAAAACTAAAAGAACTCCTCAAAAAATACTTAGTACCCTCTTGGGGAAAAAAGTTCAACCTCATCATCCATAGTGAAGAAAAAAGTACATGAAGCGTAAGTATTGGTCAGATTACTGTATTCAGTTAGATGGAAGTCGAACTATTCTATATATCTTGGACAGGTGAAGTGAATGGACAATGAATTGGGCCTTGAAATGAATATTGAGAGAGAATGCTTTTGGTCATGGGGGGTGGATCATAAAGGATGAAAAATTTAAAAAGGAAAAAGGACTCCTGGGGGTTGTTCACACTGGAATATCCCTCAGCAAGGTTTACCTTTCTTTTTTCCCTTTGGTGAGCTCTTCCCGTAGCCACCATTTTGTGAAGGGGAAAGGGCAAATCTGCTTTCCTCTCTCTTAGATCCTATTCCTGACTAAAGTCAGGACTTCCAAGTCATGCCACCATGATTGTACATTCATTCTTCACTTCCCTGTTCTCCCCCTTGAAAACAGGGATTTTTTTTTGTTTGTTTGTATTTGTATTCCCAGCAGGGGCCAATCTCTAGTTGTCCAGATTTGTCTCTTGCCACTGGACCCATAGGGCTTCAGAGGAGAGAGGAAGGCTGGTGACTTTGCACAGCCCTGCTTCAACTAAATCCAATTCACTTGCAAATCACCTTCCTGATGTCATTTGTCCTCTAAAAATGAAAGGCAATCTGTGAGGAGGAGTAGCTGCCCCACTGAAAACCCAACTGACCAGTTCCAGTTAGACAGTGCTGCTCCCTCCTCCCTCCCCTCTTTGCCCCTTTCCTTCCTTCCTTCCTTCCTTCCTTCCTTCCTTCCTTCCTTCCTTCCTTCCTTCCTTCCTTCCTTCCTTCCTTCTTTCCTTCCTTTCTTCCCTCCATTCCCTCCTTTCTCTCTGTCCACATGGACATCATACCCTTACCTGTAGGTACTCTGCCTAAACGGATATAAATTTTGATCAATGAAATTTCACAAGATACCTTGGGGTTTATGGGGTAGATTTCTTTTTTTTCTTCCCTACTTATTTATTCTATCATTAAAAAGGAAGCTGGAATAATTAACTCTTTTGCCCCACCTAGTTGTATTTATGATTTCTTGAAATATAGCAGGATTTGATGAAGCCCAGTGGGATTCAAATGGAGATACCTGACCATACCTTAAACTGATCAGCCAACAACAGGTCCCAGCTCAGGCCTCACTTGATCATTGTTTGGGTTTGATGGCTCAAAATGAGTGTAAATAGCAATTGTTTCTGATTCAGCAAGAAATCCTGAGGGACTTTCCCTCCCCGATTGATTTTTTTTTACTAGTTAAAAGAGGCCAATTTTTGCCTCATTTCTTACCTAGCCTTAATCACTTAAGGTTTGTTGCCTCAGAGAAACTGAGACCAGTTAAAGATCTTAGCTTAAAAAATCCAAGGTCTCCCATTGCATCCAGGGCCATTTCCAGTCATCCTGAACTATACAAAAATAATAGCAATTCCTAGCACTTATCACAGTAGTGGTAAGCAGAACTTGGTAAGGACTTAATAAATGTTTCCTTCCTTCCATAGAGAGATGAATTTCAGTTTAATGATGAGCTTCAAAAGATAGATTACAAGAGACTGATAAATGAGTGGGAAAAGTTAAAATGGAGTATCAACTGCTTTTTCTAGAAATGTGGCTATGAAATGGAGAAGAAATATAGAAAGATAATTTGAGGGGATAGCCAGGGTCAAAAGAAAATTTTAAGGATTGAGGAGAGCTGAATATGTTTGCAGAGAAGACGTAGATGTTTAGAGTTAAGATTAAAGAAGAGGGAATGATGAAAGTGTCAAACTCCTGGAGTAGAAGATACAAGATGAGACAGGATCAGGAGCCCAAGTAGAGGGAATGGCCTGGCAAGAATGGATATCTTTTGCCAGGACTTTGAATGACTCATTCTACAAAACCCCATTAAAAAAATCATATATTATTCTAATGATGTTAAATGACTTTGAACCATGAATACCACAATTTTCGAAAAAAACAAAACTGCAAATTATCTAACAGAAATGTAGTTAAAGATGCACATTCTTCTTCTTGGCCAGTTCTCAATGTCTTTCAAGCTTGATAAGACCTGAGGAAAACTATTCCTCTACCGGTAGGACTGCAATGAATTTCAGTAACTCCTCCATACTTTGATGAAGTTTCTGAGGATTTTAGTATATGATCTGTGAGTATATGTCTCTATATGTGTCTGATAAACTGTTACTTTAAAATGTGATTGGAATTTAAAACAGCTATTTGACCTCAGCTCAAAGTTCTCAATAGTCTCAACTTTCTCCCCATGTTCCATCTAGCTATTTTTCACCAACTTTCACAAAAGGAGCATCAGAGACCAGCCCAGTTACTGTTTAAATCTTGAACCAAATATCATTATCAAGTGAGTAATTAAGGTAAAGAAGTCAGTAGCTTACTAGTGGAAGATCAAGACATTTAGGGCATGGCCTTAATCTTTGCGGTTGATGTCAAGAAGTGTTTGCTACTGGAGTAAAGGAACTCCAGGAAAGTTTCAGGAACACAGTTTGTAGAATTATAGTTTGAGGAATTTTGAGGTCATTTAAGCCTTCACTTTATAGACAAGGAATCTGAGGTCCAAAGAAGTTAAACAATTTGCCCAGGTAGCAAGGCACTGATTTCAACTCCAGCTTCTCTGGAACCACATCAATACTCTTTTGTCTCTCCCATATTTTCTTGTGTTCAGTAGTGGGGTAACATGCTGGCTTTCTTATTATTATTGCACAGAATTCCAAACATCCTGGCTTTGAAGGGAGCTTTCAAGTCATTTTGTCAAGCTTGTTAATTTGATATAAAAGAATACTAAGACCCAGAGAAAGGAGGGATCTCATCCCAAGTATGTATCAAATTAGTGGAAGTTCTGAGATTAAAATGCATGTCTCTAGGTTGGTTCTAAGGACAGAGTTCTCTCCATTAACAAAAAATGTCATAAAATTCAAAGGGGGTCAAGGGTTAAATCAGTTTCCTCTTGGGAATCTTAGAAAGGAGGAAATATAACTAAGATTAAGAGGGAAGCAGAAAACTAGGAAAGAATTTTTGCAACTAGTGTCTGTGATAAAGGCCTCATTTCTAAAATACATAGAGAACTGAGTCAAATGTACAAGAATACAAGTCATTCCCCAATTGATAAATGGACAGGCAGTTTACAAAGGAAGAAATTAAAGCTATCTATAGTCATATGAAAAAATACTCAATCACTATTGATTAGAGAGATGCAAATCAAAACAACTCTGAGGTATCACATCACATTTATCAGATTTACTAGCAATACAAAATAGGAAGATGATAAATGTTGGAGAAGATGTGGAAGAGTTGGAACACTAATTCATTGTTGGTGGAACCAAGAGCTGATCCAAACATTCTAGAGAGCAATTTGGATCTATGCCCAAAGAGCTACAAAAAAGTATATACCCTTTGACCCAGCAATAGCACTTCTAGGACTGCATCCCCAAGAGATCATAAAAATGAGAAAGGGTCCCACATATACAAAAATATTTATAGCAGCTCTTTTTGTGGTGGCCCAAAACTGGAAATCAAGGGAATTCTCATCAATTGGGGAATGACTGAACAAGTTGTGCTATGTGAATGTAATGAAATACCATTGTGCTATAAGAAATGATGAACAGGAAGACTTCAGAGAGTCCTGGAAAGACTTACATGAACTGAGGCTTAGTGAAAGGAGCAGAACCAGGAGCACTTTGGACACAGCAACAACCACAGTGTGCGAGGAATTTTTCTGGTAGACTTAGTCCTTCGTAGCAGTGCAAGGACCTAAAAAATTCCCAATGGACTCTTGAGACAAAACGCCTTCCACATCCAGAGAATGAACTATGGAATTGGATTACAGAATGAAGCTGACCATTTTCTCTTGTGTTATGCTATGTTTTGTTTTGTTTTATGGTTTCTCCCAATCATTTTAATTCTACTATTCAATATGACTAAGGTGAAATTGTATTTAATAGAAATGTATGTGTGGAACCTGGATAAGACTATATGCCATCTCGGGAAGGGAGTGGAGAGAGGGAGGGGAAAAAATCTAAGATATATGGAAGTGATTGTAGAACACTGAAAACAAAATAATTTTTTAAAAAAGAAAAAATCTAAAAGTTAGCATCATATGCAATGCTGAAAAACTTGAACCTTCACCAATAAATGAAATAATAAAGTAAAAAAAAGGGGAGGAAATTTAACTCAGCTGAGGAATACTCCATTGACTCAGTAGGTGGTTAAGAGGAGATAGGACACTGAAAGGGCAAAAGAAATAAAGAAAGGGTAAGTGAGGAATAACTAAGACAGATTTTGCTTCCTTCCCAATTTTCCAAGGACTGGTTCTGATCTTCTGCAATATGTGCTCACTATAAACAAATTGAGAAAGATGACTGATGTCTGGAAAGGCAGAGTATCATACATATTCTTCTATGTATTTGGCCAGCAATGATAGTAAATCATGTTTCTTGTTTATCAAACCTTTAGGAATCTTTAGGTAGATGACCACAGTGGATACTGGGCCTGGAGTAAAGAAGACCTGAATTCAAATACACCCTTGGACATTAACTGTGTGATCACAGGTAATTCACTTACTCTCTGACTGCCTCCATTTTCCCTTCTGTTAATTTGAGCTAATAGTAATAATGATAATTACCTGCCAGGGTAGTTGTAAAGATCAAATATAAAATGCTTAACATAGTGCCAAGCACTTAGTAAGTACTTTAATATATGCTTAGGGGCACTCAGGTGGCACACACAGAGTGCCAGGTCTTAGAGTCAGCAATATCTGAGTTCAAACTTACTAAGTGTGTGACCCTGAGCAAGGCACTTAATCCTGTTTGCCTCAGTTTCCTCATCTGCAAAGTAAGCTGGAGAAGGAATGGCAAATCACCCCAGTATTTTTGACAAGAAACCTTCTAATGGGGGTCACAAAGAGTCACAGCTGAAACAACTGAACAACAAATAAATGCTTGTTTCCTTCCTTGTGCATTTATTTATTTCTTTCTTCCTTCCCTCTTTCCTATAAGGTACCATGGATAGAATGCTGGATTCAGAGTTGAGGAGGTCTATATTAAAATTCTACTTCAAACACTTACTAGCTCTATGACTCCAGGCAAAGTATTTAATCTATCTAGGATTCAGTTTCCTCATATGTAAAATGATGACATTGGATTCAATGGCCTCTGTCAAGATAATATTAGGAGACACCCTAATATTATCTTGATACCTCTAAGATCCCTTTTAGTTCTAAGTCCGTGATCCTATAAAGCTAGAGAGAATCCTAAAAGAGAGTAACCACAATTAGTAAATTGGTTGTAAAAAACTGAGCATGTTTAGCCTGAAGAGGGGAAGATTTAGAGAGACAAGATAATTATTTGAAAGGCGTCATATGGAAGAGCATTTACTTATTCACAGAAGGCACAACTATGAGTGGAAGGGGCAAAGAAGTAGATTTCTCCTCCATATGAGGAACAACCTCTTAACAACTGGGGAACTTGGAATGGTGGTAAGCTGCCTATTCCAATAAATCTTTAAGCAGAGTTTGGATGACCACTTGTTAGGGATATTGTAAAAAGTACTTCTGTTCAAGTACTGACTTCACTAAATGATATCTGAATCATTGTTCACTGTATTCATCTCTTATCCCTTTCATCTTGTGTATATTTTAATGGTTTGCACACTCCCTTGGGCTCTCCTTTAAGCTACACCAATTCTACACTGTTATTCATAAGTAGATAGCTTTGATGAAAGATCATGGGATAATCCCTTTAGATTTGAAAGGGAACTTAAAGCTCAGCTAATTCAACTCCCCCACTTCACAGATGAGGAAATTGAGGCCCAAAGAATTTCCCTCTGGTATTAAGTACTAGAAATAGAATTTGCACGAAAGTCCTATGACTCTAAATCAGGTGCTTTTCCTATGGTTACCCTGAAGTAATACTGAAATTTTCTGAGGATGTTCCAGATTCCTGATTTTCTCAAAAGGTTTTTGATTGCCCAGAGAGATTGGCAAAGCTGGAAATGTAAGACCATGTGATCCAGCAAATGAAATGCCACACACAGATAGGAAAATTTTCATGGTTCATGTCAGAAGGCATGCTGTGAAGCAAGCAGAGACCTTCTAAGCCGGAGCAGGAAAAGGATGGGCAATCCAAGACTTAAATACCAAGTGTTGACAGAAATGTACCAGAACAGAGGAGGCCCCACCTCCTCCTTCCTAAATGTGCAGAATGATTAAAGCACACACTAATATGGCATTTTAAAGCTAATAAAGTACTATTCTCACCGGCCATTTTACAAATCAGAAACCCCGAGCTTAGAGACTGTAAGTGAATCTGCTTATGTTCACCTAACTTAATATGTGTCAGGGGCCAAGTTGGAATCCAGGTGTCCTGATTTTATGTCTAGCATGATTTCTATCACATGTAGCTGCCTCTCTTTGTAAAAGAAAACAAAAGAAAATGAATGTTCTCAAGCACTCCCAGGCAACTTTAATGATACCAATAATAAGTCCAATCATTCATAGAGTACTGCTATGTTTAAAATGAGAAAATTAGGCAGTGCATTATGGTATCATATCACCTTCCAAGTGAGTAACTAGGTGTGAGGAACCTGTAGCCTTTGAATCCAAATTTCATAGAATCAATCCTTTTATTACTGGTATTTATGCTATGACATTTGGATTCAGTCAAAGGGCCATAGTTGAGGACCTAGAGGGCCAAATGTGGCCTCAAGGCCACAGGTTCCCCACCCCAGTACTTTTTTCATAGAAGATCTTATTAGATTTTCACAATATTCTCAAAGCTAGGCAAGGTATAAAGTCATCTTTTTTTTTTTCTCCAGCAAACATCTACAGTATCCTTACTGTACACAGGATATTCTAGATGGTACAAAGTAATATTGAGGAAGTCCCTGCCTTCATAGATCTTACACTTAATTCTAGCTGAGGAAAACAGGCTTAGGATAAAACCTCAGGTGAGCATATGATGATCAGAAAATGTCGACAGGCATGGGAAGCCAAAATGAGTACAGCCTTGGATCTGAGTCCCATCTGGAACAATTTCCCTTCTCTTCTTATGCCATTGCTCAAAAGAAGCATGGAAAGAGTAGGTGTACGGTTACTTATTGGAGGTAAAGTCTTAGTAAATTGTTGGTGGTTACAAATTTGTCTGCATTGCTGCATCTTGAATTTAGAGAGACTCCCAAAATTGTTAGTTTTAACAGTCTTTAATAAAGTTGTAAATATAGTGGTGATGAGATTTTCTTTGAATTTTAGATAGGCTTTAAGAAAATCTAATACTCAAAAAGGCAGGCTAAAAATGAATTAGTAGATGAATATCTGCAGCACACAGGAATTCTAAATAGTGTGGCAGAAAAGTCCATCAAGACTTGAGTTTGAAGGAGGCAGAGAAAAGGCAGCTACCCACCCGAGCTCTCCCCAAAACCCCTCTGAACACCTTTAAATAATGCTACAAAACAATTCCTGGAGCAACATAACCCACAAAATGATGGGGTAAAATAATTTTCCAGTCAAAGACAACTTAGAAGGTCAACAGGAAAAATCTGCCATACCTAGGTGAGAGTGAAGCACACAGTCCAGCTCAGTCCACTAGAGCACTGACCCAGGAGCAGAACTTGGGAATTCTGAATTCAGCACTGAAACAGCAGCAACAGTTTCTTCCAGAGTTCTTAGCCCACAGAAGGTAAGGGGTTCAAACAACTGGTCAGAAGGAGATTACAGGTGTCTCTTTGCTAGTACTGAGTAAGGACTCTGTTGGTTAGCTCAAATTTGGAACCAGGTCACAGTCTTGGGTGGCAGTTCCAGTCACCTAATACAGCAGAGCTTGCAACCACAGTAGAATGGGAACCCTCAGTACAGTTCCAGGGCAGAAAAGAGTGCTTGTGGTTGCCCAAAGAGCGAATGACACATATACTCAATTGGCCATAGAAATTGAAAATGGAAATTTATACTTCAGGAATGATGCCTCCTAGCTTTGTGCTTGATGAAACAATTCCTTGAAGTAATCACGATATGAACTGAGAAGCCCAGCTTCTCAGTGTGACTGCACTGCAAAGTGTCATCCAGAAAAGAATAAGAACCTGATAGAGACTATATTCCACCCACAGCTGAAACATTATAATGTCACCAGGTATTATTATAATGAAGACACTAGCAGTATCAGTCAAGAGTTGTCCTTCCATATGTGAGCCCTGGCTGTTCATGTCCTCTAGCCCAGTGGTGTCAAACTCAAACAGAAAGGAGCCCATTAAATCATATATAAGAAAAGCACATTAATATTATCTCTATTCTATTCTATTTTGATTTATTTTGTTAAATTTTTCCCACTTACTTTTTAATCTCATTCTGCTGCTCCAGGGCCATGTGTGTGATACCTCTGCCCTAGCCCATATGTCCCCAGCTATGTACCCTGATCATATCTATTTTCTTTGTGGATGTCTATCCAACATATTCATTCACTCCCTGGTACATTTTGACATGGTTGCTTGTGTTTTGTGTAAATGTTCCTCAGGCATATGGGGGAAGTGTTCTATAGTTAACTTTTCTTCCTATAGTATTTCTTTAAATGCCTTTACTTTGAAGCAATTGTGTCTTCTGGCTCACTGGCAAAAGTAAGCACATTGGTAGAGGTTCACAAATTATGGTTTTGAATGCCTGGACCCACAGATTTCCTAGAACCTGGGGTGGTTTGTTTGAATCCATTTTGTGAGTGAAGGTGTTCCAATGACATAATTTTTATTTACTCAAAACTCTTAAAGAAAGCATCCAATGGCTTGTTTTAAAACTGTGATTTCTTTATTGTTTGGTGCATAGGATTTTTTGGTGTTTTTTTTTCAAGCATGACCTCAGAATATAATCATAGCTTTTCTTTCTCAATTGCACAAAATCAGGGGAAAAATAATGCCTTGTGTAGCATGGAAAAAGAACTCAGTACTTAAAAAAAACTAGAAACAAAATGCTCTACTTATTCTGATTAAAATTAACATTCAGTTGCTCTTATAATAATCAAGTCACAGGTAAATGGAGCAAAGACTGAGTAAAGAAAGGCTTGAGATCATTATTCAAGGGATAATTCACAGTTATTATCACTCTTCTATGTACCTTACCCATATACATTTAGTTACGATGACACAAGTTTTTGGCACATGAAACAACTGCACTGACTATATCCCTCTTAATTTTCTTCACACTGAGACCATGGTACCTTTCTATCACCCCCTTAGTTCATCAACTGCCACATACAAGACAGGAATGCCAACCCAGCTGATACAGTGAAGAACTTTGAAAGGAAGATAGGAAGTAACATGTGCTAGGTGAATCGAACTACCACCTTGACTACCACTATGTGATGGAGACATCCAGACCCTAATGGAGACAGCCCCGTACAAGATCCCTGGGACAGCAATGCCCCTTAGACTATTGCTTGTGTTGCCAGGTTGGTCCACACGCACATCATCAAGGGAAACAACCCTTGTGGAGAAAGGACCTATCCTCCTTGCCACCACCAACAGATGATGAAATGCCATTGATTGGTGGGCAAGCCCAAGAGATACAAAAAGAAATGTCCTTCATACAACCAGTCATGTTTCCAGCTCAGCACTTGGGAAATTAACCTTTTCAGAGATGAGATCTGGTAAATCTGACTAAGGTTTTATATACTTCACCGCCCACAACATCCTTGGCAACTAACCTCATTGTCAAATGTTTCACCACCATGTTAGTTTATCTATGGAAATGACATTAAAGAGGATTCATTATCATCTTTGCATCTTAAAAGACTATCGGGACTTTCCTTCTTTTATTTGGAACTGAAACTAGATAGATAGATAGATAGATAGATAGATAGATAGATAGATAGATAGATAGATAGACAGATAGATAATCATATCAATCAAACTGTGAACTCCTTGAGAGTCAGGACTATCTTGCATTACTATTTGAATCACTATTGTTTAACACATTGTTTCTCATATAGTAATATTTTAAATGCTTTTTCATTCATTAGTCACAAACCAATGAGAAGCAATCGTATCTTGGAAAGAGACTCTTAAATACTAAAGAAGAGATATCATCACAGTGTCTGTTAAGAATGAAATGGCTATTTATATTTATATAACTCAGACTTATCACCCTCTACTCTTCCTTCCTGCCCATGACCAAGCTCACAGCTCTGATGTCTACATACACCTTCTGAGTAGGAGGTACTGCTGCTATAGCAGTACTTGGCAAAATGTATCAAAGCTTAACTGGGGAGGAGGAGAAAGAAATCTTTACAGGATAAGGGAGGGGGGTGGGTGAGAAATACCAAACCTGGAAGTAACGTCTGGAACCATTTCACAGCTATGGTCTTTTTTGATTTCTTCATATTTTCTACTCTACCAGCTCCAATTTGATACTGTCTGGACTTGGGATGACAATAAGAAAGTAATAACAGATGATGAGCTCACAATATAGAACATAATCATACCCACCCTGCATGTACCTACAATCAATGTGTCACCTGGAGGAAGGAATCATCAGCCACCAGGCTGTTTAGAATGTAAAATGTCATGAACTCAAGATCCATTTCTTATATACTTAATGCCTGTCACTGTTCTGCCTTACTGCTCTGAAGGAGAAATGGTACGTGGTATATAATCAATTCAAAGAGATGAAAGAATTAAAACACATAAGCTGCTAGAGGGTCTTTCTGGAATAGATGTGTAATTTTGAACTAGTCAATTAGCCTCTGAATTTCCTCAACTATAAAGCAAGGGGATTTGACTAGATGATCTCTGAGGTTCCCATCAAGCTCTATATCAAAGATTTCATGATCCTACCACTCTTTCTTTCCCTCCCTCCAGTTGTTAACACCTACTTATCTAGATTTAATCATGTTTAAAAATATATATTCTCAAGCTTGCAGTCATACCAGCCACCACATGTGCTGAATAGCTTTACTTACCAGCAAGATGTCAAATGAATCATTTTCTCCAAATCTCTCCACAATCCTCCAACACCCCTCTCCTACAAGGAAATAAATTCTGGATATAAAGCAATTAGAAGTAAATGTGCAGAAGACAGAATTCTTAACATAAAGTAAAATATGAATAAAGTATGAATTCCTATTCAAAAAATAAGATATCAATTAACACCAAGGAACTTTAATAGTCAGAGTGCTCATTCTCTGCCTTTCCTTCAACAGCCTTCATGTGTCCTCACCAGAAATACAAACAATATCACAGGCTTATGTAAGGTCTAAACCCATAGGTTTAGTAAGTGACTATACTTGAATATCTCTGACCCTATTGCCACCCTTCAAGAGGTACCAGACACTCATTCTGCCCATTCCCACTTGCCTTCTGAGAATGAGCAAGGAATCAAGTTGACTGAACATATGCTGTCTTTTGACTAGACTGCAGTCCTAGGGAAGGGATAGCCAGTGCTGTAGTGACTTTGCCCAACCCCCTATCTCCTGCAATAAACAGGATTAATGATTCTGTTCAGTCATATGAAAGAAAAGAAAAGAGAACAAAATGTCAAGAGGTATGGTAGCATGGATAGCTGCATTAGACTTAAGGAAAATGGGACTTAAATTTAGTTGGAGACAGTTCTAGTCTCCCCAAGGCTACTCAGAGGAAAGATTCAGGTCTGTGGATCCTATGTTTCCTAATGAGAGGTGGTTGATGAAGACTTGCAGGAATCTAGATGGGGAGCAAGCCTGAAATTGAGTGATGAAGAAAGGTTTTATAAAAAAGGCTGAGACCAAAACAAGCCTATTTCACAGATCAAAATAATTTCAATAATATTGCAAAACTTTTCTCCCTTTCATTCATTGCAAGGGCTAGATTGTACTTGGTAACAGCCTTAGTAGTTATTTCAATATACAAATTTTTATCAAACCCAAATAAAAAAAGCAAATTGATTACTTATGTGTGTTGAAATATACTCTCTTCAGAGCATAAAATGTATTTTCAAAAAATAAGTGGAAAATTAATCCAAAGTTTAACCTCATGTATCCATAACGCTCTTTGGAATATCTGTTTTATTAGTAACCAACTGCCTTTCATAGCAGCCTTATGCCTTCCTCCATTTTAGCTTGTATACACACATACGTATGTACGAATGTCTCCTTCCCTCCAACTGAGAACATAAGCTACTTGAGGGCAAGGATCGTTTGATATTATGGTCTTCATATCTCTGATATCTGGCATAGGCTCCAATAAATGTTTATTAAATACTTGTTGAACTGAATTGAATTGAGAAACTTTCTAAAATTGAAACTTATGCAACCATGCTCTTCTTGTATTTGCTTTTGGCCAAAAAAAAGAGGTTTTATAAAATTCCTTCCATTCTTCCCTCTCCCTCCTCCCCTACTCCTCTCTCTCTCCCTCTCTCTCTTTTTCTTCTCTCTCTCTCTCTCTCTCTCTCTCTCTCACACACACACACACACACACACACACACACACACACACACACACCTGAAATCTACTAAGGAATTTAAGTTTTCTGAGACTTTTTACTAGCATGGTATCTGAACTCCTGCTTCCTTAATCAAGGCTGCTAGACTTGAAGTCAGGAAGACCTCCAATGTTTTCTAGTGAGAAAGAGCAAGTCACCTAATCTACATGAGCCTTTGCTCCTCATCTGTAAGATGGAGACCCATATAAGTTCCTATGGGGCTCAAATGAGACCAAAGAGCTTTGCAAAGAGCTTTGCAAATTCTAATACGCTATGTGAAGCTCAGAAACCTTCTAAATGTCTTCTTTCCCTCATTCTAATGTTAGCTTCTTGAAAACAGGGGACCCCCCACTCTGGACTGCAAGGTACATTTAGATGGTGTTACAGTGGAAGCTCATACTTTTCAATTTTATCCCCACACTTAGCACAATGCTTTGTCTACAGTGAGCACTTAACACATGTTTCATTCATTCATATTAGCTTCTTGGATAACCCAAAGTTCATTATGCTAGTTATTGTGCCACAGTTTTTTTAGTGACTCAACTCACATCTACAGAAGTATCCCAGATATTAGAGGATGAATTTGGCTTAAAACATAGGTGTCTATGGGTAGGGACATGATTACAGGAACTCTTCATGTGCTGGATTGGGTCACCTCCCATGGAGATAGGCATGCATTCTGTAGGTACATCTTGATGAGGAAAATACACTTTTCAGGAATGACACAGAAACTCCTGCTTATTTTGGAATTATATTATATTATACAAAAGATGAGTGGTGACTGATAACCAGAAGCTTCTCCCTCTGTTACAGCCTTTGCTTTTGGCCCCTTCTTCCTAATGAATGTTTTTTTCTCCCCAGGATTAACAATAATAGGAGAGAAAGGATAGAATTTAGCAATAATGTTAATTGGTATGTGCTTGAGAAGCACATGGCAATGACAATTAGCCTGTGTGTGGTAAGACATGCCTGAGATAGCATCATCCTCACAGTCTGATTCTTTTTCTGATAATAGCTCAGTGACTATCAATCATAAGAAATGGACTTTTTTTAGCCTTGGTAGCTGCCTTGTGAGTTTGGTAGTTCTTGAGTTCGGTGCTAGGAGGAGATTACAACTCCGTTCTTGAGAAGATGATTGCCACCAAGAGGAAACTGCTGCTGAAAAGTTAAAGAAGGTCATTCCTGGCTGGCTTGGAGATCCAGTCTTTTTGAGTCTCTGTTTAATTTCCAGAATAATTTCAAAATATCTAGTCAACAGTCACCCGAAGGGCCTTTACCATTCTTTCAAGGGTAGGACAATGAGTGTAATGTGCTATTTGATGAGATGTTTTGCATTTTAATATTAATGCACATACATCAGTCATTTTTGTCTTAGGGAGTTTCCATGGTGAAAAAAATAGTTATTCTATACTTTATATTGTACATTGAGTACCTTTTCTAAAAAAACAAAATGAAACAAAACATTGTAATTCACATTTGGGGGAGTATCTAGACATGAGCCATACCTGAGCATAGAGATTTTCTCCAGTTTTGCTTCAGTGTAGAGGAAGACTCAATGAGTAACAGAGGCTCTTATGATAGGAGACCCCCCTGGACTGCAGTGGAAGTCCATATACAGGTATGATATGATTCAAGTCATAGCTGGGAAGCACAGTGGAAAGAGTAAGGTACCTAGAGTCAGGAAGACTTCAGCTCAAATCTGACCTTGGGCAAGTCACTCAACCTCTGTTTGCTCCAGTTTTCTCAGCTATAAAATAGGGATAACAACAGCACTTACCTTCCTGGATTCTTGTCAGGATCAAGCAAGGTAATATTTGCAAAGTGCTCCACATAGTTCCTGGCACATTTAAGTGCTTAATAGATGATTGCTTGCTTGCTTCCTTCTTTCCTTCCTCAAATATCATTACAGATGCCAAATCTTCTAAAAAGTAGAAATATTTTAAGAAGGAAATAATACTCACTCTCCACACTAGCATTATGAGCTAGTATCAGGTCATAGTGTCAGTACCATGACATCAAGGAAAAGATGATGTGACTTGCAGTTGATTTTGATTTGAGTGAGGGAGGGCTGTGCAAGGTCACCAGCCTCACTTTCTCCTCCTGAGCCATCTGGGTCCAGTGCCCAGATATTCATCAGGATGACTGGAGATGGCTCAGGATGCAATGAGAGACCCTGGCCCTTTTAGGCTAAGGCCTTTTCAGGTAATCACTTAGAGTGAGATAATTATATCACTCCTTTGATCAATATCTTACCTTAGATTACCAGAAGTGCTGCTCAGGGTTAGCCCGTGATTCCTCTAGCCCTGCGTCTGATGGATGATTGGGGCTAGTTTTTTCCTGACATTAGTTATAAATGCTGGAGAGTTCCCTTCCCTCCTCCAATACTCTAGTTTCTAGCTAGCAAGTGTATGAGTCCGGATTTGAACTTATCTTCCTGACTCCAGTCTCAGCACTCTATCTACTACATTGTGTCCAAGGCCAATTCTAGTGCTTTTTGATTCCACCAATATTTTTTCTCAATCCTCTAAAATCTACTCTATTAAAATCTAGGGTGTATGTCAGATGATGACAGCTTTCTTCTCCTCTATCACAAAATGCAAGAGGAGCATTTCTCCTCTAAACTCCTCATCATTTTCACCCCAGCAGTCATTTTCTCCCTTTTCAGATCCAGAATTCCAATTTTAGATGTACTGGGTTGAAAACATCTACAGGACTTTCAGTCTGAGATATCAATAAGTAGTTGGAGATGTATGATGAGGGCAGTAGAAAGGCTAAAACTGGATAAATAGATGACAGTCATCAGCACAAAGATGATAATTAAATTCAGGGAGCTGATGACATCACTTAGTGAAATATTATTGAAGGATAAGAGAGGAAAGAGGGTTCAGGAAAGAGCCTGGGAGACATTCACCATTGTGACCTGGATGGAAATAGAGCAAAAGATACTGAGAAGGAGCAGTCAGAAAGATAGGAAGAGAACCAGGACAGAGGAGCTCACAAAACATCAAGAAGATCAACTGTCAACAGTTTCAAAGACTGTGGAAAAGATCAAGAGGGATAAGAATTGAGAAAATGCCATTAGAGTTGGCAATTAGCAGATCATTAGTAACCTTGGAGAGAACAATTTTAGTTGAATGAGGTCAAGAAGTTAGTGAGAGCAAAGGGTGTGATTAAAAAAAGCTTCAATTGTTGATAGCTTTCTTAAGCAGTTTAGCCACAAAATGGAGGAGAGATATCTGAGACTGGGAAAGACAGAGGCATGTTCATGGCCATAAGCCCCAGTATTGTTGTGCTATGGGTCCACAGGGTCAAGAAGAGTCAAATAGAACTGAAAGAATGAACAATGGGACCCAATGCCTTCTAGCAGACAAGGAAAGATTGAAAATAAGTGAGAGAGGGGTGTGATAGGGAATGATAGAGGAGGTAGTCTGTTGGAGAAGGTAGATCCCTTGTGTACCTAGAAGGGTTTGCGTCAGCAAGACGAAGCGCCACCTCCTTATGGGAGATGAGTGAAGGAGGACACAGTGCAGAAGGCATTTGAATGGCAGGAAATTAAGAGGCAGGGAGAATAAGGATTCCCTACTCCCCGCTCCAGCTTATGGCCTCATTTTTTTTTTAGTGACACATGAGGCAAGTTTCTCAGTTGAGAGTAGACTGAGAATTAAGACTTTCTAGTGTTCATTCTTATTGTGAACTTAGGATCAGCTTAGTGGTAACAGTGACACCATATTAAAATACTATTATAAGAACTGTTGTCTTTTTCCCTAACTCCCAACTTGGTTATTTCTACTAAGGACATAATTATTCTCAGTTACCTTGATTCATAACTTCAGAGTCATCCTTGATTCTTGCTTCTTTCAAGCATTGATTACCACTTCTTGTATGTTCTACATGCACATCTCATGTATTCATCCATCCACCTTCTCTCCACTCTCACCAACACTGTAGCTCAGACTTCCACAATCTGTCTCTTGAACTATTGGATTAATCTATTAGTCTTTTTTTTCCAATTTGTTCCCTACTGCATACATCTTTCACATGGCTGCCAAAACAAATTTCCTAAGGTAAAAGTCTGATCAATGTTTTTCCCCTCATCCCCAGTGGCTTCTCATCATCTCTAGACATCAAATTTCATCATGTGAAGTTTGGATCCCTCCACAATCTGGCTCCCATTTTTCTATTTTATTCCACATTTCCCTTCTTTACTTTCTGTGCATTACTAGACTTGTGTTCTGGTAAAACTAGTCTTGAGTCCTCCCTGAAGCTTTTTTGATCTTCCCCATCATTAGTGCTCTCCCTGCTTCAAATTACCTTCATTTACTCATCGGTGTTCATGTTATATCCACTCAGTGAAAGATAAGCAGTGTGAGGTTAGTCCTTGTTCTATTTCAGTGGAGGAGACTGCCTGTCCCAAACCACATATGTCATTATTCCAGGAACACTTAACTATTGAACTAACTGGATTTCTTGGGAATTTTGGGCTCCTACATAGCACGAGTTATTTAATCCCACACGCATACTCCAAGGGTCTTTGCATAGGGGACTCTTCTTTTATGTGTGTGTGTGTGTGTGTGTGTACACATATACACATATATACATATGTAAACACACACATACATCCTTCTTGTGGTGTTAAAGAACTGGAAATGAAAGGGATCCTATCAACTGAACAATAAATAAAAATAAATAAATTAGGTATATGAATGTAAATAAATATCATTATACCATAAGAAATCTCAAGAGATTGTTTTAGAAACACTGGAAAAGGCTTGTATGAACTAATATCATTGGTTTATATGTGTGTATATATGCAATGTAATATGTGAACTTATACATACATACATATACACATATATGTATATATACAAGGCAGCTACATGATACAGTGGATAGAGCACTGAGTCTGGAGCCAGAAAGATTGAGTTAAAATCTGACCTTGGACACTTACTAACTGGGTAACCCTGAATAAGTCACTTAGTCCTGTTTGCTTCAGTTTCTTTATCTGTAAAATGAGCTGGAGAAGTCAATGGCAAACTACTCCAGCATCTTTGCCAAGAAAACTTCAAACTATGCCCAAAGGGCTATAAAATGTGTATACTCTTTGCCCTAGCAAAATAACTTCTAGAGCTATATCCCAAAGAGATCATACAAATGGGAAAAGGACCCACATATACAAAAATATTTATAGCAGCTCTTTTTGTAGTGGCCAAGAATTGAAATTTGAGGGGATATCCATCCATTGGGGAATAGCTGAACAAGTTGTGGTATATGAATATAATGGGACTATAACAAATGATGTGCAGACAAACTTCAAAAAAACCTGGAATAATATGAACTGATGCTGAGTGAAGTGAGCAGAACCAAGGAAACATTGTACAGTGGCAAACTTTGATAGAGTTGGCTCTTCTCAGCAATGCAAGGATCTAAGACAACTCCAAAAACTCATGATGGAAAATGCTGTCCACATCCAGAGAAAGAACTGTGGAGTCTGAATGCAGATCGAAGCATGCTATTTGCTCTCTCGTTTTTGTTTTCTTTTGTTTTTCTTTCTTGTGGTTCCTTCCATTAGTTCTAATTTTTTTTTACATCATGACTAATGTGAAAATATGTTTAATAAGAATGTATATGTAGAGCCTATATCAAATTGCACCCTGTCTTGGGGAGGGGGGAGGAGAAAGGGGGAGAAAATTTAAAACTTATGGAAGTGAATGTTAAAAAACTAAAAATAAATTAATCAATTCATTTAAAAAAGCAAAAACAAGAAAACTCCAAATAGTATCATGAAAGTCAGACAGAAATGGAACCATTGAACAATAACACATGTATAAACACATTTATATATGAATAGATACATATATACACATGTATATAAGAATATATAAACACAAATATAAAATATTTATACATATGCATGTATGTATGTATATATACATAGGACATCCCAAAAGTCTTACTGTAGTTTTAAGTTTTAATAACTTACAACTGTACCAAAACTTTTGAGATACCCTCTGTATTTACATATAGGTCCTTTTCTTCTTTCTTTGAACCCCTTGGGGTATACAACTCTAAGACCTTCTAGTACTTGTCATCAACTTCAGAAAGACATGCCAAGCCTAAACCAGTTTGTCTTTTCCGCACCGCTACCTCTTTGCTTCTGCCCTGTTCCGCCATCTTCGTAAGGGTCTGGGTCAGAGCCTCTCATCCTCTCCTCAGCTCTGACTACAATTCAGTGATTTCTCAAATGTCCAAACCCCACAAGCCCCAAATGCTACTACCTTGATCTAACTTTTTCCTTTCTTCCTTCACTATATTCTCTTACTTCAATGAACAGCACCTACTAATTGAGACTTGGAAGGTTCCCGCAGGGATTAGCAGGTCTGGGCCTCTTAAATCACTAAATATTTGTAAACTGAACAAAAATTTATTTAGACATGAATGAAGGTAAGGGGCTAATCTAAATGACCTCTTCAGGTGCCTTTCCACTTAAGGGATCTATATTTTTTATGGTTTTGAACAGAGCATATCTTGGTATATTTCTTTCTCCACTATGATTCATTTTCCCTCAGCATCCCTATCAGTGTTTGGCCTTCCTCCTTAGTTCATATGAACCAGTTTTAATAGTTACAGCTCCCCCCAAAATGCCACACAGTTACTAAGTCGAGGTTTCGTTTACATTGCCCTTTTATTTCTGTGAGATGTTTTACTAACTTGTATAATCATAAATCAGTTCTAAGGTTGAAAGATGACCCAAAACACAAAGATAGGATTATTTATTTATTTTTAAACCATTTCTTCTGGACTAGTGTAAGAAGTATATAAGTATCACTATTCCACTAAAAAATCTTTCAGTGGTTTTCCATTGTCTAATGAATAAAGTATAAACTCTTTATTCCAGCATTTAAAGATGTCCGTATCTGACTGTAACCTGTCTTTGTAGTTTTATCTCATATTTCTCCACTTCGCATATATTATGATCCAGTTATGTTAGACTGTTTTCCATCTCTTTTACTCGTTCATCTTGGCTTCTCCCATCTCCATGCCTTTGCATATGCCATTCCTGGAGTCTGGAATGGACTCCTCTTGTCCCATATATTATCTCATATAAAGCCTCCACTGATTCTTTCCTCTATTTTCTCATATTTCTCATCTGAATATCTCTGTCTTATTTGTCTCAGGAACACTGTCTTCTTTTCAAAGTTCAGCTTTAGTTCTCCCTCCATAAACTCTGAGAGATGCATTTTGATGCATTTTACCTGCAAACACTATATAATGAGTACTCTAGGCTGCTTCTCAGGACACTGTAAGTCATCTGCCTTCTTCCCCAACTTTATGGAGATTACTTCTGTCTATGGCAAATTTATGATAATTCCAAAGTAGCAGTAGCTGGATTTCAAATCAGGTCTCACAGGACTGCCTCTGCATGAATGCCATGGGACCTGTTACACTTTGGGACAAATCCTGGAATGGATACTTCTAAGAAGGAGAACTCAGTTCTGGGGCTATCCCTGGTTCGCCAGCATGTTATCAATTGCTATAATCCCAGATATGCCAGTGCCTTTAGGGGATTAGACACTAGACAAATTGAGGTTGGCCTAGTCAACCTCTCTATTCCCTTTCCAGTTCTCCAGGATATTTATTTTTATGCCTTTCAATAGAGTGTTTCTGTATCATCCAGATATTACCAATGACCATTGGAAAATCACCAAAAGAGAAAAAAACACAAGACACAAAGAAATCTATTCTTAGGTTGTCAGAACTGGAAGAGACCTTAGAGATTATCTAGTACAATCTTTATATTTTATAGATGAGAAACTGAGGCCTAGAAAGAGGCCACACAATGAATAAGTGACAGAGTTGGGACCACAGCCCACTTCATTCAGTGAACCACATAGCCTCAAACTGAGGCTTGGTGCCCCTCCATCAATAGTTTGTATTTACTAAATATAAGAAAGCCAACATGACGGCATGTTCTCAATGTTAAAATAGGTTCATTTAGGTTCATTTTTTTTTGCTTCACAAGTTTTGTTCTAATTGGATTATTGATAAGGAATACTAGAGAGTCAATTATCCATATCTGTTTTATTTTTTAATGCATAAGGGGATTTGTACAATATTGGTGGACTTTAATGCCTGATATGGCTTCTCCCAGTTAATTCATTATGCCCCATTCCCTGGAACCTCTTTAGCAGAGTATTGAGTTTCTATAGCACTGAATCAGAATAGCATTTTTCCATCAGAACCGTAGGTATTCTAATTATATGCAAATTAGTTCACAGAAATCAAAAACATACTTGGTTAAAGGATACTTAAAATGTTAAAAGCTTTTGCTCAGCTGTTCACTTTACAAAAAAATCCATTTCCAGAGACACAGAGCCTTTAATATGGGGTTTTCTCCTTTTACCAATGCAAAAAGGTTGTTTCCCATGTTTCCTATTCTCCAGGGTTATTCTTGTCTTCAAAATACTTCAAGTGGTAACCACAGTCTGAGCCTCAATTTGGAGGCAGCTATGTGTTAATAGTCCTTTCATAATAACGAAAACTTTTCCCCCTTTATTCAGAATCAAAACATACAATTGGACTAGGGAGTTATATAGAAGTTAAGAAGGAGGCAGTTAAAGTTTTGAAACTCTTTCTTAAAAGTTTTTCTTTCACTTGTTGGGAGCATTGCTCAGAACTCCTCTTGAACTTGCTCTTTATATCAGTAATGATCAGCTAAATTGCTGCCTCTCTCTTCCCAAGCTTGTGGTGACTTCTCATTGTTAGAATGATGACGTGTGATCCATCACTGGTTGGGTTCCCGCTGAGATGTGTTGGTTAAACTATGCATCCCCCAGTAGCAGCAGGTTTTAATCCTTCACCTAGTTTCCATAGTATGTTTTCAACCATTTTAATCATTCAATCTACGTATGAAGTGGGGCAGCTAGGTGGCACAGAGGATACAAATGAATCATTCCTTAATTCAAATCTGACCTTCAGACTTACTAGCTGTGTGACCTTGGCCAAGTCATTTAATCCTCAACTTAATTCTCAGTTTCCTCAATTGTAAAATGCACTGGAAAAGGAAATAGCAAACCACTTCAGTATTTTTGCCAAGAAAACCCCAAATGGGGTCACAAAAACTCAAACATGACTGAAAAATGACTATACAACAACGTGTGGAGAATGTTCCAGCAAGAATTGAGGAAAATAAAAAGATAGTTAAGCACCACCATTTGACATCATGGAGTTTACTATCTGGTAGAGATACTTCAAGTATGTAATACTTGTATAATTATAATGCAGAACAGATTACAAAAAGAGAGATAGGGACACTTCCTTGTCTGGGCAAGCTCCCTGGTAGAGGAAGTATTTAAACTTATCTTTGAAGGATGGACAAAATTTTTTTCTCCATTTGAATATTCTTGGTAGAGAGGAAATGGATAAAAATCTGTCTGCTGTGAATTTGGGGGAAACACCTTCTGTCTGGAAAAAAAAATGTAATCTTAGAGTTCAAAGAAATGGAGCCACGAGGTTGTTTAAACAGAGACAGACCCTCAGTCTGTATTTTATTCAAAAAGCCCACTGATTCTAGGTTGAAGGAAGCCTCCACTGTCTTGAGATTTCTGGCCCCACCAGGATATTCTGATGAGATTAACTGGAGAGAAAGAATCTCCACTGGAACAAACCTGATCTCTGGCAGCTCCTAAGACCCCAGTGTTAAACATGTTCTAACCTCATGGTTAAAATTCTCTCCCCCAAATCACTTGACATACAACCTCCCAAATAAGTAAAGGAGCTGAGCAGCCTCACCTGATAAGTTTCCTTTTTCATGCCAGTAATATAACCCTAAGCCTGTGTAAAACACTATGTGTGTATGCATGTGTGTGCTTTTGGTTTGGGCATTGTGAGCTACTTGACGATGGTCCCATTAACTGATTCTAATGGAACTTTCCATCTGCTAGTCTTGCCCCCTTTCTTTTATCTTAAGTCAAATGGACCAAGGTGGGAGAAATTACTCTCTGGGAGAGTCTTGGGACCTCTTGGTTGAAGAATCCCCCAAAAGAGGCATAGGGAATTTCAGGAAAGCACAACAGGCCTGGGAAGAGCCCTGAACTTTTAGAGCTAGATTTCATTTATAATCCTGACAATTCACTTCTCCTCTTTGAACCTCATTTTCCTCTTTTGTAAAATGGAGGTGATAATCCTTCCAATTTCTATGTCACATGACTGATGTGAGGAAAGTAACATAGAAATGAGCTATTATGACATTCTAGAGAATAGTATGTGTAAGAGCATTGAGGTAAGAAAATGCTGGGTGTGTATAGACAATGGGAAGTGTTCCATTTTGGCTGGTATGTGATGGGGAAAGTGGCGTGAGATGACTGGCATTTAAATATAAATGGATGTCATTTACTAACTTGTTCAATCTGGAGAAGCCTTGCAGTGTGCACTGGAACATTGTATATAAGACTGCTCACTCACAAGTTAGGAGGTGTGTCTGAATTGTCACAAAACCAAATATGCCATCTCGGGGGAAGGTAGGATAACAGATGATTGCTGGGCTAGATATCTCAGAACAAAGCTGGATGGATTATAACCTGAAGCGACTGACAGTCCTTCCAGTTATTTTTTTAAAGCTATCTCAAGCGACAGAAAACAGATGGGAGAATGGGCAAAGCCAATTTAGTTGGGTTGTTCTTTGCATTACAACTCTGGGCAACTGATTATAGTGGAAAATCTCTGATCTTGAAGGCAGGAAGGTCTGTCTTCAAGTCTTAGCTCCACCACTTACCAGATGTATGACCCTAAGGAAGTTAGTTAATCTATCTGAACCTCAGTTTTCTCCCCCCAAAATAGAGATAATAATACTTTCAATGCATACCTCCCTGAGTTTCAGATAAGATTTGTACAAGGAGGTAGGAATGGCATTGGCTTTGGAGTCAGTCAGCAAGCCTAGTATATGAGTTGAAATCTTGGTTTTCACACTCACCCTCTGTGTGGTCCCGAACAAATCCCTTTCTTTTTCTGGGACTTCATTTTCTCATCTGTAAAATGAGAGAGTGCAAATGGAGGCTCTCTAAGATTCCTCCTAGATTCAACAAAAGGTCTTTGGACAATGTCATAGCTCAAAACAGTTACTGGAACTGATCATATGAAATATTTTCTGAGTAAATTCCCAATCCAGGTGTTGTGATGATCTACAAAGCAAGTTTTCCATGCAGATGGCTCAAAGTATTGTTATTTTCAAAAACATAGTCAGGTTATCATCAGTTTCCAAGAAAATTGGATATATTTGAATAATGGATTGGAGTTGTATCTTTATTGGCTCATCCTGCCTAGTGATAGGAAGTGAACTTCTTAGAGATAATCATCCTATACCCTCTTTCTAGTTTTGCTTCTTGGGGTAGGGACTTGTAGGCGCAGCAGTGTGCCAGTTATAGAAATCAATAAAGACCAGAAATTTAACAAGTCAATGTAACAAGAGCAATTTGTGACAGAGAAAAATTTTCCTTCCAGAGTTTAAAGTGAATGTAACATTGGAAAAGTTAGGATTGAGGCTAGAGAATGAGGTCCCTCCAGTTGCATTGCACAATAAATTTGACAGCAAAGTTTAAGAATTGGTGTCTTTTTCTATCTATTGCAAATTGTGAATTCAAAGGAAGCCATGTCGAAACAATGGATTTTCTACAACAGCACAGGCATCCAACTTCACCTCTCAAGTTTTTCCATGGATCACTATAAGTTTCTAAGTGAAGGAGCAGGAATAATGGCAACCTGGCGTACAACATAACCATTGATCCAAAAGACCAAAATTCAAATACTGCCCCTGTTGCTAATTCACTCTGTGAACCTGGGAGAATCATTCTTCTCTACTCATCATTTCCCTCATGTGTAAAATGCAGGGGCTGGATTATATGATGGCTAAGATCCCTTCCAACTCTCAGAGTCTATATATTCCTCTGCTGTCATTTTCCTGCTTCCCTCCTGAGTTCAAGATGGTGAGGATGATGAAAGTCTGACTGATCATCACATAAGGAGCAATGTGGAAGATAAGGTGTGTGTTGTGTTATTGCTTTGTTGTTGTATTTCTTTTAGAACTATAGGATTTTTATAGTTTTGTTTATATTTGTTTTTTGCTTTTCAGATATTTATAAGAGAATAACAATGATGACAATGATAATAATTGTATAGATAAATTTTAACGTTAGCAAAGACTTTTCCTAATAACAACCCTGTGAGACAGTTACTGTAGGCATTTCTATTCCGATTTTATAGATAAAAATATGTATTCAGAAGGATTATGTGACTTACTCAAAATTACTTAGCTAGTAGGTGTGGAACCTGGGAGAACCCACAACTTTTTTTCCAATTTAATATTTTACTTCCCCCCAATTACATGTAAAAACAAATTTTAACGTTCAATTAAAATTTTGAGTTTCAAATTACCTCCTTCCCTTCTTTTCTTCCCTGTATCATTAAGAAGGCAAACAATTTGATACATATGCAGCCATGGAAAACATATTTCCACGTTAGTCCTGTTGTAAAAGAAAACACAGACAAAAAACCCAGGAAAAATAAATAAAAAGTATACTTTGATATGCACTTAGACTATATCATTTTTTTCTGTGGAGAGAATAGCATTTTTCATCATAAGTCCTTCAGAATTGGCTTAGATCACTGTGTTGCTGAGAATAGTTGGTATTCACAGTTGATCATCACACAGTATTCTATTACTGTATACAATGTTCTCCTGATTCTGCTCATTCCACCTTGCATCAGTTTATGTACATCTTTCCAGGTTTTTCTGAAAGCATTCTGCTCATTATTTGTTAAAGGACAATAATATTCCATCACCATCATATACAACAACTTGGTCAGTCATTCCCCAATTGAGACCTTCTCCTTGATTTCCAATTCTTTGACGCCATTAAAAGAGTCACATAAATATTTTTTGGTAAATATAGGTCATTTTCCTTTTGATTTTTTTTTATGTCTTTGAGATATACACCTAGTAGTGGTATTTTTCATTCAAACAGTATGCATAGTTTTATAGACCTTTAAGCATAGTTCTGAATTGTTTTCCAGAATGGTTGAATCAGTTCACAACTCCCACAATACCTCCAACATTTGACATTTTCCCTTTCAGTCATATTAATCTGATAAGTGTGGGACAGTAACTCAGAGTTGTTTAACTTGCATTTCTCTAATTAATAGTAATTTAGAGCTTTTTTTTCCCATATGACTATAGATAGCTTGGATTATTTCAACTAAAATCTACCTGTTCATATCCTTTGACCATTTATCAAGTGCAGAATGGTTCTTACTTTTATAAATCTGAGTTAGTTCTCTATAAACTTAAGAAATTAGGTCTTTATCAGACAAACCTGCTATAAATTATTTTCATAGTAATGATTACTGTGTGTTTCCCTCCTGTCTTCCCTGCTTATCTTACTCTCTCTCCTTTCACCCTGTCCATCCTCAAAAATGTTTTGTTTCTGACTTTTACTTCCCCCAATCTTCCCTCCTTTCCATTACTCCCCCTCTTCTTATCCCTTGCCTCTTCTAATTTACTGTAGGGTAAGATAGATTTCTGTACCCAAGTGTGCATCTTATTCCCTCTCTGAGCCAATTCCACTGAGGTTAAAGTTCACACACTCTCCTTCACCTCTCCCCTTTTCTCCTCACTATAAAAGCTCTTTTGTGCCTCTTTTACAATGGATAATTTACTCCATTCAAGTTTTCCTTTTCCCTTTCTCCCAGTGCATTCCTCTTTCTCACCCCTTAATTTAATTTGTTTTTATAACCATAGCATCACATTCAATTCACACCTATACTTTCTGTCTATATATGCTCCTTCTAACTGCCCTAATGATGAGAAAGTTTTTAGGAACTACAAATATTATTTTCCCTATATATGAATGTAAACAGTTTAATTGTATTGACTTATAATTTCTTTTTTTCTGTTTACATTTTCATGCTTCTCTTGAGTTTGTACTTGAATGTCAAATTTTCAGCTCAGTTCTGGTCTTTTAATGCTACTTGAATGTCTTGAAAGAAATGCTTGAAAGTCTTCTATTCCATTTAATGTCGATTTTAGCCCTGAAGGATTATACTCATTTTGCTTCATGGTTAGTATTCTAGCCCTTTGTTTTTTGTCTTTTAAAACATCATATTACAAGTCCATCTGATACTTTAATGTAGAAACTCCTAAATTTCATGCTATTTTGAATATGACTTCATGATATTTAAATTGGGTATTTTTGGCTGCTTGCAATTTTTCTCCTTGACCTGGGAACTCTGGAATTTGACTATAATGTTCCTGGGAATTTTCACTTTGGGACACTTTCAGGAGACCTTTGGTGGATTCTTTAAATTTCTATTTTAGCCTCAAACTCTAGAATATCAATGTAGTTTTCCTCACTAATTTCTTGAAATATGATATCTAGGCTCTTTTTCTGATCATGACTTTCAGGTAGTCCAATAATTCTTAATTGATCTCTACTTGATCTGTTTTCTAGGTCAGTTGTTTTTCCAATGAGATAAATCATGTTTTCTTCTATTTTTTTCATTCTTTTGATTTTTTTTATTGTTTCTTAGTGTCTCATAAAGTCCTTAGCTTCCACTTGCCTAGTTATAATTTTAAGGCATTATTTTCTTTTATGAGTTTTTGTGCTTTCTTTTCTATTTGACCAATTTTTCCTTTTAAAAAGGTCTTTACTTCATTGAATTTTTTTTGTGTCTCTGTGTATATATATATATACACATACACACACACACACACACACACACACACACACACACACACACACATATATATACACATTCTTTTCCATTTGGTCAATTCTGCTTTTCAAGTCTTTCTTCTCTTCACTGGATTTTTGTCCTTCTTTTACCATTTGACCTACTCTGTAATTTAAGGTGTTACTTTTTTCAGTATTTTTTTCTCCTTTATAACACTACTGAATTTTTTCATGATTTTCTTGTATCACTCATTTCTCTTCCCAATTTTTTCCTCTACCTCTCAATTAATTTTTGAAATCAGGGTGGAGTCAAGATGGCGGAGTAGAAAGACTCACGTATGCTAGCTCCGAACCCACAGCCCATATATTTCCTGCAAGAAGAACTCCCCACAAATTCTGGATCACTACAAGGCACGCAGAAACACAGTGGAAAAGATCTCCGTTCCAGAGAGCCCTGGAGAGCCATCCCCAGGGTCCATCACGCCCTTGAAAGTGGAGTCCACCCCCATGCTGCCCTGGCCGCATGACCCCAGAGGAGCAGATCCGAGCAGGCTTCAGGGACGGAATATCCGGCGGCCGAGAAGGTCCTTCCGCCCACAGACGCTACAGGTCAGTGAGAGAGACGTCTGGGCTGGCCGAGAGGGGAGCGGGGTGTCTCCATGACTCGGGTCCCCTCGGGAGGCAGCGGTCAAGGCAGCGGTGGGGGCAGCAGCGGCGTCCCAGGACTCCCCGAGTAGCAGGCAGAAGCTCAGGTCTCTGCATAAACCCCCTGAGGGAGCTGAGCCTAGGAGACAGCCCTGCCCCCACCCACTCCATTACTGAAGGTCTCTGCATAAAGCCCCTGAGGGAACTGAGCCTGGGAGGTGGCCCTGCCCCCACCCCAGCACCAGAACTTAAGCTCACATTGAATAGCAGCCACAGCCACTGTGGAAAGCTCATTTGAATCTCAGACCCCAAGCACTAGCTGGGCGGATCTAGGCAGGGGTGGACAGGAATCTCAGAAGTCAAGTAACTGCCTGGGAAAATGCCCAGAAAAGGGAAGAAAAATAAGACTATAGAGAGCTTCTTTGAGCAGGTGCAAATGTTCCCGCCTTTCAATTCTGATGACAAGGAAATATTCTTACCATCAGGGAAAGATGTGAAGGGCGGGGCCTCTGTATCCCAGACATCCCAGGGGGATGTCCGGGGGGCGCAGGCCATGGAAGAGCTCAAAAAGGATTTTGAAAATCAAGTTAGACAGGTGGAGGAAAAACTGGGAAGAGAAATGAGAGAAATGCAAGAAAAGCATGAAAAACGGCTCAATACCTTGATAAAGGAGACCCAAAAAAATGCTGAAGAAAATAACACCTTGAAAAATAGGCTCACTCAATTGGCAAAAGAGGTTCAAAAAGCCAATGAGGAGAAGAATGCTTTCAAAAGCAGAATTAGCCAAATGGAAAAAGAGGTTCAAAAGCTCACTGAAGAGAATAGTTCTCTCAAAATTAGAATGGAACAGATGGAGTCTAATGACTTTACGAGAAACCAAGAAATCACCAAACAAAACCAAAAGAATGAAAAAATGGAAGAGAATGTGAAATATCTCATGGGAAAAACAACTGACCTGGAAAATAGATCCAGAAGAGACAATTTAAAAATTATGGGACTACCTGAAAGTCATGATCAAAAAAAGAGGCTAGACATCATCTTTCATGAAATTATTGAGGAAAACTGCCCTGATATTCTACAACCAGAGGGCAAAATAAGTATTGAAAGAATCCATTGATCACCGCCTGAAAGAGATCCAAAAAGAGAAACTCCTAGGAACATTGTGGCCAAATTCCAGAATTCCCAGGTCAAGGAGAAAATATTGCAAGCAGCTAGAAAGAAATAATTCCAGTATTGTGGAAATACAAACAGGATAACTCAAGATCTAGCAGCTTCTACATTAAGGGATCGAAGGGCGTGGAATAGGATATTCCAGAAGTCAAAGGAACTAGGACTCAAACCAAGAATCACCTACCCAGCAAAACTGAGTATAATACTTCAGGGGAAAATATGGTCTTTCAATGAAACAGAGAACTTTCAAGCATTCTTGATGAAAAGACAAGAGCTGAAAAGAAAATTTGACTTTCAAACACAAGAATGAGAAGAAACATGAAAAAGTAAACAGCCAAGAGAAGTCATAAGGGACTTACCATGAGTGAACTGTTTACATTCCTACATGGAAAGACAATATTTGTAACTCTTAAAACTTTTCAGTATCTGGGTAGTTGGTGGGATCACACACACACATACACACACACATGTATATGTGTGCACGCACACACATGCACACATGCACGCACATACAGAGACAGAGAGCACAGAGTGAACTGAATAGGATGGGACCATATCTTAAAAGAAATTAAGGTAAATGGTGAGAGAGAAAGGTAGGGGGAGGAAAGAGGGTGAAATGGAATGGGGTAAATTATATGTCATTCAAGAGGCAAGCAGGAGACTTTTTAGTGGAGGGAAAAAAGAGGAGAGCTGAGAAAAAAAACAAGAAGTTTACCCACATCACATTCGACTAAAGGAAGGAATAAAATGCACACTCATTTTGGTATGAAAGCCTATCTTACAATACAGGATAGTGGGGGAGAAGGAGATAAGCAGGGTGGGGGGGGATGATGGAAAGGAGGGCAATGGGAGGAGGGAGCAATTTGAAGTCAACACTCGGGAAGGGACAGGATCAAAAGACAGAATAGAAACAATGAGGGGCAGGATAGGATGGAGGGTAATTCAGTTAGTCTTACACAACACGACTATTATCAAAGTCATTTGCAAAACTACACAGATAGGGCCTATATTGAATTGCCTGCCTTCCCAAAGGGAATGGGTGGGGAGGGAGGGATGGGGAGAATTTGGAACTCAAAGTTTTAGGAACAACTGTTTAGTATTGTTGTTGCTACTAGGAAATAAGACATACAGTTAATGAGGAATAGAAAGTCATCTGGCCCTACAGGACAAAAGAGAAGATGGGGACAAGAGAACGGAGGGATGATAGAAGAGAGGGCAGATTGGTGATAGAGAAAATTAGATTGCTCGGTGTATTGGGGTGGGGGGAGGGGATAAAAGGGGAGAAAATTTGGAACCCAAAATTTTGTGAAAATGAATGTAAAAAGTTAAATAAATTTTTATTAGAAAAATTTTTTTTTGAAATCCTTTTTCATCTTTTCCATGAGTCTAATTCATATATTTCTTTGAGACTTTGGATATAGCAATTTTGACTTTGTTGTTTTCTTCTGACTTTGTTGTCTTCTTCTGACTTTGTATTTTGGTCTTCCTTCTCACCATAATAGCTTTCTATAGTCAGGATCTTTTTATATTTGCTTATATTTTCCAGCCTGTTTCTTGACTTTTAACTTTCTGCTAAAGTGGGGCTCTGTTTCCAGTGTATGGGAGAAACTGTCCCAAGTGTCAGGTTTTTGGTCAGCTGTTTTCAGAGATAATTCTAGGGATCTGTAAGTTTTTGGTTCTTCAAGGTGTTACGATCTAGGGAGAGATTATTACTTTTCTAAGTTCTATTTCTGTTCTGGTCTATGAGTGAACACAAGTGAACACCAATTTTGTGGTCTGAAACTATGACTAAGGGTCTCTGTTCACCTGCAGTCACAAGCTGTAGTGTACTAGTGCTCCTCCTTGCCCTAGGACTGAGACCCAGGAATGCAACTTGGATTGGATTAATGGCAAAGTAACAGTCCTGCCCTTTGTGCCAGCAAAGGCATCCTGTAATCGTTTTCTGATCAGTTGTTCAATCCCTTTACCATCTGTGGACTGAGAGGTCTGCCACTACTGATTCAGGTGACCAAAGGCCTACTGCTAGTTTGCTGGGGCATGGTCTTTATAGGCTATTACAGACTGTGCTAGACTGTACTCCACTCTCGCTCTGGTGCAACAAACTTTTCCTGCCAACCTTATAAGTTGTCTTGGGCTGGAAAATAGTTTCACCTCATCCTTTTTTGGGTTCTTCTACTCTATAATGTTTTTATGAGGTGTTATTTAAAGTAGTTTGGAGGATAAATTTAGAAGAACTCAGACAAATCTCTGCCTTTTCTCTGCCACCTTGATTCCACCCTGAATGAGCAATTTTTTGCTTCTACAAAGACTTCTAACCCCATGCTTTGTACCTTATATTCTTTTGCTGCTTGGTATGCCTACAGGAGTGAAGGGAAAAAGAAGGGTACAAAGCCACTGTCAATGCTGGGGAAGAGAAAAGAGCCAAGAATTCCTGCTCTCCCAACAAATATATTCACAGTCAGACTAATTTTTCTTGATGCATATGCTATCTCTCTGCCTTTGAAACCTTTTCCCTCTGTTTCCCTACTCATGGATATGGAGCTAGATGGGATGTTAGAGGTCATCTAGTTCAACTCCTTCATTTCACAAATGAAGATAATGAGGCACAGAGAAGGTCAGTGACTTGTTGGAGGTCACAGAGGGAGCAAGTATCAAATTCAGCAAGTGACAGAACCTAGATAAGTGTCCATGTCCTCTGATTTCAATTCCATTGCTTACTCCACTGTGCCATGTTGTTTCCCTTTCTGTTTCTTTCTAAGAGATTGTCAGGTTTTTAAACAGCTAAAAAAACATATTTTCAGTGAGGTATATGAGCCCTGCTTTCACAAAACTTTTTGCTCTTTGAGATTTCTTTTCTATCATGAAACTTAACAATGCTGCTTATCACGAACCAGTAATTTTTCTACAGAATTACTTCCCAATCACATTAAGATGGATGAGAGAAATCTTTAAACAATACCCTTTGTTAAGAGCAGTTAAAATACCATGGTATTCTTAGCTCATTGAGAAGCAATCATGTTTTTTACATGCCTTTATTAATTAGTTTCTTTCAGATTCCCAAAGATGCTTTGAAACTGAGTTGCTCTCAGTGGGACTTTTTGTGAAGATTTCTCCACAATATGAGCACATCTGATGATGTCCATTTATAGCTTTCCATTGGAAACGTAAGTGCTATATTTCCAACTCTCAAGGTAAAGAAAGGAGCAAGGATAACAAGAAGTTTGGAATTTATCTAAAGCTATAGACTCAGATATTCAGAAAGGGTGTTACTTTTTTAAATTTCTCTAACAAATTCAAATTCCATTTGCATCCAACTGCAAACACTAAACTATGCCAGCACAAGAGAACTGCTATAAATATTTGTGCAAATATAAGTCATTGTGTTCTTTCTTTGACCTCTTGGGAGTATAGATATAAGTGATGGTATCACTGCATCACAGGGAATGCATGGCTTAGTAACTTTGGGGGCATAGTTCTAAACTGTTTTCTAGACCAGCTAGACCAGTTCCCAATGCCAACAATCATATATTAATGGACACATTTTCCCACAGTCCCTCCAACATTTGTTATTTTCCACTTTTTAAAAATCAGCTTTTCCTATCTGAAGGATATGAAAAGGACCCTCAGAGTGGTTTAGTTTTTATTCATTAACTCTTGAAGATTTTTTCATGTGACCAATAAGAGGGTGCTCATTAGTTAGGGAATAGTTGAACAAATTATGGCATATGAATCCAATGGAATAATATTGTACTGTAAGAAATTACAAAAGAGATGGTTCCAGAGAAACTTTGAAAGACTTAAATGAATTGAGGCAGAGTAAAGTGAACAGAACCAAGAGAACAATTTGTGTAATAGCAAGAGCCTTGAAAGATGTAAGAACTCTTGACTGATGAAATGATCAACCAGGATTCCAGAGGATCAATGATGAAAAATGATACACATCTCCTAACAAAGAAGTGATAGATTAAATATGAAGAATGAGGCACCTTTTTGATCATGTCTAATATGGGAATTTGCTTCATTTGACTATGCATATTTATCACAAGGATTTTGTTTTCCTTTTTTTCTTTTTTCTTCAGGGTATTCCCACTAACCAAATGGGAAGTAGAGAAAAAAGAAATGCAAGTCAATTGAAAAAAATAAAATTTAATTTGAAAAATAAAGCTGTGACTTTTTGTGATAGCAAAGAATTGGAAGCAAAGTGATGTCCATCTACTGGGGATGGGCTAAAGAAACTGTGATATATGAATATAATGAAATGTAACTATACTATCAGGGTTCAACCATTTTTTTCACTTTATTCTTTTTTGTGTTTTTTTCTTTTGATCTGTTTCTTCTTTCATAAGTGTGACTAATATGGAAATACATTTTACATGATAACACATGTATAACTTATATTAAATTCTCGACCATTTTTGGAAGAGGGGAGGGAAGGAAGAAAAATTTGGAACTCAAAATCTTGTGAAAATCAATTTTAAAAATTGTCTTGACATGCATTGGTAAAAAATAAGATACTATTTAAAAATAACTGTACTGTGAGAAATGATGAATGTAATGAATACAGAAAAACATGGAAAAATTTATATGAACTGATGCAAAATGAAGCAGAGACAAGGAAACAAAATATACAATGATTACAGAAAGAACAATACACACACAAAACCCAGAAGAATGCTGGGGAAAATTTTAGTGATGTCAAAAAAAAAGACATTAGCAGCTAGGTGATACAATAGATAGAGTGATTGGCCTGGAGTCAGAAAAACTTGAGTTCCAATTCAACCTCAGATACTTACTTGGTTGTGTGATCCTGGGCAAGTCACTTAATTTTGTTTTTCTCAGTTTTCTCATCTGTAAAATGAACTGGAAAAGGAAATGGCAAACCACTCTGGTTCTGGTATCTTTGCCAAGAAAATCCAAATGGAGTCATGAAGAGTGAGATGTGACTGAAAAACAACTGAACAACAAAATAAAAAAAAAACAATGAAAACTTATTTTTTAAAAATTAAAGTATGTATAATATCTAAAATATTTTAGAGGGAGAACTGGATATGCATTCATATGATTTAGACCTCTGGAAATCAGCTTGTCTAACCCATTCACTTTACAGAGGAGAAAAATGACGCTGAGAAAGCTTTAGTTTGCAAGTTATCTGCGACAGTATTTAAACCCCAATTTTCCTGGCTTGAACCCATCACTGTCTCCAAATGTGTTTCACAATTATATAGATGGTAAGCATGAAAAACAGAATTTGAATCAAGGTCTTTTTACTTTGCATCTAGTAATTTTCCAACTATGTCACAATAAGTCAGAAGACCTGGGTTCAAATTCAACTGTTTACCATTTACTGTGGGCATGTGACTCCTGCCCCTAGGATCTTAGTTTGCTTATCTGTAAAATGAGACACTGGACTAGCTGATCTCTAAGGTCCTTTCAAGCTCTAAATCCTGTGACCATTTATTTACTCCTAGAGATGAACTCAGTCCTTAACCAGGATTTGAAGAAACTGAATTTCCCTTCACTTCTCTTGCTTGTGTCAGTATTCCATTTTGTCTTTGAGTTTTAATAGTTTCAATTATCCTGAGTGCTTTCCCCCCACAGGGGTTTTGCTCCTGCTTTCAAATATCTATAGATATGATGGTGTGCTTCCCCAAAATGTCACAAGATGTTTTATGAACTTTTAAAGCATCTCTCCCAGGAGAATGTACGTTTAATAGAAACATCATATTTCATTAGCGTAATCATTTTTTGCACAAATTTGGTTTTCTGAGAAGATAGTACTTGTAAAACTGGAGCCCAAATTGGCAAATTGTGCTTACATTTAAAAGCTGATATATTAAAATAGAAAAGACAAGTTCTAAAGATATCATATCTGGAATCCATAAAACATGTGTCGCCTCTGAAAATTACCTTTTCTGCCACAATATCAGGAAAATGATAGAGCAATGACCTTTGGAGGACTGGGAAGTTGCAGTCTAGAATTGCTCAGTTACTGGCAAATCATAGGTCCAGAATTTAGTGGTTGAAGAAAAAGCACTTAGAACTCAGATAGCAGATAAATCGGGACTTGATGCATTACTTTCTTGATTTCCTAGATTTAAGAAAGTGATGAAGAAAATGTTAAATGAGATTAAACTTTTAAGTGAGTTGTGCATATTTGGTTTTATCTTTTTGCTTACCATACCAAGCACCTAGCAGAACAATATGAATCCAATCTGATGTCCCAATCACACTTTTCCTTTTACTAAATAACTACAAAAGAAGCTTATAAAAAAGACATTCTAGTTGTAGGATATAGCCTGATTCATATTTTCTTGAAATAGCAGGAAATAGGAATATGAAATACATCCTACAGGTGAATAGTGCAGAGCATTCAAATATGAGCTCAGCCATTCAATCATGGAAGCTAAGGAGTGAAATTCTAAGGTGAGAGAATATCTTTATAGATGGGAAATCAGGAAACAGTCGGCTTACTTGTTCTCCTCCCCATGACAATCGAACTATGATTTTCTTTACTAAGGCAGATTAATGCAGTGGAAAGAGGGTAAGATAGACTGGATCAGAGCAACTGGGTTCTAATCCTGGCTCTTAAAATCTGCTACCTGTATGACCTTAATCAAGCCAGTCTACTTCATGTTTATATCAGTGTTTCTTCTTCTATAAAATAAGGAGATGAGACAAGCTGGCTTTTAAAATTCATTCACAGCCTAAATCTATGACCCAATGATCCCACTCAATCAAGAGAGTTAGAGGGAGACTATGGACCACAAAACATCTACAAGGAAGAACTAGCTCAAGAATCACCTTTAAACCTACTGCATTTTATAGGAAAGTATTTAAAATGGCCTAATGGATAGGGTGCTGGGCCTGGAGTCAGGAAGACCTGAGTTAAAATCTGACCTCAAACATTTGCTAATTATGTGACCCTGAGTAAGTCATTTAACTTCTGTTTGCCTCAATTGTAAAACAGGTATAATAACAGCATTTGCTTCCTTGGATTCTTCTAAGAATCAAATGATATAGTATGTATAAAGTGCTTAACACAGAGCATGGCACATAGGCACTATAAAAATGCTTATTTTCTCTCTTTCCTCCTGCCCTTAGATTGTGTAAATATGACCTACACATATCAATGAAATCTAAGTAATACCTGTGTGTATGTGTATGTGAGTGTGCAAGTTAAACTTTTATCAAATGCCTGTTGTGTGCTAGACACTGGGCACTGGGGATGAAAATAAAGTTAAAGTAGTCACTGCTTTCAAGAAGCCTATGTTGTAATGGCGGAGACAACATGTCCATACAAGAGATGTGTAGAGTATTGAGTTAATCTAATATTTAGGGAGACTAGGAAAGGCTTCTAGCAAAAGGTAGAATTTTAGCTGAGACTTGAAGGAAGTCAGGGAAGTCACTAGGCCAAGGTGAAAGGGAAGAGAATTCTAGGCATGGATGATAGTTGATGAAAAGGCATGGGAATTTGGAATGTCGAGTAAGGAACTGCAAGGAGACCACTATCACTGGATTATAGTAAGGCTTATGTTGGTAAATGTTTAACCAGCTCTCAAACAAACAAACAGGAAAAAAAACAAACATGCACAACTCACTTAAAAGTTTAATCTGCATTTAACATTTTCTTCATCACTTTCTTAAATCTAGGAAATCAAGAAAACAATAAATCTAATCCTGATTTATCTGATAGCTGAGAGGTAAGTACTCTCACTGACAATTTAACAATTAACTCTCCTGAGCTGGTTAACTGGTGCCAGTATACCCCTTATTGTAAGGTTGGAAAAGTCAGAAGGTCTAGGTTATAAAGGGTTTTAAAAGCCAAACAGAGAATTTTTTATTAGATCCTAGAGGTCATAGGATGTCTCTGGAGTCTATTCAACAGGAAAGATGGCATGATCCCATCTAATCTTTAGAAGATCACTTTGGTAGTTAAGTGTAGCGTACACTGGGGTAGAGAAGGACTTAAGACCAGAAGGCTATCGACATAGTCCATAGGTGATGAGGTTCTGCACCAGGGTGAGGATAAGGTCAGAGGAGAGAAGGGGATATATACAGTAAATGTTTGGAAAGTAGAAATGGTAGGACTTGGCAACTGATTGGACTTAGGAGTGAGAAAGTATGAGGACTTGAGTATGACACTGGGGTTGTAAGCTTGGATGACTGGGAAGGTAGATGGTAGTGCTCTACACAATTGGGAGAGTTAGGAAGAGGGGAGGATTTTGTGGTGGAAAATGATGAGTTCTGTTTTGAATATGTTGAGTTTAAGACATCTATGGGATATACCATTCAAGATGTTGGATAGGTAGGTTGAGGAGCAAGAAACAAGATTTGGAGAGTCTAGGGCTTGATAAATAGAACTCCGAATCATCTTTATAGAGATGATAATTGAATCCACGGGAGTTAATGATACCACCAAATATATAGAGGAAAGAGAAGAGAGCTCTCAACAGAGCTTTAGGGGACACCCAGGGTTAGCAGGTAAGCCTGGAACCAACAAAGGAAACTGAGAAGCAGCAGCCAGACAGGTAGGTGGACCAGAAGAGACCTGAAAAACTTAGAGAGAAGAAAATATCAGAGAAGAAGGTGACTGACAGTTTCAAAGACCGAAAAGAGGTTAAGATGGATGACGACTGAAAAGAGGTCATTATATTTGGCAATCAGATGACTAGGAATTTTGGAGAGAACATTTTCAGTAGAAAGATGATGTCTGAAGTTAAACTTCAAAGAGTTCAGAAAAGAGGGAGAGGAAAGGAAGTAGAGGTGTTGATTTTGTATGCATGTTACAATTGGCTTGGCAAACCAAAGTTATCTTTTCTACCTATCCAAATGAGCAATTGTTCTGCAATTTATTGTCTTAGAGAGCTGCTTGGGGGCACTGAAGGGTTTCACTGGGGTATGTCTCAAAGACCAGACTTGGATACCCCTGACTTCCCAAGCTAACTCCAGTCACTAAACCTCACTGCCTTCCCTTCCTAGACTGGGAGCTAGAAAGCTTAAAGGCTATAGATTGACCTAGAAGTTATTGCAGGTCTTCTCACATACTTTGACTCTGGCTTCTCAGAGGCTAAGCAAGCAGAGAGAAAGTTCTTTCAGGTTCCATCAAATTGAGAAGGTTTTGAAAATGAGCCAGGAACAGATTGTGTCCCTCTTGTCCAAGAACCGACATAGCTAAGCTCATCAACAGGTTGGCTGCGAGATGATGGATTTTCTAGCCTAAGTAATTCTCAAATGCAACCTACCAGCTGCAAAAAGGACTGCAATCTGTCTTACTGGAGGAATGATCTCATCAACAAATTATGGATTATTGAAGTATTGAATGGCTTGTGTACTGTTCTAGGGATAAAAGGATATAAACTATTACAGTCCCTCTCTTAAGGAATGTTCCTCATTGATTTGGCATTTATCTTACTCTCTCACTTTTCAGTTCTTCTTTACTCTGGTTCAGTTCTCACTTCCTCTCTTCAGAGGCAATTAGGTATCATAATGAATACAGCACTGGGCCTGGAGATCAGGGCTAGATCTCAGTTCAGGCCTTAATCACTAATTGTGTAAACCTGAGCAAATCACTTAACTGCTATCTGCCTCATTTTCCTCAGCTGTAAAATACAGTCAATAATAGCACCTTCCAGGGTTGTGAGGATCAAATGAGATATTTGTGGAGAACTTACTATAGTTCCTGGCACATAGTAGGTACTTAATAAATGTTTCTTTCCCCTTCCTTTCTTCATCTGAACTAGAGCAATAACTTCCTAAACAATCTCCCCGAGTCCAGGCTCTCCTTCCTTGAATTCATCTTGCACCTATTGCCAGATTAATCTTACCTGAACAAAGATCACATTACTTTGTTCAAAACCAACCGTTTTTTTTTTTTTTTTTGCTCAAAAACCAATATAAAACCCAAACTCTTGATCCCAACATTTGAGGCCCTACAAAAATCTGATCTTTTTTTTTTTACTTCTAGGATTTTGTTCTATAATTTTTTATATGAATATCATTCTCCCCTCTCTACCTCCTGAAATCCTACCGACTATTCAAGGGCCAGTTCAAAGACCACTTCCACCATGGGTCTTCCTTGATTTCCAGTGTTAGAAGTTTGGAATGAGGGTGAGGAAGAGGAAAGTATGTAGTTTATTGGGAACACTTTACAAATAGATCCAAAAAAGACACTATCAGCGATGCTCTAGCTCATGAAAAAGTTTCCAAAGAAGAGATTTAGGACCAATAGGCTAAAGTTAAGTGGAAGCAGATTTTAGTTTAACACAAAGAATGAATGAATGAACATTTATTAAGTTTTTTTTCTGTGTTCACTGTATAAATTAAATTTATTCAATTCAACAAACATTTATTAAGCTATTACAGTGTGCAGTGCCCAACAGTAATGGACTCTAGGGTGGATAAGTTGTCCGGGGACAATGGTAGAGATTCTTGTCAACAGATCCTAGTGATAGGGCTTCTCACAGTTATAGTCAGGTCTCTGCAATGCTTTTTGTTGTATGTGTGTGTGTGTGTGTGTTGTTTTTTTTCCCCATCAAATTTTAAGTGAAGAGACCAGGAAGCTTGAAATGAACTGTTCCATTCCTACACAGCCCATTCATTTACTTTTCCATCCAGAAGAGCTAAAAAAGGGATCATTAAACCCCATTCTGACTTTGAGAGTCCTTAGTTATCTGTTGTCATCTGGAAACACCAAAAGGACTTGGCTGCAGCATCCCATGGGTCTGTGACTGATTTCCTAGCTTCATCCCAGTGCCAAATTGAAAAGGGTTTTCCACTTTGAAAATCAAAGGGGAAAATGATATCTGATCTTCTCATTAGTGGATCACACCCACAGAATGATTGCTGCCATGGATAATGTCCTCTACTAGCCTGGGATTCCTTAGAGCTAATGATTATTGTGACAGCCTTTTCAAATTTATAAAGCGCTTTATATAATGTTAATTCATTTGAGCTTCACAACAATCCCGGAACACAGATACAATAGTTGTTATTAAGACTTACCCACAGTAACACACATCCTAAAGAGATAGGATTGGGACCTGACTCAAGGTCCAACCCACTATCCATAGGTCCATTCAGCCTCTCCATACATTGTCTCAGAATGACCTTCAGTCAAGATAGATTATAAGCAAATAACTCTAAAATTATGCAGTTTTATGCTTAAAATTCTCTTTAGATCCTTAAACAAAGAGCTCTCTGTGCTATATAGTCAAGTGGGATAGCATCTGCTTCACAAAGTAATCTATTCAAACCCATTAGCCTATAGACTTGTATAGGGAGGACGTCAAGAGAACACGGTTCAGTTGTAGCCCCTATACAGATGAATCCTTTAAGAGTAAACCAATCCCAATGAGGCACCACATTACCTTGGGGTTGGCAGAGACTTTAGTGGTCATGTAATGCAACTCTTTCTACTAGATAACACTTTTGGTTTAATACCTCAAACAGAATTTTGCACATAGGTAGGTACTTGGCATATGTTTATTGAATGAATAAAGAATTAGATTAGTGAATGAAAACAGGAATAGATTAATGAATGAGTGAGGAAGGTAGTAAATGATTAGATAAAGAGAGTTTACTGCCTTTGGGGTAGAAGTTCAAGGATCATAGGGCCATAGTTTAGAGCTAGAAGGTTTGGAGCTGTCCAATTCCTTCACTTAACCAATGAGGAAACAAGTGAACCCAAGAGAGATTATGTTACCTTGTTCAGGGTCACACAGCTAGTGTCTGAGTAGGATTTAAACTCAGGTCTTTCTGACTCCAATCCAGTGCTTTGTACCTTCCTCCAAATTGCCTAAAAATTAAATGAAATTAATCACTGTCTGGGACTCTAAAATATAAACCTAGAGGTATAAAGTTGAGGTACCAACACATTTTTGTAGATATGTAGTCTAGGCAGCATGGATTTAGTAGAAAGAACACTGGATATGGATTCAGAAGAGCTGGGTTAGAATCCTAACACTTTTATTTATTATCTGTATAATCTTTGGCAAGTATTTCCCCTCTTTTGTCCTTGATTTCCTCACTTATAAAATCATAAAATCATTGGTCTAGATCAGAGGTTCCCAAATTTATTTGACCTACCACCCCCTTTTCAAAAAAAATTACTCAACACTCCCCTCCAAAAACCTACTTTCTTTAAACTTTTAATGTTTTTTTAAATTTGCATCATTTAAAAAAACCCATGGAAAATATATATATATATATATATATATATATATTTAAATGACATCTTAAATGTAATAATGTATTATAAATTTGTGGGGTATTTTCCTGTAGTGCAATTTTGATGACTCAATATTGCTTCATGCAACCATAGAAAATCATATTGTAAACAAGCCATTGCACACGTATATTCCTGCCAATGCATGCTGGACTTCCCAACAACATGCTACCATGCTCACCTGCCAACACTTGCTTGTTTAGACCTATCTGCAGACTTGACCATTGATAAATTATAACTTGTATATTGTGTGTTTATTTGGAAAATAATGTAATCACCCAGACTTTAATTCTGTTATGCAACAGATGAAACATGTGCAGTTTTTCAAAATGTTGTTCTCTTCTTTCTTTATGCTTGTACTGTTCCCTTATTCAAGGTCCCCAAGAATTGCACCTGAGGCTACTACCACCCCCTTGGTCATTCCAGAGCTCCCCATGGAGTGGTATCACCCATTTTTAGAATCTATGGTCTCTTGATCTCTAAATTCTTGTAAGGGGATGTCCAACAGTCTTAAGCAGAATCTAAAAGTCAGCAGAGGCTAAAAGATGAGCACTTTCAAAGATAAAAGAGAAAGTCTTTATATGCCAACTAGCCAGTATCCTACCCTAGAATGCCTGGGACACTTGAATACCTTAATTGTACTTGAAGAGACCAGCAAAACAAATCTCCTGCTTATATGCTGTGTTCATGCAGTTGTCCCTTGCTACTCATAATAAGATTCCCAGAGGAAGATGGAAAGTGAAAAATACTGAAACCTTTAAGGGATCATGGAAATTGTTTCTAGAGGGAAGGGGCTTTTGAGCAGGAAAAGTGTATGGAAAATAAGAAGCAAGTTTTCTCTGGTCTCCTGCCTGGAAGTAACTAAGGTCTCCAGAGCTAAAGTTCTATGGAAGTCAAAAGGAAAATTTTTAAAATTCTAAAATGAGGCAGGTAGGGCGCACAGCAGATAGAATGTGGGTCTAGAAGATCTAAATTGAAATTCAGCCTCAGATGCTTGCTAGCTGTTTAATCAAGTCACTTCAGTTTACACTCAATCCATCAGCTTTCTATCCAGAGGTAGATAGCATGTTTCATCATTTGTTCTTTGCAATTGTGGTTGGTGATTGTGTTGATTAGAGGGCCTAAGTCTTTCAAAATTGTTTATCGTTACAATACTGTTGTTATTATATAAATTATTCTCATTCTACTCACTTCACTTTGCATCAGTTCATACATGACCTGCTGGATATTTCTGAAACTAGCCCTTCTTTTCTTATGGCATAACGGTATATTGTGAGTACCTCATTTCCTCCTGATATCAAACCTGAACAAAGAGAGTTAAGTCTCTCAAACAATATTTGGAATTGTTTCGACAGGTTAGAAAGCCATGAGATGGCCTCATAGCTCACATCATGGCTGAGTTGTGGGAAGAGCCCTATGATTGAGAGTGGAGAGTTCAGATAGCAGGACACTGCATGATTCCCTGTGGCAAAGGTCATCTAGATCATCCATAGGGAGTCTTCTCTGTGGGAGAGGGAGCAGATTCTCCCTGGGACAGAGGGATAAGCTCAGGGGGTGTGGGAGAAGGTTGTCTAGGAGAGAAAGAAAGCACCAAATCAAGCATTCTCTGATGGTTGTTGAATACATAAATTGAGCTTCCAGAATAAGCCTAGGGCCTTACATTCAGCAGCTAGAGACTGAGTTTTCTACTTTTAGGGACCTTGCAATGAAAGAGAAGGGGCAACTAATGGGAGTTTGTGGCTATGGAGGAATGTACATGAAAGGAAGCAACCTGGCTATTCAACTAAGCAGACACTCCATCTCAGCTCCAGGCATTTTCTCTAGCTATCTTCTATGTATAGAATGCTCTCCCTCCTCAAATCCACCTACTGGCTTCCTAGATTTCTTTAAGTTCTAACTAAAATCCCATCTTTTACAGCAGACCTACATAACTTGGCAGTAGGTAGGGGCCAAAATTAAAATAAGCTAAACTTCTTTGGGCTGCAGATCGTCTAGTCCAGTTCTGCACAACCTGCAGCTGTGGGCACTTACAACTCTCAGGCGCTGGCAAAACACCAAGGATATCAGGTGCCCATGAAAATGTAGAGGAAAATATCCTTTGAACGTAGAGGAATTTCTTTGGTATACCACAGTGAGCTGCAAGCAGCCTTCAGGACACAGGTGGTGCAGTCTTGGTCTAGTCACTAGAGACAGACTGATGCTGGTTGGTTGCCACAGGTGACATGACAAGCCAGAGAGAATGCACAGTAGCAACTCACCAGTCAAGTTACATGATTGACACAATAGTGACTAGTGGAAGGTGAATTAAGCAGGGCACAGATAAAGCCCTCATTACAGCTTTCCTTTTTTTCATCCTCTACATTTTTCATGGGCCATCCAAAATACTTTGATGGGCTGAGACCCAAGGGTCGTATGTTGTGGAAGCCTGTTCCACAAGAAGTCTTTCTCAACTCTTAATTCCCTCCATTAATTGTAATTTTTCAGTCATTTCAATTGTGTCCAACTCTTTGTGATCCCATTTAGCGTTTTCTTGGCAAGGATACTGAAATAGTTTGTCATCTTCTTCTCCAGCTCATTTTATACATGAGGAAACTGAGGCAAATAAAGTGAATTAACTTACCTAGGGTCACACAGCTAGTAAGTGTCTGAGGTTGTATTTGAACTCGGGTTTTCCTGACTCCAGACCTAGTACTCTATTCATTATATCACCTAGTTATCCTGTGTTAATTATTTCCTTTTAATTTTGAATCTAGCTTCTTTATGTATATAAATATATATATATGTATACACAAATATATATATATATATACATACAAATACACATATACACAAATATATATATATACAAATACATATATACACAAATATATATATATTTGTTGTCTCTGTCATAGATTCTAAGCCCCTTGAGGGCAAGGCCTGTCGGTTTCTTTTTTGTATCCCCAGCACTTAGCACAGTGACTGGCACATGGTACTTGCTTAACAAATGATGTTTTTTTTTTTTTATGATTGATCTCTACTGATATAGATGAGGACAGAGGAGCCCCAGCAAGGCATCTACCTTATGGTCTTTGACCCAGAGATTCTCTTCCTGCTGATGCTGGAGCAATGAAACAGGAGAATGAGAGCAATCTTGGGGCAGAGATTGGGGAACTCTATGCTAAGAAAACTCTAAGCTTATCCCAGGAGGAGGAAGCTGATTCCCTGCCCTCCCCACCAAGAAACTATAACTCCTAAGGGTGTGGTCTAACGGCAGCAATTCTGATAGGCTCTTAGCATCTGACTTCCATAGCCTGAGGGAACTCCCTGAGGACCTATTTTTTTACAGTCAACTAGATTTATTAGACCCTCCAGATGGAGAATGCACTTAGTCCCTTTTTAGATGGCTGAGATGGGGAGTTATTCCCACAGGGCTTCATAAAGAGGAATTCCCTTTGCAGTCAGCTCCTGATGGGGATCTTCAAAAGAGGAGATAAAGTTCCAAAAGGAGATGGGGAATGGTTTTAATAGATTGGATTTATTCATTCCTCCCCTCACTTAACAGACATTACCATACTATGTACTTAGCCTGTCCCAGGAGCAGTTCTATCCCATCTTTTAGATGATTCCCTACCTGAATGGCTTCAGGCTTTGGCAATAAGCCTCTGCCACCACAGGATCATACTGGTGTGAATAGAACAATTGTTGACATATAAGCAGAAGTTTGGGATAGCTGTGGCCCTTGACAAGAAAGCAATTAATGGTCAGTCCATGGCAGCATTAGTAAGACTCTATAGGGAAATTCAGCACCAGGGAACGAACTAGAGATCATTCAGCCCTATCCAAGCCTTATGTATCCTCAAAGTCCCTATGCCTTTGGATCATTCATGGGAGGTTACACAGATCAGTTCATAGATGAATGGCTATTATGTGCTCAGTATCCATGGACCCTTTCAGTAGCCATGTTATTGTGGTTGAGTCCAAATAGAAACCTTTAAAGTTACCCAAACCCTCCCATTGTAGTTAACACCAAACAGCATCAGATTCTGGGGGCAACATTATCTTCTTTTAGATAAATCCTCTCCATACTGTAGGTGGGAGAAGAAAAGGGAAATACTTGTCTTATAGATATCCTTTAAGTAAGTGATTGACTTGCTTATTAGCTATGACCCACTTAGAAATTACCTTGGAGAGGTGAATGTTTGGTAATCACCACTTTAAGTTTGAAGTCTACCCTCCCCAGGGACAAGATAGAGGAGAGTATGCTTCTGATTAAGTAATGATGAGGATATAATGTTGGGGGAACACAATGGATGAAAGCTCATGAGTAATAGTACTAAAAACTACCCCCCTTCAGATCCTCAGGGTTATCCCTAGAACCCTGTGGTGAAAGACAATAGCATCCTGGGAAGCCAAAGTGGGGCTATAAAAATAACTCAGAGGATATGCACTACACAAAATAAATGAAAAAATCTCCACTTGTAAGGCCTGTTTTATACTTACCAATAATAACAATTGACTTTTCTTATTTGTAAATGTCCTGGAGGCACTGAGGTGGTACCACTGAGGTAACATTGAGGTGACAGAGCACTGGGCCTGGAGACAGGAAGACCTGAGTTCAAATCCAGTCTTAGACACTTATTGACTATGTGACTCTGAGTAAGCTATTTCACCTCTTTTTGCCTCAGTTTCCTCCACTGTAAAATGAGGATAATAATAGGACACTTATAGGGTGTTGCAAGGATCAAATGACATAAAATTGTAAAGCATTCAGTACAAGCCTGGCACATATTGGCTAATTAATATTACCATTTAAAAGTTGTCCCAGAGTTACTGAATGACAGTTCAATTTCTCATTAAATTCTTCACCAGATCTCTTCAACTCCACCCCAACTCTTTTGAGTTCCCTTTGTTATATACAGCAAAGGAAAGGAAGCAGAGGGACCTTGTACATCTGAGCATGTCCAACCCCTACTCAGTAAACTCCAAGATCAAATTAAAAATCTTTTGCTTATCTCCTAAAGTCCATCACTTCCTGTCTTTCCAGTCTTTTACTCTCCATGTACTTTATGATACAGGTACACTGGTCTTGCTACTTCTTCCTTACAACACTCCATATAATTTGTCCCTTCCTCATCTCCCCCTCATGTCTTCCTTCAATACTTAGTTCAGATTTTACCTTTCTACTCCCCTATGTCTCCCTCACACTGATAACTGCCTTTACTCTGAGTTTAACCTTGTAATCTACCTTGTACATATCTTGTATTTGCAGAGTTATTTGCATGTTCTAAATACAGGTATTCCACAATCCAACCAGCTTCTGAAACATGTTGCATGGTATTGACTGTGCAAGTTGGAGGGGAAACCAGTGATAGAGAATAAATATCTACTGCTAAATATCTTTCCAACTTATATAAATCAAAATAAGTTATAGTGGCACTTTTCACAGTAGCACAAAAACCTAAAAACCAAAACAAACTGGAAATAAAGCTTGTGCCCACTGCTGACTAGAGAATGACTGAACAAATTTTAATATATAGATATTATTGTATCAAAAAAAATAATGAACATAAAGAATTTAGAAAATTTTGGGAAGGCTTGTATGAACTGATGCACAAAGAAGTAAACAGAATCAAGAATGCATATATGTATGCGTACAAATATGTACACACATATGCATATGCACTAATATAATGACTATAGTAATGTCAAAGAAAACAACACCGAAAGATATAGGAATTCTGATCGATGCGTTGACTAATATAGATACCAATGGATTGTTAAGGAAGTACAGGTAGAGAGATGATGGAATATAGGTATGGAATGAGTCATACATACATTGTCTGACAGGGTTTGTTTTACTTAAGCTATTTCTTATTACAGAGGAGAACTCTGTTAGGAAATATTTGAATAATCAGTGATGTTCAAAAGTAGCATAAACAAAATATTTTTAAAAAACTATCTTTCTAAGGGGTAGCTCTAGTGTGTGATTGAGTCCTTGGCACTATGTGTAACAGCAGAGCGAGACCAATTCTGACATGGTCCAGCTTTTTCTCAGAATTTCTTGGGTGTGCCAATGCAGAGTGGCTGGAAACAAGTCACAGTAGTTCTGCACAGCAGGGAAGTAGCTCTGATGACATGGAAAACCATAATGATAAAAGATGAATGTGATATTTGTTATGCAGCCAGGGTACCAATGGACAGTTTCATCTGCCATTATGGAAATTGGAGCTATTTGTTCTCATAGAATTAATTGTACAAATAAATAAAATTTATCTGCAATATTTGGCATGTGATCTTCAAAATTAGAATTCATGAGCTCACATTTTGGACATCTCACGTACAAATATAGACAAACGGACATTTTAATGCAAATTTAATACACAGTAGTTAAATTAACGATTTTTCTTGGGTTGTTTTTAATTGAAAAAAACCTCACAGCCTCAACATATAAATCAAACTTGCCTAGCACAGTTGCATGACAGAGAAGTCTGCACATTTACGTTCCATGCATCTCAAATCAGATTGGCTGAAAACGAATGGTTTCAATAGCTAGCTAGAGATTTCAACCCCATTACTAGTTCTCTGTACCTACAGTTTCTTCCATTTCCTTCTGGTGTGAAATATATTGTAGTTTGGGGTCATGGGGGAGGGTAACAAAAAAAATCTAACATCAGATTCCTGGCTTTTTGGTCTTGCTTTTTTCTGTCCAACTAGCTATCTTTATCCATGCCTTCTCCACCTGTTAATCCTTCCTTTTGCTGCCCCACCTATATCCTGGAACCTAAGCGTGCCCCCTTCCCCTCAGTCAAGAATCTTGTTGTACAAGCCAAAAACTCCCAGTTTCCTAGTTGATTATTCGATTATTGTCTGTGACCTCAGGGCTTCCTCTTCCCCCCTCACCCCCATCTCTGCTTTAGAATCTGTTATGTCCCCCTCCTTACCCAGCGAGGCAAAATGCCCTGACTATACTGCTGAAACAAAGCTTTAGAAGTACAAGAGATGGGAGCAACCTCTTAATAGACCATAAAGAGCTCCTTCCCAACAAGCCTGAAGACTGGTTTTGCTGGAGGCTGCCCGGCTACGTTCTTGAGGGTGTGCCATCCCTGTTCCTTCCTTGTTCTACTTTGGAGGTATTAGTCCTGATTCTTGTGTTAGACTAACGGCCCTAGAGTGAATGTATCAGTCCTGGCCTTCTCTGTGGGGCTTTCCCATAAATATATTAATGACTTCAGCATTGCGTGACTGTCCAATTCTTTGGGAAAGCCCTATTTTAGTACCATCAATGAATCTTAATATAATAACAAAACAAAAGTTTCCGCTCCCTCCCAAATAACTGTTCGGAAGAGGAGGAGGGAGAGAAATAATGAATAGGCTGAATAACCTGCTTCTCATCCTCGCAGAAACAGAGAAGGGAAACCATCCACCTGAAACTGGACCGTCGAGGTGGATTCCACAGATGGATCCATTAACGGATCCTTAAATCTGTAGGGATTGGAAGAGGAAAGAGAGAGAGAGGAGAAAGAGGAGAGGAAGAAAAGGAAGAGGAAGAGGAGGAGGAAGAGAAGAAGAAGGAAAGTATGGAAGAGAAAAGAAAGGAAAGGACAATAGGGAAGGGAGAAGCAAAGGAAAGGGGAAAGAAAAAGGGAGTGAAGGAGAGAGAAGAGATGTCCTGTTCCTCCGAGTTCGGTAACTACGGCGCGCTGAAGGACAAGACAGGTAACATTAACTCTGCTAATTGTTTACCTGCTTAGCTCATCTAGCCCAATCTTCCTTGATTAGCTTTTGATTTCATGCTGGATGGCCAAAGTGCTTCTGGGCTCCTCTGGGCAAATTTGTGGTCCATACTGAAAAGGAATTTTTATCACCTGTTTAATGCCCCGTGGCTGACAGGAAACAGCACAGAGAGAGGAGAAGGGCCACTTTTGCTGGCATTAAAGGGGCCATTAAGCACAGGATTCAGGAAAGGTCTTGTTTGCAGTTATATTCAAAGCTCTCAACTGAAAATGAAGTGTAAACAAGAGGTAGAAGAGAAAAGGCTGAGCACTGAGCACCCTAGAGAAGTTGACCCCTCCCCCTCAGACACAAGGGGTCACTGAACACATCCTTTCCTTGAGTACTGTAAGTACATGGCAATAATCTCAACATGGGATCCATTAATGAGTCTTCATTGTGTGATCATTCCTGGACCAGGGAAAGTTAGCAGGATGTGATTCAAAGCATCATTTCTGCATAACACAAAATGTGACATGGAGGAGCTAGATAGCTTCGTCGTGCTCTAGGACAGAGCGCATTATAAAGATTAAGAGATGGAAAGGACCTCAGGGGTCATCAGCTACTTGCTTTACAGATGAGGAAACTGAGGCCTGAAGTCACATAGTTACTAGAGGGGCACAGCTGGCATTCTCACCCAAGTCCTCAAATTATAAATCCAGCCTTCTCACTCTACTATGCTACCTCTTATCTGTCCAGGCCCAGCTCCATCTGATCAGTTAAGCCTTTTCTGCCCTCTTCAGCTCACAGAGATGTGTCTTTCTCTAAAATTCCTAGAACAAGGCCTCTTAAGCTTTTTCTGTGTCATGGTCCCCTTTGGCAATCTGATGAAATATAGACCTATTCTCAGAAAAATGTTTTTAAATGCAAAATTAAAATACATAGGATTACAAAGAAAACAAATTAAATTGAAATAAAATTACCAAAAAAAATGTAAGCTACTTTATAGACTGCAGGATAGAAACTCCTGCTTTAGTGTATTGCCTTAATTAAATCCATCAGCAAAACATTATTGAGTATCCACTCTGTATGAGGCACTATACTAGGAGCTACAGATCCAAAATCAAAAATGAGGCAATCCCTGCCCTCAAGGAGCTTATAATCTATTGTAGGAAACAACATGTACACATAAAAGCATACATAAAATATATGCAATATACAATTATATATCAGAAATTTTATGGAGATGGGGTTCAGGAAAGGCCTCGCAGGGGAGGTGGTGCTAGACTTGTTCTGTGTTGTTTATTTCAGGGTGAACTTCCCAAGACTTATTAGTGAATCTATGATTCCACTCCCTGGAAGTATGTGATGGTGAGAGATATGCTTTACCATGTAGCAAAACAACCCTAGAAATGCCTCAGAACTTACCCCTAAAATAAAACTATCCATACTATAGGATATGCAAACTGTGAGGTCTTTTAGATATTCTTGGATTTCAATATTTTCACCCCAAATTTACCCCTCTTCCTAATTTATCTATTTCTCTCAAAAGTATCACTATCTTTCAACTGAACCAGGTTCACAGCATTGGTTTTATCTTTGATTCCTCACTGTCTTTCTCTCATTTGCTCCTCGCCCAATATTCAATCAATTACTGTATCTTGTTACTAATTCCCTTGTACCTATCCTTTTATCTCTACTGATGACAAAACCATCCTGGGTTAGGTGCTCGTGATATCACCTCTTCTCTGCCTTCAGTCTCTCCCTTCTTTATGCCACCTTCTACACAGCAGCCAAAGTGATTTTCCTGAAGAACAGGTCTGACCATATCACCTTCCAGTAGCATCTGTGACCCTCTATTGCCTCTAGGACAAAATAGAGACTCCTCTATGTGGCATTTAAAACCCTTCACAATATGGTTCAAGCCTACCTTCACATGCTTACTCCTCTTCACACACTCTGTGTTCTAGCCAGACAGGCTCACTTGCCTCAGCACAGACTCATCCCATTCTGTGGAAGCACTCCCTCTCGTTCTTTATCGTTTAGAATTTCTAGGTTCCATAACAAACTCATTCAGGTCCTTCTTCCTAACCATTCCTTATTCCCCTACAAAGGTTCCCAAAGTGGATAATACAGCCCCTTGGGGGCTCTGGAACAGTCCAAGAATTGGTAGTAGCCTCAGGTCTAGCTTGGGGATGTTGAATAAGAATAAAGGGATTTTGGAAGCATAAGGAAAGAAGAGAAGAGAAGAAAATTTTGAAAAATTGTTTATATGTGTTTTGTATGTTGTGCAACAGGGTTAAATCATAGTGATTACATTATTTTCCAAATAAATCCACAAAGTGCAAGTTATAACTCATCAGTGGTCAAGTTTGTCAACAGGTCTTAACAAGTAAGTGTTGGCAGGCAAGTGTGTAATACACTGTTGGGAAGTCCAGCACGTATGAGCTGGAATATAAAAAAGTAATGACTTATTTACAATAAGGTTACATGATACAATATTGCATCATCAAAATTTTGATGCAGTTAAAAACTCACAAATTTACAATAAATTATTAAATTTTAAGATGCATTGTTTTTAAAATATGTATATTATATATTTTTAAATGACCCAAATTGAAAAAAAAAATTAAAGGGTTAAAGAAAGTAGAATTCCAGCAGCGTTTTGAGTAATTTTTTAAAGGGCATGGAAGGTCAAATAAGTTTGGGAACCTCTGCCTTAGAAGCTAGTACTTACCACTAAATTACTTTGTACATACTTTGTATTTATTTACCTATATATTTGTAAGGGGCTTTCCCAGACATACCCAAATCTCCCAACACAGAAGCACCTTGGCATCCTGTGTTTTCCTACCTTGTGAATTAATGTGGCCTCTTCTAAGTGGCTGCCTAGACAGAGCAGATGACATCTTTAAAATTGACTAGACTGAGACAATCTTTCTCCTTCCTGCATATTCCTTCCTACTATGTCCAAAGGGTGAAGATCACAGTTCACCCACTGACCAGGCACTATAAACTGAATGAGAGAGAAGAATTTCCTTACTCTTTATCCATAGCTCTCAGATTTCTCTAGGCCTCGGAATGTTTCTGCATCTTTTATCCTTCTCAATTTCCTCAATTTCAGGTGCCAGGCAGTTTATTTCCACCCAGTGCATCAGACCAGGGAGTCATGATGACCTCAGAGCCTGAACTCCAGGTGGAGGTTGCAGTCAATCTGCCTGGCAGTGAATCCCTGAGCAGCCAGAGTACCTGGAACTGGAATGCAAGGTGGGTTTTGGTTTTGGACCTGGGACTGTGCTCTATAAGAACTGAGCTAAGCTGTGAAAGTAATCCCCTTCTCCTCCCCAGAGGTGGAGGTGGTATAATGGGAGGGAATTAATTTGGGGCAGTATGTCTTCATATTTGTTGATATACCATTGAACTTAATTTTCTCCTGCAAAAGCTAATCTGACTATACTAATTAAATGGAGCTAGGATGTAGGGAATTCATCCTCTACACTTAATGAAAACCACTGGTGGAGACTGTAGTAAATGGCATTCCCAATGGCCCCCTAGAAAAGTACTAGAGTACCCTGGAGAGGGGTGAAATGCAACATATTTGGTCTTTAGGCAATGGAGACCAAGGTAGTCAATGTTTTGTTATGCTACATATGTTTTACATTTTTTACATATGTTTTCCCTCAATAGAATGTAGACTCCTTGAAGACAGGGACAGTTAAGTTCTTATCTTTGTTGCCCCAACCTCTAGCACAATGACTGGCATTTAATTGGACAGGAACCATGTTCACTTTTATTTTTGGAATCATCAGACCAAAGGTAGTCAGAGGAAGTTGATCAAAGAGTCACATTATGAATGTTAAGAGAAAGGCAAAGACTCCTCACTACTGTCACAGTACTAGACCTTCTGAGATAAGAGTTAGCCCCTTTCAGTAGATGACTTCTGGCACTTTGGACTCTGGCAGACAGAGTACTTACTAGAATTATAAACGAAGAGTTCTTCAAAAACATCAAACACCTTCTCATTCTCACCTTCTAATAGACATTACAGATTGGCTCTATAGCCTAGGTAAGACCCAGCAACTCCCTCACCTCTAAAATATGAAGGCCTGGTTTTGATTTTCAGCCTAGTTAGACTTTGGGCTTCCTTCTCCATTCAATCCCACCCTTCGATTTCCTTAAATATTATCCTGGGATCCATACATGGGTGATGGAGTTTATTGAACATAATCAACCATTCAATCAGGAGAGCTGGTGCATTTCAAGAAACAAGAAATTACACTGATGCTACAATTAATTGTTGCATGGCTATTGCCCCAAGTGATGGCAGCCAGCACCATCTGGAGAAATAGCACTGGGAATAGAAGGAGAAATTGCATGTTACTCAGGGATGAATAATTTAATGATGACCCTTGGCAACTGTAAATAATGAACAGCTTAAGAGTTATTATTCATTGTTTCATTAGGTATCCTGCTTATTCCAGAAAAGGAAAAAAGAACTCCAGAGATTAAGATATATTTGTTGTCAGAGTACTATGCCAGTGAAGGAATCATGGAGATTAAGAAGAATTGGAAGTAATCTGACTGCTCAGTATAAGAATCCCAGGAGCTCAAGGTCAAGTAAGTCCGGATTCATAAAGACCAAAGGTAACCTGAGCCAATTAGCTCAATAAATTAAGAGACTCCTATTATTAAGGAGATCAAAGTAAAAAATGAAATTGCTAAGTAGCCGGGATCCTTTTCACAGAAAATACCTTGTTAACCATGCCCAGACAGAGCTCTGAGTCCCAACCTTAGCCTTATACTTCACCTTGATCCTCAACCCCAGCCCTTACCCTGCTCACATACTGAGCCTCAGGCCAGGTCCACGGATGGCACAGCAACTCAAAGCTTGCATCACATTGGATGGGCCTCGGTTCTTTGCCTCAGCACTTGTACTTTGCTTTTTAGGTTAAAGAGATCAGAGATGGAGGTCTGGGAGTGAAATCCTTGTCAGGTTTTGCAGCAAGTTCATCAATGCTGCAAGGATTGGACCTTCAGGACCAAGTCCACTGGTAGCTGAGAAAGGGACTCATTCATTCATGATCTTAAATTTGAACCTGAAAATGGGACCAATGTTATGTAGAAACTGTATTAAGTCTGCTGTGGTATGGGGTGGCACCGTACCATTTGGTTGGTATGGGGAGAAGTGTTTGTACTTCTGTACCTGCTGTATATTCAATGTAAATTCTTCAGTCATTTCAGTTGTATTCAACTCTTTGTGACCCCATTTGGGTTTCTCTTGGCAAAAATACTAGTTTCTCCATTTCCTTTTCAAGCTCATTTTACAGATGAAGACACTGAGGCAAACAGGATTAAGTGATTTACCCAGGGTCACACAGCTAGTAAGTGTCTGAGACTGGATTTGAACTCAGGTCTTCCTGACTCGGCACTCTATTCTCTGTGCCATCTAGCTGCCCCTCAATGTGAATTTCACTCTCTAAAATCTAATTGCTATAAATTGATTTAATCACATTGAGATTCTAATCATTGGTGAGGGAGGGGTGGAGATACACTGAAATGAGGACTTGAATCTATAACATCAGAGAAAGATATCCTAAACTCCTCAGGGATGCCCCTAGAACTTTAAGAGGGAGATTTACTCTTGATCTAGAAGAATGAGGTCAGAGTTATTGCCACAGTTTTTAAAAGGAGAGATTAACAATGAATGGAAGACAGGAATCAGAGTTCTCAATGCAGAATTTAAAAACATAAATCACCAAGTAGGAAAAATTGAATATATCATGAAGAATCTCTTCAAAGAATAATAGATTTGGAAGTATAGGAAAACTTGTCAGAAGAAAAACAAAAACCAACATTTAAAGAATATGTTAACTCTGTACAACCCAAAGCAATTGACCTTGAATATAAGATGTGTAGAAATAATAGGTCATATGATGATAGTTAGATCTGGAAGATATTAAGTCAAGTTTTTCATTTTATAGATGAGGAAACTCAAGCCCAGAGAATTTCAGTTACTTAAAGAAGATCACAGATAGAAAACAACAGAGGCGGGATATGAACCCAGGTCTTTTGACCCTAATATCTGTATTCTTCTCACTCTACTATGGTGATTTTAAATAGAACCATGACAAAAAAAAATCTGAACATCATAATATAATTCAGGGGGGATAGTTGGTCTCTGTGTGGTCACAAAGACGTAAAGACACATGTTGTGTTTGTCCTTCATTCTTGAAGAGGACCATGACATCAAGATGATGACATGATTCGTAGTTGACTTTGATTTGAGAGAGGGAGGGCTGTGCAAGGTCATCAACCTTACCTTCTTCTCCTGAATCATCAGGATCCAATGGTATGATATTCGTCAGGACAACTGGAGATGACCCAGAATGCAATGTGAGACCCTGACCCTTTCGGGCTTAGGTCTTATCACAATCTTACTTTGAGTGAGTGCACCCATTCGATGAATAAGCTTCTTTAAGTTACTCAAGGGATGGCCCCCTTTAATAAAAAAAAAAATCATCAAACTGTGAGGAGAAGACCTTCAGGGTTCCTGGGTAAAAGAGAAAAAATTACTATTTAGAAGGACACATGAGATGTTAAACTAATTACCAAAATGTGGCTACATTTATCCCCTTATGAGATATAAACAAGTTTCCCTTGGATTGAGTTGGAAAAGGCAAGGTTTAGCAGCTCTCAGTGAGTTCAGGCTAGAAGAAACTTTGTGAAGGATAATTTCTGTGCATAAGTCAGAGGGCAGCCATAGGGTAGCAAGTGATATTTTTTTCTCCTCTCCCTACTGATCATAGCGCTTTGAAGCAGAGCTACTCAGTCAGTTCAAGAGAGTCTGAGGCATAAATGAGGGAACAAAGACACTCTAGACAGACACAGGCACAGAACGTCAGTCATTTGAGGACAGAAGTGGCTTCAAAGAGTATAACCCATGACAGAAGAAAAGAGGATTTATTAAGTTCCTACTATGTGTCAGGGACCATACTAAGCTCTGGGAATACAAAGAAGGCAAAAATAGCTCCTGCCCTTAAGGAGCTCACATTTTTATGGGGATAAACAAATATACCAACAATTATGTACAAACAAGATATGGACGGGATAAACTGGAGATATTCTCAGAGGAAAGACTTTTAACACTAAGGGAGACTAAGGAAGGATTCTTATAAAAGTTGGAAATTCTGCTAAGTCTTGAAGGAAGCCAAGGAAGCCAGGAGGTAGATATGAACAGGGAGAGGGCTACTAGCATGGAGGGACAGCAAGTGAAAGGCATGTAGTTGAGAGATGGCATATCTCATACAGGGAAAAGCAAAGAGTTCAGTGTCACTGGATTATAGAATATGTACAGGTGGATAAGATATAAGAAAACTGGAGCGGGGAAAAGGCAGGAGAAAGCCATGTTATGAAAAGCTTTAGAAACCAAACAGGGGTAATAGGTAAAAGGATGATATGGTAAGAGGTGAACTTTAGAAAGATCACTTTGAGTGGAGGATGGACTGGAGCAGGGAGAGACTTGAGATAGGGAGACCAACCAAGCAGGTTCTTGCAGTAGTCCAAGGGTGAGGCAAGCGAGGGCCTAGCAAAGTCAGAGAGAAGCAGACCGCATATACCAGAGAGATCACAGAGGCAGAAATAACAGTACTTGACAACTGATTTGGATATATGGGGTGAGTGAAGCATTGAGGAAAACACTTAGATTGTGAATCTGGGTAACCAGGAGGATGGTGGTGCACTTGACAAAAATCGGGTGGAAAATGTAATGGTTTCAGTTTAGGATGCACTGTGTTTAAGTTTTCTATGAGACATCTGATTTAAGATATCCAATAGGCAGTTGAAGGTGCAAGACTAGAATTCAGGAGAAATGTTAGGGCTGGATGAGTCATTTGGAAAATTATTAATATAGGCATGATCATTGAACCCATGAGAGCTGATGAAATTACCAAGCAAAATAGTATATAGAGAGAAGAGAATGCCCAGGGCAGATTATTACAGGATACTCACTCATAGTTAGCAAGCGAGCTTAGATGAAGATCCGGAAAAGGAAATAAAGAAGGAGCAGTGAGACATAGATGAAAACCCAGAGAGAGCATGGCCACGAAGACCTAGAGAGAAGAGAGTATCAAAGAGGAGGGTGATTGGCATTTTCAAAGGCTGCCAAGAGGTCGAGGGATAAAAATTGAGAGGGCTATTAGATTTGAGAAATAAGAAATCATTGGTAACTTTGGAGAGAATATTTTCAGGTGAACAATGGAAAGCAGACTACAGAGAGTTAAAGAGGGAGAGGAAAGCAAGTGGAGGTACTCATTGTAGATGATTTCTTCAAGGAGTTTAACTAGGAAAGAGAGAGGAGACATAGGTCTGTAGCTAGTGAAGATGGATCAAGGGTGATTTTTGGACATTGGGACATATATGAGCATATTTGCGGCATTAGAAAAGGAACCAATAGACAGGGAAAGAGTGACAGTGAGACAGTAGGGATGATAGATGGGGCAATCTACTGGAAAGGACAGGATGGAATTAGACCGCTTGTGCCTGTGGAGTGGTTTGCTTTGGCAAGGAAGACCACCTCTTCATGTGAGTTCTCAACAGATGGTCTCATATTTCTCAGTGAAATATAAGACATGATTCCCAGCTGAGAGGGTGAGGGTAAGGGGACTTCTGAAGCGGTTGAGGAGAGATGAAAAGGTCTGGAAAAAAATGACTGTGGTAAGTGGAATAGTGAGTTGATTAGGGAGATCTGAAAGAACTGTTTTGCAAGAGTAAGGAAACAGTTTAGATTATGTAATATAAATTTGTAGAGAATCCCGTCAGCAGTTTCATAATTTTCTACTTCTTTGTTCAGCATCACATGAATAGAAAGAAGGCAGCAGATACTAGAAGTGATCCAAGGCTGTAGAGGTCCAGCCAAGGCAGGATAAAATCAGTGCTAGGATAAGGGGGTAAGGGACACAACAGCAGAGGATAGTATAAAATTCAACTGGTCCACCAAGGGGGTCAAGATGGAAAAGAGTGATGACCTGGGAAAGAACTGAGTGTTAGGAGACTTAGAGATCAATATAAGAACAACGAACAGACAAAGCAAAGAGAAAGAGGAAATGACAAAAGATGATTAGATGAAGGAATTTCAGGGTTCATGAACATGCAAATGGAATATTTTGGGGTAATGGTAAGATCAAGGGTATGACTATCTCTATGTAGCTGAAGTGAGGTTGAGAAGGAAGCCATGGGAATTAAATAAGTTGAAGAACTGAGGCATTAAGGTGTTTGAGGGAAAATCAATATCTATGTTGAAGTTCCTTAGTATGAGGGCAGGAGTCGGGGAGCAGAGAAAGATTGTGAGCCAGGCACGGAATTCATTGTGGAGAGATGGAAAGTATACTAGACATCTGTAGATAGCAGCAACTAGAATCTTAATTGAGTAATAAATATGGATTGAATGATCTCAGAGGAGGAGAAGTTATTCTCCAGAGGAAGTGCCAATGGGGAAACAAGGAGTATTTGGATTCCACACCACAATTCAGGGGGATGAGTAAATGTGTGGTTGGTATTGGAAAGGGTGGGCAAGGACAACAGGATTTATGGTGAGATTTCATCTCAGTGAGTACAAGAAGATAGGAAGAATGAGAAAGAAAAAGATTTGAGACAAAAGCAAATTTGTTATATATGGAGTAAGCATTTCAAAGAGTAAAATGGAAAGTAACCCAGGTATGTCTTGTAACTACTGTTTTTACTGTACTGCTTTAAGCTACTTATATCTATTGGCTTTTATTCATTTATTATTACAATATTTTAGTTATGTTTTTATACAGTAAAAGTATAGATCTACAAGAATCTACAAGAATCTGAAAGTAGCAGCCTCCCTCAGCTGGGCCCTTATGAACCCATGAGTGCAAGTTGCAGGAGTAGTCCCAGGGTGGGAATGTTACACTGGAAATAATAAAGAAAATTAGCTATTCTCCTGAAAAATTAGAGAGCAGAGATGTGCCTCTTTGGCCTTTCCTCTATCTCTTCTAGAGTAGAAATCAATTTTCATTTTGTTCATATTGAGGTTTAATGTGGTACTGGCAGAAGCAGAAACATAGCACATCTTCTGGTCAAAATTCTGCTGTTGTCTATGTTTGTTTCAGGCAATCTCCTTAAGTTCACTGCTTTCTATTTGGCCCTCCTTGCTCACCAGCATGACTAACTTCCTGTTCACCTTATCTGTGTTTAACTGCCTGCTGGACTGAGCAGGGGTCTTCTGTACATGGCCTAATTCATTTTGCCTTTTTGGTTTTAAGAAAATCCAATCTGCTCAGCTGTCCTTAATTTGTAGTTAGCAATTCTCTGCTACTCCCTGCTGTAGAAAGGGGAAGTAAAGAGGGATGGAAGAAGAGGGGAGAGGAAGAAGACAAATTTATCAAGCATCTTCTACATTCTAAGTTTTCTGTTAAATGCTTGACAATCATCTCCTTCTGGCACAAACAGATTCTGACCCTACCTTGTTTCTTTTAGCTTTCAGTCTCCAAATATCACCTGATCTCCCGAATATCGTACTTCCCTGACCATCAGGCTACCGAATTGCCCTCATGAAAGGACAAATGCTCATTTATTGAACAGATAGAATCAGACACAATTATCTTGCTATTGATGTCCGGATATGTCCTTATATTTTTCTGGCCACTAGGTTTTCCCTAAAATTAATTAGCTGACAGGAAAAAGGCACATGAGACACAATACAAATATTTGATTAGTTCTAGCCACCTTGTTTCACTTTGTCACTGATACTGTCCTGGCTTTTAGGCTCTCTCAGGACTATGAAGTCAAGCTCACCTATCTATAGATGCCATCCTCTTCTCATTTCTAAAAATTGGGACAATATTTGCTTTTCTTTAGTCCTAAAGCTCCCCTCTCATTTTCTAAAATCTTTCATAAATTGATAACAGCAGCTCAGAGTCACATCTGCCAGGCTGTTCATTACCATCGGATATAACTTATACAGGCCTTGTAACCTGAATTTACTGAGGGGAGGTAGGTGTTATCTTTTTATCTCCTCTCTTATCTTGGTTTTTAACTTCCAAATATTCTATACTTCCCAGTCAACGATGAATCCAAAAGTACTGAACCTAGGAGAATGGGAAAATGCTTGTATCTTCAATAGAAAGAGAGAAATTAGTGGGAGTAGTAAGTGTAGGAGGAAGATATACTCAGTTTGGAATAATTTAATAGGTACTTCCAAGATATCTATGTTCAGCTGGTAATCTGGTTTTCATAAATAAAGTCCTGGGATAGTGAGAGTGGGAAAGAGAGATAGAGACAGAGATAGAGAGACAGACAGAGACAGAGAGATCAATCAGGGTGCTAAGCAATCACAGTAAAAATACAAGCAAAAATATAAAAAAAAATTGCCCTCAAGGAACTTACATGAAAGGAAACTGGAAAGTGGGAAAGGTGAAGGGTTAGGGTGTCTGTAATGGATGTGGGGAAGTCTAGAGGGTCAGGAATGGAGCTGGCAGAGAGATGATGGTGGAATGATGGTCTAGACCAAAAACAAAAATCAGAGTAGAGAGAAGCCATCTCCAATGTGAAAAGACTGCTGGGTAGAACAAGTCCAGAGAAGAAAAATCTACTAACCTGTCCTTTGAAGAGGAGGAAAATTTAAATTTCCTTCCCTAATACAGAGCCCCCTGTATGAAAAGGATTGTGCGTGTGTGTGTGTGTGTGTGTGTGTGTGTGTGTGTGTTGTGGGGGGGTGGGAGGCAGGTTGGAGAAAGAAGATTGACAGAGGAGTAAAAAAAGTACCCGATTTAGGGTCAAATAACAGGAACTGAAATTTTTGCTTTGCCACTTACTCCCTGTGTGACCCTGGCACGTCATCTCCCCTCTCCAGGTTTCAGTTTCTACGTCTGTAAAATGAAGAAGTCAGGCTAAAAAGCTTCTAATGTCCTTTCCAGCTCAAAATATATGAACCTATAATCCTATGTCCAATTTCCCTCCCCGCTTCTTCCCCCGCTAACATAACCCAAGCAATGTAAAACTGCAGGATCTAGCCTGGCACTGCCCAGAAGTTAAATTACCTGCTTTTTTCTCTCTAGCACAGCAGGAATGCTGATAGTGGCTCTTCCTGCCCAGAAATATGGCTGGGCATCATCAGTCTTGTCAGTCAGACTCCTGTATGCTTTGCCCTGCAAAAGCCTGAATCATTTCCCTAAGTGTCTGCTGCCTCTCTGTCTGATCACCCCAGGTGAAAGCAGAGGAAAGGTTGAAATGGTCACCCACTTGAAACTGAGATAATTAACAAGAATACAGATTCTCTCTAGCATTGCAAGCTTTTTTTCCTACTCTAACTTTGTCTCTTTCCCCTAAGGAAGCATGTTCTTCTAACTCCTCCTGTTATTTCCAAGAGTGGCCATCAGTTTTTTACTTTGTGCCAATTATCTAAATGTAACATTCAGTTTAGAACAGAAGAATTCAGCTCAAGAAAGCACCATGCTTGAAAGCTCTCTGCAGTACAGACATGCTGTTAGGGACTAGGAGAGAGGAAGAGAAATTGAATCTCGAAAAAAAGGTTAAGGACCCCTTTACCATGCTTTCTTTTCTAAATGATACAGAACATGTAAAAAACATCTCTAATCCCCCAGGTTTTGTCTCTCCAGGATCTCTAAGTGCTCTCGTAGCTGGGCTTCCAACCAAGTCTGAAGCGTTTTGTGTGTGGCTAATCTATGGAAGGAGACCTGGCTCCAGATTGAGGGAGAGATGATGTAGAGGTGATTGAATGGTCGGGGGGTGCTGCCTACCCAAGTAAGGGAAAGACCAGGAGCCAGGGCTTCTCAGAAGAGAGATACATGATTCCAGAGATTCTCTGAACGTGTGAAAAGAAGACACTCCAAGACAGAGAAAGAAAAAGACTTTGCAAACTGAAGACGTGTATTGGAAACTAGTTCTCTGGCCTCTTGCAGCAAGGAAGATCATGCTGTTTCTACTCAGAGGATGAGACTCCATTGGTCAGGCCCCTGCTACATTCTAGGACCCTCTCATTTATCAAGACAGTGCATGATAATGGAGAGAGTGTTAAATAGAGGGTGAAGAGATTTGGGTTCTAAATTTGGGCTTACCATTGATGTCTCACTGTATGAACTTGGACAGGTCACTTTCCTTTTCTGAGTCTCAGTTTCTCCACATGAAACATGAAAATAATGATCTCTTTCCTGTCACCCTCCCCTAGTGGGGATCAGTTAAGATAATGGGTAGGAATGTATCATATGAATGAAATTTCCTTGTTCTTATCATCTTATCATATCTGTTATTACATCATTAAATTACTCATAGGTTGTTTAGTCAATGAACAGCTGACATGTTCCATTGGTACCCACACAATAGTCAGAGATACAAAGAAAGGCTCTCTACCCACTGCATGGCCGCAATGAGGAAGATTTAGAGGAAAGAATGGATGAGAGTCACTTGGGAGGAGCAGGGATAGATAGATGGTTTTCAGGTGACATCGTGGGAAGGAATATTCACACAGAGATCCCAGAGTCATTAGCATACCAAAATATCAAAGTATAGTAACAATATTTATTATGATATATTCTATGTATTAGAATGGTAGAATTGGCAGATAACAGAATCACAGAATTGGAGGATGGAAAGACCCTCAGTGACCATGTACTCCAAACTATGCCCAAAAGGAATCCCCACTATGACACACCCAACAACTGGTCATCCCACCTCTGCTTGAAGAGCTCCAGTGAAGGTGAAACCCATCACCCCTTGAGGCAGCCCATTCCACTCCTGAACAGCTCTAATTGTTGGAAAGTTTGTTGCTTTATTTTCCTGATATCAAACTTAAATTTATTCTTTCATAGTTTCCATCAATTGCTCTTAATTCTACCCTCTGGGGTCAAGTCGAACAATTCAATCCCTTATCCACATGATAATTCTTCAAATACTTGATGGTAGCTATCACATCTCACCTGAATCTTCCTCTATCTAGGCAAAATATGCCCATTTCCTTCAATTTTTACTCAAGGCTCTTCACCATCCTGGTTGTCCTCCTCTGGACATTCCAATTTATTAACTTCTTAAAGTGTTACACCCGGAAATGAACAGGATATATCAGATGAGGTCCAACAAGGGCAGAGGCACAAAGGGCCTATCACTTTACTCTTGCCGGGGTTATCCTCTCCTTCATGCAGTCCAAGATTTCATTAGCTGCCACATCACATTGCTGAATTGTATTAAACTTAGAGTCTGCTAAATCCCCCAGATCTTTTTCAGAACAATTGCTATGCATCTATGCCCCCCATCTTATACTTATGAAGTTGATTTCTTTTTGTATCCAAGTGCAATTCTTATTAAGTATATTTCTATTCAATTTTCATTTTATTAGATTCAGCCCAATGCTCTAGCTTCTTGGATCCTGATAATCTCTACCATTATCCCTCCCAGCTTTATGTCACATATCAATTGATGATCATACAATGTATGCCTTAATGCAAGTCATTAATAAAAATATACCCCAGTGGTATACTACTGGAGATACTTTGCCACTTTGAAAATTGAGTCATTAACATCTACTCTTTGAGATTGACCATTCAACCAGTTCTGAAACCATCTGGATGAAGCCATCCATATTCTTCACAAGAATAGCATGGGATACATTATTAAAAACTTGGCTAGCTCCAGGTAAATTACATCCACAGAATTATTCTTATCTACTAGTTTAATTGTCCTGTAAAAAAACAGTTGGAAACAAGGTTAGTGTGGCATTACCTGTTCTTCAATTAATTTTTAGATGACTCATCAAAAACTCTGCAAAAAGGTGATAATTTTGTTTTCTCTTTGCTATTCTTATTCTCATAATTTATCTTTCTTCTCTTATTGCTATATGTACAATGGAGCCAGAGTATGAGAAGGTGACCTACAACTCCACAGTTAATGTAAATTACTTTTAATGTAAACAGCAAAAGAAACTCTAACTATCCCTTGGGAAAATTTACACGTGACCTTGGGCCGTTCTTGGCATTATGCCTTCTTTGTACTGTTTCTTATATAATATCTGGCTTGACCCAATGGTGGGGAGGAGATCTACCAGTGGCCTCCTGCTGCCAAGGAATGGTCTTAAGAGTAAACTACCTCAAATACCCCAATAAACCCTAATAAATCTATACACCTAAAAGTATGCTGATGTGATCTACTTCTTTCTTTGGTATCTCAGTACCTTTCTGTTATGGGGGAACCATTCCTTTGAATAGCTTGCATCTTGATACACAATATACCAAACAATAGTGATAATAATGAACATCTTTGCTTAACCCTCTGCATGTAATTCTGGCTCTTGGTTTTAGATGGAAACAACTTAGCATAATGAGGAAAATTACATTGATTCCTATCATATAGATGACTCTTGATGAAATCATATTTGCTCTTTATAAACAGTTTCCCTTTTTAGATGTTCACTATCTATTTCTTTAATGATCTCTTCTAGAATTTTCCCAGGAATCAGTCAAAATAACTGGGTTAGAGTTTCTAAACTCTGTCCTCTCTTTTTTTGTTTAAACTGGAACATTTGCCCTTTTCTAGTATAGTACCTCTACTGTTAGGTGACAGCTAGGTGGCTCAGTAGATGGACTGCTGAGCCTGGAGTCAAGAAGAGCATAAATTCAAATCCAGCCTCAGGCAGACACTGGCTGTGTGACCCCCAGGTAAGACACAACCCCAATTGCCTCCCCCCCAAAATAAAAGCACACTTATTACAATTCCATCATTTTATAGATAAAATTGAGGACCAGAGCCAGGAAATAACTTGCCTAAGGCCACACAGGTACTAAGTAAATGGCAGAGACTGAACTTGAACTCAGATCTCCTGATTCTCAGACTCAAATGCTTTCCACAGTCCCATACTATTCTTGGTCCTTACTTCCTATCTTCATTATTCCCACAGTTATTTCTAATCAAGTAAAAGTTCTGCAACAAATAGCCCAGTTGTTAGATCACCTGAGTAAGAGATGTCTTTTCATTGCCATGAAAACCAGCCTTGGAAGTCATTAAGGAGCTTACTGGCCACCTCTAATCAACATTCTCCTATACCCAAGACTCTGTTTGCTTATTTCCATTTTCTCCTCTAATGCCAATGACAAATCATGGGCATTTTGAATATGCATTCTGACAAGTCTACAGTTTCAAGGAGTTAATGTCCATGCTAGCTTCTAGGAAATTTCTCACATACAGCATGAAGTATGCCCTTGTAGCTCACTGGGTCCCTCCTGTCAGAAATATTTTATTCAATAATAAAAAAGAATTATATAAAAGCTGAGTGTCAAGCATAAGGGTCATTGGAAGTCACTGTGATCTGGAGCTAGATATGGCCTTAGACACAGGCTGCTGCTCCTTTAGGTGCTAAAAAGTTCCCCTTTTTCCCACTTGGAACATCTCCTTCACGGGTCTCTATCATCCCCTGAAATCCCACCACTAGTATTTCATTAACTCAAAGTGTTATGGCTGGAAGGGACTTTGGAGACCGTCTCTCATCCAGTCCTCTCATTTTCCAGATAGGAAAATTCTGGCTCAGCACAGGACAGTGTCTTGCTCAGAGTCACACAGCAAATTAGTTACAAAGTTGTGAGCAGGACCAAGGCCTCCTAGCTTTTATTCTAAAGCCTCTACCTGTTGTGATACTTCTTCAAAGCCTCCATCTGGGGGCATCCCTGTAGAAAACAATGATTTCCAAAACATTTTTGAAGCTTTCACCGTCCTGTCACTGTATGATTCTGTAAAGCTGCCCGTCAACTTTCCTCAAGTACACTATGGCATATGTCTTACATTCATATTAGAGTGAACATACATTATTTTTGTAGCTCAATTAAGAATTTGGTGGCACCTCTCAAGAAAAGTTAGAGATACTCTGGGGCATCAAAACCAACACTTGAATCCCTGACCTGAGGATCCCAAATGGTCCTCAGTCCTCAGAGATAACTAAATGGTGCAGGGACTGAGCCTAGAGTCAGGAAAATCAGAGTTCAAACACTAGCTAGTTGTAGGATCCTGCATAAGTCATTTAACCTCTGTTTGCCTCAGTTTCCTCAACTGTAAAATGGGGATAATAACAGTAATTACCTCACAGAGTTGTTGCAAGGATTAAATGAGATGATTGTAAAGCACTTAGCACAGGACCTGGCACAAAGGGGCTATTGTTTAATTGTTCAGCCACATTTAATTCTTCGTGACCACGTTTGGGGTTTTCCCAGCAAAGTGACTGGAGTGATTCCTTCTCTAGCTCATTTTGCAGATGAGGAACTGAGGCAAACAGGGTAGTGACTTGTCCAGGGTCACACAGCTAGTAAATGTCTGAGGTCAGATTTGAACTTAGGAAGATGAGTCTTCCTGACTTCAGGTCTGGTATTCTATTCACTGTATCACCTAGCTGTCCCTGGCACATGGTAGGTGATGTGAAAATGCTTTTTCTTTCCTTCCTTCCTTCCTTCCTTCCTTCCTTCCTTCCTTCCTTCCTTCCTTCCTTCCTTCCTTCCTTCCTTCCTTCCTTCCTTCCTTCCTTCTTTCCTTCCTTCCTTCCTTCCTTCCTTCCTTCCTTCCTTCCTTCCTTTCTTTCTTTCTTCCTTCCTTCCTCTTAGTTTCATGCATACTGCAGACATAAAGCAGCCTTTGACAATGGGAGCATCATAAATGTGAGACAACTAAATTTAACCTTCAAAGAAAAGAAATACAAATGTATTTCCATCCAGCCAGGGACTCAAATTCAGTTATTGCACTTTGCCCTGTGACTTAGTAAAAACATGTTTTTGTTAAGAGCTCTTATGGGGGGAATGGTTCTCATAAGAGAAAGACCTAGAAACTCTCATTTAACTAACTTGGTTTGGCTCCCAACTCTTACTTCCTTTTTTGGATAAAACCCTGGTTAGGACAGCAGATTTATGAGGTTTACCTTTAGCTGCTTGAGGTTCCTGACCTATCAGCTGTGGACATATCTGTACAGATCTAGAAAAGAAGGTTGGATATATTAGGAAGGTAATTAATCCTACCACCAAGAAAATGAAACTCTCCAACAGTGTCTCACTTGATATCTCCATTTTCAGTTTTGACAATATAAACCAACAGTTTGATGGGGAAGCCAAAAATTTAATGAGATAGGAGGCTGCAATAATATCTTTTCATTGTTCAAGATTCTTAAAAATGTTAACTGAGAAGATGGTGGAATATAGACATTTTCTCTGATCCTCATGACCTCTTAAACCCACTTAAAACAGAAATTATGCACCTAAGATAAAACAACCTCAACTGTTTCCTAGTCTAAGACATTAAAAATTTAAAACCAGGTTAAAAAAATGAATCTAGAAACTGATGATCACTGACCCTGACCTCAATGAATGCTACTCCCACAACTCCCACCCTACCAACAGATGCAAGGACACAACAGAGGTTTGCATCAAAACTCACTCCAATACCCCAACTCTGCCCTTCTCTCTTTCCAGTGCCATAGAAGTTTTCTCAGACCACAACAGTCAACTTGGTCACAGCCTTCAGGAGCAAAAGCCTGCCAGATGCTACGATTCAGATGCACTAATGCTGCAAAGCTCTGAACTACCAGGTGCTGGGGAAAGCAGGCTCTGAATTGTTAATGCTGGGCAAAAAACTAAGGAATAGAGGGAGTGGCACTGGTCACTAGGACAAGTCACCCTGTGGGGAGATGTGGGGAGCTGGGCAACACTATAACAAGCCTGAGGGAAAGGCTCAAATCCATGTGGGTTCAATTCTGATTACCGAAAGTCAGTTGGGGCAGAGATCTAACCTGGTGAAATGTAAAATCATCCTGTGCAGGAAGAATCTGAGACATTCTGAGATCTGCCTTCCAAGGAAACCACAATCAGAAGGGAGAGAGTCAAGAAGTGAGTGATAAGGAAAATAAGGAAAAGGAGAGAGACTGAAAGTACTAAAGATTTCAGAAAGAAGAAATTTCAAAGACCTTGAACACAAAAAGATAAATCAATGGGAAAAATGGTAATAATGGAAGGAAATATGGCCTCCAGTTCTAGTAAATGAGTTCAAGTATCAATGAATAAATCCTACAAAACAAAGGAAAATAATCTAACACTTGATGAGTCATAGGATCCTGTGAAAGTTGAAGAGAATTTGGAACCACAACATGCTGTTCCTAAGTGGCTTGAGAGAAATGAAAATTATGAGAGTAGAATTCATGTCCTATATAACAAAAATAATGAACAGAATAAAAAAACTTGAATATGCAATGGCAAGACTCACTAAAGAAACAGGAAAGAGAATAAAAGATTGGGAATGCAAATACACAAAAGTGAAAGGCCATATAGAAGAAGAGAAACAAAAAAAAAAACATAACCATTAAAAGAAAATAGGTCCACTGTGTAAGCAAAATATACAGATCTCAAAGACAGGATGCATAGAGACAACCTAAGGATCAAAGGTGTCCTAGAAGAACATGACAAGATAAAAAACTTTAACAAAATGAAGGAAATAACATAATAGAACAGGCAGAACTTGTGAACATAGAAAATGAAATCTCAATTGAAAGAATTTATAGATTGCACCAGAAAAAAAGCCCAAGGCTACAAACTCCAAGACATATAGTTGTTAAATTTAACAATTCAATCCAGAAACAACCCTTTCTGCAGAAAGACCTTCGAATACAAAGGAAAGGAGATTCAAATAATGCAAGACTATTCTGCACCCAGTAGAATTAGGAGGAAATGGAATAATGTGTTACAAAAGATGGACATTAAGAGTTTGAAATTCTTTTAAGAAAGAAAATCATAACTGAAGAGACTATTTGTGTCTTGAACACCCCAGAAAACAGAAATGCAGGATGAGTGCAGACATCAATAGTGAAACAGAAAGATTAGTAAGAAATTTCTTTCTAAATGTACACAGGACAGGAGTAAAGGCAGAAATCTGGGAGAGGCATCAGTGAAAAGGTGGAGAGAGGGTATTATTGACAGAACCTGGAGATACACTTCCTACTGGGGAGTATTTTTTTTGTGGGACTATATAACAATTTGGGAGGGTACATGAGTGGTGCTCTGGGGCCAAATCAAGGGCTAGCAATGACTGGAAGGCAACCTATTTGGTCTCAGAAAGAGAAAAACCTATGAGGAAATGGGTGAGGAAGATGAGGCAAGGATTGAAAACGGAAGATGAAGGAGATCTTATTTGGGGATTCTTCTGATGTATGTTCCTGTGGGTGAAGACTTTACACTGGATGAGGCCTAGGGACTTCAGTGCCTGAAAAGTCTACTTGTCCTGGGAGAGTGGCGGGGGGGGAGGAGTTGGAACCCTTAGGGGCATCTGACACCTGCAAGAATAGGAGAACATGGAGTCAAGGAAGAAATTTCTAGGCAAATTTAAGGGAGAAAAATAAAGGTCAGAAAGGTATCAGCAGGAGGGGAGGAGGAAGGTACCTTGCCATGGCAGTGTCTTTTCTGACACCTACAATAACTGTCATTGACCTCAAGAGTTGGTTGTCGGTTAGTTCATTTTCAAAGAGCACCAAAATGACATCACCATGATAAAATGAAGTTTCACTGTGTCCAACTGTGGCTGATCAGGTCAATGCAAGCTCAGAATGCTCTACCACTGGTTGAGCACAGATAGTCCTTATGAATAGTTGGGGTGGATACTCCAAATTTGCACATCCTCCATTTATTTTGTGAGTAAAATGGTATGGGTGATATCTTGATTTGTGTGTAAATTGGATTTAAGTGAGGCAGAGTTGCACAAAGCTATCAGCCTCACTCTTCTCCAGAGCCATCATAGTCCAGTGGCAGGACAGAGTCAAGACGGCTGGCAATGACTCAGGCTGCAGTGGATGACCTTGGTGTCTTCGATGTCTAACCAAGCCCTAAGCCCTCCACATCAGCTGCTTCAGCTTCCTTCATGGCTGTTGAAACAAATTGTTCTCATCCACTCATTCCACCAGAGGAAGTCTTCATATGCTTGGGGATAGACACCCCTTTAATTCACCAGTTGAGACCCCTTGGTTACCCTCAACCTGGTTTGGTCCATCTGTCAAAACGGTTTACCAGGGTGTGGCTGCTGCACATGCTGCAACTTCTTGGAGCCACAGGTGAGAGTTGGGTGGAACAGGTGAATACCAAAGGTGGAGACAGCCCCAAAAAAGGGCTTGGTAGCCATCACACCAAGCTACTGGTCCTCCTTGAATACACCCTACACCCCAGTGGAAAAGGGGAATCTATGGGGTAAGTCCTAAGAGGCAATGGCAGAAATTACCTAGAGGAAAGAGCTTTAAAAGTATACCTTGGAAGCTTTGATTGTATAAAGAATAGAGGAGAGAGACCAGATGATTATTGGGGCCAAGAATCTCAGAATGAGGGTTTAGAGTGTACAGAAGATGAAAAATGAAGAAAGTAGAAGAAATCCTGTTTGGAAGAAGGCACAAAAAATGAAACTAAAAAAAGCAAAATAAACAAAAAACCCTAGTGAACAGGACCAGCTACAAGAGAGGAAGATAAAATCTACCTGACTATTTGAGAGGGAGAAAGAGGATGTAGAAATATATAGTCAGAGCAAAGTAAGAGAAAGGAACTAATAAACAAAGCCCTAAAGGGAAAGGGATAACAAATGAGAAGAGAGGATCAGAGGTGAGGGGAAGAGATCTAGTGGGAAAAGAGTCACCTAAAAAAAGGATGAAAATAACTGAAGGAGCATAATATTATGTTACAGCAGAAGAGGGAGAAAATCATAAAATGAAAAAATTCTATTTTAGAGCTAAATGGAAGAAAATATAAACATAATTCTTATCATTTTAAATGTGAATATATTAACCAATCCAGAGCCTTTACCAATGTAGACATCTGCAACTCTTCTAAGTCTAGGGTGAGAGAGCCAATGAATATCAGAGGTGAGTCTTGAACCTGGGTCTTTCTGACTCAAAGGACAGTGCTCTTCCCATTACATGGTGCATGCCCTCATTGGCCTAGGACTTAGGGGTTCTTAACCAGGTGTGCACAGACCCTCAAAGAGTCCATGGGGAGGCTACAGAGGGTCCACAAAAATGGCTAGGAGATAAATCATATCTTTTTTGTCATCAACCTCCAAATGAAATTTAGCTTTTCCTTCAGCTACAAATCTGTATGTTTTGTAAATAGCAGACTTCCTCACAAGGCTTCTTTCCATAAGAAACAAAGGTTTCCATAGCCTCCTCTCTACATAGTTTTAAAACCTGAATCTAATGTGGTTTTCCTAATGCAGGCCTGCACAATATACAGCCTGCAGACCACTCGTGATCAACCAAAGGATTTTAGACAGCCTGTGAAAAATATAAGCGCATTCTCCTGTTTGTCACGTGACTCACAGCAACCAAACATTGTAAGTCTGTCTGTAGTCTAACTCATCTGCTGCCTGAAAATGTTCAGCCTGTTTTAATTTTGGCCCTTACCTACTGCCAAGTTGTATAGGTCTGTCCTAATGAACTGTCCCCCAAACATCAACAAATCCATCAATAAACATCTATTAAGCATCCGGTGTGCCAGCACTGAAGAAGCAAAAGACAGAACATGCCCTCAAGGAGTTTATAATCTAGTGGAGAATTTTTAATCTAGTGGGAAAAAACTGCCTCCTCTGTCATTGGCTAAGGATGATTAAGAAGCAGGGGTCATGTTTTACTGTTATCTTAAGCAGCAGCAGCATTTAGAACAAATGTGAGCTTGCAGTTTCATATGCAATCATTTTTATGATTTTTTTATTACTTTTTATAAAATATTTATAAAATAAATATTATTTTATTATTCTACTGTTATGGAAATGCTTTTTTATTTTATAAGTTAAAATTAGAGAAATAATTTTTTTAAAAAAAGTGAACCAACTAGAAAAAATGTATTCTTGGCTTAGAAAAGAGTATCCCGGACTAGTCAATCATATTCATGAAGTTAGCTGTATTGGGAATCTCTGAATAAGGATTTCTTCTCTTCAATGACATTGCCTTTCAACATTTCTTTTAAGAATCAATTTTGTGAGGAGGCAGTCTTTGAAAGGCAAATGCAATTTTTTAAAAAAACAAATTGAATTTTGGAGGAAAATGCTGTTCTTTCCATAAAAATGCAATATGATTATATTGCAGTTTTAGTGCTAATCTGTTTTTTCCATGCCAAAGCACATTGAAGTGGGTCAGAAATAGGAAGTAACTAGATACACATACTATTAAAGCTGATGGCAAGAAGGTGCAGCCAATGCCTCCCACTGGAATTCTGCGTCCTACAGATGAGATTCACATCTGGTTTACTTCCAACATGTAGGATGTGAATAAAGGGTATTTTCATTTCTCCATGAGCACATCTGTCATGAATGTGACAGTGACTAGGACCAAGCATTTGCTCCAGAAAGCTCTCCCAGGGAGTAAGAGAGTGCCAGGAATTCTAGTTTCAGACCATGAGATCTGAAAGTCATATTTCTTTACAAGTGTTCCAAGAAGGAAAATACTGAGGACTGAATAGGTATCAGAGACGCATACCACCTCACCATTACCTTGGGTTGAACTTTGAATCAGGTGAGAATAAGATTGGAAATCCCCTTAAACCCCTAAATTATCAGCCCTGGGACATGAGTTCACAGGAACTTGAAGGCAGCAGATACCACACTCCATATCCCGGAGACTCAGACACAAAAACTCCCTTCACTGGCCACTCCCCTGCCACCCCTCCTCCAGGTGGTCTCCTTCTATTCAAACATAAACTCCTTGGGATTAGAATCTCACTTTTGTCTGTATTCCCAGAGTTTAGAACTGCCCCTGGAATACTATAAGTGCTTAATAAATGCCTTTTGTTTTATTTTTGTTCTGAAATGTAAAAACAACATGAGGATTTCCATAAATAATATGAAATAGCAAGAGAGGATTTACAAATGCTTTTTTATTCAAAGAACCTAGTAGTTATGCAGTCCATGCCTCTCATTTTATGGTAGAGAAAACTGAGGTCTAAAGAAGTGGTAATTTGCCCATGGTCACACGGTAGCATTGACAGGATTTGAACTCAGATCCTCTCCCTCTAAATTCACTGGAGTCTTTTTCATTACCTTATGATCCTCAACTTCGGATGCCTCATAAGGAAAGTAGGGAATAATAATGCCAGTGGCACCCATATGAGAGTTGTTATGAATATCTAGTGAGATTTTAAATATATATATGTTCATATAAATATCTATATACATTTAAATGCCATATATACATGCCTATTCAGTGCTTTATAAAACTTAAAGTGCTAAATAACTATCAATTACTATGATTTTCTTATCATAATTACGAGTCTGAGTAAGAGAAGCTAATTCAAGTACAGACACAAAACATGATAAATAGTTTATAGAAATACAAATTTTTAGAGTTGGAGAAGATTGCTGGGTTCATTCAGCCTTTTCCATGCCTAAGAAGAAATTCCTTCAATAGTAGCACTGAAAAGTCGTCATCCAGCCTTTATATGCAGACCTACTGTGATAAAGTCCCCACTAGTTCCAGAAGAAGCCTATTAACCTTTTGGATGGCTCTAATTGTTGTTCCCTTATATTACCCTTTCTTCCTTCCTTCCTTCCTTCTTTTTTTTTTCTTTCTTTCTTTCTTTCTTTCTTTCTTTCTTTCTTTCTTTCTTTCTTTCTTTCTTTCTTTCTTTTCTTTCTTTCTTTCTTTCTTTCTTTCTTTCTCTCCTCTCTCTCTCTCTCTCTCTCTCTCTCTCTCTCTCTCTCTCTCTCTCTCTCTCTTCCTTCCTTCCTTCCTTCTGTTTTCTTTCTTTTTTTTGGAGGCAGTCAGGGTTAAGTGACTTGCCTAGCATCACACAGCTAACAACTGTCTGAGGCTGAATTTGAACTCAGGTCCTCCTGACTCCAGGGCCCATGCTCTTTCCTTTGCACCATGTAACAGCCCTCAGATCTACTTTTCTGCAACTTCTTTCTTTTCATCTTAATTCTGTTCTCTGTGACCAACTGGAACAAGTCTAATACCTTTTATTCCTAAGAATTTTTCAAGTATTTGAAGACAACTGTCATATACCCATCATGTCTTCTCATTTCTCACCTAAATGTCACCAATTCCATCTACTGCTTTGCTTAAGACATAGTCTCTACTCCCTTCACTATTGTGATCATCCTTCTCTGGATGAGCTCGTTTGTCCACACCTTTCATAAAATGTGGTGCTCAGAACTGAGAGTGACACTTTCAGATGAGATCTGATGAGGGCAGAATACATTTGAATGATAACCTCCCTCATTTTTGGCATACTGTGTCTCAATAGGACTTGATGTAGTGCAGTGGTTTCAGTCATGTCAGACTGATGTGACCCTGATGGGGTACAGGCTCTGGAAATCCCCTTGAACTCTCCTCGGATCGTCCCACTTGATTTGGAGTTCACCTGAGACTATTAGCCTTTCATTATGGCTATGTCCAATTCTCTATTACCCTTAACCTAGCCCAGGCCTCCCATTGTCTATTATCTTGATATCCTCTTCTGTTACTCCCCATCTTTGATCCCATCAAAACCCCATTCTCTTGGTTTCTGGACTCCAACATCTAGTCACTCCAGCCTACTGGCCATAACCATCAAGATCCTCCCTAGACCCCCTCTTTTCCAGAGTACTTGGCCAATCCTGGATCCCTCCCACAGTCTCCGTATATAAGATCAATCTCAGCCTTCATGAAGTTGCTCAGATTCAATCTGGCCTGCTTGCCAGTACAAGAATCACAAAGGCTCAGATTCAATCTGGCCAGCTTGCATTAGCGATACAAATGCTTAAATTCCTCAAGAGTATACCCAATATGGAGGATCTTTAATAAATTCCTTTGGCTGAAAGGAAGCTTGAGTCAAATTCATTTGGGCAGGACCCATGTGTAGCTATTCCGGGGTCCCAACCCTCTAAACCTCAACAACCTCATTTAGAGTTTTCTTGGTAAAAATACTGGAGTTTGTTATTTCTTTCTCTAGCTCATTTACAAATGAGGTAACTGAGGCAAACAGGGTAAAGTGACTTGCCTGGGGTCACACAGATAGTAAGTGTCTAAGGCTAGATTTGAACTCAGGCTTTCCTGACACCAGGTGCGGCATTTATCCACCGCATCACCTAGCTTCCCCCCATAGGGCTACTATTTCATAAAACTGAAAAATTAGAAGAGAAATATTTAAGGGAATTCAGCACCTCTGGACTTTTCCAAACCCAGTGGGGCTCCACAACACATAATCACACTTAAAAGGTTCAGCACATGGAAGCAGATAATTATTAAACATTCCTCTTATCCAGGTTGTTACCATCTTCTAATTGCTACAGATCATCAAAGATGACCCTATCTTAAAACCTTAATGAGTTTAAACAGAGGAAACTCAATAGGTATAAATGTAAAATCTTGTCTTTTAGGATTTTTTTTTAAATCACTTGAATAAGTATTGTATGACCAAGTAAAAACCTATGTTTAAATCTCAGCTTTGCTGTTAATTACCTAGATGAACTTGCAAGTCACTTAAGCCCTAGGAACCTCATTTTCTCCATATATAAAATGGTGGGACTAAAAAGCAGAGTAATTAAAAGAATTACAGTGAGGAGTTCTGTGATCAAGATAATAATTACAAGAAATCTTTCAAGTTTCTCCTAATGAAATGTGATGACACTGGGTATATAATGGAAGAAGCAGAATATTAGAATCTGAGGACCTGAGTTCAAATCCCATTTCTGTCACTTATTACTTGTGTAGCCATTTAACCTCCATGGGTCTCAGTTTCCTAATTTGTAAAATGATGGGTATTGAATTATGAGTTTGAGGTCTCTTCTCACTCTAAATCAATATGAAATATAATCATATATAATAATGTGATAGCCTCTGTATTGTGTATATATTAGGCAAATGCTGTCTGTCAGCTTTTGCTTTGTGGCTACAGTTGACCTCTTCCCATCTGGCCATGACAAATCCTGGCAGACTTAGAAGGTGCTCAGATAAAATATAGCTGAAAATGGGCAAGTCTCCCTACATCAACCCCAGGCCCTCCCTCCCCAGGTTGGAATGATCTTACCCATCAATGAGAGTAGCAAAGTTCCACTGATTGATTGCAAGTTCAATGAATCAACAGCGTAATGTGGCAGCCCCCAGCCAAACGCTAATGTAATTTTAGGGTGCATTAAAAGAATGCTTCTCCTGTTCTTCCCTAATGTGTGGTCAGGCCCCACGTCTGCAATATTATGTTCAGTTCTTAGTGTCACATGTTAGGAAGGAGATCGATGAGAGGATGGGAAATTACTCTTTATGAATAGAAGTTGGAAGAACTGATGGTGTTTATTTTGGAGAAGAGAAGGGGGGTGGTGTGGAGAGGGGTGTGTGAGAGACATTATAGCTATCAGTATTTGAAGGCCTGTCATTGGGAAAAGGTTTTAGACCTGTTTTTCCTGGCTTCTAAATAAGAACTAAGAGTAATGTGTCGAAATTGCAGAGACAGATTTACTACTGATGTTCCTGAAAATGAGAGTACTCCAAAAGGCTGCTGGGTATGGGGCTCCCTCTGCCTAGAGATCCTGAAGCAAAGGCTGGATGATCTCTTGCTCCAGAAATCATAGAGAGTCAGGTCCTGGCTGGATTAAATGGCCTCTGAAGCATCTTCTATTGGGCAGAACAGACAAGAGCAAATCCACTTAATCTAGAAAAAGGGCTGCCCTAGGGATTCTCAAGGCCCTTTAACCCAGAGGAGACCTTCCCCACCCCTAGAGCAGAGGCTGGGTACTTCATGCCACCTCGAGACAACCTTTTTCATGTGTTAGTGTGTCTATTGTTTGAATAGAGTGCCTCTGTAGCAGGATTCACTGCACTTATTTCTTAGGAATCAATATTGTAGACATACACACATTTTCTCACCTGCTCTTAATCTTGGACTAACAGAAAATTCATTCATCAGTCTCCATCGGATCTGCATGAGTCGCTTAAGAAAAACCTAAGGCACATCAGCAGCTAATGAGGAGTGAAAATTGGAATCTTGCTTGTCAGAATCTCTGTCATTTTAACCAGCTGAATACATAAACTCATTCTAAAGGTTCCTGTTCTAGGGTGGTAGGAACCTCCCTAGAGACAGACAGTGCTTAATAATCACAGCAGCAGGACACAACTGGCTCTGGGGAGGGCATCTCTCTGCTAGTCACCCCAGTGAAGTGGGCAAGTCACTTCACCCTGTTTGCCTCAGTTTCCTCATCTGTAAATGAGCTGGACAAGGAAATGACAAACTCCAATATCTTTACCACCAAACCCCAAATGGAGTCACAAATGGTCTGACATGACCGAAACCAGTGAACAACAAGCCCTGGTAACTGAAAGGGAATAGCCCAGAGAGAGGATGCCCCAGGATGACATTATCATCCTTCTGCCCTCACCATGGAATGAAAGACCTCCTAGAATGAAAGAATGAAAGCCTAGAAGGAGACATCATGGAAGCAGGTTTTCCTTCCGGGTGTCTAAGTGAAACAATTCACTCCATATTTCCAAAGCATACAGTCTCTTTGCCTTCACCTAGAAATGAAACAGAAACACTAGGGACCCAGCTATTAGGGAATAAGGTATGGTTCCATCTCTTTTATTAAAAAAAAAAATTCTTATTTATTTTTTTACAGCACCCAAAATTTTCCCTAGCATCCCTTCTCCTCCCTCTCCCAGAGAATTGTTCTAAATAACAAATAATATTTTTTAAGGACAAAAGAAAAAGAGGAAAATAAGAAAAAAATTGATTTTTTAAAAAGTCTGAAAATATGTGTCATATGCCACCCTCATGGATCATGGATATCATCAAAGAAGTTAAAATTGGTAGGGAGGGGAGGAAGATTTGTTTTCCCATTGCTTTGGAGTCATGCTTGTTCTTTATAATTTTGCAACACTCACTTTTGATTTTTTTCATATTTGTGGTTCTTTCTGCTTACATTTTATAGTTGTATATATATAGTTTTCTTGGCTCTGCTTACTTCACTCTGTATCATTTCATGTAGATCTTTCCATCCATCTCTATATTCGTCACATTCATTATTTCTTAAAATAGTAATATCCCATTACATTCATGGATCATAATTTGTTTCACCATACCCCAATCAATGGACATCTGCTCTGTTTCCAATACTTAGTGGTAACAAAAAGGCTGCTATAAATATTTTGTTGCATATGGAGGGTCTCATACCTTTTATTCACAATTTGGAGGTGCTAATTACCCACAGCTCCGATCTCAGCACTGTCGTTAAAGGATCCATCCAAGGCCACAAGCAGAGATTTTCCACTCTGGATAGTTATGATATAATCACAGAATCTCAAGGTTGGAAAGAACCTGAGGCTATTTAGTCCAATCTACTCCCGCCAGAGAATCCCTTCTGTTATGTTCTCACCAAATGGACATCAGCCTTTCAGTTCTGTTCTATTCAACAAGCATTCGTTAAGCCTCTGTTCACACGCCAGGCCCTGTGTTAAGTCTTTGTTCAGCATGAATTTGTAAATATTGAACAGCCAGAGTTCTGGGAGGGGTGGGATGATGTGGGGTAGGAGAATATATTTCTCATACCTTTAAGTTTAATCGGCATTATTATCATTTTATTTCATTTTCTTAAGCCTAGCCAAAAACAAGCAGTAAAGCAAGGCCTGAATTGTAGCTTTCTGAGGTGTAAACGCTCACAGAGAAAATTTAACAGACTGTTAGAGCTGACTCGAGCACATGCCTGCTTTGATCTACAAAGGCTGAAAACAAAAACAAACACACAAAACCATTCCCGGCCTTTGCAAAGACTGAGAGGAACTGGCAAATTCCTGAGGCAAGGAATTCCAGTTATGTACACTCTAATTGCTGAGAATCTCTTAATTACATCAAGTCTAATTGTGCCTCTCAGCAGTGGTTATCCACTGTTCCTGCTTCTATCCTCTGAGGCCAAGCAGAAAAGGCAATAATCCCTCTTCTCCATGTCATTTCCGTGAATACTTAAGACAGCTATCACATTCCCTATAAATCTCTTCTTTGGACTAAATAAACATCCACAATTCCTTTAACCAGTACTTACGTGACATAATTTCCGGGTGTTTCACTATTACATTGATTTTCCTTTGGCCCTTCAACTTAGCAGCACCCTCCAAAAATCTGTGATGCAGAATTGAACTTGATTGTGACCAGGGCAGAGTACCGAGTACCGAAGACTTATAACCTCCCTAGTCCTGGACACCTTGTGATCCCTTATAACGTAAACTTCTTGTGAGTAGGGATTATTTCATTCTTTGTGTTGATTGTTCTTCATATTTGAAGAGGATTAAAATGACATCACGCTGTTGGAGTCCAAGTTCAGTGGCTGCACTTTGTACAGCTGTGATTGATTAGACCACTATGAGCTTAGAAGATTCTAACACAGGTCAGGCACAAATAGCCCACTTGAATATTTGGGGTAGAGATATCCCTAAATTAACACATCTCATATTTCCTTTGAGCTACTGCGATTCTGCTTTGCTTATAGAGCATAATACCTTCTTTGATAAGGGCATGCCATGCTGAGAAGTCCTATGCCTGTGTCTCCCATGTTTCACAATTGATTCCAAAGTTCTTCAGAGAGTCCTTAAGAGGGTCCTTGTATTACTTCTTACCTCTGTGTGAATGCTTACCCTAGTGTGAGTTCTCTGTAAAACAGTCATTTAAGTAAACATACATTTGATATTTAGACTATATGATCAGCCCATCCATTGAAGTTTCACACTCTGCAGTGGAGATTGAATACTAGGCAGAACAGCTTGATAAAGGACTGTGGTGTCTCTTGCAAGGTGATCTTCAAAATTCTCCTAAGATAATTCAAATGGAAGTGGTTCAATTTCTGGTATGTTGCTGGTAGACTGTACAGTTTCAGAGGTATACAACAATGAAGTCTGCAGAGTGGTTCTATAGACCTTCAGCTTGGAAAGTAGCCTAATAGCTCTTCTCTCCCACACTTTTCTTTGGAACCTCCCAAATACTGAGACAGCAATGCATGTGTCAACATCATCATCTATGTGTACATCCCTAGAAAATATGCTGCCAAGGTAAGTGAACTTATTCACAACATTCAAAATTTCTCCATTAGCTGTCATTGATGGATCCACGTATTGGTGGTGACTGATGGAGAATCTCTGTTTTCCTGGTGTTAATCATCACATCAAAATTAGCACAAGCAGCTGAGAATCAATCCATACTCTGTTGCATCTCAGCCTCAGAGGCTTCAATGAGTACACAATCATCTATTAATCATCATCAACTCTTCCTCTATTTTAGTTTTGGCTTGTAGCCTTTTCAAGTTAAACAGTTTATGGTCAGCTAACCTTGATGCCATTTTCATCCTCACTGAAGACATCTTACAACAGCATGGGAACAAGCACACAGCCCTATTTCACTCCATTATTGACTAGGAAAGCATGAGAGGATCATCCTTTATCCAGAACCTATGTAAGCATGTTATCATGAAACTGGTGTACAATACTGATGAATTTTTCAGGGCAACCAAATTTCACCATGATCTCCCAGAAGCTCTCACAACTTACAGTATCAAAGACCTTGGTCAGTTTGATTAGTATTGTATACTGACCTCTATTCTGCTCCTGGCATTTCTTTTGGACCTATTGGGCAGCAAACAACATGTGGATTGTTCCTCAGGCCTTTTTGATGCCGCACTGGCTCTAAGGTAAATGACCACCTTCCAGGTGATGGATCAAAAAGGACTCTGGCAAGAATCTTGTCCCCAGTGACTAAGAGGGACCCAACTGTGATTCTCACAGAACAATCTTTCCTTTTCCTTTATAGAGATGGATGATGTAGGCATTCTTCATTTTTTGAAGGATAACCTCCTCTTGCCATATAACCAGAAGATTTCAGGTCAACTTCTATATGAGCAGTGGATCCCTGCCTTGTAGATCTCTGCTGGGATGGAATCAAAACCAGGTACTTTGTGACATGAGAGAAGCCTTGTGGTAATCAATACTTCTTCAATTAGAAGTTTGGCTAGAGAGAGTTTGACTTCATCCTGAGGTTAAACACTCAATGACCAGCAGTGGTTGATGACAGTCTATGGAGAAAACTATGGAAGTATTCAGTCTGTCTTTCCAGGATCAGTGTGGCTCCATCAGCACTCAGTAGTTGAGATGCACCATAGGTCTTTGACTCATACATAGCCTTCATAGCATCATGAAAGCATTTTGGATTATTGTTATTGGCATAAAACCAAATTTCATCTGTCTTCCTACAGAGCCAAGAATCCAGCATCTCTCTAAGCTTCACTTGCACTTTATTTTTGGTGGAGGGATATCCAAGTATTCAGGGAAGACTAATACCTCTAATTGAGGGTTGTTGAGCCCTATTCAGGGATGCTTTCTACCTTTGGTTTCCATCTGCCACCCAACTCTCACAAATGGCTCCAGGAAACTCTGGCATGTATAACGTCCAAATCCCAGTAAACTACTTTGGCAAATGGGCTAGCCTAGGTTGACCGTAAACAAGGCACCTTAAATCCATCAATGAGTTGCAGAGGTATCTACCTCAAGCATATGAAGACTTCTCTGGGTGGAAAGGGTAAATGAGAACAATTTGTTCCAACAGTATTGAGAGCAAGTGAAGCAAGTGTTATGGAGCACTTAGAACTAGGCAGATATTGAAGATGTCAGTCATCCACTGCATCCTGAGCCATCAACAGTCTTCTTGACTTTTGTCTTGCTACTGGACTTTGATGACTGGACGAAGGTGAGATCAATGACTTCATGCAACTCTGTCTCACTTAAATTCAATTTATGTCTAAGTCAAAAGACATTACCCATGCTATTTTACCACTTTTTACCTACCTCAAAGTCCTGAGGCAAGAGACAAGTGAGGAAGCAACAAGTGTGGACACTGTAGTCACAATTCTGCATACAGGTGACCCAGGCCATAGGACTGTCTTCTCATTGAACCAAACAGCACTAGGATTTAGCAACGCCCCCGTTGCAGTTCTTTTGAAAGACCACGTTGCTCACTTCCTGACATGAGGAAGATGCCCTAAAAATTATCTGCTTCACCCAATCATGTCCTACTTTCTGTGGCAGGTAGGGATCCCACCCTATGATTGAAACACACACAAAAAAAATGTAATTAAAAAATACTTTTGCAAAGATGAATTCAATTTACCATTGGTACATGGAATGTGCGAATGCTTATAAATAATGTGAAATCCAGTAGACCTGAAAGAGAAACAGCTCTTGCCCTGGAGAACTTATCAGGTTTTGCAGCCCTGAGTGAAATGGCAACCCTGGGTGAAACAAGGCTGGCAAAGTAAGGCCAGTTACCGAAGTCAGAACTGGATACACAATTTTCTGGAATGATTTCAGGAGGGGAAATTCATGAACTGCTAAATGAAAAAAAAAGAGCTCACCAGCAGTATAGTTTGTCCTTCTCTAAGAAGGCAGAGTTTAACTATACCAAAAGTAAAATGCAAGTTGAGCATAGAGAAATGTAGGATTCTTGGCTCAGTCAGGAGGTAGATGAAATTTAGTTTTACACTGGTAGTAACTATCAAAGGCACTTTTGTGGTGCTCTGAAGGCTATTTACAGACCAAAGACCTATGGTGCATTTCCACTACTACTCAGTACTGATGGAGCCACATTGATTAGTGACTAAGGACATGATATAGGAGAGATGCGTTAAACACTTTCATAGCATTCTCAACAGACTGTCATCAACCAATGATGAAGCCATTGACTGTTTAGCTCAAGTTGAAGTCAATCCTTCTCTAGCCAAACTTCCAACTGAAAATGCCATTACACTCTTCTTGTGTGGCAAACTGTGTGACCTGGTGGTGATTCTATTCCAGCTGAGATTTACAAGGCAGGGGGTTCATTGCTCATACAAGAGCTGACTGAAACCTTCTGGTTATATGGCAAGAGGAGGTTATCCCTCAGGAAATCAAGGATGCCTGCCTGCATTGTCCATCTATATAAAAGAAAGGAAAATAGGTTGTCCTGTGATGATCATGGGATAGGCATTGCTGATAAGATTCTTGCTGACTTGTCCTCCTTAATAAGCTGATCCTTTACCTGGAAAATGGTCATCTATCCAAGAGCCAGTATAACTCAGAAAAAGTCAAGGAATGGTAAATATGGTGTTTGCTGCCCACCAACTCCAAAAGAGATGCCAAGAGCAGAATAGAGATCTGTACACAATGTTTCTCAACTTGACCAAGGTCTTTGATACTGAAAGTTGTGAGGGCTTCTGGAAGATCATGGTAAAATTTGATTGCCTGGAGAAGTTCATCCATATTGTTTCACAATACCATGTTTGCATGGGTTCTGGATAATGTTCTCATGCTTTCTCAGTCACCAGTGGAGGGAAGCAAGGCTGTGTGCTTGCTCCCATGCTTTTTATCATGGTATTTTCAGTGATGTTTTCAGATGCCTTCAATGAGTATGAAAATAGCAAACTGACCATAAACTATTTAACTTGAAGAGGCTGCAAGCCAAGTCTAAAATAGAGGTAGAGTTGGTACATGACTTTTGTTCATAGATGATTGTACATTCAACAAAACCTCTGAAACTGAGAGGCAACCAAGCTGCTTGTGCTAATTTTGGCCTGATGATTAACACCAAGAAAATAGAGATTCTCTAGCCAATACCACACCACCATATGTGCAGCCATCAGTTACAGCAAATTTTGAAGACATTAAATGAATATTGATTGATGGATCAATCAGTTAGAGACAAAAGATTCCTGAGAAAGATATGTCTAGTTCCCTGAGATTGGCATGTGGGGAGATAATTCATTCCTAAAGCCAAGGCTACCTTGTAACCTTCCTTTTTAATCTTTTGCTGTATGACCCTTGTGCATTATATGTGGCTGTAAACCCTTTTTTAAGATGGTGGCAAAACAATATCAATGACAATTATGTTAGTCATAATCATATATCTGTATGTGTATGTGTGAGAAAATATCACTCTATTGGAGACTTCTCATAAAAGGAAAAGAGGTTTGTAGTAGATAGCAGATGGGGAAACTAGGTGGTATAGTAAGTAGTGTCACGCCTGGCAAGAAGATTCATCTGGCCTCAGACACTTAGTAGCTGTAAGACCCTGTGCAAGTCACTTAACTCTGCCCCAGTTTCCTCATCTATAGAATAAGCTGGAGAAGAAAATGGCACACTACTCCAGTATCTTTCCCAAGAAAAACTCGAATTGGGTCACAAAGAGTAGAACAAGACTGAAATGACTGAACAGTAGCATTAGATAGCAAAGTACATACTAACAGAGAAATTGCAGTGGTATCATTTGCTTTTGGTATTCCTTTCCATCTCCATTATTAGAGCCTAACTCCATTTTCTACATCTATATATAAAAGACAAATTGCCATCTTCAGATGCAAAGCTATGTAAAGTTGGGCATGGTTGGGGGAGTCTTAGGTGCACTGAGAATGACAACTGTTCAAGTCTTTCCACTCAACAGGCCAATCCTGTTTGCCCCCTCAACTAAGTGAAAAGTCCCAATTCTTGACAACATTGATCTAGAAGTAGAGACAAAGGCTCCTCCTCACTGAAAACCCCAGGAAGTCGATAGCAGAGCCTGAGAAGTTGAGAACCAGAGATAAACCCTGAACAGCCAGGAAGGCTAAAGTACAAAGGCACAAACACTGAGACTCTATGCTTGATGCATACTCACAAGGTTTTTGCTTTGTATCTAGGAGGAATGACACAGGGTTGACAAAGGTGCCCTGGGGAAACTGCAAGAAGGGAACACTAGGGGATGACAGTCCAGTTTTACCTTAAGAGCCAGCCAACTGTGGGTGACTATTCTTGGTATGTTGTTGAATTAATGGAAAACTAGGACAGGTAAAGTGTGTGTGTGTATATGAGTGTGAGTGTGAGTGTGTGTGTGTGGGGGGCACCCTACCTGACTCATCCCACTCAGGCAAGGACCGAACATAACAATTATTCCCAGCATAGTGCAATCACTACTCACAAGCCAAATATACCCTTAATAAAGTATAAATATGAGTTATGCAATATTTTTGGGAAGAGAGAAACCCACCTATAACTTAAGCTGGGTGGCTTTGAACTCTGTTCAGAAAGAAGAGGCTAGGACGGTAAAGTCAGTAGGATCACTAGTGAGCTCAGGCCTAAAGCTTTGTGAAAAAGCAAGTTTCCTTAAAAAAACAAAACTCTCCGACATCCCAACACCATTAAACTATAGGCTCCTTTAGGACGCAGACTATGTCTTGTTCATTTATGCATCTGCTTTGGGGTCCCGTTTAGCAGGAGCTTAATAAGCATTTACTGATTTGAATAAATTTAGTGTGTTCTTAAAGCAGTTTCTGAGGAGCTCCAAGTGTTTCCTTCAATAACCCATTCTCCTTACCTACACTGCTGCAGCCTGAATTTGGACATCCATGCTTGAAAATACAACTCTTTAACTTGAGTGTGGTTCAGTTGTGTGGTTCTAAAGCATTTGACACATTCTCTCTGCCCCTTCACCAATCTCTCACTCCCGCATCTAAGGATACGTTTCATCAGATGCAAACTGCACAAGGATAACAATTGAGGTAGTGGAGTCTTGCTTTCCAGAGTACTTAGATATCCTTTATCTCATTCAATCTTTGAAACAGCTTTATGAAAGAGACAAGGAGGGTAGAGTGACCATTAGTTCGCTTTAGGACCCAGGTGTTCTGACTCCCCTGTGGTGGCTTTCATTGTGGTGTTTTCATTACTGTAGAACCAGTCTCTCTGTGTCCTTGGATCAATATATGGCTCATTGCCCAGCCAGGAGGGATGTGCTCCTTTGAGGTGCACTACCTGACTGCTATTACAGGAAGGAATTACTGCTACTGTTCTTGAGGCATAAATTGTGTGGTCAGGTGCTTGAAAAGATATAAGCTGGGCAAGTCTTGAAATCATAGGATTTAGAGTTTGAAGAGATATTAGAAATCACCTAATCCAAACACTACCATTTTACAAATAACCTATGGCCTGGCACCCAAGCTCTATCCCTGGACTTACCCAGAACAGAATTTACCCAATAATAGTAGCTATTCCATCCCCAAGTCATTCTTTTGAGAAAATGACTAAGTATAGTCTGTATCTAGGTCTCTACAGATGTGAATGTTGAGAGAAAAAAATATTAAGACTGTACTCTGCATTTTAGGCATGACTACCAGAAATTCTTTCTTTTGATTTACCGTTTTTATTCAAGCAATTTCTAACATAGAAAGAATGTCCAAATTGGCATAGTTTCTTCCTGCCTTGCTAAACTTCTTCTTACTCTAAGATGATATATGCTAATATTTATCTAGAACAAGAAAAAGTTTAAAATATGTTAAAAAGCAGTTCAGGGTTAATATTCCATATTGATAATTTTTTCCCCAAGCACCTTAATTCCCTAGTTCCTCAATTTACTCATTTCCCATGACCTACTCCTCCATTCCACCTCAGTTACATACAAGGATGATCACAGACTTGGTCTTACCACTCCTTGCTCTCTTTCATCTCCCATACCTCCCAATTCATTGTTGAGTCTGATTGATGCTGCTTTTGTACTGTTTCTTGTATGTACCTTCTTCTCCCCTCTGTTACTGCCACTGCCTGCTGCAGGTCCTTAGTTACCTTACACCTGGACTTTTGCAATAGCCTGCTGGTTGTTCTCCTTGCCACAAGTCTCTCCTCACTGCAGTCCATCTTCTATTCAAAGTTATCTTCTGCATGTCTGACATGTCACCTCTTCAATAACTCTAGTAGCTCTTAATTGCTTCTAAGAGTAAATATAAAATTCTCTTTGGTTTTTAAAGTCTTTTTCAACCTGCCTCTTCTTACCTTTTCTGTCTCAGACTTTATTCCCTTTCACATACTCTAAAATTTATTGACACTGGTCTTCTTGCTGTTTCTCACACATGGTATTCAATCTCCCACCTCCATACCTTTGCATTGGCTGTTCCTCATGTTTGGAATTCTCTCTCTCCTCATTTCTATCTCCAGGCTTCTTTTCAAGTCTTAGCTAAAATCTTCCCCTTCCTCAAGAACCTAGGTCTCCTTTTATGCAAGTTCATTCAGTCTGAGCTCATCTTCATTTTATCCTGTATAGATCTTGTTTGTGTACCTTTCTTTAATTCTTCCATTCATTTGTGAGCTTCTTGAGGTAACGGCTTACTTTTTGTTCCTTTCTTTCTTCTTCCTTCCTTCCTTCCTTCCTTCCTTCCTTCCTTCCTTCCTTCCTTCCTTCCTTCCTTCCCTCCTTCCTCCTTTTCTCCCTCCAGTGCTTAGCACATAGTAAATTTTGGTTGACTTGGTTAATAATCAGTACTCCATTTCTTTATTCACTCCCCTCAAGTATTCTTCTGGAGTAAATTAAAAAAATCATCTCCTGACCTCACTGTTTTAATCCTTTCACAATATTAAAGAAAGGTGAGTCACTGAGTCAGTCTTTTCTGGGGAATAGATAGAGAGGAAACTGCCGATACATGAGTCAGTAACCCAATCACTTTAGGAGTGTGGAAGGGCAATGCTCTTGATCAGAGGTACTTTTTGTTTTAAGTTTTGATTAACACACTTAATCCATTTCTCTAAAAAACGTCTCTACCTAACCAACTTTCAAACAGAAAAGTTTGGGAAGGGTTTTTAGATCAGATAAATAGTAAATTTTTTGTATTTCTAGAGAAACCAAAGAAGACATTTTAAATATGATTCTATGTGAGTAACAAGCATCTCATATCTTATACCAGCACTCAAGGTGACAATCCATAGAAGAGGTTCATACATCAGTCTCTACTATACCTCACAGAAAATGTAGAAAATATATAAAGGACACACAGTATCTCAAATAATCAATACAGTTTTCCTGTATCTCCACTGAGTCTCACCTTTTCCCAGAATCTTATGGACTAATGACATCTCCTTAGAAGGTAACCAAACCTAAGGGTTCTAGTAGGGCAACCTTCTGACAGTCTGATGAGTCCCACTTTCATCCAGATACCCATTCATATAGACTTTGGGGTTTATGATATTAACCTGAAAGCTAACCTGGAAGGGAAATATAGTTGGAATTACTTAAGGAGACCACCCCTGACTTTTTATTGCATTCCTATTTCTTCCTAAAGACCAATATAGATATCTAGCCTCATTGTACTGTGGGTATATACTGTCCTGGAAGATAAATAAACTTGGCCTTCATTGTCCAAATAACTGGATTTCAATTAACAAGTCTATTGAGAAAAGAATCACGGATTATAGAAATAGACCTTGGATACTATCTAGTCCAAATCTCTCATTTTGTAGAGAAAGAAACTCAGTTATATAGTAAGGAAGTAGTTTTCCCAAAGTCGCATGTTGAGTTAGTGGTAAAGGTAAGATGAGAACCTTTTTGTCCTGACCCCAGTATAAGAATGATATAGACTTACAGAACTTAGAACTGGACGAACCTTAGAGTTCATCTGGTATCACCCACTCATTTATTGAGAAAGGAATTGAGGCCCACTGAATGAAAGTGACTTTAGTTAGTGGTGGAACCAGGACTATTACTGATACCACCCTAGTGCTTTAATGTGTACTCTACCACAGGGCATATTTAATATATAGGCAAGATTTCCCATTGAAATAATTTTCACTATAGGAGCTTAACTCTATGTCCATTTGTTTCTAGGGCTCTGTTATCTTTTTAAAGAGGAGGAAGCTAACAGACACAGTGTGTTCAGATACCAGTACATCATAAGCAGACCTATCTATGTGTCCTCTCTGGAAGTGTTAAGTTCGGGTTATGGCTGCCTGAGAGGCATTGCCTAGCAAAGAGCTAAAAGTGACAGAAACAAAGCAGGGAAACAACAAAGCCTTAATGTAAGCTGTCTTAACTTATTAACAAAAGATGGATAATATCTGACAAATAACTAGAGACAAATTGTTAAGCAGTATGCAAATATGCCAGCAGCAAAAATGGAAAATTACAAAACAGTAAAAGCTTTTATGGCTGTAGGAGAATCCAAAGGTAATTTGTCCCAACGTCTCTGAAAATTTCAATCTTGCTATTAGCTGGGTCAGAATGCGACATCAGTTACCAGTCCAATTAGTTCATTCCAATGGCACTCACATTGTAAAGAGTGGCTTTTATGTGGGATAAGGCAAGGAAGACGTGTGACAAAATGGCTTCAGGCTCACATAAAGTTGCCTAGTTTCCTCTCTCTCTGTTTGACAGACCTGTCACTTAGACCATGGCCAGATACAAGCTGAGTTATCTTTCACAGAAATCTTCTGAGTACCTGCCAATGTACTTACATGTATCCAACTTTAAGATTTGTAAAGCTTTCTTTGTAACAAGTTTTCTTTGTCCTTTAAATGATTAAAAAAAGTCTGTTATTCCTTCATTATGTCCTCTATTCCCAGTGAACACTCTCACTTCCAAATTGCTGGAGGAACTTGTGAGGAAAGATCATAGCTTGAAAGCTAGAAGGTACTTTAGAGGTAATTTAGTCAACCCCATTCCTTCTAAGCGTGAGGAAATGAAGGCCCAGAAGTTAGCTGACTTGCTCAAGGTTATACTAGTTATAAGAAAAAAAGCTTTTGAACCCAGGTTTTCTGACTTGAAATCCTTCTTTATATTATACCTCCCCATCTCTCATGGGAGGATATATTTATGTTTAAAGCAGAGGTGTTAAACATGCCACCATGCACATTCCCAAGTATGCACATGATCTGATTAAAATGTAATTGAGAAATCTCTAACAAAATAAATAATACAACAAAACATGAACACTATACTGTTCTAAGTCAGCATGTAGTTGCAGGGATCCTTATATGTGGTTTAGTGGTCTCCTTTTCTATTTGAGAATGATACCACTGGTTTCAAGGACCTTTTAGCCAAAAGGTGCAATAGTAAAAAAAGAAAAGAAAGAAAATTAGGGTATAGAGACTGGACCTGGGATTTTATTAGTATAGGGAACTCCTAGGTGAAAAATTCCCTCTACTAATGAAGTTCATCACCTTCTCTGCAATTTAAGAGTCTTAGAGAGGTACCTAGTGAAGCGATGAGAGTTTCAATATCCTACAGAGAGGCATACAGTCAGTATGTGTCAAAGAAGGGACTCAAACTCAATTCTTCCTGGTTTATTCTCTGTCCTTTATACTCCACTGTCCACCACTACCACCACACAATCTCAAACGGGTTACCCTGAGATTCTCTTTCTCTAGAATTCCCAAAACTTGGTATAACATAGTAACAATCAGTGTTGTTGCTAAAAAAGAAAACTGTCTTGACAGCCTGGTATATTGAGAAAAGTCATGTTTTTTAAGTTAGAAGACCTGGATTTGAACCCTAACTTTGCAACTTAATACTTGTATGTTGACTAAGTCACTTAATCTGCCTAGACTTCAGTTTGGAGTAGATGACCTCTGAGGTCCCTCCTAGCTCCGGATACATGGCATAGGGAGAAGAATAAATACAGATAAGGGAAGATGACCAGTAGGCCTGAATAGTGGATTTGAGGTACTAGACTATTTGAAGTCAAGTCTTAGCTTCAGAATTTCCTTGCTAAAAGAAACTTCTTGATCTTTCTAGAGAAGCTGAAGAAAGGCAGGAAAACTGACTTTTCCTCTTAAGTAATTTTTCATTCCTTTAGGGCTTTTTTAGACTTGATGACTAATAACACATTGGGTGTCGATACTGTTTTCCTTCTATTCAAGTCAAACTCTTTCTCCCCACTGAAGTTATTTAGAAACAAAATCTCCAGGATGCAGGAAGAGTAGAATACAAGTGGGATACATTGGAAAGAGAATCCTTTGTTTAGTAACCAAGTACAAAGGGGTGGAGTCAGAGAAAATCGATTTGGGGCTTGATTAAATACAAGGGAACAACAAAAAATGACTAAAACAATGAACTTTGAGAAACTGAAGCCCAAACCATGGGAAAAAAAAGACTAATTTAAACTGGGTAACCTGAGATCAACCTTCTAACTCTGCCACAAACTCACTATCTGATCTTGAGCAAATTACCTCCGTATCTATACAAGGAGGGAGTCGAACTAGATTTTCTCTGTGGTACCTTCTAATTCTGACAGCTAAGGATTCATCTTTGAGTTTTTGACTTGGCAAAGAAAACACAATGAATCATTGGCAGAATCGAGACTAGAATCCAATTCTTCCGACTCCCATTCTGGTACTCTTTCTCTGATGCCAACTATCTTAATGGAAAATAAAGTTCTGGAAGGAAAACTTTCTGGTAAATGCATCTGGGATAGCCCCTACCCTGTAAGGTGCAACAATTCCAGGATACCCAGCATTGGATATTATAGAAAGAAAATCCAAGAGACTGTGTGTGTAGGTGATTAGATGGACATTCTAGAAAGAAAAAGAGGAAATCAATAGAGAAGAGCAAATTTTGAGAGGAACAGGCATATTCTCTGTGTTAAGGGAGAGAAACATATGAAGTATATATTTTGTTTCTCCTTCAGCAATATGTTTCCTATGAGGCAGCTGGATGGTACAATAAATGAAGAGAAATGGAAAAGTGGAAAGATGAGTTCAAATCCAGCCTCAGGTATTTATTACTAGCCAAATGACCCTGATCAAGTCACTTAGCCTCGGTTTCCTCATCTGTAAAATGAAAACAATAATAATACTTACATCCAAGAGTTGTTGCGGGGATTAAATGAGGCAATATTTGTAAAGTTCTTCGCAAATGTTGAAGCACTATGCAAATGCTATCAACTACTAAATGCTAACTATTATTGTTCGGGTTAGATGACTCATTTCAGAGATGCTCCTCCTTCCCTTTGGCTCTCCAGAGGAGGGAGAAGGTCTCCACAATTTCTAGAGAGGAAGTCCTCCATGTTTCCTTGACTGGCTGCCTAATTTCCACAACCTGTCATGATAAGCTCTCTTCCCCATTGTTGCCCTTTTTATGCTCAATCTCTTCCTTCCAGCGTATAAAACTTTTGGCCACGCAATCATTTAGGGAGTGCTGGAGGTAAGAAAGAGGTAAAGCTTGTCTGGAATAAATGTAATAGACTATCCATCACTTGGGTGGGCTAAGAAACTTTAGCCTAAGGTATCAAATGACGGCGTTTCCCAGGGAACTTACCAACTCCTAGAGCTCGCTGTGACCACAATTTATACCATTCCAAGATTATTGGGTAAAGGAGATAAATGGTTATCATCCAAGTTGAATTTCTCCCTAAACAGCTTATATATAAATATCATTATTTTAATGAGTCTAGAACCCAAAACAAACATTGAATTATAGAAAAGAGGGACCTGTACCCTGATTCTTCTTCTCTCCAACCCTTTGATGACTTTTCTTATGTAATCTGGCCATGATAAAAATTCTGCTACATTTGGAGAACAATGTTATTTTCATAGTATAGCTGTTTATATATCCTAATCCTATGTAATATCTTTATTACACAGGTGAATTTTGATGCAAAAGCACATAGCAAACTGACTCTTCCATGAAGTTTTCTGAATTGATCTCGGTCAGTTCCTATTCCAAACATTCTCCTTGGCCCTGTGATAGTGAATCTCTATGAATGGCTTGGATGACTAGAATTGCTACCCTGGAAACTGGTTATACCTGAGTATAATGAGTTTCAAACCAGGATACAAAGCTGTTTTTATGGTGCACGTATTAAAGGATTGGGGTTAATCCACTACATGGAAAGGAGAAAAGGAGACCCAGGGGAGTCCCTTACAACCCCATGAAAAAGGCATTTGCCCACTTATGGAGGATTTATAAGCTCTGATGACAGCACATTCTTTTTATAGGATTGAATTGTGCAGTCGCTCTGAGATCAACGAAACTGCCTAAGGTTGTTGGAGACGTGAGAGTCTACAGAAATGTCTGTGACTAACTGGCACAATGATTGATTAAGAATTTTTTCTAAAAAAATACTTTCCTTAAACTCTCCCCTTTTCCAGATGGCTTCTTCTGACAATCTCTGAAGAGTAGGCTGAGTCTCCCTGGGTTCCAATATGCCCCTTGGCCAGGCTTTTCTTCCAGTTTCTTTCCAGTACTGGCTCAGTACCAGTAACCTGAGACCTTAAAAGTCTCTTAGAGATCCAATTTTATTAGAAATAGAAAATCAGAAGACCTTATGGAACAGATAAAGGATCACTGACATTTAGTTTACTATCCCATTTCTCAAGCCTTTTCAGTCTTTAGCATATGCCCTTTAGCATACAAGGGCATATTTGAGGGAAGATCTATTAGTCACTTCTAGAATATGCAATGTGTGTCTGTGTATGTAAGGATATAGAAAATTAACCATGAGGTCTCAACTCATCATTCTAAACTTACTTCCCACTACTCCCCCTTTATGCACCCTCTGGTCCAGAAGGGCTCCCTCCTATCCCCATCCCCCTTAAAGATTAGAAATTTCCCTTTTGGGAAAGTAGTTTTCAAAGGGATCACAGAAACCTCTGCTAATGTCATTCCCCCACCTAGATGTTTCCCTCAATTCAAATCAACTCAACTTCATAATATTATTAAGTGCCAACTGTATTTCAGGAGCTGCACTAAGCACTGGGGATACAAGGATAAAAAGGAGAGAAATTTCTGCCCTTTTTAAATTAATATTTTTGTAAATGATATGACAAATATAACATCCACACATAAACAAGTAAAATGTATTTAAAGGAGTGAAAAAACATGAATAGCTAAGGGGATTAGGGAAGGTTTGATGTTGAATGGTGATAGCTGAGTTGAGACTGAAAGGAAATTAAGAATTCTAAAGGGAAATTTATATATATATATATATATATATATATATATATATATATATATATATATGTGTGTGTGTGTGTGTGTGTGTGTGTGTGTGTGTGTGTATGTATATATATATATACATTATTTAAAGTTTACAAAGTGCTCTAGTTGTGTTATCTTGTTTAGTCTGAAAAACCATCCTGTGAGGTATCTGTTACTGTAATTCTTATTTCACATGTAAGCAAACTGAGGCTGAGAGGTTACAAACATATTTAAGTATGTCTTAGTGGGAGGATTCGAATCCAAGTCCAACACTCAATACACTGTGCCTCAAGAGATGGCAATAAGGAAGGAGTAAATGTAAGGAATGAGAAATGGCCTAAAAGCCCCAGAAGATGGAAGGTAGAAAACTGACTTTGGCGGAAGTTAGTAAGCTGGTTTGTGTGGTAAGTAGAATGTCTCAATGTCAACAACATGAAATAGGGTCAGAAATGCAATCTGAAACCAGATTGTGAAAAAATTTAAATGCCAAATTAAGGAGTATGTGTTTTATTTTAGAGGTAATAGGCAACCACTAAAGATCTTCAAGCAAAAGAGTCAGGATTAGATATAGGAATATCACTTTGGCAGCTGTGTGAAAGAGGAATTCATGAAGGGAAAGAATAAAGTCAGAGAGGCCAATAATCCAAATTAGAGGAGGTTAGGATCTGAATTAGGAGAGTGACTCTGAGAGTGGAGCGAAGGGACAAGATGCAAAAGGTAGAATGGACAAGACCTGGCAAAGGATTAGATGGGAGATAAGGAGTAAAAGAGAAAGAATATGTAAGATGGCTGAGGTTGTGAGCCGGGATGACTGGAAGGAAGACAGTGCCCAAAAAAAGATTTAAAGGAATGGATGTAGAGAAGATAATGAGTTCTACTTTGGATATTAGTAATTTGGCATGTGGATGAAACATACAGGTAGAAATGCTGAACTGGAGTTCAGGAGAGAAATTAGGTTTAGATTTTGCAGTTATACGCAAAGAGATGATAACTGTATTGGAAACAAGTTATATCACTAAGAAAGACTCTAGGGCAACCAAAGAAAAATGCCCATCACAGAGGCGTGGGGAATATGCAAACTTATACAGATTGATGAGGAACTAGAAAAGGAGACTGAGGACTGATGTGACAACTTGGAGAAGAATTAGAACACAGCAGTGTCAGGGGAGCTAAGGAAGCAGAGAATACCTAGAAAAAAATGGTCACATTGTCAACAGTTATGGAGAGGCCATCTAGATATGAACACAGTAAAAGATGTCGCACTGAGCATATTATTTGTTTTTGAGACAGTTGGGGATAAGTGACTTACCCAGGGTCTCAAAGCTAGTATCTGAGATCAGATTTGAAATCATGTCCTCTTCCCTCTAGCTGGTGCTCCATCCACTGTACCACTTAGCTGCCCCAAGGATATTATTGATAATTATGAGAAGAACAATTTTCATCAAATCCAGAAGGCCAGATTATTTTTAAGATCCAAATGTTAGATTACAAGGGGTTGAGAAGTGAGTGGAAGGTGGAGATAAAAGTAGGTGTTTTTCCAGTTTTGCTATGGAAAAGAGAAGAGATATAAGATGATAAGAGAGATAGTAATTCATAAGATACAATTGCCCTCAGGAGACGAGAGGGTGTAGGATGTGGGGCACAAGTAAGATATGGTAGCCTTGGCAAGAAGGAAGTCCATTGGCCATCTCTTCTTCAGAGCCAGGAGGGAAGTAGAAGAGGATGAAAGATGATGGAGAGTCTGGGTTCTACTGAGTATATTATGTGCCAGCTGTGTACTAAATACTAGAGATATTACGAAAGGCAAAAAAGTAGCTCCTCTTCTCAAGGAGTTCATGGTCCAATGGGGGAAAATCACATAAAAGGAATGATGTACAACAAAGTATATGTATATTAATATCTATTATATTATATATATATCCTATATATATATATATGATTAATTGGAGGTAATCTCAGAGGGAAAGCACTAAGATTAAGGAGGATAGGGAAAGGATTTTTGTCAAGAGTGAGGCATTAGTTGAGAGTAGGAAAAAGGGAGTTAGGTTGTAAGGGAGAGATAAAGAAGGAGAGAGTTCCAGGCATGATGTGCAAGGGCATTCAGTGAAAGATGGAGCACCTTATGTGAGGGACAACAAGGAGACCAATGTCACTAGATTATAGATGATGCTGAATAAATATTAGTTGCGTAAGTAATTGATTAAAATCTTTTCCATCTGGTGTAGTTGGGGATTCCATTCAAGATAATTAAATAAGCGCATAGGCAAGTGCCTACTTTGTGAGAGGCACCATGCTGAGTGCTGGGAATAGGGAAGTTAATCAAATATTTTGGGTAACAGAGAGCACAGAAATTACCAATAATTGGCATATAATAAAATATGCTAAATAACAAAACTAGAATGAGCACAGAATCTTGCAGGGCTTGAGAATATCATAAGGAAAATCAATCATTCTCTTACCCTAGAATTCCAGAAAGGTTGATGGATTGAGAATTATTGTTGATAAAATGCCAGTTAAGCCACCAATCTTTCCCTTGAGCATGAAAGTGACAAAGCCATCCTCTATCCATCCTGGTGGCTTCTACCTCCACCCCCAAGGAAAAGAATTAAATATCTCAATGTATACAACCTCATGATGGAATGACTGAAATGCCCTAGTGCTCTGGTTAGGGGAAAAGAATACCTCTAGGAAAATAGCCTTCTGAAAGAAGATACCACAATTGCCTCACCAAGAGGCTGTCTGGCATATGTGAAGTCTTCTTACCTCATGTTGTATTAACTTTTCCCTGCTCAGTGTCTGCGGAAACCATGCTTCACACAAGGAAGGACAAGATTTCATTTCATGAGTAGGACTCTTGATTTAATCATTAATGCATAGGGGCTGAAAAAGAAAGGAAACAAGCATTGATTAAGTACCTATTATGTGCCTAGAGGACAGCTAGGTGGCACAATGGAAAAAGTATCAGGCCTGGAGTCAAGAGAACCTGAGTTTAAATCTGACCTCAAAAACATACTAGTTGTATAACCCTGATCAAGGCACTTAACCCTGTTTGCATCAGTTCTTCATTTGGAAAATGAGCTGGAGAAGGAAATGTCAAATCACTCCAATATCTTTGCCAAGACATGGGGTCATGAAGAGTTAGACATAATTGAAACAACTCAACAATATGTACCAGGCACTGTACTGAATGCCTTACTAATATTATCTCATTTGATACTCACAACAATCCTAGGAAATAGGTACTGTTATTCTACCCATTTACAGTTGAAGAAACTGAGGCAAACAGAAGGTAAATGGTTAGCCCAGGGTCATACAGTAAGTAAGTATCTGAGGTTCAGTTTGAACTCAGGTCTTCCTGACACTGGACCCACTGTGACATTTGTGTTTCACAAGGAAGGATAGTATCATAACTGAGTTTGATTAGCTTTCTGCCTCTGATGTCCTAATCAAAGAGATCCAATCAGTCAGGTAGTATGGACATTTTTTAACCTAGCAGATTCCAAAAGGAGGGAGAAAGGGAAAAAGAAAAGAGACCATGACTAGAGAGAGACTCAGCCTATTGGAAAAAGAATATATATACATATGTGTGTGTGATATGTGTGTGTGCACGTGTGTATATATACATACATATACATGTATATATGCATATATTACATATGTACACGCATATGCATAAATACAAACATATATTTATATACTTATATATATATAAAACAATTTTCTGTATTACAACAGTCAGATTTTTCAGAAGTGAAGTAGTCATACTACTTGAGAAGCTAGCAAATATAATTGATTTTCATTGTTCATCATGGATAGCATTTACCTAGAAACCAAAGATTGCTATATTTCCTCTTTAATGTGTTTGAATAGTTGCTATTCACTCAGAAGAAACACAATAGAAAGATAACATTTTTGCTCATCTTTCTGAAATAAAATACTTTGAACAGAGGCATCAAACTTCCCTTTAGAGTCAGAAGAGCTGAATTTTTGTCCCAGTATTTCTTGTGTGACCTTGGGGCAAGTTCTTTCTCCTGCCTTTGCTTCAGCTGTCTCCTGTGTAAAATATGGCAGCTGGACTTGGATGACTTCTGAAGTCCCTTCCAGCTCCAAATCCTAGGATTTTAACCTTAAGGTCCTTTTCCTTGAGAGGCAGAATGACAACGACAACAACAACAAAAGATAGAAAACCAGTTTCACAGTCTGAGTAGGATCTATGATCACATCCCACCTCTGACATAGGCTGTGCGACCCCAGGCAAGTCACAACCTCAGAGATTCCAAGCAACACTAGACCCTGTGAATTTAAGGCTGGAGGCTGATCTAGACTGGTAGAAAATGTTCACAATAAAATCATGGTTTTAACTCCCCCCCCCAAAAAAGTCTGATCCCTCCTTATTACTGTTATTGTTCAGTCATTTCCAGTTCACTGTAATCCCATTTGGGGTTTTTTTGGCAGAGATACTGGAGCGGTTTACCAATTCCTTCTTCATCTCATTGTACAGAAGAAGAAACTGAGATAAACAGGGTTAAGTGACTTGCCCAGGGTCACACAGCAAGTAAGTGTCTGAGGTTGGATTTGAACTCAGGTCTTTACGACTCCAGGCATGGTACTCTATTCACTGCACTGCCTAGCTGTCCCATATTATATCATATTACCCCCTAAATGATTACTTAACAAATGTTTAACTGCTAAGTATTTGGAGAAGTTTGTTCTTTTGAGCAACGTGTTGCTTGTTGAAATCCTTTTCCTTCAAGTCCATGCTCAGGTGCCATGTTTCCATGATTCTTCAGATAAAAGGGATTTTTTTTTTTGCCAAAATTTTCAGATTTTCTTAGAGCACTTGCCTGGGTCTTTTCCTAATGTATGAACAGTTAATTTAATGTCAGAGCTAAAATCATCAAATTCACTCTTATTTTATCTATAATATATTGTGGGTCTATAGTAGACTCAGAGTTTTCCATATATGATAACATGAAGTCATAACCACAATAGGATAGATCTAACCCTGATGGGTCCAGAAAATTATGCATATTAATGCACTGTTTGTTGGTGGTCCTACTATTCTAGAAACCATTCAGTTTTGAATTACAGGATGACAAGTCCTTTGACTCACACAACTGTCAGGCTTATATTCTCCAAAAGCCAATGACAAAAAAAAGGTCCCATATCCATCAAAGTATTTAAAAGCATCATTCCTCATGGCAGCAAAAATCTGGATATAAGGTAAGTTGCTCCTAATTGGTGTCTGTGTGTTTGTGGGGGGGTGTTTCAACAAACTATGGTACATAAATGCAATAGAATATTGTTGTTTTTGCCCTTTGTTCTCAAAGAGGACCAAACAGAATATTATTGTGCTTCAAGTAAAAATAAAAATGATGAATTTCAAGGATGGAAAGACATATGAACTTGTAAAAAAATGAATAAACAGAAAACATAAGAGCAAAAATAATCCAAGTTGGATGTGGTGAATTATGTTGAGAAAGTTCATCCCCAGAGAAGAAGCAGAAGATACCTCTCCCTATTTCTTTTCAGAAGTGGTGATAAGGAGAAGGAATGAGTGTAAAATACTGAATATAAAATTAAATTTATTTGATATGCTAGCTCATTTTGCTAAACTTTTTCTCTTTGTCCTTTAACAATTCTTTATTAAAATGGAAGGCTTTCTGAAAGAATTTATTTAACTGGGTAAAGAGGAGGATAGAATTAGACATCAAGGTGGTATAAAACCAAAAGATACCAAAGAAATGTGTGTTTAAGAAGACATAGTCCTTCTTCCATTCCTAATCCCATTGCATGTTTTATTTTTTTAAAAAACAATATTGGATTAGATGACTTAAAGAAAAAGAAACAAAAAAACAAGTAATCAGTCAATGATGGAGAGGATATGGAAAGACAGACACACAAATACACTGTTGATGAACCTCTAAATTATCCAATTCATTTGAAAATGCATGAAAATATGAAGGAAAAGAAATCAAACTGATGGAGATAGCAAAGCCAAGCAGGGAGCCCTGAGTGATCTGAAGCAGCAGCAGCACTATGGATTCTCAAATATATCAGCCCAGGATGGGAGTCCAGTGGAAGTGAGCAAAAAAGAACTGCAGAACCCCTTGTAACTACAGTAGCTGCTCCTGAGACTAGAAGCCTGCAGATTAAATGTCTGTAAATCACCTACTTGAACTTCTCAGAGCTAAGATGGTGGAGCAACCAGTAAATGCTATCCCTTTCCCCTTGTTGACCTTGAAAAACCCAGAGAATATTTCCTCAGGAAAAATCTTGGCATAGTGGGATCAGCTGTGATCTCACAAGCTTACCTTGTGAGGTTAGGAAAATCACAAAGGGAGGGTCCCTCTTGCCATGGCTAAAGGGAGCGTCCCTCTTGCCATGGCTAATGGTGTGAGACCAGAGCTGTCCCAGACAGCCCCACTTCAGTGAACTGGGAGAAGACCTTAAGCCCATAGGGGACGGAGCTCATATCATCAACACCAGGACCCAAGGCATGCCTCAGCACAACCAGGGGTATCAGGAAGACATTAGCACAACCAAGGTTCACCAATCTCTGAACTTACCTATGCTCTAGCTCAGGAGACTAGAACTCCAGCAGCCAGATCACCTCTCCCCAATACTTAGTGGAGCCAGCTCCTGGGTAACTCCAGGGAAACTCAGAAAGACTTCACCTGGCCTGTGCTTTGGCACACCAGTCAGCTCAGCACCAGGTAAGCTGTAGCATTTTAGTTTCTGCTGAAAGAATCAGAGGCCACAACACATAGCCTCAAGTTCTCAGCAAAAGAACCATGAGACAGAGTCCCCTGTACCCCAGAAGCAGAGATTCATTTTAAAAGCCAGTGAAAGGGTGATCATCACAAGCAAGAAGCAATCCAGAAAAGATAAGACCATAAAATCTTTCTGTGGGGAAAAGGACCAAAACAAGAATACCAAAGAGGTCAGCATTTAGACTGCACTCCCATCTGAAACTTCAGAAGGGAATTTGAACAGGTCTCAAGACCAAAGACCATTCTTGGAAGAGCTCAAGAAGGGTTTTAAAAGCCAAATTGGAGAAGCAGGAGAAAAACGGGCCTTTGATTTTAAAAATATGAAAAAAGAAATCACAGAAGAATTTAAAAGGAAAATTGGGCAAATGGAAAAGGAAGTACAAAAACTAACTGGAGAAAATAACTTCTTAAATGGAACAATTGGACAGATGGAAAAGGAGATGCAAAAGTTAACTGAAGAAAAAATCTGTTAAAAATCAGAATTGGGCAAGTAGAAGCTAATAACTCTATGAGATATCAAGAATCAATCAAACACAATCTAATGAATAAAAAAAGAGAAAAATGTAAAACATCTCATTGGAAAAACAACTGACCTGGGAAATAGATCCAGGAGAGAAAATCTAAGAATAATTTATCTACTAGAAAGCCATGATGAAAAAAAGAATGTGGACAATATCTTCCAAGAAATCATCAAGGAAAACTACTGACACATTCTAGATCCAGAGGGCAAAATAGTCATTGAAACAATCCACCATTCAACTCCTGAAAGGGATCCCAAACTAAAAACACCAAGGAATATCATTGCCAGATTCCAGAACTATCAACTGAAGGAGAAAATACTGCAGGCAGACAGAAAGAAAGAAACAAATCAAATATCAAGAAGTTACAGCCAGGATCAAACAGGACCTTGGAGCTTCTACATTAAATGATTAGAGGGATTAGAATATGATATTCTATATGGCAAAGGAGCTGGGACTACAACTAAGGATCAATTACCCAGGAAAATTAAGCATAATATTTCAGGCAAGGAGATGGAAATTCAATCAAATAAGGAATTTCCAGGCCTTTCTGATGGAAAGGCCAGAGATCAGTAGAATTTGATCTTTAAACACAAGTCTCAAGAGAGGCATAAAAAGGTAAACAGTGGGAAAAACAACTTGTTATTCAAAATAGGCAAACTGTTTACATCCCTATAAGGGAAGATGATACTTGCTAATCTTGAGAATTGTATATTTATTATGATATATAAAAGGAACATACATAAATAGAGGGAGTGGGTATAAATTAACTGATATGATGATAAAAATTGTGATTTAAGGATGTGGAGGGATTGTAACGGGAGATGTGAAAGGAAGGAGGTGGAAAAAGTAAATTATATCGCAAGAAGAGGCACAAAAATATTAGAGTAGAGGGAAAGAGGGGAGGGAGGTGAGCATTGTTTGAGATTTACTCTCCTCTGATTTAGTTCAAGGAGGGAACAAAAAAATAGGTTAAGCATAGAAATCCAACTAGTTCTATAGGTTGTAGGAGGGGAAAGGGGAAAGAAAAGGGAGGGGAGGCTAAAAGGGAGGGAAGAAGCAGTAAGGGAAAAGAGAAGTAAAAGGGAGGGGACTGAAAAAGGGAGGGAAGACTGGGGAGGCAGTGGTCAAAAATTAAAACTTTATTGTGAGGAGGAAGGGAGAAGGGAGAACTAAAAGCATAAATAGGGGAAAGACACAGAGAGTAAACATAACTGTGAATGTGAATGGGATGAACTCTCCCATAAAATGGAGGTAGATAGCAGATTAGATTAAAAACCATAATCCAACAATATGTTGTTCACAAGAAACTTATTTGAAAGAGGGGAATACACAGAGGCTACAGGTAAAAGGTTCAAGTAGAATGTATTGTGCTTCAGCTGACGTAAAAAAAAAGCAGGGGTAGCGATCCTGACCTCAGACAAAGAAAAAGCAGAAATAGAGCTAATCAAATGAGATAAGAAAGGAAACTATATCTCGTTAAAAGGCACCATTGATAACAAAAACAATATCATTACTAAAAATATGTGATAAAAGTGGTATAGCATCCAAATTCTGAGAGGAGAAGTTAAGGGAGTTACAGGAAGAAATAGAGAGCAAAACAATTATACTAGTGAGGGACCGCAAACTCTCTGTAATTGATAAATCAAACCTCAAAATAAACAAGAAAGAAGTTAAGGGGGTGAATAAAACTCTGGATAAGGTAGATATGATGGATCTCTGGAGAAAATTGAATTGGGATTGAAAGGAATATACCTTTTTCTCAGCTTTACATGGCACGTATACAAAAATTGATGGTGTACTAGGGCATAAAAACCTCACAATACAGTGAAGAAAGAGAGAGATACTCAGTGCATCCATCTCAGATCATAAGGCAATAAAATTATATGTAATAAAAGCCATGGAAAGAAAACCAAAAATTAATTGGAAACTAAATAATCTTATCCTAAAGAATGAGTGGGTTAAACAACAAATCATAGAAGCAATCAACAACTTCATTCAAGAGAATGACAATAATGAGACAACCTACCAAAACTTATGGGATACTGAAAAAGCAGTTCTTAGGAGAAGTTTTATATCATTGAATGCCTACATGAATAAAATAGAGAAAGAAGAGATCAATGAATTGGGCATGCATCTGAAAAGGCTAGGAAAAAACAAATTGAAAATCCCCAAGTAAATACCAAATTAGAAACACCGAAAACCAAAGGAGAGATTAACGAAATTGAAATTAAGAAAATTATTGAAGTGACAAATAAAAGTAAGAGTTGGTTTTATGAAAAAAAAAACAATAAAATTGATAACCTTTGGTCAATTAGATTAAAACAAAGAAAGAAAGCCAAATTACTATTACCAAAAATGTAAAGGGTGAACTCACCTCAAAGGAGGAGGAAATTAAAATAATTATTAAAAATTACTTTATCCAAGTGTATGCCCATAAATCTGACAATCTAAATGAGATAGATGAATATTTTAAAAAATATGAATTCCCCAAGTTACAGAGGAGGAAGTTGAATACTTAAAGAATCCCATCTCATAAAAAGAAATTGAACAACCATCAATGAAATACCTAGGAAAAAATCTCCAGGGCCAGATGGATTCACAAGTGAATTCTATCCAATATCTAAAGAACAGTTAGTTCCAATGCCATTTAGACTATTTGGGAAAATTGGGGAAGAAGAAGTCCTACCACATTCTTTTTATGATACAAATATGGTTCTGATAACTAAACCAGGAAGAGCCAAAACAGAGAAAGAAAATTATAGACCAATTTCTCTAATGAATATAGATGCAAAAATTTTTAAATAAGATATTTGTAAAAAGAATACAGTGACTTATCATGACAATAATACATTATGATCAGGTAGGATTTATGCCAGGAATGCAGGACTGGTTCAATATTAGGAAAACTATCATCATTATTCATCATATCAACAACAAAACTAACAGAAACCATATGATTATCGCAATGATGCAGAAAAGGCTTTTGACAAAATACAATACCCATTCCTATTGAAAACACTGGAAAGCATAACAATAAGTAGAGCCTTCCTTAAAATAATAAGCAATATCTACCTAAAACCATCAGCAAGAATTATATGTAATGGGGATAAGCTAATTGCATTTCCAAGAAGATCAGAGGCGAAACAAGGATGTCCATTATCACCACTGTTATTCAATATAGTCCTAGAAATGTTAGCTTTAGCAATAACAGAAGAAAAAGAAATTGAAAGAATTAGAATAAGCAAAGAAGAATCTAAGTTATTGCTGTTTGCAGATGATATGATATGATATGATAATATACTGATATAGAGAATCCCAGAGAATCAAGTAAAAAAACTACTTGAAATAATAAATAATTTCAACAAAGTTGCAGGTTACAAAATAGACCCACATAAATCATCTGCATTTCTATATATTACTAAAAAAGTCCAACAACAAAAGATAAAAAGAGAAATCCCATTTAAAGCTACTGTAGACACTGTAAAATATCGGGAGTCTACCTGCCGAAACAAACCCAGGGACTATACGAACTCAATTACAAAACACTATTCACACAAATAAAGTCAGATCTAAATAAGTGGAAAAACATCAGTTACTTGTGGGTAGGTCGAGCTAATATAATAAAAATGACAATCCTACCTAAGTTAATTTACTTATTCAGTGCCATATCAATCAAACTACCAGACAATTTTTCTTCTAGAGCTAGTAAACATAATATCAAAATTCATCTGAAAGAACAAAAGGTTCAGAATATCAAGGAAACTAATGAAAAGAAATGTTAGGGAAGGTGGCCTAGCCCTACCAGATCTCAAATTGTATTATAAACCAGAAATCATCAAAACCACTTGGTACTGGCTAAGAAATAGAGGGGTAGACCAGTGGAATAGGTTAGGTAATCAAGACACAATAGTCAATGAATATTGCAATCTGCTGTTTGATAAACTCAAGGACCCCGGCTTCTGGGATAAGAACTCGCTGTTTGACAAAAATTGCTGAAAAAACTGAATAATGGTGTGGCAGAAACTGGGCATAGACCAACGCCTGACACCATACAGAAGAATAAAGTCCAACTGGATACATGATCTAAGTATAAAGACTGATACCATAAACAAATTAGAGCAACAAGGAATAGTGTATTTGTCAGATATATGGAGAATGGAGAAATTTTTGATTAAACATGACATAGAGAACTTTATGAAGTGCAAAATGGATAATTTGATTAGATTAAATTGAAAAAGTTTTTGCACAAACAAACCCAATTCAACCAAGATTACAAGGGAAGCAGAAAACTGGGAAAGAATTTTTGCAACAAGTGTCTATGATAAAGGCCTTATTTCTACAACATATAGAGAACGGAGTCAAATGTACAAGAACACAATTCATCCCCCAATTGATAAATGGTCAAAGGATATGAACAGGCAGGTTTCAGAGGAAGAAATTAAAACTATCTATGGTCATATGAAAAAATGCTCTAAATCACTATTGATTAGAGAGATGTAAATCAAAACAACTCTGAGGTACCACATCAGATCTATCAGATTGACTAACATGACAAAACAGGAAGATGATAAATGTTGGAGAACATGTGGGAGAGCTGGAACACTAATTCATTGTTGGTGGAGCTGTAAGCTGATCCAACCATTCTGGAGAGCAATTTGGAACTGCCCACAGGGCTACAAAAATGTGCATCCCCTTTGACCCAGCAACATCATTTCTAGAACTATATCCCAAAGAGGTCATAAAAATTGGAAAGGGTCCCACATGTACAAAAATAACCCTTCACAGCCATGCAAGGACCTAAAACATTCCCAATGGACTCTTGAAGCAAAATGCCTTCCACATCCAGAGAAAGAACTATGGAACTGGATCACAGAATGAAGCAGACAATTTTCTCCAGTGTTATGATTTGTTTTGCTTTATGGTTTTTCCTGTTCATTTTAATTCTTCTATGCAACATGACTAAGGTGAAAATGTATTTAATAAGAATGTACGTGTTGAACCTATATAAGGGAGGAGGAAGGAGGGGAGAGAAGGTGGAGGAGGCAGGGGAGAAAATGTAAGATATATGGAAGTTATTATAGAAAACTGAAAACAAATAAATTAATTTAAAAAATAAAAAAATTAATCATACTCTTTGACCCAATTATCCCACTGCTAGGCTTATACCTCCAGGAAATTAAACAATATCAGCAACAATGTAATCCTCAAAAAGTTCTGATACAGGCCTGAAATATTAATAGCAGCATTTTTTTGTGTTACAAAAGTACTAGAAATCAATAAACATTTGTCAAGTGCCAACTATGTGCCCGGCAGTGTGCTGAGCTTGTAAAAAGAGGCAAAGGATGGTCCCTGCCCATAAGGATCTTACAATCTAATTGTTTAGAACTTAAAACAAAGTGGAGAAATGGGTGAAAACCCTGATATGGCAATGTAATAGAATATTATTTTGAAATAATAAGTGACCAATATGAAAAATTTAGAGATTTGTATGAACTGATGCAGAATAAAATAAGATGTACCAGAAGAACAATGTCCACAAGGATTAGCACAATGTAAGGGAAAAGAGCCTGAAAAAGAGGCTAATTTCTGCATAACTATTAACACCAATAAGGATCTTATAAAACAGAGTGAAAAATACCCCTCAGTTGAGAGGTCAGAGACTATGAGGTCAGAATATTTTAGAGATGTCAGAAGAGGATAGCTATATTTGTTGTTTTTGCTGAACTTTTTTTCCTTGTTACTAGAGAAGTTGCAATTTTGGGGAGAAGGAAAATACATCCAGAAAAGGCTCTATGATATAAGAACAAGAGGCATTACTTTGTGGATTTTTGTTTTTGTCCTGAGTATGGTTATTTTTGTCTAAGTAGGAAATGCTTGTATCAGAAACTCTCTGTTAAAGCAAACCAACTCTGCAATTTAAATGTTACAGATTTGTCTGACACAATAGAGAATTTAAGAGACTTAGCTGGAGTCACATAAGTCAGAGATAGAACTTAAAAGCAAATCTCTCTGACTGAGGTAAACCTTCAATACCCAGTGCTGCACTGCTCCTCATCAATAAAACTTGTTTTCAATAAAACGACTATTTTGCATCTAAAGTTTGTTAAAATGCCTGGGATGTTTGGGGCCCTAATTCTTCCAGAGTTCTGCCAATATTTGGCAGCTGCATGTGGCCCATGCTGAGCTCAGAGATCCCCTTTGTAACTTCATGTCTTGCTAATGATAGGATTAAGGGAAAGATTTGCTTTCTTGGCCCAGAGACACCTGGTGATGGAGCCCACACGGCTCTTGCCTACAGCTACTGACATTTCCAAAGGTCAGTCAGTCACTTTACTTTAGGCAGTATAATCACCTCCCAGGGCATATAGACAACAGTAAAGTCAAACATTGTCTAATGATTGCAGTGGGGAAAGAGAAGGTAATAGAGAAGAAGAATGAAGTACAGATAAGAGACTGAAAAGCAATGAAACTATGCAGCTTGTATGGAATTTTACAAGGCTAACAGCCCTAGACCCATAATTTCAGTATACACACCTCCCACATCCTGAATTCTCTGGGACAGTCTGGTCTCAATTTCAAGAATAGAAAGTATATTTAAATTTTTTTTCAATTAACAAAAATCTATTTTCTTTCCTTCCCACTTCCCTCCACCCCCAATTTAAAAAAGAAAAAGAAAACCTTTATAACAGACAGTCGAGCAAAAAAAAAATTCAAATATTGAGCATTTCCAAAAACATGTTTCTTTATGCACCTTGAGTCTCTCACATCTCTGTCATGAGCTGGTAGCATGTTTCCTCATCAATCCGCTGGAATTGTGGTTGGCCACTGCATTAGCCACAGTTAGCTCTTTCAAAGTTATCTTTCCAAAAATATACTTTAACAAGGTTTTTCAAAAGGTATTTGTCAGACCAGAGATTTTGATGGAGGAAAATATAATCACCATATCTATAGATAGTGCTGTTGAGGCAGCTCTAGGGATTATGTAGATTTGCGTAGAAATGAAGCAAATTTACAAAATCAAAGGCAATTGACCCATAATTATAGTGTCTATACTTCCTGCACTTCTTGAATTCTTCAAGAGTGTGGTCCCAATTTTAAAAAAATACATTTTTTTCAATTAAAAAAAATCTATTTTCTCTTCATTTATTCACATTCCATCTAGGGGGAAGGGTAGCTACTGATCTATGAATTTGGTCAGTGTAAATAGCAGGTCCTGCACTGTCTCCATTTTGGCCTTAGCTATTGCTCACAAGGTAATTGAGAATCAGTCAGTCTATCAGTCAACAACCATTTCTGAGTACTTATTATGTTCCAGGTGCTCTGCTAAGCACTGGAAGTATGAAAGACAAAAAAAAAGATTCCTGAATCTCAGTGTCCCTTAAATTCTGATTTCCAATCCATTCTCCTCTCTGTTTTTGTTTTATGGGTTAGCTCATCCCATTCACATCCACAGTTATGATTACTTTGTATTTTCTCTATTCTGTTATCTTCTCCTTATCGCTTCTCTCTCTCTCTGTCTCTCTCTGTCTCTGTCTCTCTCTGTCTCTCTGTCTCTCTCTCTCTCTCTCTCTCTCTCTCTCTTTCTCTCTCCTTCAAAAGTCTATTTTGCTTTTGATTAATCTATCCTCTGATCATCTCTTATCACTTCCCCTTCTATTTCCCTATTGAATAAGATAAATTTTTATATACAACTAAGTGTGTATATATATTCTTCCCTCTTTGAACCAATTCCAAAGAGAGTGATATTCAAGCATTGTCTGCCATTTCTCCCCCCATTTTCCCCTCCACTATAAAAGGTCTTCTTTACATGTGTCTTTTATGTGAAAAAAATTTCCCTATTCTGCCTCTCCTTTCTGCCTTCTCCCAGTTCATCCCTCTTTCTCACACCTTCATGTTTTTCTTTTTTAAGAGGTCATCCCAACATTGTCAACTCTCACACATGCTATCTGTCTATGCAGACTTTTTCTAACTACCCTAATGATGATAAAGTTCTTAGGAGTTACATTTATCATCTTCCCATATAGGCATGTAAACAGTTTAACTTTATTGAATTCCTTATGATTAATCTTTGATTTACCTTTTTGTGTTCTCTTGAGTCTTCTGTTTGAATGTCAGATTTTCTATTCAGCTCTGGTCTTTTCATTTGGAATGCATGAAAATCCTCTGTTGTATTTGGTATCTATTTTCTTCCTGAAGGATTATACTCACTTTTGCTGGGTAGGTTATTCTTGGTTGTAATCTTAGCTTCTTTCTATTCTGAAATGCCATATTTTAAGTCCTCTACTCCTTTAACATAGAAGCTCCTAAATTTTGCAAGATACTAATTCCATGATATTTGAATTGTTTCTTTCTTGCTGCCTGAGTTATTTACTCCATGACCTGGGAGCTCTGGAATTTAATTATAATAATTTGGAGACTTTTGAATTTGGCATCTCTTTCAGGAGATGGTTAGACGATTCTTTTGATTTCATTTCACCTTATGGATCTAAGACACTGGAGCAGTTTTCCTGATAATTTCTTGAAATATGATGTCTAGGCTCTTTTTTTACTTTCTCTTTCTGGTAGTCCAATAATTCTTAAATGATCTTTCCTTGATCTATTTTCCAGGTCAGGTGTTTTTCAAATGAGATAGTTTACATTTCCTTCTATTTTTTTTTTATTCTTTTGACTTTTTTATTGTTTCTTGATGTCTCATAGAGCCAATCAGCTTTCACTTGCCCATTTCTAATTTTTGAGGCATTATTTTTTTCATTGAACTTTTGTGCCTACTTTTTTCTCCTTTGGGCAATTCTGTTTTTTACAGTGTTACTTTCATGGTCTTATTTTTGTGTGTGTGCCTCTTTTACCAAACTGCTAATTCTTTTTTTTAAATAATTTTCTTGTTTCACTCTCATTACTTTTTCTATTTTTTCCTCTACAGCATTTATCTCTTTCTTTAACTTTTCTAGGAATTCTTACTGCCCTTGGGTCCAATTAAAATTTTTCTTTGAGGTTTTGGTTGTAGCTGTTTTCACATGGTTGTCTTCTTCTAAGCTTATATTTTAGTTTTCCCTGCCACAGGAATAGTTTTTTTGTGGACAGTTTTTTTTGTTGTTGCTATTGTTGTTTGCTCATTTCCCCAGCCTAGTTCTTGACTTTAAACTTTATGGTAAAGTTGGACTATGCCCACCTGGATGTGAGGAAGCACTGTCCCAAGCTTCAAGATTTTTTGTGCTGCTGTTTTCAGAGTTAGTTCTGGGGGTATACAAGTTTGGAATGCTTCCATGGTGGTATTATTCTGGGAGAGGTATGGTCTTTACCCAAGAAGGACCTTTGTTCCCATTACAGTCATAAGTACTAGCATTTCTTTTGGTCCTGGAATAATGACCAGAGCCCTTGCTCCCTTGTGACTGATCATAAGTGCCAATCTCCATCCTAGAACTGAACGGCAGTTCAAAACTTCATTTGGGCCATAAAATTGTCAATCAGCACCAACTGCACCCAGTGCTAGCAAACGGTCCCCTGTAGTCTATTTCTGACCAGATGCCTGACCCTCTTATTGCCTCCAGATTGAGAGCTCCCAAACCTGCTGCTATCCTGGCCACCTCCAAGGCCCAACACCAGTGCTCGTGTTGAGCTCTGGTCCTCTGCCTTCCCTGGTGCTGGGGGTTTCTCCTGAAAATCTTTTGCATTGTCTGAGGTTGGGTAAATGTCTCCTTCTACCCTTTAGCTGACTCTGTTGCTTTAAAATTTGATTAGAGGAATGATTTTAAAGTTGTTTGGAGGGGAATATTGAGAGAGTTCAGTCTGATCTCAGCCTGTACTTTGTCATCTTAACTCTCCCTCTCTCATAACTTTCTAGATAGCCATATGACTGACCCTGGAGAGTAACCTCTCTGAGCTTTAGTTTACTAATCTGTAAAATGGTCATAATATATTCATATTTCTTCACAGGGAATAAGCAATTGATTAAGTATCTATATGCTAGGCACTTTGCTAAGCATTATACAAATATCTCCTTTGATCTTCAGAACAGGCTGCTATTATTATTACCAATTTATAAATGAGGAAGCTGAGGCAAGCAGAGGTTAAGTGGCTTATCCCAGGTCACCCATCTAGGGAGTGTTTAAGGCTAAATTTGAACTCAAGACTTCCTGATTCCAGACTCAATACTCTCTCCATTTTTGCCCTAACTGCCCCTCACAGGGTTGATGAGAGACAGCCACTCAGTAAATCAGTCATTAATCATTTTTGAGTACTTATTTTGTCCAGGAGCTCTGCTAAGAATTAGAGATACAAAAAAAAAGGCAAAAACAGATTCCTAGATTTCCGTGTTCCTTTTAATAGGGGAGATAACATATAACTAACTAGTTAATACAAGATACCTGCAGTGTAAATAAAGGTAAAGAGAGAAAAGTGCTTTGTAAATTGTGAAGTGCTGCTGTGAACTATTATTATACTGTTAAGTGAGCTATTATCACACTAGTATTGATCTCTGACTTTTCAGAAAGTTTTATCACTTGACCATTGTCCCATTTTTGCGCTCTCTCTCTCTCTCCTTTTTCGTGAGTATTTTCCTTTTCAAGTCTTTTCTTTCTTTTTCCCATCCAAAGGTATGTAGCAGAGGGCTAGACATCCCATGGGTACTTAATACAGCGTTGTTGATAGATTAAAAATTCTTCTAACAGTGTGATTATATAACTTCTTTGGAGAGGAATGTTGGGAAAGTTCAGTTGGGTCTTGGCCTGTGAAATTATAACTATAATTGAGTAGCAATTTTCTCTCTTCTCCTTTGGGCCTTGAGAGCAAAATATAAGTTGGTTTGTTTGGAGTTTGTCTGAGTCCAAAGGCCTCCTCTCCTCCCACAGTATCCGCAGTTTCTCCATTTAAAAAAAAAAATGTAGAGTTTGGAAGCTGACTCTCCCGTTCCTCTGATATTCCCTTGCCACCTGGGTACCACAAATAGGATATTCATATGCCTACTGGGAAAAATTGATATAAACTGTTGAACTTCTGGGTATGAAGTGAGCATATACTGGGAATGAATACCCCGGGTTCCCTGAGGCACAGAGAGGGAGAAAAAGGTCAGAACTAGAGGCCAGGATCAGGACAGAGCCCAGTGTGAAAAGAACACTATTTTCATTACATTTCTTATGGTCCTTATCCGGTGGTATGCTGGAGCCCACTCATCCAAATGTTGTTTTCATGTTGGAAAGGAGGAACACTATAAATCAGAACTTGATTTATTGTTTTGTTGATTATCTAGATTTTAGAAAGTTCTAGAAAAATGTCGATTTTTAAATTAAACTTTAAATTAGATTAAATTTAGATTACACTTTAAAATGCGTTTTGTGGGTGCATTTTTTTCTGGAGATTCAGTTGTTAAACACTTACTAGCACAATTCTGCCCTTATGTCATTCTACTTTCTATTACTGTTGATTTGTCAGCTCCCACATTCCATCCCCCTACTTGTCTATGATCTTCCTCAGGCAGAAAACTTTCTCATTGCGCTTTCCTCTTTGCCTGTCTATCTATACCTAGCTATCAGGATCTTTGCACATAATAGAGCCTCATAAAAGTTTGTTGAACATGTGGAGAAATGATCAAATTAATTCATTATTAGCTCCATCGTCAAAGTTAAATGATGCATTATTCTATTACTGACAATTGAGTCTCAGATACTTGGATATGAGTTTGCTCTCTCATGATAAAAATCCCAATCTGCTTATCCAAGGATTTTTGCCAATTGTTCTTCATCTGAGGAAAGTGGCTATGACCCTTCCAGTGGGAAAAGGGGAAGTAAAGATGCTTGACTCACTCTCCCCATCTTGTGAGATGCATGTCCATTCTTCTTTGGGGATCCAGCCAATGTGCTCTGGGCTGCCTTTGCTTCTACTTGAGATCTTGAAGATACTGATGAAGACTATAAACTGTTTGTTGTTTGTCCCTTTCTCTTAACATATGGTTATATATGTCAGTTCTGTTATAAAGTGTGAATTTATTCCAACATGATTGATATATTATAGAACATTTTGAACATAATTTGATTTCAAGTTTGCTTCTGCACAATTTCTTTTGAAAGAAATATCAAGAATACAGGAAAATGCATCATTTCACAATATCTCATAAGTCGCAAGCCTTCCAGCACCCACTTTTACAATCAAGCTTCAGTTTTTTTGTCAAGGTAAATTGTCATATTTATTGTATATCTTCTAGTGCAGAAAGATCTGTATATAGACAAGGACTGGTCTGTACCACTGCCATTTCTATCCATATTCTTCAACTCCCACCTACTTCAACCAGTGCCTCTAGCCCAAGAGTTTTAGCTTGCCAAACTTGCTCTTGTAGCTCCCTCTGAGTATCAACCACTATTTCCTCCATATTTATGTGTTTCTTAAACATTTAACAAGTATAAAACGGTGCTATTATTTTTATTATTTTCCTATCTTTTAAAAAATCTGTCATTAACCAAGTTTTTGAGCATTGTGCAGCTAAACGTGTTTTCCCCATAAGTTCTGTGTTTTTTACTGATCAATTTAGCATACCAAAGATATATCCCATTATAGCAGAATTGTTTCTGCATCTGTGTGTATGTATGCATTTCACTGGTGACACCTTTAGTGCACTTCTCCTTCATAACTCTATTCATAATGTTGCTTTCCATTGCCCTTTGGGTGAAATTCAATTCAGTCTTTATGGGTGATTGTTTTTGGATATTTGTTGGAAAATGTCTGCTGTGTCAAAATAAGATGAGCTAAATTTTAAAATAATAAATGGTTGTTGAGTGACAGTGTCTTGCTCATGATAGGCATCTAAAAGCTCTTTTTGCATTGGATTGGGATTGAGTTAATGAGAACACATATCACAGAGTTTCTCATACTTAAATCTTGTCCTGTTTCCTAGATCCTAGGTTTTGAATATGGAGCTGGGGAATGGTGAGGGAAAATAACTAAAGTTTTCTGAGCCCTCTGCATATGAGTTGCTTTATTATGAAATTTTGGGCTCGATTGATGCTCACAGCTGGCCCATTAACCATGATCTCGTGAAATGCCACATTTTATCTTTGCCAGTCTCTCTATTCCAGCTTCCCCTTGCCCTTTGAAATTCTCTTTGCCCTAATTCGGGGAGGAAGGCATTAAATAAAACTAGGCATTTAGTAAGTATCATTTCCCAGATAGGCTTTGTAAATACATCTCAATTACCTCCACAAGCTTCCATATTCTGAGCTGGGAACATGGGTTATTCCTCAAACCTTCAGGTGACCTACCAAGTGCTGATGGAATTTTCAAGGTGCTTTGTTCTCTCTGGGCAGACTAGGATATAGCTCACAGTCACATCACCAAGGCAAGAGCAAAAAAGATTCTCAGACCCAAGGTGTCAAATACAGACTGTGAGGAGCCACACTTCTTTTTTCTTTTCTTTCACTGGAAAGTTCATAGCCACACTTCTCAGGTGAGTAGTTACTCCCCAAAATCTGAGGCAAAACTCTGACCAAGATTATCCTATCATCCCTGAACCTTCAGTTCAAGGCAACTGCTAATGTTTCTTCACTTTTATGTGGTTATTAATTTCATTTTTACTGGTTGGGAGATGAGAAGGTTTTGATGTGTCACAGTAAGTTTATAGAAAGCAACATGTATTTTCCCCTGAGTTTCTGTCAGTGTGAGGACCTGTAGGACACTGAGTTCCAGGAACCCCATTTTGTGAAACGTGAGGATTTCTCTTTCTATGATGTGTGCTTCCCAAGGACTTGTCTTAAGATAGACTTACATGCCTTGATTAGCCTAACAGAGCTATCCTTAAGCTGAAAACCCTTAAAGGACAGACCCTATCCAAATACTACACACTAGATGATCTCTGTTGCAATTCTTTAATCATGCCTCAATATCAAATAACATAAACTTCAAGCATATTTCATCTAAATCTTTAATTTATATGAAGAAACTGAGACCATGTAATGGTAAGGGAATTTGAAGATCTTCCCTGCCCTTTAAAAGGCCCATGTGACCTGCTTTGAGCATTGGGACAGGCCATAGCCTGAGTCACATGGAGCCAATATTGGGAGTAGCTTGCCGAACGGGTGGAGCAGGAAGGGCAGAGAAGAGAGAGAGGCAGAGCTGAGAGAGAGCAGGCAGCACAGAGCACAACAACTAGTGTGAGTGAGAGAGGGAGTGCTGTTGCCTAAGTGAGCTTGCTCGTGGGGAGGCCTGATGGAGGGAAGGCTTGGAGATGGTGGTGCTCCCTGCATTGATAATGTGTCTAGATTTCTTTGTTACTATGATGAATTTGACTTTCTGGTGCTTGAATAAATGTCTTGGTTTCATCTTTGAGGAAGATATTTTATATTTTGCAAAGTTGTCCTGGAAATATACATGCATATTCACACTGGCTTCTGTGGGTATAGCAATAACACCACAAGTCCAGGGAGGTAAATTGATTTATTCAAGGTCATAGATAAAAAGAAGTAGAGCTATGACTTGAACTCAGTTCATAGGATTGTAGAATCAGAAATTTGGCGATTGAAAGGACTTTGAATGTCATTCATTCCAACCTCCTCATTTTACAGAGGAGAAAGATATAACACAGAGAGTTAAGTAATTTATCTAAGACCACACAGGTAGTGAGAGCAGCTAGGCAGTATGGTGGATAGAGAACTGGGTTTAGAATCAGGAAGAGTCATCTTCATGAATTCAAAACTGGTTTCAGACATTTATTGGTGATCCTGGGAAAGTTATTTAAACCTGTTTGCCTCAGTTCCTCATCTGTAAAAGGAGTTGGAGAAGAAAATGGCAAACCACTCCAGTATCTTTGCCAGGAAAACTTCCAAAAAGGAGTCAAAGAGTCAGACATGAGCAAAATGGCAGAATAGAAATAACCCAGGTAGTAGCAAAGGCAGGACTCACACCAAGATACTCTGATTCCAAATCTATCACCTTTTGTTTTCTATACTTAATACCTACAAATGAAAGTGCTAAAATAAAATTTGGGGAAAATGAGGTCTTATGACTTAAAATTTAATACATTTTAACTGAACACATTGTCTGTCAGGTGTGTTGACTCCCATCAAGTCTTTAATTCCTGAGCATAGTCCCTGTTTCTTAAGAAATTTACATTATAAAATCCAAATTCTACTCATCCTTCACTGCCCAGATATCTACCTCCCAGCAAAAACCCTTCCATGTCCGCCGCCATTTTCCACTTCCTACCCCTACTACCCACAATATCAACACTACCAACACCCTGGAATTCTCTCTTGTTTATACTTCTCTCAGCCTGAGGATTGATACTGCACAATTTTTGATTGCTATATAATATCTGATATCATTTGCAATGATTTCTTATCCTTGAGTTTTGTCTCTCTATGTATACTGTCAGATTCCCAGGGATAACTCTGATATGGGAGAATTATACATCTACACTTACAATTGTAGCTCCATAGGTGTGCTTCCTATTTGCACAAGTCACTCATAATAATACCATGAAATATTTATTGAATGAGAAGGAAAAAGCAAGACTAATCACAACAAAATATTTACTAAATAGAAGGCAAAAACAGGAATAATCAGACTAACAGTCTAGTCACAAACCTGGATCATTCTCTTCCACAGTCCATCAGAGTGGAGTGAGGAGAGTGGGCACACTCAGAAATCTAACAGTGAGGAATATGTGTAGGGAAACTCATGTACTTATGGAAACCCACTGCTCTGGACTGCAGATCTGGATGTGTATGGGTTCTTTAGGAAATTGAATACATCACGTGTCATTTGCCTCATGTCTGAACCTCTCAGGTTTCTTGCTGACTGAAGTTCCTTCTTTGCTACTCTTGGACTGCTGAAGCAGTGTTAAAGCTCTTTTAGCTAATAGTTGACTTAAGCCAAAAGTATCCAGAGCTTCCTGGTTCTGCTCCCTTGACTAGGTGCTGAGGCAGTGAAAAGCAGTTTCCTTTAATCCTGGAATCTGTAAGGTTATTTAGATATTTCTCTCTATAGGCTTTGGGGAATTGCTCCCTCTTGATTCACAAAAGGCAGTAAAAGGATGCAATGTAGGCAAGCCTCTGATGGGTTGTCCCTCTTTGATGATACAGATGGTACCAGAGGGCAAGGCAATCTTTCCCTAGTCAGCTCTTCACCCAGAGTAGAAGATTCTCCTTTTCTTTAATCAGCTCTTTCAGATAGTAGTGCTATCCTCCAATCACATCAGCTCCCTACATCAACTATAGAGCCTGCCTAACAGCTGGAAGCTGATCTCAGCTGCTACCGATTTCCTAGTTCCTAGGTTTCTCAGCTCTGTAGCCTTCTGTGTTCTCTTTCTTGGTCTTCAATATCTTGGCATCTGTAAGCATTTGTTTCTCCTCCACTCAGCTTCTTTGATCACTAACTCAATCTTCTTAAAAAAAATTTTTTTGACTCAATAATCTAATCTGGCTTCAGACACTGGATCTCTTATTCTCTATATTGTCTAATGCCTGAAGTCAGGATCGCTTTATTAGTAGCGTTCTATCTCCAACTTAGGTTGAAAAACCTAAAATTCACATATTTGACAGATATCTGCCACAACTAGTTATTATACAATAGCTATATAGTTTCAAAAGAGCTCTTTGATTCAGGGTTCCCTAGTAATTAAGCTTTCAAGTTTTAAAAACAATCTTAGTCAAATTAGCTAGTGGGAAACAATGCACTTCAATCACCTCTACTCTCAGCCAGTGTTTCTGCCTTCAAGCAAAAGTATTAACTTGGGTTCTGTCACTACTTTTATCTAAGGGACTGTTTTCTCTCAGGTTCTCTGAACTGTCTCTAGCTGCTTTTCTTTATGTATTTTTCCCCAAATGACTATTCCTTTCTTGCCCCTTTCAGTAAATAAAATATCAATATAAGAAAAGAATAGTACCTTCCAGTAAGATCATATAAGATTTCATGATAGATGTAGGAATAGGTATATATCTCTGGAATCTTCTCTACCCCACTCTAACAAAGGCTGAGCTTCCTGCACTGGGGAAAGTAGAATATGGGGAAGCATGAGGCTTTCTTTTGAGAGAGGTTTTTTAGGTAGAAATTGTATATATGTGCGTGTATGTGTGTATGTGTATCTGCACCCCATAAATATTGCTAATCTAGAGGCATGATTCTTAGATTCAAAACAAGAAACTATTAGCTTCCTTTGTTGCTATCCTTTAAAGGGGTAGCTCTTATTTGATACTCACCGGTTTGACTCATTCCCACAAATGCAAGCTACACAAATATCCACCGCTAATAGTGAATAAAGCAAACCCATCATTCAAACAAATAACAAACGGAAACTAGATAATTTATACAGATTACAATATACAAGAAAACACACAAGGTGAATGAACTCTCTTGCCACGAATGAGATCTCTGTGCTCAAACTAGGAGAAAGGGATCTCAATCTTACCTAAAGGCAAATTCCCTGACATCAGTAGGGAGATTTGGGATAACAGGGACATTTTGAGTTGACTTCTCCTTTGTGTCTATTGCTTCCAAAGTCTATATGTTTCTGTTCTCATGTCTACTGAAGGTCCCCTAGAGAATCTGACACCAGAAGTGCCTCTCAAAGACAGTATGAAGAATGTTTCTCCTCTCCAAACTCTCATATCACCTCCTTCTTTCACACAGTTGAACCACATAGAGTTAATGTTCTTTCTGTCATTTACAAAAGTCTATGCAAAATGCCCCAAGGCTGACTAAAAACTCAAATTATATTTATCACATGCCTAATGTGTACAGGGCACATTGTTGGGTTCTAGGAGATACTATACATATATACATATGTATACACACATATATACACACACACATATATACACATACATATATACATAATGTATATACAATACAAATATATGTGCGTGTATCTATTTGTATATATTAAAATAACAAAGTTGGTATATATTTAACCTCACTAAATTTATAGTCTAGTAAGAGAATATAAGTGTAATACACAATAACACTTTTTAAAAAAGGATGACAAAGTGTTATTTGGAATTAAAGGGAAAAGGTTCTTACTGACTTAGAACCTGAGGGAATGCTTCATGGATACCTACACTATCCATTTCTCTTCTCTGACTCAGCTTTTAAAGCCCTTTACCTATTTTTTTGTCAGTGAGTTCTTGCTGACCTGCCCAGAGTGAACATTCTTCATGTTTAGAGATGCAGGGAATGTCGGAGAAAGGACACTAGAGATATTTATTTGTTCATCCTCATGCAAACTCTCCACTCCCTGGTCCTTGAATAATGAGGACTCCCCCCATCACCACCTCCCTCCACCCTTCAGAGCCTTGGAAGTAGCCACTGTGACACTATGTTAGCATTGGCTTTTTGAACAAGGCTCAGATTTTCAAAGCAGGGATTAAATTTGATGGAAATCTAGCTATATATTTCACCTTTTATCATAATTACATGTAGGCATAGTCTAAATCCTACATCTCCAGATGGCCACTGAACCAAACATCCTTAACAACCAATTTCTGCACTAACATAGCCATTCAGGACCTCATTGTATCTTATTGAACAGTGTCCTGTTCTTGGATTTCCCTGCTTCAATGCGGCCAATTGCTAGACGTTTGTAGTGGACAGGGGCTATGTTTGTATGAAGATCACTCTCTCTAGTGTTGTACTCACGTCCTATGTACAGAGTGCTGGACTGAGAATCTGTAAGACTTGTGTTCAAGGGTAGGGATGGGACAGTTAGGTGGTACAGTGGATAGAATGGCTTGGAATCAGGAAAATCCATCTTCCTGAGTTCAAATCTGGTCTCAGATGTTTACTAGCTGTGTGATCCTCCCTGGGCAAGTAACTTAACCTTATTTTCCTCAGTTTCCTCATCTGTAAAATGAGCTGCTGAAGGAAATGGCAAACCACTCCAATATCTTTGCTAAGAAAATCTCAATCGACTAGAACATGCTGTAACTACTGAACCAAAAAAAACAAACTTGTGCTCATATCTCACCTCTGATACTTTCTAGCTGTGTACCATGGGAATGAGGGAAGGAGAGAGGGAGAGAACAAAGATTTATTAAGCACCTACTATGTTCCAGGCACTATGCTACACACTCTACAAACATCTCATTTGATCCTCACAACAACCCTTGGAGGTAAGTGCTATTTTTATTCCCATTTTACAATTGAGGAAAATGAGACAGACAGAAGTTTAGTGACTTACCCAGGGTCACAATGCCAGATTTAAGCCCAGATCTTCCTGACTCCAAGCCCAGTGCTCTATCCATTGCATCATGTGACTGCCTCCCCATGGAAAAGTCGCTTAATTTCTCTGAATGTCAGTAGACATATATAAAATGAAAATGATATCACCTATTATATCTACCTCTTAGGGTTGTTGTGAGGAACAGATGAGAAAATATTTATAAAGTATGTCACAAACTTCAAAGCTCTATATTGTCAGCTATATCTATATCCATGTCTATCTATATTCTATAATGTAGTCTACTGTTACTTCCAAAGACAGAAGAAGTCAATTATAGTCAGGAAATCCAGGGTTCAAGCATCACCTCTGGCTTACACCGACTTTTGACCCCAGGCAAGTCATTTAGTTTCTCAGTCTTTCTGCACCTTGCAGGATAGGCACAGTTCTACTTTGGTAGGCAAGAATTTACTTGTTAGGAGTTCCTTATAGTAATGAAATATTAGGTCTAGTTTAAAAACAAAACAAAATAAAAACAGTTACTGTGTTGTTGGCTGGCTGGCCGGATTGAAGAAGTCTTCCAGTCTGCAACTGATAAAGGTCCTCAGCTTTGATAATGGTCAGAACCTGAGCTTTCATGTGTTGTTTGGGAACAAGGAAAAGGGAGGGAGGGAGAACGGGAGGGCACAAGCAGCAGTGATTTTATTTGCAATTAGAAAACACTATTATTTCTGGGCAAGTGTTAACTCTCCTCTATATCTGAAGAAAAACAGTATGTACTAACTACAGATAATAGCCCCATTTTTCTTCCTCCTGGGGTCAGCTGCAGGCTGCACTGCCTGTGGGATTGGGGTGTAAATTGGTGGCGATCACGTTGTACTGCCGGTTTCTTTTGTCATGTTTTATTAATTCCCTCCCCATCACAGTTTTTTAATAGTGTTCTCAATAGACAGTGTAAAAATAGAGTCCAACGCCCCATCACAGTAAAGTAACAAACCCACAGTCTGTTTACCCATATTCATAAAATATGTGCTTATTAGAAGGACATATCTAAGAAAGCTTAGAGATGTTTCATAGTATAATAAAAGGAGAATTGTCCTGGGAGTCAGGAGAACAGGATTTGAATAGCAGCTCTAGAATTTGCTGCTATGTGACCTGTGCCTTATTTCCTTCATCTGGGATAATAATACTTCGGTACCGCCCCTTCTGGGGTACAGCCTCAACTTCCACAAGCAATGGAAGACTGAGTCAACAGAAGTCTGATTACTGGACCATTGTCTCAGAATTCTAGAAATAGCAATGAAGGGTTAGAAATTTTTGTACAGTCACTCACAAGCCTCAATCTGTTATGTTCTCCATTAATGATTGGGCAGTCAGATTCTCTTTTTTAAAGGGTGTTTACTGAGGTTATATGGTAAGAAGAGTTAGTACAAAGTATCTGTCCAAACAGGGGGCATGCTTTCCTCTTGTACATACAAAATTCCTGGCAAGAATGGACTCAAAATTAGAGAACAAATTTTCTCCCTTTGTGGAATCCTCATGTAGCTCTCTGCTGGAACTTAAGAATCTGCCTTTCCTTGGTGTGTCTGCTTGGCCCCTAGTGTATTTAACTTATGATGCTATTATTTTATTAAACTGCTTTATTTTGAACTGTGTGTTAGCCCAGGACACACTTGAATTGGGAGGGGAAGAGGGAGGAAATGGGTGATGGATGGTAAAGGAGACTGATGTGTTCAGTGATAAAAACTGCCCAATCTTCCCTAGTAGACTGTAGTAGAAATGGGCAGTGAGGGGGCAGTGCTCATGAACTATGGTTCTGAGAGGATTCAAACACACAAAGTATCATGAGCTTGGAGTAGAAACTCCCAAGGCTCTGTGATCTCTCATGGAAATGAGAGAGAGGAGGAAAAGCAAGGCACCAAACCCCTTAGATAGAACCCTATGTGGTCAGCACCCTTTAATTGGATTTAATTGGGTCGATAAGGAATCACTGAAGTTTTTTGAAGTCAGTGATATGGTCAGTCCTGTGCCTTGGGAAGATTGTTTGGGCAATTTTATCACGTCCTCTCAGTGTTCATGACACACATCTGTTTGACTTGTTCATAGGTGTCCTTTACTATTCATCACCCATGTCCTCCCTCCTCCTCTCCCAATTCGAGTGTAGTCGAAGGATCTATCCCGGGCCAATTCTTTTTCTCTCTCTACTTTCTCTTTTTTTAATAATCTCATCATTTCTAAGCAGATGACTCCCAAAGTCATGCATCCATCCTGCTCTTCAGCTCCAGTACTGCATCACTAGCTGCCTACTAGACATTTCTAACATTAACTAGGTGGTGGAATAGAGTATTGGTCTTGGAATCAGAAAGACCTGAGTTCACATCTTGCCTCAGAAACTTATTAGGTGTCATCTTGGGGAAGTCACTTAACCTTTTAGCCCTCACTCACTCAAAAAAATCAAAAGTCAAGTGTAATTCATGTCATTATTTCTCTGATGGCATGGTCTTCTTCAGCAACGAAGGACAAACACACACACACTAGACATTTCTACCTGAATGTCCCATACCAAACTTTACCAGTGTCTTTCCCTCTCCCCAGAACGAACCCTCTTTCAAACACTTACCTGTTCCTGTTGAAGGTCCCATTGTCCTTCTAGTTACCCAGATTCACAACGTGAATTTGTCATTCTTCCTCACCTGCATATATAACCAGTATCCACATCTCATTGTTTCTATCTCCACAACATTTTTCTCATCTATTACCTTCATTCCACTCACACGTGGCCACCACCTTAATTAGGGTCCTTTTCATTTTTCACAAGGATTATGGCAATAGCCCCCTAATTGCATTCCCTACCTCAAGTCTCTCCTTTCCCCAGTACATCTTCTATGTGGCTGTCAGAGTGATATTTCCAAAGCAAAGATTTGATCCTGTCATTCTTATTCTAAAGAAATTCCAACTGCCACTATCACCTCTGAAATCAAATACAAAATCCTCTGGCATTGAAAGCTTCTCACAGCCAAGCTCTACTCTATCCCTCAAGCCTCATCATATTCCTTTTGACAAATGCTTTGAAACAGTTGAGCTGGTCATCTTGTCTTTCCTCATATACTCCTCATCGTGCTTTTTCTCATACACATACATGTCCATCTTCTATGTCCCTACATTTGGGTTGTCCCCTCTACCTAAAATGTACTTCCTCCTCACATCTGCTTCTGGGAATCCCTAGACTTGTTTAAACCTAACAAATTCTACTGACTACCCTGATGCCTTTCTTATCTCCACAGTTCCTAGTGCCCCCCATTTTCAAATAGGTTTATTTTGTACATATTTACATTATCTGCCATGATAGAATGTAAACTTTCTGAGAGAAGGGACTGCTTCTTTTTTCTTTTTGATATTCTTTATATTCTTAATTGTTGGGATATAGTAGAGGCTTCATAAATGGATGTTTATTGGGTTATTGATTGATGTAATTGGGTCCACAAAACCGTTAATCCCAGAGATGTGTACATCTAGCGTTACCATGCTAGCCATATTTTGGTTCTGAATATACATCTCTTGTGAGTTGACTGATGCATGTTCTCTCCAAACCAAACCAACTGATATTTTAGAAAAGAAAGAGCTGGGGGGTGGAGCCAAGATGGCAGAGTAGAAATACTCACGTCATAAGGGACTTACCAAAAGTGAACTGTTTGCATTCCTACATGGAAAGACAATATTTGGAACTCTTAAAACTTTTCAGTATCTGGGTAGTTGGTGGGATCACACACACACATAGACACACACGCACACACACATGTACATGCATGCACGCGTGCACACACATACACACATGCACACACACACACAGACAGAGAGCACAGAGTGAATTGAATAGGATGGGATCATATCTTAAAAGAAATTAAGGTAAACAGTGAGAGAGAAATGTAGTGGGAGGAGAGAGGGTGAAATGGAATGGGGTAAATTATATCTCATGCAAGAGGCAAGCAGGAGACTTTTTAGTGGAGGGAAAAAGAGGAGAGCTGAGAAAAAAAAAAACCAAGAAGTTTACCCTCATCACATTCAACTAAAGGAAGGAATAAAATGCACACTCATTTTGGTATGAAAACCTATCTTACAATGTAGGAAAGTGGGGGAGAAGGAGATAAGCAAGGGGTGGGGGGGTGATGGTAGGGAGGGCAATGGGAGGAAGGAGCAATTTGAAGTCAACATTCGGGGAGGGACAGGATCAAAAGACAGAAACAATGGGGGCAGGATAGGATGGAGGGAAATACAGTTAGTCTTACACAACATGACTACTATGGATGTCATTTGCAAAACTACACTGATAGGGCCTATATTGAATTGCCTGCCTTCCCAAAGGGAATGGGTAGGGAGGGAGGGATGGGGAGAATTTGGAACTCAAAGTTTTAGGAACAACTATTTAGTATTGTTGTTGCTACTAGGAAATAAGAAATACAGGTAATGGGGAATAGAAAGTCATCTGGCCCTACAGGACAAAAGAGAAGATGGGGACAAGAGAAGGGAGGGATGATAGAAGAGAGGGCAGATTGGTGATAGGGAAAATTAGATTGCTTGGTGTATTGGGGTGGGGGGAGGGGATAAAATGGGAGAAAATTTGGAACCCAAAATTTTGTGAAAATGAATGTAAAAAATTAAATAAAAAAAAAGAAAAGGAAGAGCTGCTTATAGACAAAGCCTCATTTAAGGGATGGAGACATCATCTAGAAATAGTGTGAGTCTCCATCATGGTTCACTTGAACGACGAGAGCTTAGAACACCTTTAGAATGCCCAAGCGTTTAAACCATGCTAAATTCTGTAGGTTCTACTCTTTAGTAGGTTCTACTACACAAGCCTCTACATTCCTAAAATAGTATAATCCATAGGTGGATGTTTTCTCAAACGAGTCAGAATTAGAGCATATGGTGGGGAAAGGAATAAGTTTTGTTTTAGCTCCTATATCTCTGCTCACACCTGTCCATCCCTCCTGGCTAGGTTCAATGAGCAATGTTCTTCCTCTAAAATGGTGACTGAGGGGCAGGCCATGAGGTCCTAGTTAAAACTTTACATATAGTCACCTGGGACTTCTACTAGCCTTGGCTACAATATGACATTTACTGGCATGTCTTGCTTTATGACATACATGCTTAATCTAGGGTCCCTGTGGAGGAGGCAGCTGAGGGACTTGTTGCAATCTCTGTCAATTTCAATTCTCTCTAGTAGTGGCTGCACAGGTTTATCTGGATCTCAGAGATTTACCCATATATGCCATACTGACACTTTCTCAGTTTCATGCTGGTGGCTTAGAACTATAAAGCTGGATAGAACTTTGTGTGGTCTAATAACAAGTAGTTTAGATTTAGATAACCTACATACTCTCCTTTCCTTTGCCTCTTAGAAGCCTTCATGTACTTAAGGGTTTAGCTCAAACCTTTTCTTGATCCCTCCCACTTGTGAGTTCTCACTGTCTCCTCAAAATATCTTGTTTTTTTCTTTATCACTTTCCATGTTGCACCTCTTGTCCCAGCATAATGTAAGCTCTTTTGGAACAGGAATAGTTTTATTTTTGCCTTAGCATACCTCCACATATAGCAGAGTGCTTTGCACAGACCAGATGCTTAATACAGATTGAATTTGAATTGACTTCACAGGTGTACATCATTATTGAAAGAAAATTGCCATTAAAAATGGGTTTTTGTAGCAGGAAGCATATTGGAATCATTGAAAGACCTCTACTATTTCCCAATGGCAATCTAGTCTGTTCTCTTCCTCTTATTCAATTCTGGACCCTGCACATTGTCCATCTGTTTGGCCTGTCCAAGATTTACATACTGATGGAATAACCCAAAGGGCCACCTGGACAATATTACATCATAATCTGAGCAAATGACAATTTGTTAATGACATTGTACTGATTGCCCTGAGCTCAGGAATACTATAGGGTACCCTCAGTAAGATCTATAGTCACTCAGAAGAAGTTGGTCTAGCCACCTATACAAGCAAAACCAAGTGGAAAAAGAGGAGATAACACTTTAATTCAACTTTACTTAGTAATCATTTATTGAACACCTCCTGTGTGCCAGGCATAGAGCTCTACATTGAGGGTACTAAGACAAAAAATCACAACAGTTCCTGACCTCAAGGAGCTTTTATTCTATTGGGGCAGGAAGAGACATACACACAAAAAAGATGAATACACAATACATTAAAAGCAAATACATAGTCATCAGAGAGTCACTAACAATTGGGTGGAGAGAGGAACCCTTAGGAAAGTCCTAATGTAAGTGGTGGAACTTGAGATGAGCCTTGAACGAAAGTAATTACAAAGAGTTAGAAGTGAGGAGGGAGATGATTCCAGGCATGAAGGATGGAGATAGAATGCAGTGTTTGGAGCATATCAGGTACCTGCTTTGGCCAGAACGGAGAGTGTAATGGGTGGGCAGTGTAGGGAAGTGCAGTCACGTGAAATCTGGAAAGATGGATTGGAGCCATATTGCCAAGGTTTTGCTCTTATTTTTTTCCTTAGGGAAATAGGGTGCCATTAAAGTTTGAGGAAGGGAGTGACATGGTCAGAACTATAATTTACTAATATCATTTGGGTAGAGGAGTGGAGAATTTATTGGAGGCTGGAGAGATTAGAGGCACAGCAACAAAAAAGAAGTTATTTTAGCAGTTCTATGAGATTCCCATTGTATGATGAAGACATAGAGGCCCTTCCAGAAGGGTTGATACTACTTTCTGAATTTATTCACTTCTCTTGCAATTCTGTCATTTGGGAAGGGAGGGTTAGAAAGCAAATAATCTATTCAGTTCTGGTTTTATTTATAAAAATATTTTAAACTTCTCGATTATTGAATGTTCACCTTTTGTCCTGTACGGTTAAGCTCAGATTTGCAGGATAGGACACCCTAGGTAGCATCCTGAGCCCTAATACTCTTCTAAGTAGGTCATTCCATTCCCTCCTCCTTTTTCTAGTGGGTAGGGAATAGTCTTGCATAATTTGAATGCCCTTTCCTTCGTATTTGATGGAATTTCTCCTGATGGCTTACAGAACTTGTTGTTTCTGAATTGTTCAATTTAACCACTATATGTCATGCTGTTTGCAGCCTTGGTTTTTTTCTCCCTTAGAGGCAATCTGTCAATTCTTTCAATTTGGATTTCATTTTCTAATTCTAGGCAACTTTTTTCTGTTATTTCCTTCATTGTGGTGTTAAGAGAGCCTTGAGCTGTCCCTTACAATCCTGTCTTTGAATATGCATTTTTGCTTGCGTAAAGAGCATTTTTTAAAATGTTTTTATTTTTTACTTCTCTTCCTCTAGGTTGTCCATGCTCATTCCTTCAGGTTTGGTGACAGATATTCCCTACAGGCATGATGTCCTGTCCTAGTGATCTGTTTCATTCCCTCTGTTCCTTAGTTCTCTGGCCTGGCATCAACAGTTCAGAGTGTGTTTCCTCCAGTACCCACAATTCAGAATTTTGCAGAGCTGGTGCTTCCAGGATGCACCCCCAAAAGACTTTTGCTCCTGAAGGGCTGTGGCCAAAATGACTGTCAAGACCTGAGTAAACAACTGCATCCTAGAGGTGGGATCTTTATGTCCCTGGAAAGAGGGAGGGAGGAACAGGGTATAACGGTGGGTTTTTAATATAAACCTATGTTATTGTGTCCTTGGGTCTACTAGTATGGCCTTGATGTCAGTTTCATGGAAGGTGCAAGAGGAATTCTCAGTGAGTTCAGAGTCAGGGAGCTTTAGTTCCTGGGATTAGGTTTTTTTAAAATGTAACCTTCTTTTGTAATCCAGATGTCCTAGGACATGAAAACAGCTGAAGTTGCTTAAAGTGAATAATTTCTGTTTTGGAGAAGGTTGAGGAGTCATGGGGAGCAGAGAAAGTATTTAGTCCACCATCCTTTCGTTTACAAAAAAATAAGATCATATCTATAAGTAAATCTCAAAAATTAAAGTTTTAAAAAAATAAGATATTAAGATTTTCTGGGAAAACCTTTGATAAGTCAGTTAAATTTTCACTATCCCAGGCATCTAAGACTATAAGCCACAGAAAAGAAACGAATCTACATTGCTAGAGGAGGTATCCTTGCCTGGGTTCCCTACAACAACGAAATCACAAATTTGGCCCAAAAATTTGTATTGCTATCTTTTGCTTTTTTATATCACCCTCATTTCTAAATATACCAGTCCCCTCATATTTACCCAGAGGATCATCTCTTCTAACAACAATTTAAAAATAAGAAATATTAAAATAAATAAATAAAACCGCAAATAAATAATGAAAAAGCAGCTAAAACGAAAGATGGAAAAACATAATAAACTTGTCTGCCAGTATATGCAATATTCCACTTCTACAGTTCCCCATCTATGCAAAGAGGGGCAGAGAGTACATTTTCTCAATTGCTCTTTGACTATGCCTTTACTTTTTACTAGAAAGCCTGTAATAGCTAAAACGGGACAGCTCTCCAAATACTCAGATATCTCCTCGGTTTGGGGTGTGCTTTTGCTTTGTCTTGAAGAATGACTTTTCCAGGGTGAAGAATTGATTGAGAATACAACCTCAGTTCCCAGTCTGCTCCCAGGCTTCTGACCTACAGTGCTATAAAGTACATAACTATGCCATGCTCATCTTTGGGGTATAATTTACAGCTTGAGAATAATTCAAACATGAACATGGGAAGCTCTTGAACTTTGAAAAATGAAACTACTTCCACAAAGTAATGTTTTATCTGGCATGTGAAGTACAGCTTTGCCTTTCTTCATTTCATTTCAGTCCAGGACAGAAGTATAAGCCAACTGGCTTTGTTTTCAATATTTGAAGTCTGATTGGTTTTACAAATGGAATCATTCCATATTTTTTGAAGACAGATGTGAATATTATTCCACAGCTTCCCCTTCCCTGCACAATATATTCTGTTCTGAATTGACCACTCTGCCCCTCTCAACTCTCTTTCCATGGTTTCTGGCAGGACACATTTCTGAAATATGTTAAATCCTGCAACCTAAAATGTCCACAAGAAATGAAAATCCTTCCTCTTGATCATTTTGGCTTATGCATGAAGATTAAAGGAAATGATGATGGTCTTCATGGCTATTGATCTTAAAGGATTGTGGGGCCCTTTGGGCTGGACACTGAATGGCCCCAGTGGGTATAGGGCAACTACTTAGCTTGTGACTGGAGGCAAAGCTAGTGATGCTCCATAGTGGTGGTCTGAATTCTGTATTCTGATGGTGTGTGTGTGTCTATGTGTGTGTGTGTGTGTGTGTGTGTGTGTGTGTGTGTGTATGTAGCTGTTAAGAGACAGAAAGTGCCTTTTCTCTTTTCTTTCTAACCCTATGGCACTCAGACTGAGAAATCTTAGCAAATATTTGACAACTACCTGGTTAATATGTACTGTGTGGTACAGTAGAGAATAAACTGGCTCTGGATTCAAATCCTGCCACTATCACGTATTGCCTGTGGGAGTATGGGCAGGTCACTTTATTTCAACAGAGCTCAGTTTCCTCATCTGTAAAATGGCATGGTTGGACAAGTTTGCTTCTAAGGTTCCTTCTAGCTCTAAAAGCATGAAAAATTGTATTCACATTTTTTTCATTCAAGTTATCTATGAACAATATGATCACAAGATGGCTAAAGAAAGTGGTGGTCAGTGTGGGACTGAGGTCAGAGTCCTGACTTTGTCCAGGGATCAGTCTACCATCATGGTCAGAGTTCAGCCTGGGGCCATAGTTCAGTCTAGGGCTAGAATAAGCTCTCTCTCTATGACACAGATCAAGTCTCAGTTCCTGGTCAGGTCTAAGTGATCAAGACATATATTTTCAAAGTTTGATAGTAAGCAGAAGCACAAAGTATATAGAAAAAGGCCCTGCCTTGGGAGTCAAGAGGCCTGGGTATATGTTCTTTTGCTTTTAACTAGTCAGATGCTAGATGAGGTACATACCTCTTTGAACCTTGTTCTTCATTTTGATTTGATAAGCAGATAACAATCCCTGTTTCACAGGGCTACTGAGATGCTCTAATGAGAGAATCAGTGTGAAAACATTTTGGAAAAGTCAAAGTGAGAGGAATTGTGTTTAATAATCTCCCTCCATAAGGAAGAGATGAATAGGAGAGTTTGTGATTGTGTGAGTTTGAGTCCAGGTCAAGATGACAGCAACATAACAGGTCAAAGTTATGAAAAAAAATCAATCTATCCAGCTGTTCTGCATCATAAGCATCAGCTCACAGGGAATGGAATACTATAGTTTTCAATTGTTTGTTTGGCAAGGTAGAGACATACTGAGAAAATCACTAAGGGAGGAGAAACATGAAGAGAGCCTGAACTTAGACTGAGATGAAACATATTATATAAGGATGTCATTTGTTTCATCTTTTCCTCTAAACCCCGCTGAAGTCCTTACTCTGGAGGTTTGAGATTGTTATAGTGATGATATTCTTGTTCATCATTCATTCTCAGAGGACCATGACATTGGGGAGGTGATGCCATGACTTGCAAGTGAATTGGATTTAAGTGAGGGAGGGATGTGCAAAGTCACCGGCTTCACTCTCTCCTTGAGAGCCATCTGAGTCCAGTGGAAAGACACAGATCAGGATGACTGGAGATGGCTCTGGATGCAGTGGGAGACCTTGGTCTTTTTAATTTAAGATCTTTAACATGCCTCAGCTTGACTGAGACAAAGTCGGTTCAGTGATTAAGGCTAGGTAAAAAATGAGGCAGAGAATGGTCTTTTTCACCCAGTAAAATAAAATCCATCTGAGAAGGGAAGATCCTCAGGGTTTCTGACCAAAACAGAAACAATTGCTATTTACATTCACTCTGAGTCAATCAGGGCCCAAAAAATGACCAAGGAGGGCTTGGCCTGGGACCTATTGTTTTGGCAAATCAGTGAGAATCAGAGTGATTTGAGTGTGTTTCTTGTAAACAATATGTTGTGGGATTCTGATTTTTAATCCATTCTGTTATCTGTTTCCATTTTATTTGTGAGTTCACCCTATTCCCATTCACAGCAATAACTACTGTTTGTGAATTTCCCATCTTATTTTTATTCACTATTATCCTTTTCAACCTTCCTTTTTATGCTATCTGTATTACATTATCCTCTCCCCTTACCCTCCCATTCCTTATTCTATCCACCTCCTTTATTCTCTCCCCCCACTCTCCTAAATCTTAATCTACACACCCTATTAAAAGTCCCTCCCTTATACTGTCCCCTAGTCCTCTTATTTTTTTGCAAGTTTAGAAGACTTTTATACCCTTTTAGATGTAAATGTTGTTCCCTCTTCCTAAATAAAATATGAGCTAAAACTTAATCTGTAAACATTTTTAAGTCCCATGGTACCACAGAGACCTCACTAGCCAATTCAAGGCACTTTCCTGCCTATAAGATCAGAGATGGGAAACTAATAGGACATGTTTATTCAAGATCCTATAGATACATCTTTGCATCATACTTGTATTGACAAGGGACCTATGTACCCCCATACCAGCTAGAAGGAATAATAAGAGCTTTGCACAACCCTACAGAGGATTGAGACTGAGATACTGCCCACAGGGCTGTCTCTCCTAGGACTACTTTCCCCCACTTATCATAGCCTACAATCTTTGAGACTGCAGTTGCAGTGATAACCTCCCTAGATATATCCTTGATTAACCTATCTTTGGTTGTCTGTGATTGCTCCTGTCCATGCCTAGGTGTCTCTTTTTAGGCCAAATGTCCTCCTTGTTAAGAGTTAAAGTGTGCCTATAATCAAGGCTTATTGTTTTGAACATCAGACCAGTATGGCATTTCTATGAAATATTCTACTGCATTCTAAAAGCAGCTACAATTGCCTATTGTCATGCAAATATTATTCTTATTTTATAGATGAGTAAACTATAGCTCAGAGAGATTAAGTGACTTGTCAAAGGTTACTCTAGCAATGAAAGGCAGGTCTCCTAACTTCAAGCATAACCTTCTTTCTACAGTGCCTTACTAATAAATCATAAGTGTTTTAATTAGCCCTCAGTAGCAATGATGATCAAATAATGAATTTTGCAACATTGTGTTGATTGGTTATAAGAATCTGTCTTCAACATTCCAATTCTACCCACTATTTTCCAAGTGCAATTAAGTGGCCAGTGGGTGAGTATGAATGAATGATTAAGAATTTATTGAGTATTTATGGCCAGATATATGTTAAATGGATGATTCTAAAGTCTGGTGGTAGTATTACATGGGAAGAGAGCACTGGATTTAGAGTTCAAGGGTCAGAGTTAAAAATCCTACTTCGGCTACTTATTATCTGCGTGACCTCAGGCAAATCAGTTTTCTTGTATCATAAGTAGATGATCTCTTCCAGTTCTAATAGTCTATGATTCTACATTGAAATGTTTGTCTTTGAGTATAATAGTTATCTGATAGGTAAAGGCAATCACAGAAATGGGAATTGGACTCAAACATAGATTGGAAAAGCTAGTTGACAGAGACAATCTTGGGATGTCAATAATAGGGAGATGAGTCATTTATTCTCTCTATCTCCACAAACCTTGGACAATTCTTTTACTATTCCTACTTTACCTAAACATCATTCAAATGTTTATTTCTAGGGTCCTTCTAGCTCTGATGGTCTATGACTTTGTAATTATGAATTTTCCCGTTTTCTGTTCAAATTCCCTTTTCTGGAGATATAGTCTTGATTTTCATATATGGCTTCAAAGTGAAGGTTTTGACATTCCTAAATATCCTCAGAAGTATCAGTTCTCTGTGGATAATGTTTTTTTTTTTTAAACAAAAAACCTACACACAGTTAAAAAAATATTTATTTGTTTTTAGTTTTTAACATTTGACATTTGCCTCTATAATATTTGAGTTCTAAATTTTCTCCCTCTTCCTCCAGATGGCATACAATCATATTAAGCATGCCTCTACATTAGTTATGTTGTAAAGCAGAATTAGATCCAAAGGGGAAAAACACACTAGAAAGGAGAGAGAGAGAGAGAAAGAGAGAGAGAGAGAGACAGACAGACAGACAGACCGAGAGACAGAGACAGACAGAGACAGAGAGAGATGGAGAGAGAGAGAGAAACTTCACTTAGCATTCTGATTCTGTAGCTCTTTTTCTGGATGTGGATAGCATTTTCCATCATGAGTCTTTTGGAATTGTCTTATATCCTTGTATTGTTGAGAAGAATTAAATTTATCAAAGTTGGTCATTGCACAATGTTTCTGTATGCATACAGTGTTCTCTTGGCTCTGCTCACTTCACTCAGCATCAATTCATGTAAATCTTTCCAAGTTTTTCTGAAGTCCATCTACTCATCATTTCTCATGGAACAATAGTATTCCATTATATTCATATGCCACAGTTTGTTCAGCCACTTCTCAATTGATGGGCATCTCTTTAATTTCCAATTCTTGGCCACCACAAAAAAAGCTGCTATAAGTAGTTTTGTACATATGGATCCTTTTCCCATTTTTATGATCTCTTTGGGATACAGATTTAGAAGTGGTCTTGCTGGATTAAAGGGCATGCACAGATTTATAGCCCTTTCGACATAGCTCCAAATTGCTCAACAGAATAGTTGGATCCCTTCACAATTCCATCAACAATGCATTAGTGTTCCAATGTCCCCACATTTTCTCCAGCAATTATAATTTTCCTGTTTGTCATGTTAGTTAATCTTATAGGTGTGATGTAATACTTTAAAGATCTTTTAATTTATATTTCTCTAATCCGTAGTGACTTAGAGCATTTTTTTTAATACGATTAAGGATAGCTTTGATTTCTTCCTTTAAAAACTACCTGTTCATATCTTTTGACCATTTAGCAACTGGGCAATGGCTTGTATTCTTATAAATTTGGCTCAGTTCTCTTTATATTTGAAAAATGAGACCTTTATCAGAAACATGCTGTAAATATTGTTCCCCAGCTTTCTGCTTTCCTTCAAATCTGGGTTGCATTGGTTTTGTTTGTGCAAAAACCTTTTATTTCATTATAATTAAACTCACCTTTTTACATTTCATAATGTTCTTTATCTCTTGTTTGGCCATGTAGTCGTCCCTTCTTGATGGATTTGACAAGTGAACTATTACTCTTCTAGTTTGCTTATGTATCACCCTTTATGTCTAAATCATGTACCCATTTTGACCTTATCTTGGTACAGCATGAGATGTTCGTCTATATAGTTCCTGGATTTGTCTTGGCAAGTAGACTCCCAAATTTTATGTTGTCTACATTTACTTTAAATGGAATTTCTCTTTCTATTTCTTGCTGTTAGGCTTTGTTAGTAACATATGAAAAGGTCAATGATTTATATGGGATTATTTTATATCCTGCAACTTTGCTAAAGTTTTTTTGTTATTTCAAGTAGTTTTTTACTTGGTTTTCTAGGATTCTCTTAAGTATACCATCAAATCATCTGCAAAGAGTGATAGCTCTGCTTCTTCATTACCTATTGTAATTCCTTCAATTTCTTTTCTTCTCTTATCGCTAAAACTAAGATTTCTAGTACAATACTGAATAATAATGGTAATAATGGGCATCCTTATTTCACCCCTGATCTTACTGGAAATGCTTTTAGCTTGTCTGCACTCTACATAATGCTTGCTTATGGTTTTAGATGGATGCTACTTATAATTTTAAGGAAAACTCTATTCTTATACTCTAGTGTTTTCAGTAAGAATGGGTGCTGTATTTTGTCAAAAGCTTTTTCTGCATCAATTAAGATAATCATACGATTTCTGTTAGTTTTGTTATAGATGTGGTCAATTATACTGATAGTTTCCCTAATGTTGAACCAATCCTGCATTCCTGGTATAGTGTATTATCTTCATGATAAGTTACTGTAATTCCTTTGCTAATATTTTATCTTAAATTTTTGCATCAATATTCATTTGGGAAATTGGTCTATAAAATTTCATTCTTTGTTTTGGCTCTTCCTAGTTTATTTGTCAATATCATATTTGTACCATAGAAAGTATTTGGTAAGATTCATTCTTTGCCTATTTCCCCAAACAGTTTCTATACTATTGGAATTAGTTGTTCTTTCAGTGTTTGGTAGAATTCATTTGTGAATCCATCTGACCCTAGAGATTTTTTCTTAGGGAGTTCATTGATTACTTTTTCAATTTCTTTTTCTGAAATGATGTTTTTTAATCATTTTATTTCCTCTTCTGTTAATATGGGCAATTTATGTTTTTACAAGTATTCATCCATTTCACTGAGATTGATAGATTTATTGACATACTGTTGGGCAAAATAGCTCCTAATTATTGTTTTAATTTCCTCATTGGTGATGAATTCACCCTTTTCATTTTTGATACTAGTAATTTGGCTTTCTTGCTTTTTTAAAAAATCAAATTAGCCAAAGGTTACTTTTTGGTTTTGTTCATAAACCAACTCTTAGTTTTATTTATTAGTTCAATAGTTTTCTTAATTTCAATTTTACTAATCTCTTTTTTGATATTCAGAATTTCTAATTTTGTATTTAATTTGGGGTTTTAAATTTGTTCTTTTTCCAGTTTTTTTAGTTATCTGGCCAATTCACTGATCTCCTCTTTCTCTATTTTATTCACATAAGCATTTAGAAATACACAGTTTCCCCTAAGAGTTGCTTTGGCTGCATCCCATAAGTTTTGGTATATTGCCTCATTTTTGTAATTCTCTTAGATGAAGTTATTAATTTTTCCTATGATTTGTTGTTTGACCCACTCATTAGAATTAGGTTATTTAGTTTCCAACCACTCTTTACTCTATATTTCCACAGGTCTTTATGACATGTAATTTTTATTGCATCATGATCTGAAAATATCCACTTAATATTTCTGCCTTTATGCATTGGATTGTGAGGTTTTTATGTCCTAGTACATGGTCAAATTTTGTGTAGGTGCCATGAATCACTGAGAAAAAGATATATTCCTTTCTATCCCAATTAAATTTCTCCAGAGGTCAACCATATCTAACTTTTCAAAAATTCTATTTATCTCCTTACCTTTTTTATTGTTTATTTTGTAGTTAGATTTATCCAGTTCTGGGGTGGGGTGGTGTTTGAGTTCTTCCATTAGTATAGTTTTGCTGTTTATTTCTTCCTGTAACTCACTTAACTTCTCCTTTAAGAATTTGTATTCTGTACCACTTAATGCATATATGTTTAGTATTGTTATTACTTCGTTTTCTATGGTACCTTTTAGCAAGATGTGGTTTCCCTCCTTATCTCTTTTAATTAGATGTAATTTTGCTTTTACTTTGTCTGAGGTCAGTATTGCTACTCTTGCTTTTTTTTTTTACTTCAATTGAAGCATAATATATTTTGAGTCTGTGTGTATCCCTCTACTTCAAATGTGTTTCTTATAAACAATATCGTATAGGACTATGTTTTTTAATTCACTCTGCTGTCTGCTTCCATTTTATGGGAGACTTCATCCCATTCATATTCAGAGTTATGCTTACTTTCTGTGTCTTTCCATTCTACCCTCCCCCCACAATTTATGCTTTTCCCTCTCCTTTTTCACTTTCCCTCCTCACAAGTATTTTGCTTCTGGCCACCACTTCCTTCATTCTGTCATCCCTTATATCAGCCCCTCCTGCCCTTTTTTTCCTTTCCCTTTCTACTTCCTATAGTGTAAGATAGATTTCTCTACCCAAATAAGTGTGGATATTATTCTGTTTTTGAGTTAAATCTGATGAAAGTAAGTTTCAAACAGTGCTTGCCTCCCTCCCTCCCTTGTTTCTATTGTAATCAGTCTTTGTGTCTCTATGTGATGTAATTTACCCTTTTCTGTCTCCTCCTTTCCTCTTCTCCCAGTACAATCCTTTTTTTGCCCCTTAATTAATTTTATTTTAATCATCACATCAAAGTCAACTTATACTCACACTGTCTGTCTATGTATACCTGTTTTAAATGTCATAATAAAGATACAGTTCTCAAGCGTTGCAAGTATCATCTTCCCATGTAGGGATGTAAACAGTTTACCTTTATTGAATAATATGTTGGTTTTCTTTTTTCTTTTCTGTTTATCTTTTTATGCTCCTCTTGAATCTTGTATTTGGGAATCAGATTTTCTTTTGAGCCCTGGTCTTTTCATCAGGAAGGTTTTCAATTCCTTTATTTCTTTGAAAGCCCTTCTTCTCCTCTGAAAGATTATGCTCAGTTTTTCTGAATAGTTGATCCTTGCTTATAATCCAAGCTCCTTTGCCTTCTGGAATATTGGAGCCTCCAAGTGATGGCTGCTAGGGGCTCTAGGGGTCTAGCAGCTTACCTGGTGCTGAGCTGGGGTTCTAGTGGTGGTGTCTGGCATGTACAGAGGCCAGGTTGGGTTTTCCTGTGTTTCCCCCATATTGTGCTGAAACTTGGGGAGGTTCAGCTGCTGGAGAATGCCTGCTGGCCTCTCTCCAGGGGCTCAGGATCAACTGCCACTGGCGTATTGGGACACTCCCTGTCCTGGAATGTGCTCCCTTCTATATTAGTGAAATGGACCTTTCTTGCTGATCCTCCAAATTTCCTGGGCTAAGAGATTGCTCCACCCCATCTTTCTACTGCCTCCACTCTTCAGGATTTTTCCTGGGTGTGATATTTTCTGGTTTTGTTTTGTTTTTTTTAAGAGATCAAAAAGGGAAAATGACAGCAATTTACTACTTACCCTGCTATCTTGGCTCCTGGAAGTCTCTCCAACCTCCCCCCCATTTTTCCAAAGCTTATTAAATCCATGCCTTTATAATCCCAAGAAGGGGATTGATATATTTTTAAAGGCAGGTTCCCTTCTCTTGGAGATTTGATGTGCCCTGTAAGTATGATTTAACTTTCTTGAGATTGATCACTTGCCTAAAGATAGAAGGAAGAACATGATAAGCTCTTCAGGTCCCTTTCAGTGCAAGGATTTCTAGAATTGTTTCCAGATCTCTGATAAGGTCCCTCCCAGCATCTTTGTTTTTTTCACAGGTGGGGATAGGCAGTCCATTTTCTCCTATTACAGATTCAAGAATGAGACTTTTCAGGATTTAAGTCTGTAACACAACCATTGTTTTTGTTTACTGTAGTTCAAGCCCTCACCTTGGGTTATTCTGACCTTCACTCCTGTTCTCATGCTGCTGAAGAAAGTTGTAGATAATCACAAAACCACCCTGCCTAGTTCACTACAAATTTATATTATGTGATTTCATGTCAGTCCTAACAAAAGGTAATCCTTTTATACTTTCCTAATCTATGGTCTATCTTTCTCACCTCAGAAACTTTTTCAAACCTTTTCATTCTCCATCAAAACTCCCATCGCCACTTCTTTCCCCATCTTCAGCTAAGAACCTTGTTCATACTTCACACACACACACACACACACACACACACACAATTCCATTTGCTGAGAGCTTATTCTTTTCCCTTCCTCATCTCAGATTACTCAGTTATCCCCCTCCTCCCCATCTGATCCTTCACCTTTGTCTTACATGAAGAGATGTACTTTCACCTTGCCTTGGTAAATCTCACTACATGCACAAATAATCCTACTACTTCCTGTCTTCTCCAACAGATTGCCTACTCCATCATCCCTTCTTATTGTTCAGCCATACCTGACTTTTCATGACCCCATGGACCACACTTTCTCTGGGGTTTTCTTGGGAAAGATAATGGGGTGACTTGCCATTTCTTTCTCCACTGTATTAGGGCAAACAGAGGTTAAGCAACTTGCCCAGTGTCACACAAATAATAAGTGGTCTGATGCTGGATTTAAACTCAGGTCTTCCTGACTCCAGGCCCAGTACTCTGTACACTGAACCACCTAGCTGCCTCTATCATCCCTATTCTCTCACTCATCTTCAATTTCTCCCTGTTTGCTGGCCTCTTCCTTGCTACCCACATATATATCCATGTCTTCCTCATCCTTAAAAAAAAAAAGCACTTACTTGACCCTTTCATCTTGCTTTCATTCTATATCTTTCCTCCTTTTCCTGGATAAATTCTTTGAGAAAGCCATCTACAATTGGTGTATTTTATTTCTTTTCTCTCACTTTTTTCTTAACTCTGCAGTCTGGCTTCCAATTTCATCATTCAAGTGAAAATGTTCTCTCCAAAGTTATCATTAATCACTTAATTGCTTTATCTAATAAGCTTTTCTCAATTCTCATCCTTCTTGACCACTCTATACCCTTTGACATGCCCATCACTCTCTTCTCCTTGGTACTCTTTTCTTTCTAGATTTTTGTGACATTTATTTCTTCTGGTTTTCCTCCTAACTGCATGAATGCTCTTCCTCATTCTCCTTTGCTGGATCTTCATCCAGGTCATGCTATCTAATCCTGAGTGTGCCACAATTTTTTGTCCTGAGCCCTCTTCTCTCACTATACTATTTCATTTTGTGATGTCATGATACTGATACTAATTATTATCTCTATGCAAATGATTCTGAGATCTCTTTATCCAGCCTCAACTTCTCTTATAAACTCTAATCTCCTATCTCCAATTACTTATTGAATATCTTAGACTGGATGTCCTATAGATCATCTTATATGCCATATATTCCAAATTGAATCAATTGTCTTTCCTCCAAAATTCATCTTTCTCCATAGCTTCTCATCATCCTCCCAGTCATTGATATTCACTGCCTATAAGTCTTCTTTGACTCCTCCTTCTATTATATTCTCTATATCAGATCTGTAACCAAGTGTTTTCAATTGTACCTTCACAACATCTCCATTTCTCTCCTCTGATATTGCTCCCACACTGGTGTCCTCATTAACATATGATTGAACGTTGCAGTAGCCTACTGGCTCTTCCTCTCTGTCTCAGTTCTTCCCTACTCCCATCCATCCTCCACACAGCTATCAAACTGATTTTCTACAAACATAGATCTTACCGTTTCAACCCATATTCAGTAACTCTAATGACTTTCTATGACCTAGAGGTAATATATTATAATATGGTAGGTATATCCTAAAGGATCAAATTTAAAATCCTCTGTTAAGCTTCTAAAGTTCTTTAGTTTTCTTATTCTTTACTCTCCTCCAAGTACTCTGGAATCCAGTGATGTTGGCCTCCTTGCTGTTCCTCATACAAGACCCTGTATCTCCTCATTCGGAGCATTGTCACTGGTTCTCCACCATGCCAGGAATATTCTTCCTTCTCATATCCATTTGCTTCCCTGACTTACTTCAAGACTCGGTTGAAATCCCACCCTTTGCAAGAAGTCTTTCCTTCTTAATGTTAGTTTCTTCCCTCTGAGATTACCTCCAAGTCATTCTGTATATAGCCTGTTTATACACAGATCCAGTTCATCAGATGCCTATGAGAACTTGCTTTGTGTTTCCATTAGATTGTGCTCCTTTGAGGCTAATGTCTATCTATTGCCTTTCTGTACATTCCCAGCAGTTGGTGAAGTACTTGGCCTATAGAAAGTGCTTAATACATGTTTGTTGACTTAATTTGACTCCCATTAAAAATTCCAAAATGGGACCTTTAGGATTTTGAGTCTATAGCTCTAGATCTTCCATGTTTTTTCATGGAGATTCTTTTTCTGCCCTTATAGTGATTTTCCTTGGAGTGGTTTATGGTTGATGGTGACATTAGCAGAGTTACCACACATCTATATGGGAAAATGTATTGTTTTGTTTGTGAAAGGAAATGTTCAAAATAGGACAATGAGTTCAGTTGATGGCATCTTCCCTTGGAGTGTGGACATATCAATTTGCACCTTATTGAAAGGATGCAAAAGATACCTCCTATTTAGGGGTCAGGGACTATAGTTATTCTAAAGATGAAATGGTTGGTTTGGACTCTTGGAACACGAAGTATTGTGGAAGGAGTCACTCTTCCATACCAGACTATAAAAGAGGGACTTCTTTGAGACTCTTTTCACATTTTCCCTTCTACCTCTCTTTCACTAGGATACTGAGAGTGCAGAAGATGTAGGTTTGGGGGGGGGGAGGGAGCAGAAAGAGGCAACCCTACTAAGAACCATTAATAGTCACTTTTAAAGGATCCATAAAAGTGATAGACATTTCATTACTTCTCTGGCTAGGACCATATGAGTTCCTGAGTTCCCACCCTTTCATGACTCTAGGTTTACAGTCCTAGAATTTGGCTTTCCAGTCAGAGAAGGGAGAATTACTGGGTACTTCTAAACTCAAGATTGCTTCTTAGGTAATACCAAGCTCAAAATTTTGTGTATCCAACCTCTTTTTTCAAAGAATAGGACTATTCTAAGTAGAATGCTCCTTACAGAGAGAAGAGGAATGTTATTTGTACAGTGTATGTCCAATAAAAAAAAGAGATTGCCTGTATAGTAGCCATCAAATATGTGTCCCTTCCTGCGAGTAATTCAAAACACAAGGTAGCACTATGGATTTTGAGGGTGGGGAACTATGTAGAAACTTGTGAGAAAGTTTTGATTGTTTATGAACTATTTACATATTTATCGAATTTGTTTATGGGCTTCTATGGGGTGAAATAAAGGCTTTTCTGAAACTAATAAATGCACTTATTATTGTTAGTGCTTGTATAGGTTCTGCTTCATCTTTTTACCTACATCTGTGGAAACCTGGATAGAAGCCATATTTAAAAGTTTATGAAAAGTAAACTCTGGGAACAAAACAAGTCAAAGAGAGAGTGATCTTTTAATGCCACCCCAAGTTTGAACTCTCTCTGTATATGACTGAAGAATCTGGTTCTGGGACACAAATTATATAACCCCCACTGAAATCCCCTGAGTTACGTTGAGTATAGGAAAATTAAGACCTTCATTATGCAAAGGAGAAGGAAGGGGAGAAGAATTGTGTTTTTTTATACTTCTTTGAGAATTCTTTCCCAGAGCCATTATTTATAATAGATACTTAACAAGCACTCATTGAATCAAGTTGGAACTTTCCTGTGACATGAATTTAATCCCATTTTATATATGAGGAAGCTGAGGCGTAGAGATGGTGAATTAACTGCTGAAGTTTACGTAACCAGTAGAGTAGCTGAGCTGGTACCTGAACTGGGATTTGAACCCAGATCCATTAACTCCAAATCCAGTGCTATTTGCACATAGCCCAGTGTTTGCTTGTTTTCTCTGAAAATCAAGAGAGTTATTCTAGAGACCATTTATTAGATGCTTCTAAATTAAGTTAATGCACCCTTTCTTCCTGAAGGTGATATTAGAGCATGATGAGCAAAATTTAAGAAATAATAATCACTTTGGAATTGAGAATTTCCTTTTACACCTGGAGGAATGTTCTTGAATGTATAAATGGAGCAAGTTCCCTTGTTATAATTCTTCCCAAATAAGAAAATGCAGATGAAGCATTAGGGGTATCCTCTCCACAATGAACTACGAAAGAACCTTGACATTCACCAGAATCTAGTTTATTTTGGGGAGTGATCATATTAAACATTGGAAATTGAAATTTACTAGATTACTTAAAGAAGTCCTAACCTAATTTGCTTCCTTTTGTGATTCAAAGAGCCCTCCCTGCATTTAAAAGGCAAAGTATAATTTTTTTATAATGTTATTTTCTATTCAGTACAAATTTCCATATTAAAATGTGAATAAAGAATAAATGGGAACTGACTAAAAAACTGAACAAACATTGAATGAGTGTAGCAAGGAATGGAATATATGAGGCAGAAGAGGCCATTATAGGAGGTGGTCCTCTATGCTTCCCCAGGGGCTCATAGAAAATACATGAAGAAAGAAGATTAAAAGAATACTTAGAGGACAGACACTAGCACCTTGAAAATTGTCAACAGTGATTTATTTGGAATATTATTTTCTGTGGAGTTTTCTATTTTGTCCATCTTTCTCTGGCTAATGGTAGTAAGCAGCCCTCCTCCATTATTTTCTTTTTCTTCCATCTTCCTCTTTAAAATCAAACCCTCTATCTGATTAGGGTCACCTTTCCTGGATGTCAGTATTAATACTAGGGCCATAGATCTGGAAGGAATTTTAGAGATCATCTCTGAGGTCCTTTTCCCCCTAAGGACTGATTTAAGTATATTCCAAAAATTTTGGGATGTTGTCTCATTATTGTCCTTATTTTTAATCAAATTCTCTATCTTTTTAAAAAATTTTTTCTTTGATGTATCAGTTCTTTAGGGTTAAGTTATTTAGTATCCAGTTGATTTTTTTTAAATACTTTTTTTAACCATCTTTTACTTAATATAATTCTTATTGTCAGAGCAGCTAGATGGTTCAGTGGATAGAGTGCTGGGCCTGAAGTCAAGAAGACTCATCTTCCTGAGTTCAGATCTAGCCTTAGACATTTACTAGCTGTATAACCCTGGGCAAGTCATTTAACCCTGTTTGCCTCAGTTCTACATCTGTAAAATGAGTTGGAGAAGGACATGGCAAACCACTCTAGTATCTTTGAAAAGAAAACCCTAAAATAGGGTCACAAAGACTCAGACATGATTGAATTCTACATGCTTGAATAAACAATGTTTTCTATTTGCAGTCCATCTCTTCCAGCTTCTCAGGGCTTTGCTTCATCTCACTACCACTTGCTGTGCTTCAAAGAGTTTATTCTGAGCTATAGTTTGGGAACCTGACAAGATCTTTTAGCTGTAGTCAGTTACTTCCTCGACTGACCACAGCTAGGATGGGTCCCGAGAGGGAGGATTCTCCTGCAGACACCCTCTGCTTCACCCAAACTGGTCCCTTCACCAGTTCCCCCAAAGAGCTAGAGCTTAAGGGACAATGTACCACAGTGGAAAGAACTTTGGGGCAGAAGACAGGTCATGGGGTTTTAGTTCCGACTTTGCCACTGACTACCTGGGTAACCTTGGGTCACAATCTCATTGAGCTTCAGTTTCCTCATCTGTAAAATAGAGACAATCATCCTTGTTCTGCAATCATTAATTCAGTTCAATTTAACAAGCATTTAATAGATATTTATTATTTCAAGGTACTGCAATAGGTTTTGGGTATATAGAGGGGAAAACCTATCTTCCAGGAACTTGTATGTCAATATCAATAATAATGATCAATATCAATAAGATTGGAGGCATAAAAACACTTTGTAAATTGTCAGTGATTTGTAAACTGAGAATTCTTCATCATTTAAATGGGCCTATGAACTACTTGAAGTAGATTCAGGGGCAGGGAACATGTGACCTCAAGGCCACATGTGGCCCTCTAGGTCCTCAGGTGTGGCCCTTTGACTGAATCCAAACTTCACAGAACAAATCCCCTTAATAAAAGGGTTTGTTCTATGAAACTTGGACTCATTCAGAAGACCACACCCAACTTTCAGTTGTGAGGTTCACAACCTGTCTGGGCCTTCTCATCCTCTGGGGCTTAGATATGTGTTCTCCCATAAATCCTTCCCAAGCGGTCCAACCAACATGCTAGGTCTTCTAACATTGGATACCAGTGAAATATATAGAGCTGTCTCACTATTAACCTTCATCACTCTATATGAACATTTAAGTTAATCAATCAATAAGGAACTGTTAAGAACTTTCATGGCATGATGGAAAGAGCACTGGCCTCTGAGCCAGCAAGACCTAAGTTAAAGTCCTGACTCTGATGAGCTATTTGACCTTGACAGTCATTTGCTGTCTCACTACCTAGCCAACTCTCTCAAGACTATAAGTTGCAGAGAAGGTGGTAACTTGCATTGGTAGAGGTAATTTCCTCACCTGGAAGTTCTCCATGCTAGTAAAATCACAGATTGAGACTGTGCTTATTTTATATAAATATAAGTATACTTACATACACATACATATGTAATATACTTACATACACATTACATATGTAATGCCTACAATAAGCATTATCCTAGGTGCTGAAGATACAAAGATAAAAATAAGAGTAGAATGCTTTTAAGAAACTTACATTTTATTGGGGAATGGGTGAGAATAGATTATAACCATATACAAATGTACAAAATCAATTCCAGGTAGTTAAAGACTGAAAGAGAGACAGACAGATAGAGACAGAGACAGTAGCAGTTGGAAAACAGTAAAGACTTTATGTAGAAGATGTTAAATAACTTTTTCTGGGCTTTTTACACTGTTTCATGCATATGATTTGTTACAGGAAAAAATGTTTCCTACTAGTTATGCATGTGGCCTTTTACTAATCGGTTTATTTGAAGACTGTGGTATTCACACTTCACATAAAGATACAGTATCTCCCAAAGAATATGATACTAAAAACATGGTGTTTGAGTCAGGAAGAAACTTGCATTCATAAAAAGCACAGTGTAGGTGTGAATTCCCAAATTTGGGGGATGCATTTTTATTGTTACTGCCACTAACTTCTGGAGCCAGAGCACACATCTGCAATGTCTATTAAAGTTGATCTATACATCAAAGGACAAGCTCAACAGGCTGGCCATCCAACTGCATGTCTTAGTGTTGACCATAAGTATTCTTTATCTAATTGATTTTCCTGTGAGAATTATTAGCCTAATTTTTCTAACTGATTATGTATTTCACTTGGGAAGCTTCATAATGTTCCAGACCTTGATGCAACCAGCACAATAGTGCCTGCAGACAAGAGTGGCTGAAGGTCTTGGTAATCTATTAGAAATCCCCCTTCCTCTTTAGCTCTTTCCTAGACATCCTCCACGATGGCATGATGGTAGTCAACCCCTTTAGCAAGTATGTACATCCCTGTTTTATACCTCAACCAATATTAAAAATCAAGAAATTATTGTAGTTTTACTATTATTGATGGAGAAATAGTTTTTTTAGAACTATTGGCAGATTTTTCATTTTTCACCCATTTGTTATCTTTCTTCCAAGTTCATTCTCAGATTTTGATTTTCAAACCAAACTATCTGCAAAATGAATTTTCCATTTCATATTTTTAACTTTAAAAAATGAAGTTATTAAAATGCTCCAAATCATTAATTTTAAGAGCAAAGCAAATTAATGCACCTCTGAGCTTCTACCTATAACCATTAAGTTGATAAAATTGACCCCAAAATGGAAAATGACAGTTTAGCCCTGGGTTTAAATGTGAATAATTTGCACATCTCTTCTTATTGGTGGAAAGAATTATGACTCAACACTGAATCTTCAGTTATCTGGAGAGCCTGGGAGAAGAGACACCATTTTCTTACTTTCTACTTAGCGAGAGGACCCACATGGTTCCAGTCTCTCTTTAAGGAGAAACACAGGGAGAAAGATTTGGGAAGCAGCAGATGTGTAAAGGAGCCAGACTTTCAACATGCCCTTGACTTCTAGCTTACATCCTTAGAGAATTTAAGGAATTGCTCTTTGGGTAAGATAGAGAACTATCTCTCTCAGATAAGTTGAGTCCTCATTCTCAATTAGAAGATGGTTATCCTTTTATGTATTCTCTGGTATATTATTGTCTGTATAATTTTTCTTATTTCTGGTTGCCATCAGCTTAGGTGAATGATTTTGCTCATGATTCACTATTTATGACAGTGTTTTGTGTAACTGGCATTTGTTGAGAAGGAACAATGTTTTTGAATATTAGCCATACCCCTTCATCTTTAAGTGATAGTGGCCAGGGAAACAGCTTGAACCTAAGAACAAAATCATTACCCCTAAATTAGAAATATTAAGGAGGCCTGTAGGTATGATTTAAACCATATACCCATTTTTCTGAGGAGAAGAGAGCAACCAAACTTATGACCCAAATCTTCTGTTGTGCTTTAAGCAGTTTTCAGTCCCTCTTGGAGAGTGCTGGGTGAAATTCCAAAGATATCTTATGCACACTTTCCTACTGTATTGATTAAAGAGGTTTGAGAGACACAGTTTCTGGGCAATTTAATAATTTTATTAATAGGGTCATCAGATTATTAATAAAAGGGTGGTCATTTGTCTATCTCTCTTAGACAATGTTAGGCCCCAAGACAATCATGGGGAGGGCTGATTGTTCATATAGCCTTCCAATGAGGGACTCATTTTGTTTCTCATTGTGTCACCCTTGAACAGAGAAAATATCTCTATACCAGACCACTCCCAGTCTTGAGTTATCTAGACAAAAAGATCTGTCTCTATCCAATCTAGAGTAAAATGCAATGGGGGCAGAATTCAATAGAAGACAGAATGTGGCAGATTTCCAACCCAGGAGAGACTGGAAGGTCAGTGAGAAAGATCTGTTGCACGGGGCTGGAGGAACACAGAGCACATAGTCTGTACTAGCACAGACTCCACCAAAGGAAAGCCAAGCAAGAAGCCCCAGGCAATCGGAAGCAGGAGCAGCACTGAGAATTCTCAAACATATCAGCCCAAGATGGGAGTACAGTGGAAGTGAGTGAGAGAGAACCACAGAACTTCAGGGAATTGCAGCAGTTGCTCCTGTGATTATCAGCCTATAAATTAAATGTCTGTAAGTCACCTACTTGAACTTCCAGGAGCCAAGATGGAGGAGTTATTGGTGAATGCTCTACCCTCCCCTCATTGACCTTCAAAAACTCAGAGAATATTTCCCCAGGAAAAATCCTGGAACAGTGGGATCAGCCAAAGAGGTTAATAGTCTCTTTATCCGTGAGGCTAGGAAAATCACAAAAGGGGTCGCTCTTGCTGTGCCTGAAGCAGACTGGTGCAGGACCAGAGCTTTCCCAGACAACCCCACCTCAGTGAACTGGGAGGAGATCCTGAACCCCAGGGAGGCAGAGCCCTAAATCATCAACATTAGGATCCCAGGTGTGCCTCAGCACAGCCAGAGGAATAGGGAAAACACTAGTGCAAACACTAACTTACCAACCACTGAGCCTGCCTGTGCTCAGGAGAGGAGATCTCCTGTGGACACACCACAGCTCCCCCACACTTAATACAACTAGTTCCAGTGTAACTCTAGGAAAACTCAGAAAGACTTAACCTGGCTTCTGCTTTGGTACATCAGCCAGCTCAGCATCAGGTAAGCTACAACATTCTAGCTTCTAGCTGAAAGAACCAGAGGTCACACTGCACAAATATTCAAGTTCTAAGCACAATAATGATGGGACAGAGCCCTCTGTTTCCCCAGAAGCAGAGATCAACTTTAAAAGCCAGAAAAAGGGTGAGTATCATGAGCAAGAAGCAAGCCAGAAAAGATAAGACTATAGAATCTTTCTATGGGGATAAGGACCAAAAGATGAATATGAAAGAGGTAAGTATTGAGACTGTACTCCCATCTGAAACTTCAGAAGGGAATTTGAACTGGTCTCAAGTCCAAAGAGCATTCCTGAAAGAGCTCAAGAAGAATTTTAAAAGCCAAATTAGGGAAGTGGAAGAAAAACTGGTCAATGATTTTAAAAATATGAAAAAAAATGAAACAATTTAAAAGGAAAATTGAAATAATGGAAATGGAAACACAAAACCTAAGTGGGAAAATTGGACAAATAGAAAAGGAAGTAGAAAAACTAATTGTAGAAAATAACTCCTTCAAAGGAACAGTTGGAGATGGAAAAGGACATGCAAAGGTTAACTGAAGAAAACAATTTGATAAAAATTGGAATTGGGCAAGTAGAAGGTAATGACTTTAAGAGTCATCAAGAATCAGTCAAACAGAATCTAAAGAATGAAAAGATAGAAGAAAATGTAAACTATCTAATTGGAGAAACAACTCACCTAGAAAATAGATCCAAGAGAGAAAAATCTAAGAATTATTGGTCTAACAGAAAGCCATGATGAAGAAAACAGCCTGGACAACTTCTTCCAAGAAATCATCAAGAAAAATTGCCCAGAAGTTCTAGATCCAGACAGCAAAATCGTCATTAAAAGAACCAACTATTCACTTACTGAAAGGGATCACAAACTAAAAACACCGAGGAATATTATTGTCAAATTCCAGAACTATCAAGTGCAGGAGAAAATACTGCAGGCAACCAGAAAGAAACAATTCAAATATCAAAAAATTACCATCAGGTTCAAACAGGACTTTGCAGCTTCTACATTAAAAGATCAGAGGGATTGGAATATGATATTCTGCAAGCAAAGGAGCTAGGACTACAACCCAGGATCAACAACCCAGGGAAGTTAAGCATAATATTTTGGGCAAGAAGATGGATATTCAAACAAATAAGGGATTTCCAGACTTTGCTGATAAAAAGGCCAGAGCTCAATATAAAATTTGATCTTCACACACAAGTCTCAAGAGAGGCATAAGAAGGTAAACAGGGGGAAAAAAAAACTTGTTATTCCATATGGGCAAACTGTTTACATCCCTATAAAGGGAGATGATATTATTAACCTTGAGAATTGTATGTTTATCAAGATATATAAAAGGGATATACATAGATAGAGGGAGTGGGTATAAACTAAATGATGTGATGATAAAAATGTGATTTAAGGGTGCGAAGGGATTGTAATGGGAGATGTGAAAAGGAGGAGGCAGAAAAAGGTAAATTACATCACAGGAAGAGGCACAAAAATATATTACAGTAGAGGAAAAGAGGGGAGGGAGATGAGCATTGTTTGAGAGTTATTCTCATCTGATTTGATTCAAGGAGGGAAGTACAAACTCATTTAAGTATAGAAATCTAACTAGCTCTACAGACATTAGGAAGGGAAAGGGGAAAGAAAAGGGAGGGGAGGTTGAAAGGGAGGGAAGAAGTTATAAGGGAAAAGGGGAGTAAAGGGAGGGGGCAGAAAGAAGGGAGAGAAAACTGAGGAAGGCAGTGGTCAAAAATTAAAACTATTGTGGAGGGGAAGGGAGAACTAAAAGCATAAATGGGGAGGAAAGAGGATGGAGGGAAAGACACAGTAATCATAACTGTGAATGTGAATGGGATGAACTGTCCTATAAAATGGAGACAGATAGCAGAATGCATTAAAAAACATAACCCCACAATACATTGTTTACAAGAGACACATTTGTAATGGGGAAATGCACAGAGGGTAAAGGTAAAAAGTTGGAGTAGAATATATTGTGCTTCAGCTGATAAAAGAAAGGCAGGGGTAGCAATCCTAATCTCGGACAAAGCAAAAGCAGAAATAGATCTAATCAAAAGAGATAAGGAAGGAAAATATATTCTGCTTAAAGGCACCAGAGAGAATGAAGCAATAACATTACTAAGCATATATGCTCCAAGTGGTAGAGCATTCAAATTCTTAGAGGGGAAATTACAGGAGTTACAGGAAAAAATAGACAGCAAAACTATACTAGTGGAGGATCTCAACCTCCCCCTCTCTGAACTTGATAAATCTGACCTCATAATAAACAAGAAAAAAGTTAAGGAGGTGAATAAAACTCTGGATAAGTAGATATAATAGATCTCTGGAGAAAACTGAATGGAGATAGAAAGGAATACCCTTTTTTCTCAGTGGTACATGGCACATGTACAAAAATTGACCATGTACTAGGGCATAAAAACCTCACAGTCCAATGCAGAAAGGCAGAGATAGTCAATACATCCTTCTGAGATCACAATGCAATAAAAATTATGTGTAATCAAAGGTCATGGGAAGATAAACCAAAAATTAATTGGAAACTAAATAATCTAATACTAAAGAATGAAGAGGTTAAACAACAAATCATAGAAACAATCATCAACTTCATTCAAGAGAATGACAATAATGAGACATCCTACCGAATCTTATGGGATACTGAAAAAGGGATACTAGGGGAAGTTTTATATCTTTGAATGCTTACATGAATAAAAAAAGCAAGAAGAGATCAATGAATTGGGCATGCAGCTAAAAAAGCTCAAAAAAGAACAAATTGAAAATCCTCAAGTAAATACCAAATTAGAAATACTGAAAACTAAAGAAGAGTTTAATAAAATTGAAGTTAAGATAACTATTGAAATAAAAAATAAAACTAAGAGTTGGTTTTATGAAAAAAACAATAAAATTGTTAAACCTTTGGTCAATTTGATTTAAAAAAGAAAGAAAAAAACCAAATTACTAATATCAAAAATCAAAAGGGTGATTTCACCTCCAATGAGGAGTAAATTAAAACAATAATTAGAAATTACTTTATTCAACTGTACACCTATAAATTTGAAAATTTAAGTGAGATGGATGAACAGTTTAAAAAATGTAAACTGCCCAGATTAACAGAAGAGGAATACTTAAATAACTCCATGTCAGAAAAAGAAATTAAACAAGCCATGAATGAACTCCCTAGGAAAAAATCTCCAGGGTCAGCTGGATTTAAAAGTGAATTCTATCAAATATTTAAAGAACAGTTAATTCTAATACTATATAGACAATTTGGGAAAATTGGGGGAGACCTACCAAATTCTTATTGTGATACAAATGTGGTCCTGATACCTAAACCAGGAAGAGCCAAAACAGAGAAAGAAAATTATAGGCCAATTTCTCTAATGAATATAGATGCAAAATTTTTAAATAAGATATTTGCAAAATGAATACAACAACTTATCATGGCGGTAACACATTATGATCAGGTAGAATTTATGTGCCAGGCCAGTTCAATAATAAGAAAACTATCAGCATTATTGATCGTATCAACAACAAAACTAATAGAAACTATATGACTTTCTTAATAGTTTCAGAAAAAGCTTTTGACAAAATACAGCACCCATTCCTATTGAAAACACTAGAGAACATAGGAATAAATGGAACTTTCCATGAAATGATAAGCAGTATCTATCTAAAATCATCAGTAAGTATTATATGCAATGGGGATAAGCTAGTTGCATTTCCAGTAAGAACAAAGTGAAACAAGGATGTTCATTATGACCACTGCTATTCAATATGGAACTAGAAATACTAATTTTAGCAATAGGAGAAGAAAAAGAAATGGAAAGAATTAGAATAGGCAAAGAAGAAACTATATTATCACTCTTTGTAGATGATATGATGATATACTTAGGGAATCCCAGAGAATCAAATGAAAAACTACTTGAAATAATGAACAACTTTGGCAATGTTGCAGGTTACAGAATAAACCCAGATAAATCATCTGCACTTCTATATTTTACTAACAAAGCTCAACAGCAAGAGATAGAAAGAGAAATCCTATTTAAAGTAACTATAGACACTATAAAATATCTGAGAGTCTACTTGCTAAAACAAACCCAGGGACTATATGAACACAATTACAAAAGACTTTTCACACAAATAAAGTCAGATCTAAGTAAGTGGAAAAACATCAGTTATTTGTGGGTGGGCCAAGCTAATATAATAAAAATGACAATCCTACATAAATTGTTTATTCAGTGCCATACCAATCAAACTACCAGATAATTATTTTCTAGAGTTAGAAAAAATAATATCAAAATTCATCTGGAAGAACAAAAGGTCCAGAATATCAAGGGAACTAATGAAAAGAAATGTTAGGGAAGGTGGCCTAACATTCCCAGATCTCAAACTGTATTATAAAGCAGCAGTCACCAAAACCACTTTGTACTGGCTAAGAAATAGAGGGGTAGAGCAGTGGATTAAGTTAGATACTCAAGACACAACAGTCAATGAATATCGCAATCCACTGTTCGATAAACCCAAGGACCCCAGCTTTTGGGATAAGAACTCACTGTTTGACAAAAATTGTTGGGAAAACTGGATAACAGTGTGGTGAAAACTGGGCATAGACCAATGCCTGACATCATACACAGGAATAAAGTCTAAACACATACATGATCTAGGTATAGATACTGATACTGTGAACAAATTAGGGGAGCAAGAAATAGTGTATTTGTCAGATTTATGGAGAATGGAGACATTTTTTACCAAAGATAAGACAGAGAACGTTGGGAAGTGTAAAATGTATAATTTTTATTACACTAAATTGAAAAGTTTTTGCACAAATAAACCCAATGCAACCAAGATTAGGAGGAAAGCAGAAAGCTGGGAAAGAATTTTTTCAACTAGTGTCCATTGAACTAGCTTTCATTTCTACAATATATAGAGAACCGAGTCAAATGTCCAAGAATACAAGTCATTCCCCTACTGACAAATGGCCAAAGGATATGAACAGGCAATTTTCAGAGGAAGAAATCAAAGCTATCTATAGTCGTATGAAAAAATGTTCTGAATCACTTGATTAGAAATATGCAAATCAAAACATCTCTGAGATACCATATCACACCTATGAGATTAGCTAACATGACAAAACAGGAAGATCATAAATGTTGGAAAAGATGTGGAAAAGTTTGAACAATGAATTCATTGTTGTTGGAGCTGTGAGCTGATCCAACCATTCTGGAGAGCAAATTGGAATTATGCCCAAAGGGCTACAAAAATGTGCACACCCTTTGACCCAGCAATACTGCTTCTAGCCTTGTATTCCAAAGAGATCATAAAAATGGGAAAGGTTCCCATACGTACAAAAATATAGTAGCTCTCTTTGTGGTGGCCAAGAACAGGAAATCAAGGCGATACCCCTCAACTGGGGAATGACTGAATAAATTATGGTATATGCATGTAATGGAATATTATTTTGCTATAAGAAACGATGGACAGGAAGACTTCAGAGAGGCCTGGAAGGACTTATGTGAACTGATGCTGAGTAAAAGGAGCAGAACTTTGCACACAGCAACAACAACAGTGTGGAAGGAATTTTTGTGGTAAACTTAGCCCTTCACAGCAATGCAAGTACCTAAAAAATTCCCAGTAGACTCTTGAGGCAAAATGCCTTCTACATCCAGAGAAAGAACTATGAAACTGGAATGCAGAATAAAGCAAACCATTTTCTCTTGTGTTATGTTATGTTTTGTTTTGTTTTATGATTTCTCCCATTCATTTTAATTCTTCTATGCAACATGACTAAGGGAAAAATGTATTTAATAAGAATGTATGTGAAGAACTTATACAAGATTGGATGCCATCTTAGGGAGGGTTTGGGGTGGCGGACAAAGGAGGGAGGGGGAAGGGAAAAAATTTCAGATATATAGAAGTGATTGTAGAAAACTGAAAACAAGTAAAATAATTTTAAATAAACACAATGGGCTTCCCCACCTTAGATTAAATTTCTCATAAGGTTGGGTGGAATCTGATCAAGATCTGGAGATCTCATTATAAATAATGTCCTTCAAAAGACTGAATTTTTTAAAATCAGGAATTTGGTAGAAGGGGAGAACCTGTGACTCTTCCCAAGATATTGGTTATTAATAATCATTTCTCTCACCATCAGTTGCATGTAGACAAAACTATGTGGACCTACACATATTCTTCATGAATTACACGCATCTTACAACAAATTTCAGAGGGGGCTTCAGAAAATCATCCAAATTATACACTATTGGTACAACTGAGAATTTTTTTCCAGTCACTCTGGAAAGCAATTTGGGACTGCCCCCCAAAGTTACTAAACTAGGCATACCATTTAACTTAGCAATAAAACATTACGCCTATGTACCTAAAGAGATCAAAGAAAGGAGGAAAATCCATATATTCAAAAAACAGTTAGCATACTTAGTGGCAACGAACTAGAAACCAAGATGGTCCCATCAACTAGGGAGTGGCTGAACAAATTGTGGTATACGGATGTAATGAAATGCTATGTTGTAAGAAATCACAAAAGGGATGACTTAGAACAATCTGGGAAGACTTGTATGAACTGATACTGTATAAAGTGGGCAGAAACAGAATAAATTATACAGTGACAACAATGTAAGGAAAAACAACTTTGAAAAAACGTAAGAACTCTGATCACCACAATGCCCAACCATGACTCCAGAGCTGGTGACAGACCAAGGTACTGAAAGAAGCATGACAAGTTTTAGATATGGACACTGTGGGAATTTGTTTTGTTAGACAATGCTTGTTTTTAAAGGACTTTATTTTTATTTTTTTTTCTTTTTCCAGTGGAAGAAGAAAGGCGAGACAGATAGGAAATACCTTTTTATTCATTAAACATATAATTAAATTTTAAAAATAAAACAAAGTTGTTCTGTCCATAATTATCCAGTATCCTTCCTAGTAAGGTTTGTTAAACAGAGTCATAACTAGGGTAGAACAATGGGAACTTTATACCAGTATGCTGAAATTTAGAAAACGTGGATAGAATATCTAGTCCATCAACACAGAAACAACTTAGATTAGCACCTAGTTAGCAAGAATAATTGGTTAAAATAGGAAACTACCAGATTGTACATGTTGGAAGCTGTATCCCAAGTGTGCTCTCATTTAGCCTGTTGGCCCACCATCCTCCATGGCACATTTTCCAGCAGAATATGAATGTGTGTTTGCATTGTTTTTGCCCTTAGGCAGATTTTTTGTTACTTTCCTTTCCTGTGACTCAAAAATTGCTAGTTACAGTTCTATTTGTAAATGAGTCTGTATTCTAAACCAGTGTTTCCCTTGGCTGCTATGTCTTTCCATTTGTCAAGTAGATCCATAAAGCTCCAATTATTCATCTTCCTGTCCTAGTCTTCTCTGTGTCCCCCAAGAATCTTGCAAAATTATGGGTTGCTGTATTTCCCAGGAATTGGGGATCTGGGTAAGGATTAGAGATCATTAAGGTAAGAAATAACCATGATGTTACTAAACTTGGGTTGTGAATCTTCCCTCTGCCTCTTATTACCAGTGTTAGCTTGATCAAGCATGTCCACCTTTGTGTCTCAGTTTTTTCATGTGTAAAATGAAAGAATCGGACTAGATAAGTCATTAGGATTCCTTTCTTCTCTAAATCCTAGGATTCTAGAAATTCTTGCACTTTATGATTTCTTGGAAAGGAATTTCATTTCCAGATGATCTATTTCTTTTTTCTTTTATTTAGTATTTTATTTTTCCCCAGTTATGTATAAAACAATTTTTAACATTTGTTTTTAAAACTTTGACTTCCAAAGTCTGTCCCTTCCTCCCTTCCCATCCCACATCATTGAGAAGGCAAGCAATTCCATGTAGATTATACATGTGTAGCCATGCAAATATATTCATAACAATTGTGAAAGAAAACATAAGTAAGGAAAAAAACTCAAGAAAAAGAAAGTTTTTTTTTTTTAAACAGTATGCTTTACTCTGTATTCAGACACCATCAGTTCTTTCTATGGGGATGGATAGCATTTTTTTCATCTTGAGGCCTTCACAGTTATCTTGAATTGTATTGCTGAGAATAGTTGTCATTCATAGCTTTCATATCTTACAATATTGTGGTTACTTTGGCCATAGTATATTTCATTTTGGATCAGCTCATGAAAGACTTTCCAGGTTTTTCTGAGAGCATCCTACCCATCATTTCTTGTAGTACGATAGCATTCCATCATAATCATATACCCCAACTTGTTTGGCCAGTCCTCAATTCTTCTAATTCTTTACCCCGAGAAAAGAACTGCAATGTAGGTCCTTTTTCTTTTTTGTTTTTTGTATCTTTTGATATATAGACCTAGAAGTGGTATACACTGTTTTGTAGCCTTTTGTACATAGTTCCAAAATGCTCTCCAGAATGGTTGAATCAGTTCACAACTCCACCAACAGTGCATTTAAATCTCATTTTCCTCCTATCCTGTCCTATTAGTCAATCTAATAGGTATGAGGTAGTACTTCAGAATTATTTCAATTAGCACTTCTCCAGTCAATAGTGAGATTATTTTTTCGTATGTCTCTAGATAGCTTTGATTACTTCATCTGAAAACTGATCATATCTTTTGATTATTTATCAGTTGGGGAATGGCTCTTATTTTTATAAATTTGATTTGGTTCTCTATATGTTTCAGAGATGAGACTTTTATTAGAAAAACTTGCTTCAAAAGTTTCTTCACAGTTACTCTTGCTAACTGTATTTTTCTCCATCTTATCCCCTCCCTATTTATTCTATTCTCTCTTTTCACCCTGTCTCTCCTCAAAAGTGTTTTATTTCTGACTACCCCCTCCCCCAATCTGCCTTACCTTCTATCACTCCCCCCCCTTCACCCTTCTCTTATTCCTCTTCCCTCCAATTTTCACGTAGGGTAAGTAAGATAGATATCTATATCCAATTGAGTGTGTATATTATTCCCTCTGAACCAATTCTGATAAGAAAAAGGTTCACTCATTCCCTCTCATCTCCCCTTCTTCCCCTCCACTGTAAAATCTTTTTCTTGCTTCTTCTATGTGAAATATTTTACCCTATTCTATCTCTCCCTTTCTCTTTCTCTCAGTACCTCCCTTCAAATACAACTCATACCTGTGCCCTCTCTCTAACTACCCAAATAATGAGAAAGGTCTTATGAGTTGCAAATATCATCTTTCCATGTAGGAATGTAAACTAAATCCCTTGTGATTTGCCTTTTCTTTTTACTTTTTTATGCTTCTCTTGAGTCTTGTATTTGAAAGTCAAATTTTCTCTTCATCTCTGGTCTTTTCATCAAGAATACTTGAAAGTTCTTGATCTCTTTGCATGTTGATTTGTTGCCCTCAAGGACTGTATTCCCTTTTGCTGAATGAGTAATTCTTGGCTGTAATTCTAGTTCCTTTACCCTCTGGAATATCATATTTCAAGCCCTCTGATCCTCTAATGTAAAGGTTCCTAAATCTTTTGTTATCCTGACTGTGGCTCCATGGTACTTGAATTGTTTCTTTATGGCTGCTTGTAATATTTTCTCCCTGACCTGCACGTCCTGGAATTTGCTTATAATATTCCTGGTAGTTTTATTTTGGGGATGTCTTTCAGATAGTGAACAGTAGATTCTTTCAATTTCTATTTTACTCTTTGGTTCTAAAATATCAACACAGTTTTCCTTGATAATCTCTTGAGATTATCTTTTTATCATGGCTTGCAGGTAGTCCAATAATTTTTCATTTAGCTCTCCTGGATCTATTTTCCAGGTCAGTTGCTTTTCCAATGAGATACTTCATATTGCTGTCTATTTTTTCATGCTTTTGGTTTTGTTTTATTGCTTCTTGATTTCTCATAAAGTAATTAGCTTCAATTTGCTCCATTCTAATTTGTAAGAAACTTTTTTCTTCAGTGAACTTTTGTAGCTCCTTTTCCATTTGACCGATTCTGCTTTTTAAGGAATTTTTCTCCTCATTGACGTTTTGGACCTCTTTTACCATTTGGCCTAGTCTGTTTTTTAAGGTGTTATTTTTTTTAGCATTTTTTATATGTCCTTTACCAAGCTGTTGACTTGTGCTTCATGATTTTCTTGCATCACTCTCATTTCTCTTCTCAATTTTTCTTCTACCTCTCTTACTTGATTTTCAAAATCATTTTTGAGTTCTGGAGTGTTTTTGAGAGACTGAAGTGTTTTGCCATTTCCTTCTCCAGCTCATTTATATTTGAGACAAATAGAGTTAAGTGACTTATCCAGGATCACACAGCTAGTAAGTGTCTAAAGCTGGGTTCAAACTCAGGCAGAAGATTCTTTCTCACTCCAGGTCCTGTGCTGTATCTACACTACAGTCCTTCAAATATATGGACAACTCTCATGCCCTCACCTCTTCTTTAATATATTCACTGAATATGCTTTGCCTCGGTCCAACTGAGACCTGTTAAAGACCTTAGTTTGCAAAGGCCAAGGTTCCCTACTGCATCCTTCGCTTCCTTCAGTTGACTTGAACTACATCTGGCCACTGGACCCAGATGACTCTGTGGGAGAAAGTGAGGCTGATGACTTTGTACAGCCTTGCCTCATTGAAATCCAATTCACTTGCATGTCATGGTATCACCTTCCTGATATTATGGTCCTTTTTGAGAACCAAGTACAAATAACAGAAACACTGGGAAAAGTATATAGTGTAGTCAGTTGCTGGAGAGTTCATAGGACAGGGTGGCAGTGAACAAAAATGGAAAGTATCAATCTCTTTGCAAAAATTTTACCATAGTCTTTTATTTCCCAGAAATCCCTTATACCACAGTACAAAGTCAACTCTCTGTTAGAGACCTGAGAGTTCCACATTTCCTTCAAGATCCATCATTTTCCATTTAAAAACAACTTCCATGCCTTATGAAAGATTTTAATTACTTCTGTCCTTTCCCTAGTTAGGAATAATAACAGCCATCCCTTCACAGGCAGACAAAAAACATTGTCTACTGCCATTGACACTGCAGTATACTATCTGCACAAGTAGTATTTAATAATGTACAGGTGTACTCCTCCAAATATTCAAATTGTTATCCTTAAATCTTCCATAATAGAGCCAGGCTTTTTAAAATGAAAGTTCAGCCTACAAATCTCTAAACTAAAGGTTTCTCTTCATTTGCCTCTGTGAGCAGATAATAAAAAAAGGAGAGGGGAAAAATTTCATTTTAATTAAAAAAAAACCATCATATAGTCAAGTATAGGTCAAACAATCTGTGTAGAGAAGGTTTTCTCTTTGAAAAGGTCAAGGTTTCAGTCATTTCATAATATTCTCATTGAAGTCTGGCTTCATGAAGCTTCTACAAGTTGTTGTTCATCCTTTATTTTCAAAGAAGACCAATGGCATCATGGAGTGATATATTGATTTGTGCATACACTGGATTTAAGTAAGTTAGAGTTGCACAAAGTCATCAGGCTCATTTTCTCTTCCAGGGTCACCACAGTCCAGTGGCAAGACAAAAGTCAGAGTAAGTGGCAGTGGCCTGGGATGAAGTGTGACCTTCGAATCTTTGATACCCGACCACAGTGGCTGCTTCATCCTCCTTCATGGCCATTGGAACAAATTGTTCTCATCCATCCATTCTGCCAGGGGAAGTTATACATGTAACTTACTAACAACTTTGAGGCCTGTCAGACCACTTCAGCCTAGGTTAGCCCATCTGTCAATATAGTTTTACCAGGATATAGTTGCTGCACATTCTACAAGCTTCTTGGAGCCACAGGTGAGAACTGGATGAAAGGTAGATACCAATGGTGAATGAGCAGCCCAGAAATGGTCTTAGCGGCCTTCACACGAGAAGTACTAGTTGTCCCTGAGCACCTTATATACCCCACAGTATGAGTACCACCAGCAAATCAGCCCTTCACCAAAAATTTCTTCCTCCTACCATATGATGACATGTTTGAAATTCCACCACTATGTGATTTGAATGACTAAGATTGGCTCAGGAGAAGGACTGAGAAAATTAACTTTCTGGCCCACTTTTCACTTATCTTCTGCAAAAACATACGTCATTTAAAAAATCATAAAATATCAACAAAACAACAATATTGATAAAGAAGTTTCATAAAATGTTTCGCTTTCCCATCTCCCCATTTTCAATGCTGATGTTTTGAGAGAGTTTTTATTTGTAGAATTTACACCATGCTATAGATTATTTGAAGCAACTGAAACTGTTTAGCCTGGAGAAGAGAATATTTAGGAGAAACATGATAGTTGTCTTTAAGTATCCTGAATTGTTGCACCTTGAAGGAAGGATTAAACTTATTTTATTTGAATTCAGAGGAAAAAACAAGGAGCAAAAGGTAAAAGTAATCAGGAAGCAATTAAGCATCCACTCTATGCCAGAAACCACCTTAGACACTAGCGATTTAAGGATAAATATAAAATAATGGCTGCCATCAAGGAGCTTACATTCTTTTTTTTTTAAATATAATATAAATTTTATTTATTTAACTTTTTACATTGATTTTCACAAAATTTTGGGTTCCAAATTTTCTCCCCATTTATCCCCTCCCTCCACCCCAATACACCAAGCATTCTAATTTCTCCTATCACCAATCTGTCCTCCCTTCTATCATCCCTCCCTTCTCTTGTCCCCATCTTCTCTTTTGTTCTGTAGGGCCAGATGACTTTCTATTCCCCATTGACTGTATTTTTCATTTCCTAGTAGCAACAGCAATACTAAACAGTTGTTCCTAAAACTTTGAGTTCCAAATTCTCCCCATCCCTCCCTCCCTACCCGTTCCCTTTGGGAAGGCAGGCAATTCAATATAGGCCCTATCTGTGTAGTTTTGCAAATGAATTCGATAATAGTTGTGTTGTGTAAGACTAACGGTATTTCTCTCCATCCTATCCTGCCCCCCATTGTTTCTCTTCTGTCTTTTGATCCTGTCCCTCCCCAAGAGTATTGACTTCAAATTGCTCCCTCCTCCCATTGCCCTCCCTACCATCATCCCCCCCTTGCTTATCTCCTTCTCCCCCACTTTCCTGTATTGTAAGATAGATTTTCATACCAAAATGAGTGTGCATTTTATTCCTTCCTTTAGTCGAATGTGATGAGGGTAAACTTCTTGTTTTTTTCTTTTTTCTCAGCTCTCCTCTTTTTCCCTCCACTAAAAAGTCTCCTGCTTGCCTCTTGAAAGAGAGATAATTTAACCCATTCCATTTCACCCTCTCTCCTCCCACTACATTTCTCTCTCACTGTTTACCTTAATTTCTTTGAAGATATGGTCCCATCCTATTCAATTCACTCTGTGCTCTCTGTCTCTGTGTGCATGTATGTATGTGTGTGCACGCGTGCATGCATGTATGTGTGTGTGCGTGTGTGTGTATGTGTGTGTGTGGTCCTACCAACTACCCAGATACTGAAAAGTTTTAAGAGTTACAAATACTGTCTTTCCATGTAGGAATGTAAACAGTTCACCTTTGGCAAGTCCCTTATGACACCTCTTTGCTGTTTGCTTTTCATGCTTCTTCTCATTCTTGTGTTTGAAAGTCAAATTTTCTTTTCAGCTCTGGTCTTTTCATCAAGAATGCTTGAAAGTCCTCTGTTTCATTGAAAGACCATATTTTCCCCTGAAGTATTATACTCAGTTTTTCTGAGTAGGTGATTCTTGGTTTGAGTCCTAGTTCCTTTGACTTCTGGAATATCCTATTCCACGCCCTTAGATCCCTTAATGTAGAAGCTGCTAGATCTTGTGTTATCCTGATTGTATTTCCACAATACTGGAATTGTTTCTTTCTAGCTGCTTGCAAGATTTTCTTCTTGACCTGGGAATTCTGGATCTGGCCACAATGTTCCTAGGAGTTTCTCTTTTTGGATCTCTTTCCGGCGGTGATCAATGGATTCCTTCAATACTTATTTTGCCCTCTGGTTCTAGAATATCAGGGTAGTTTTCCTTGATAATTTCATGAAAGATGATGTGTAAGCTCTTTTTTTGATCATGGCTTTCAGGTAGTCCCATAATTTTTAAATTGTCTCTCCTGGATCTATTTTCCAGGTCAGTTGTTTTTCCCATGAGATATTTCACATTCTCTTCCATTTTTTCATTCTTTTGGTTTTGTTTGGTGATTTCTTGGTTTCTCAGAAAGTCATTAGCCTCCATCTGTTCCATTCTAATTTTGAGAGAACTATTGTCTTCAGTGAGGTTTTGAACCTCTTTTTCCATTTGGCTAATTCTGCTTTTGAAAGCATTCTTCTCCTCATTGGCTTTTTGAACCTCTTTTGCCAATTGAGTGAGCCTATTTTTCAAGGTGTTATTTTCTTCAGCATTTTTTTGGGTCTCCTTTAGCAAAGTATTGACCCGTTCTTCATGCTTTTCTTGCATCTCTCTCATTTCTCTTCCCAGTTTTTCCTCCACCTGCCTAACTTGATTTTCAAAATCCTTTTTGAGCTCTTCCATGGTCTGAGCCCACCAGACATCCACCTGGGATGTCTGGGATACAGAGGCCTGATGGTAAGAATTTTTCCTCATCATCAGAAATGAAAGGTGGGAACATCTGTTCCCCAAGAAAGTAGCTTTCTATGGTCTTATTTTTGTTCCCTTTTCTGGGCATTTTCCCAGCCAGTTATTTGACTTCTGAGATTCCTCTCCACCACTGCCTAGATCCACCCAGCTAGTGCTTGGGGTCCGAGATTCAAATGCTGCTCCCCAGCCTCAGGGCTCTCAGCGGAGGGCGTGGCTGCTATTCAATGTGAGCTTAAGTTCTGGTGTTTGGGTGGGGGTAGGGCTGCCTCCCAGGCTCAGTTCCCTCAGGGGGTTTATGCCTTCAGTAATGCCTCTAAGCTCCTTTCTGCTCTGGGAGTCCCGGGCCACTGCTACCTCTGCCACTGCCTCTGCCGCTGCCTCCCAGTGGGGCCCGAGCCACAGAGACACCTCGATCCCCTCTCAGCCAGCCCAGAAGTCTCTCTCACTGACCTCTAGTGCCTGTGGGCAGAGGGACCTTCATGGCTGCCGGAGGTTCCGTCCCTGAAGCCTGCTCAGATCTGCTCCTCTGGGGCTGCCCAGCCAGGAGTGGGCTCCACTGTCCGGTGCACGACGGACCTTTGGGATTGGTTTTTCAGGGCTCTCTGGAACAGAAATCTCTTCTACTGCATTGCTGCACAGCTGGCACTGCTCCAGAATTCTTTTTACAGAAAATTTATGGGCTGTGGATTCGGAGCTAGCATACGTGAGTCTTTCTACTCCACCATCTCAAGTGCTTACATTCTTTCAACAGAGAAGATACACACACATACCCACACACATGCTTAAACACACATTTGTGTGTGTATATATATATATATACATATAGTCATACATATATGTGTTTGTATATGCAAATATTTGGAGAAGGGACCAGACTTGTGATTTTATTATTGAAGGTCAGTAGTATAGGTCAAACTTTTAAAAATTGTGCACCCCTATTAGCCAAATATTTTGGATTATTCACACCCAATATGTATACAGTTATTTATGCATATGTACATATATGTATAATATATTTGTTTATATTTTTATACATTTATTTATAATTTTTATATATTTATTTGTATTTATAGTTATTTATGTTATATAAATTTAATGTATACATATGAAACTTAAATATAAATGGCTATTAGATAAGGATGAGATAAAGATGAAATGATATTTGATCATTCAACCTATAAGAAACCAGTAGAAGGTATTAATTAGCAGACTAACATGGTCAGATTTGAGTCATGGAAAACAATAAGCATTCTATTGCAATAATTCAGGCGAGAAGTGATAAGACTGTGTACTAGGATGGTGGTTGTGTGAATGGAGAAAAGATGACAGAGATGAAAGATAAGAAGTAAAGGAACAACAAAATTTGACATCAAATGTTATACGTGGAATGTGGAAAAGAGAGGAGCCAAAGGTGATCCTGAGTTTGTGAACCTTAGTAACTAGAAGGATGCTGATATCCTTGACAGTAACAGGGAGATTTGGAAGAGGGAGTAGGATGGGGAGAAAGTATGATGAGATATTATCTTTCAAAACAGTCATGTTTGTTTCTCAGTCACTCGTTCCATCCCAAAAAAAATTAAAAGAGAGCAAGCAAGATTCTTACTCAGTCATCATTGCCCCAGAGCCAGAGTCCTCCATCTGAAGGCTGCCTGCTACAACAGTGAAGTGATCCAGGGGGCCATGGTATGTATGATGCAGGATATGGCAGGAAAGAAGAGAATTTTCTCAGTGGTATCTGTGCAGCTGTTTCTGCAGCTCCGTGGATATGAGGTTAGGTTGTAAGTTCTCTAAGGGATCATCAGAAGAGGGAATGTAGGAAGACTACATAGCAGAGGGTGAATGGTAGGGATATGTTAGAGGATATGAGCAGATATTGTTGTGTTGGAAACAAACACCATGAGTGTCTATCTTAAGGTTGATAGTATGTGACTTATCTCCCTCCTCCCATTGGTTGGTCATATACCTTTTGGCATCAAGATACAGCCCCCAAAATGACCTCACTCATCCACTTTGGAGACTACTGGTATAGGAAATTCCTGATAAAGACATTTCCTCTCACAATGTAGGTCACTATTGGCTCTGCAGATGAGTCCTGAGGCACTGAGAGTTTAAGCGACATGCCCAGAATCACACAGACAATACATGTCAGAAGTAGGATTTGAACTCAGATCTCCCTGATTCTGAGGCCAAGTCTCTGCTCACTATACTCCTCTATCATCACATGTAAGGGCAAAGCAGGTTCATAATAAATGCTTGTTGATTAACTAATTGATGAAGGCACGGTTCAAATCCAGGTCTTCCATCTCATTTCTCAAATATGTAGAGAACTGAGTCAAACCAAGAGCCATTCTTCAACTGATAAGTGGTCAAAAGATAGGAAAAGGTGGTTTTCAAATGAAGAAATCAGTGCAATCTATAGTCGTATGAAAAAAATGCTCTAAATCATTATCGATTAGAAAAATTCAAATTGAAACCTCTCTGAGCTACACTTACCTCACACTTACTCATTTAGCTAATATTACAGAAAAGGGAAATGACAAATGTTGGAGGGGATGTGGGAAAATTGAGACACTCATGCACTGCTGGTGGAGTTGTGAACTGATTCAACCCTTTTGGAGAACAATTTGGAACTATGCCCAAATGGCATACCCTTTAACCTAGCAATATCATTACTAGGTCTGTATCCCAAAGAGAGAAAAAACAAAAAGGAAAAGAATCTATATGTAAAAAAATATTCATAGAATCTCTTTTGTGATGCCAAAGAATTAGAAATTGAGGGCATGTCCACTCTAAATGCTAAACAAGTTGTTGTAAATGACTATGATGGAATGCTATTGTCTGATTAGAAATGATGAACAAGATGCTCTCAGAAAAATCTGGAAAGAGTTACATGAACTGATGCAAAGTGAAATGAGCACAACCAGGGGACATTGTATACAGTAACAGCAATGTAGTATGATGACCAGCTGTGAATGACCTTGCTCTTCCCAACAATATAATCATCCTAGGCAGTTCTGAAGGACTTAAGATGAAAAGTGCTATCCATCTCCAAAGAAGGAACTGATGGAATCTGAAAGCAGATCAAAGCATACTTTTCCTTTACCTTTTTTTATTTTTCTTGTTTTCTCTGTTTTCTTTTGCAATATGACTAACATAAAAATATGTTTTTCATGATTACAAATGGATAACATATCATTTTTACTTTCTCAATGAGTGATGGAAAGGAAGAAAGAGGGAGAAGGGAATTTGGAACTCAAAATTTTTTTTAAAAACAAATGTTAAAAATTGGGGGGGGGGGGGGGTTATGTGTAATTAAGGGAAAAAATATTAAATTTTTTAAAACCCAGGTCTTCTAGATTCTAAGTCCAGAATGCTATATACATTGTGCCAAAATGGTTTTTTTGCACAAGAGAATTACAAATTACATAACAGATGAAGTTAATGGTATACATAATCTAAACCCTGCATAATCAAAGCATCCACTACAGATAGCCTTAGAATGCATGATAGTGTGGATGTGTTCAGCTTACTTCATGATTTTCCTAATTTATTTGAGCTTTGGCTAGCATTACCTAGTTTTCAAATCCTGAATCCTTGCCTCATGGGGAAGGGAAACTACATGGGTTCACAGTTGGCTAACGATCATATACACAAATCATCTCAGATGTAAGTGGACAATTATGAGTTGACCTTAGAGACCTTTTAGAGGATTAGATTCACTCACCAGAGTTTCCCTAAATCAAGCAAGGAAGTAAATGAATAGCTCTTGGACCTTGAAATAAAAATCACAAGAAAAGCTAAGCTTTTTCTATTTTTTTCCATTCTTTCTGGTGCTAGGCCAGTTGAAATCCTGCACTAGGATGCAGGGGGCTTGGGCCCAGCTCTGTGGTTGACTTACTATGTTTTCTGGCATGAGTTCCTTCCTCTTCAGGGACCTTAGTTTCCTGAACTGTAAAATATGTGTGTGTTTGATTGGCAGAAGAGAGTGCAACTGGATTAGATGGTTCCCAGAGTTCCTTCCATTCCTGACTATCTGTATTCTGTGTTTCAATTTACGTGTAATGGTTGTCAGAGTAACGCATGCATCATCAGTCAGCCATCCGTCAACCAATTTGAGTACTTAGTATGTGCCAGACATGATGCTAAGCACTGGGGATGCAAAGAAAGGGCCCAAAGTATAAAAAAGCTACAGTCCCTTCTTCCAAGGAGTACACATTCTAATGGTGCAGACATATAAAAGCTTAGAAATGTGCAAGATGTACACAGCGTATGTGAAGGTACCTGAAAGGGGAAGGCGTCAACAGTTATGGAACACTGATGGAAGCATGGTGGTCTTATGGCAGAGCAGAGCCTTATTCAGAATATTCCCAGTGAATCTTTTGTTGAGACTGAGATCCTGTAGCAGAGATTTACCTACCTAAAACAAAATTCCCAACTCACCCACCTAACCATATAATAGGTCCTGATTTATCTTTATTCATATCCCAAAGCTGACATTAAAAGAAAAAAAACTGGCCATACCACTCATTACCTCTATTTGCACACATTGGGCATCAGCCCTTCCATTTAGCTGCAGGTTGGACATGTTTCACTTTGATTGAAATAATGTAATTAGGAGGTAAATAAAATCCATATCATACAGTGCCATCCACACCCCCTTCTGACAAGTCATCTTATTGACCTTCTGAGAATCAATAAATTGCACACCATGACATGTAATTCACCTCAATTTGCTGCTGCCTGCAATGCAAAGAAGAGTGTTCTCCTATTCCTTAATCCTCAGTTGCCTTTTGAGACAGAATACCAGCTCAGGAAGCCCATTCACACAACTGAGAAAAGGAAAGTAACAGCCCAGGTGGTCTCAGCAGTAGATATCATGAAAGTCTCAGCACTACATATCATGAAGTCTATCTGGGCCTCTTCTTGGTAAAAAACAATAGCAACCATTCTTTCCGGTATCTTCCTCTATTCATACTTCAAAATGAGCTTTTTATATTTCCATCATCCCCTGCTACTCTTTCTGACTTTGTAGTATCTATTAGTGGTACCTGCACTCACCCAGGCTCCCACATTCATATTATTGGGGTTACCATTGGCTTTTCCCATTTTTTTCACCTACCTATCCAATTAGTTACGAAGAACTATTGATTTTTGCTTTCCCAACAACTCTTACAGCTATTATTGTCATTATCCAAAACAAGCATTTGTTAAATGCTTTCTATGTTCTAGGCACTATGTGGAGTGCTAGGAATACAAAAGAAAGGCAGTCCTGATGTCAAGAAGTTTACATTCTGATGAGAGAGAGAATGTGCAGATAATGATGTATATATGAGATATATACAGTGGAAATGGGAGGCAATCCCAGGAGGAAGGTACTAGTTGAGGCTAGGAAAGGTCTCTAACAGAAGATAGGATTTGAGTTGCATCTTGAAGGAAGCCAGAAGACAGAAGTTAGGAGCATAAGGAAGAGCCAGTGAAGAAGCATGGAGTACTCCCACAAGCCACGGTGTTAATACAAGTCCTCACTACCATCAACCTCAACTTTTACTCTAACTTAATAGGTCTTGCCCTCCCCTTTCCAGAACTTGTTTCAAGACCATTGTCAGTATCGTTGATTCTTTCATTCAATCACAAGCATTTATTGAGCATCTCCTATCAGCCAAGGACTGTGCAAGGTGTTGAGGATAGAAAGACAAAAATAGTCCCTATTCTCAAGAAGTTCACATTCTGCCAGTGCAAGACAACATGCACATATATTGGCATATGCAAAAGAAAAAGACAAATTGGATACAAGATAACGAGGAAAGGAGGGGAAGTAACTGAGGAAGTTGTGTGAGAATCAAGAAAGGCTTCATGCGCAAGATCACACTTGGAGCTTGGTCTTGTAAGAAACCAGAGATTTTCCAAGAGACAGAGTATTCCAGGTGTGAGTGACAGCCAGTATAAAGTCATGGAGATGGGAGATGGAACACCATCTGTGAGGAACAACCAGATGGTATGACTTAACCTTAGAGTGTGTGGAGGAAAATAATGTGTAATAAGACTGCAAAGGTAGGAGCAGTCCATTGGCTCCCTATTATCTGGCATTCAAGCCACTCCACACTACTCTCCCTCTCCAGTCTTATCTCAAACTATGCTTGTACCCATGCTATACATGCCAGTTTGCCTGATCTTCTTTCTGCTGCCCAAACAAGCTCAGCCCTCTCTTTCCTCTGTGCCTTTAATACTATTCCCTTTCCCTAGAATCCCAAGATTATCCTCCCTTCCATCTTTACCCAAACCCATTTTTGCTTATTGAATTCCTACCCATCTTTCAAAACTTGACTTAAATGTTACCACCTACAGAAAGCCTATGCCATCTTTCCAGTCTATAATATACTTTTCCTTTAAATCTTTCATAGGACCCTTTATTTGCACTACTTGAATTCAATAAAAGGGACTAGAGCTGGGATTCCATTGGTAAAGAGAATTCTCACCTTAGGAAACTTTCTGTAGTAATGCAGGTTAGCACATTCTATGCAATTTGTAGTTTTAGAATTTCCTAGGGCAATAGGGTCAAACCCAAGGAGAAACAGATCCCATTTGGACAGCAGATTGACTTAGAAAACCACAAATTGAAATTATCTATGTAGTACTTTATTTTTCTCTATTTTGGTAAGTATTTTCCAATTATGTTTTATTTTGGTTCTGAGTGAACTTGGTAGTTTTGCCAGCTATTTCAGCCCCTCTCCAACACCACCTCTGAGTTCGACAGCTCTGGTGCTGAAGTGATTTGCCCAAACACTCACACAGCCAGCATGTGTCAAAAGGGAGATACGACCCCCAGTCTTGCTGGCTGTGATCGTGGTCACTTTCACATTCTATATAATAATGTATACTATAATTATCTATATTCATATCATCCTTTTAAAAATAGTAATCTTCATGGATCTAATGACTTTACTAAATTTTAAATTATTCCCAATTTCCCAAATTTTCCCAACTTTCCAATCCAGTGTTTTGTACGTAATAGGTTTGCTTTTTAGATAAGTGGATGTTCTCTAAATGGATGTGAAGAATGATTATGGAATGAAATCAATCATAGTGCTGTTTGGCACACAAGAGTGACATCGGTTTCTTCATATGATTCATCCCTGAGCTTTAATCTTTCTTAATCACACGTATTTTTGGAATTCAGTCATTTAAAGAATAAACACAGTCAGGCTTCATCAGTGAAGATAAGCAGCATGACATTGGATGTTGGAGACGTGGGTTCAAATTCTGCCTCAGATTCCTACTAGTTGTCACTCTAGTCAAGTCATTTTACTTCTCAATGCCTCAGTTTCCTCATCTGTAAAATTTCTGGATTACACTAATAGTCTCTTAAGTCCCTTCTAGTTTTTAGTCTCTGATTCTATAATCTGTGGGTACTTTTTCCACTGATGAGGGTTGTAGCTCTTCTGTGCTTTATTATACAGTCTTCAGTGAGTTGTGCTTTCTCTCCCCCACCAAAATCGTCACTGGCAGCTTTCTGATAATGAGTTTCTTTATAATTGATTAGAATGGTCTTTTGTCAATAGACATACAGTTCATCACTGGGTCTATTTTCAAAGCCTATCTAGCTTTCAGAGAACCTGCCAGAGCTTGTACTATACTGTAACAGCCTCCAAGAATCCTTGGTCATTCCCATGCCACAATGTAGCATTGAAAGAAAATTTCAGTGCAGGAATTAATGAGCAAATTAATGAGTAAGTGAACAAATACACAATTGATTCTGTGCCATCCTTTAGATATGAGAACAATCCAATCTTGGAAGCACCAACATTCTAAAAGAGGATATAAGACATGCACGCAGAGGTACAATGAAAGGAACTTTAAATTTGGAGTGTAAGGACCTGTCTTCAAATTGAAGCTCTACTATTTACTACCTGTATGACATTTAACTTCCTTGACCACCATTTTGTAATTGACAAAATTTGGGTGTTAAGCTCACTTATCACTAAGGGCCCTTCTAACCTGAAATCTATGATTCTATCTATGAATTATGACATTGATGAATTACTCATGATTAGAAGTTCACAAATTCATATTTGAAAGGGACCTCAGAGGCCATCCAGGCCAAAGGCATTATTTTGCAGATGAAGAAACTGAAACTCAAAGAAGGTAAATGACTTACCAAAGCCACAAAGATAATAAGCATCAAAGGAGTTGGTGGAGTGGGACAGTTTGAACCTAGATATTCTCACAAAGGCAGAGCATTTTATTTTTTGCTTTTCTTTACATCATAACACTCAGCCTTCTTTTAAAAATTTTCTTTCACAAGCTATCACTCAGACAAATGGGCCCAGAGGGAACATGACAAGGGCCCAGGATCCTGTATTCATTCTAAAAAATGTTGTGATGTTAGTGGTGTGGGGAGCTCCCAATGAGGAAACTCCCTCCGTCAATGCAGATAGAGCACCTGCTCTGACACTTATCTTAGAGTTGCCTGATGCATTGCGAGATTAACTGACTTGAACTGGTCCAGTTTGTGTCAGACACAGGACTTGAACCCAGGCCTTCCTAGCTTCCAGAGAATCTCTCCATCTACTATTACATGCTTTCTCTCTAATCTTTCAATTATAAATTTGGCCAATTTTTGTTACTTAGTCGTTTCCAACTCTCTATGACCTCATTTGGGGTTTTCTTGGCAAAGATACTGGAGCAGCTTGCCATTTCCTTCTCTAACTCATTTTATGGATGAGGAAACTGAGGCAAACAGAGTTAAGCAATTTGTCCAAAGTCACACAGCTAGTAAGTTTCTGAGGTTGAATTTGAACTCAGGTTCTCTTGACCCTCAGGTGCTCTGTCCACTGTGTTACCCTTGACCAACTTACTAAGTTCAGTAAAAAGTTAGTTCAATCATCTAGTTATTTGGTCTACCTGATAATGACCAAGTAGCATGACTGAGATTTTTATCAAATTTAGCAGAATTTCAGGTGTTTTATATGCAAGGCCTCCATTAGAATCTCACAAATTCTATTCTCCATGCTAGACTGACAGCAGCAAGCCCAGAGGCTGCCCAACAAATACCTTATAAGACCTCACAGACACATGGGGGTGTAAAGAGAAAAATCAATGTATGAAAAGTGAAAAAGGAGATGATATATAAGTAAATAAAAAGCCATTTTGTAGTCTTATGACTACCAGACCCAAAAATGAAAGAAACATAAAATATACTTGTGATGAGTTTGCTTACAGAGTATATAGGAAAATACAGCTGTGGTCACCTTCACAGAACTACTGATTCTACAGTCTGTGTACCTGTGTCATGTGGTAATTAAAGTTAACAGTTCCAGGTGGCTGAAACACAATACTTTGATGGCTCTTAAAAAAAAGAACTGGAATTGTTTATCAAGGAGAAGCAAAGGTGTCTGACGTGACCTAGTAATTCATACACATAGCAAACCCCTGAAGGTTCTAGAATCGAATGTGAGAGGAGATTCTCTAAAGGAAACAGGAGACACAGAGTTTACTTTATGGGAGTATAAGATCTAGTTAAGACAATGTACTTCACATTAAAATGTTGACTGAGAACAAGAATTAGGAAACTTTGATTTGAATCCTAGCCTACTTACAGTCACTGCCTGTGTGACCCTGGCCAATTTGCTAGATCTTTCTGAGCCCTCGTTTTCACCTTTGCAATGTGAAAAGACTAATACATAAACTTCTCACCTCCAAATATTGCGAACAAGGCACTTTGTAGGAATTAAAACTCCATAGAAATGTGAGCTTGCATTTTATTTTTATTACCAAGGAGATCCTAACAATACAATAAAAAAAGAATACCTAAGAGCTGACAAACTAATTCAACCCCTTTATTTTACAGACAAGGAAATAGAAGCTTAGAAAGGAGGCTTATCTATAGTCATGCAAGAAATTAGTGGCAGATTGAAAACTAAAACTCATCCGATATTTTCTGAATTTCAAGAGAAGGCTATGCATAGGAAGGAAAGTTAGACAAAATACCCCAGTAAGTCACCTCCAGCTTTGAAATTCTAGAAGTCTATGATTCTGTAATGGAATGCTATTATGTCATAAGAAATGATGAAGGGGATAGCTTCAATGAAACTTAGAAAGACTTGTATGAGCTGATGCAGAGCGAAGTCAGCAGAACCAAGAGAAGAATTTGGAAGCCAATGTCTATGTTTTGACTTTCTTTGTTTTCCCAAGATTTATATGGTTACTGGCAAACAGGCACTTTAAAATGCTTATTGACCAATAAGCAATAACAGCATTGTAAAAACAAGCAACTTTAAAATCATAATAGCTATAATATAGAGTATATGGATATGTATGGATACATGCACATATTTGTATGTGTGTATGCCTTGTGGTTTGCAAAGCACTTTATAGATGTACCTCTATTTAGAAGTAACAGTGCGTAGAGTACTAGATGGGCAGTCGGGAAGACCAGAATTCAAATCCAACCTCAGCTGGGCAAATCCCTTAACCTCTTTCTCTCAGTTTTCTCAACTGTAAAATGATGATCATATATAGTACCTACCTCTCAGGGTTGTCATGAGGATCCAATGAGATATTTGGAAAACACTTAGCATAGCACCCAGCACATTGTAAGCACTTAATAAATGCCCTCTTCATTTGAGACTTACCACAACCCTAAAGCCAAATGACCAAGTAACTTTCCCAGGGTGACACAGCTAATAACTCTCTTAAGTAAGATTTGAATTCAAGGCTTCATCCCTCCACATCCAGTACTCTGTCCTCTGCGTCACCTAGGTGGGATCAGTCCAGCGACTAACCATGGTTCAGAGGGCTGATGATGAAGAATCCTACCTATCTCTTGATAGAAAAGATATACGTTCAGGGCACACAATGAGACATACATTTGGACATGGTCAATATGGGACTTGCTTTTGCTTGACTCTGTGTATTTGTTACAAGGGTTTTGTTTTCATTTTTATTATCAGTGGTAGGATGGGATGAGAGAGAGAAAAAAATCAATTTTTCTTCACTAAAAAAATTTAATGACAAAATTCAATTATTTTAAGTCATTTCTCTTTTTTTACTTAAATTTTATTTTTAATAGGCAAAAAACTGGCTTTTTCTATTTCCCAACTCCCCTCACCCATTAGAGAGAAAGAAAAAACACCTATTACAAACAAGTATTGCCAAGCAAAACAAATGTTCACATTGATTCCCTTCCCCTCCCCCAAATGTGCCTTGTTCTGTGTTCTGGCTCTTTCAATTCTCTGCTGGGAGATAGGCAGCAGTTTTCATTAACAGTCCTCTGCAATGATACACACCTTTGGACAAAGGTCCCCTCCTCAATGGTCTGGGGACCTTCGTATAGTTCTCTTAAGATTATATAGTAACCAAGACAACATGGGGGCTGTCCATGTGTTATCTATATTTTACTCTTTATATCTGAAAAGCATACCTCCATCTAAAATCACATATTCTTTGGTGTGTTATCTTTTACCCATCTTTATGCAACATCCCTCTCAACTTATAGACTCATCCAAGTATGAATCCCTTTATTGTCCTTTGAATGACTCACAATTTTGTTTCGTTGCAGATTCCGTTATTCTACAATTTCCATGCTCCTTACCTTGGCACTTTGCCCCTAGGTATGGGTGTGTGCCCTGTGATCTGTGACCCAGAACGGAGTGGTGAGCAACCAAGTTGTCTTCTGGGTCTTGTTACCAGATCCTGCTTGAGGTCAGCTTGTCTTAACCTTTTAGACAGTCTTTCAGTCACTAGGTGCTGGGATATTCCAGCCTTCTCTTGGTCAGGGCCCATCCCCAGTGTCCACAGACCTCTCTGTCTCCCTATGCTGACCTGGGTCTGGGCCAGAAAAAAATGACTCACTGTGTTTTTTCTTGCATTTCTTGTTCAGGGTTTGATCTGGTATGCTTTGCAGATTAATTTGAGGAAGTTAGGGGACAGAGACAGTTTGGTATATTTCTATTACTTTGCGTCTTGACTTTACCTCCCTTCTAAGTTATTTCTCAAGAAAGATCAGTATATATAAAATTCCATCCAATACTTCTTCTGATCAAAATCACAGACACACCATCTTCTATGTTAACAGAAACCAGCTGACTAAATTTTAAGTTAGCCTAAGGTATTGCTTACCTTTTCATTTTTTGTAAATAAATAATTCTATGCAGGTACAATGAAAATTATAGTTTTATTGAAACCAATCAACAAAAAGGGGGAGTGAGAGGTTTAGAAGGGAATGAATCTTAATTCCCAAGATTAAGACTTTTCTAGGTCTCTGATTCTAGACTTTTCTAGCTGCCAGTGGTTCCAACTAATATTTTCACAGCGAGAAGATCAGATCTGGCATAGTACATCACGAATTTGCACTTCTGACTCTGAAGGTGTCCTGCTGCTCGGTCAGCGATGCATCTCAGTGGACTAGACGATTAGTCAGGCAAGGACAAGACAAACACCAGGAGGCCATTGAAGCAGGCTCTTTACAGCCTCTGTCCTTTGGGTGGAGGATGCTAGGCTAATGACTTTACAACACACCGCAGATGTAATTGAACCCAGATATCTGATCCAACAGAAACCAAAGCTTTGGCTCCTTCATCAACATCAGTTAGAACAAAATCTTGCACTAACAAGGACAAAATCCCACATGTATGCTGATATATTCTGTGGTTTTTCTTCAGGATCACCCACTTTGGACTGCATCAGAACATGTGATCCTCAACTCAAAAAAAAAAGCTCCTCATCCCCCCTAAGCAAACTTCTCTCTATTTATTCAAGTACCAAAAGACTTCAGGGTCTTTCAACAATCACCCTAGAGGATTTGAAACATTCCAGCTTTGTTGCCATAGTAACTTTATGAATTACAGAATAATAAGGTGAATCTGAATATTCACTCCTCCAGACTGCTCTAGTTAGTTGGCCCCATTGCCATAGAAACTTACCTGCTGCAGGCAGCTGATCTGGGACTCAAGGTTGGGTATGCCAGTCCCCATCATGGCAAAGGCTCAACCTGAATCTCGATATTCATTGTACCTGAGCCCACTTAAATGTGCCTTTCCCTTCTCAGAAAGGTGAAGAGAAAAAAGACATCTGGTTTAAAATAGGTGTCTGGAAGATGCTAGTTTGGTAGGGAACTTGGAGGTAGATACAAAAACACCCCTATGTCAGAGAAACTCTCTGAGGTTTTCTAGGACTGACATAAGGTTATTGTTGTTTTTCCCCTAGCCCCTTCCACTATGACCTGAACTTCAAAATAAGTGAAATATACTCATGATTCTCAGGGCATATTTCTCCAGAAATGTCCTTCCTATAGCTCCTGAGAGATCTTGCCAAGCATTCCAAATAGGGAAGATTTCACAAGGTTCACACAAGCAAGCTCCTAGTATAGTGTCTGACACTATAGGCTTAATAAATGTTTTCAGAAAGTATGAAGGAACAAAAGGCTGGCCAAAAACAAGGTTGACTCCAAATCAATGTTTATTGCATGCTTACTGTGTACAGGGCACTGTGTTAGATACAGGATACAAAGTTTAGAAAAGAAATTGTCCCCTGCAACTGAAAGTATAACATGGGCAGGGCCTGGACCTGTGAATGTATCACTGTAGAGAACTTGTGAATACAGAGGGGTTTAGTGACTTTTCCAGGGTCACTCAACCAGCATGTGACAGAGATGGGACTTGAACCCAGATCTTCCTAATTCCTGGGGTGAGCTAGAAATACTAGAATCCACTAGAACACACTGCCTATAGAACTGAATAAAAGGACACAAAACAGGCATTGCTAGTTAGATTACACAATGTCACATAAATTTTTTGGAAGAGTGCAAAATGAAGTTCCATTCTAGGTGATATTTGAGGAATAAAATGATTAGTGGGGTTTGTATGTGTGTTTGTGTGCATATGTGTGTGTTTGTATGTGTACGTTGTGCATTTGTGGGAAGGAAGGCTTTCTGGAGGAGGCAGGATTTGAATTTGGATTTATAGGATGGATAGCAATTCAAAGAGGCAGCTAAGTAGTCTAGTGGATTGAACACTGCTGGGCTTCAACTCCAGAAGACCTGAGTTCAAATCCAGGCTCAGAAATATCCTAGCTGTGTGACCTTGGGCAAGTCACTTAACTTCTGTTTGCCACTGGAGGAGGAAATGGCAAACCGCTCTAGTATCTTTGCCAAAGAAAATCAAGGTCCCAAAGAGTCAAACATGACTAAAATGACTGAACAGCAGCAAGCAATTCAAAAGGCCAAGAAGCAAAAAGAGGCCATTCCAGACATGGGAGCAGTGTGAACAAACGAGAAACATTAGGCTCCTACTCTTCAAGGTCCTAAGCTGGGCTTTTACTTTCTATAGAATGGGGAGGTAGGAAGAAGATGTAACATATACACTGAGAAGCACACTGAAAGGCAGCAAATTTGAAAGGGTGTTAGGGATCGGTTTACTCGAAATGTTTGACAGGCAAGAAGCGCTATCAGCTCGTAGAGATGAAGGTGTAAGAATGCGCCACAGGAATAAGAATAATGTCCTGGGAAGGTTGGTGAAAATAATGCAACAATTCTCATTCGACGGTAATCTCGAGCATCTGGAGACGATTATTACCATTAGCCAGTACAACAGGTACCAAAATCTCTTTCAGGCTTTGTTCAGCCACATCTGTATATGAAAGTCAGGAAAATAGCTGAGATATTGGAGGAGACAATGACCTTGGCCTCTGGGCTTGGCTTCATCTTTTCTCCTCCTATTCATCCACTATCCAAAGAAGAGGCATAAGTTTGAAAACTAGAGAAATCTGAATCCAGAAATGTTTGGTTACTAATTAAATAATAATTTGCCAGCTTCAGAGATTAAAATCGGCACTTAGATGACATTTTTGCTATAGCTAAGGTTAGGAAAAGACTGGTGCTGAGGGCATGTTAACTAAAAGAATTTTCTTTTCTATATGTATTTGGGAATGATGGCTCATAATTTCCTGCTGAGATAAGACTCAGAAGGGAAGATGGGAGAAGTTGAAGAGAAACTTGCTTTTCTGGTCCCAGTCCAGGATTCCTACTTTTCTAAAAGAGCTACATGTGTTAGGTATAGATAACAATATATATATATATATATATATATATATATATATATATATATATACACACACAGATACAAGGAGACACATAGGCATATAAAGATACAGATAGATCGATATAGATATAGGTATACTATATATTTGTATATATGTATGTATGTATGTATGCATATGTGTATATTTAATTATACTATTCACACAGAAAGAGCATGACAGTACCCACCTTTCCTAGAGAAAGAAATAGGTAAGGATTCTGGTCCAACCAGAAACAGGAAGCAGCAGAGGGTTCAGCAGAGCTCTATGCAGTAGAAACTACAGGCCTAACAGAGAGCAGATCTTCAGGGGCAGGGAGTTGACATCACTAGAAGAGTTGAGTGGCCCTGTATTATCAGTGGGGCTAAAAGCCCCTCCATGAATGAACCGTGCTCACACATGTACCCTACACACTTAAACTTTTTCCTGTGTCCCCTATGTGAGTACACTCTTTCCTTTGAAAATATGTGTATTTTGGAGAAAGAATTTATTTTCTCAGGTTTATGGGGGAAATATCTTGGTGCTACTTGTTTCATTAAATGTCTTAATTTTACATTAACTGGATCCTCTAGTGGAGTGTTAAAAGTGAACTCCTCTGTAGGGGCTTATGAGTTAGAAGATGGAAATCCATGGACTAACATGAAGCTGAGGTTGTTCCTTGGGGGTTCCACACTACAAGTTACCGAATACCTCCAGGCTATGTGTAGAACACTGAATCAACCAAAATCCTGCACTCCCTAGACAGCACTCTGTTTAAAAGAACCTTGTTTGCTTTTTTAGGTGAAAGATTAAATAAAACAGAAGTTCAGAGGTATACTGACTTTTAATGCTCCCCCAATGTTTTATGAATTTTGTACTAAATCATAGTTCAGAAGCAGGGTTGTTGGACAGATACATTTTAGAACAACTTTCTGTCATTCACCTAAATCTGTCACTCATCAGGCCTGCTAACCACTGATCTGTCATTTTATCAATAGGTCGGATCAATAGTGTAGCTGTGTTGATAAGTACTATTGGTAGCCCCAGAAGCATACTAGGAATATGGCCTGAAGTTTCGCACCCCACCCCCCTGTTAATGACAAACAGATTCAGCATGATGGATGTGCCTGCAATTAATAATAAAAGTACAGTTAATGACTTTGCCACGTTGGCCTCATATTTCAAATGAAAAACTTTCCAGTCAAAAGAGAACTGAGTTTCAAAGCTGAGAAATGAATGTTAATGTGTTCGTGAGGTGGGAGTTGCAGAGGGCAGAGGAAGGAATCCAGTTTTTGAAAGCTCTGAAAGACCAAGCTGGAGAAAAGAAATCCAATATTGAGAGCACTGCTCATTTGAGACAACCCCATTATCCTTGGAACACTGACATTACAAAGCTTCTTATTGCTGGTCAATATTGTTTAGATGAATCAGAAATTCATGAATCAGGAGTTCCATAGACTACAGCATGCATCATTCTGAAGAGGATCCACATTAGCCAGTCTTCAGTTTTAAACAAATTTTCATTTCTAAACAAAACCTACATGAGGTTTTGAAAGTAAGTATTCATCTATTTATCCATCCATTCATTAATTCAACATGCATTTATACTATATGTCAGTTACTATGGTGCGTATTAGAGATACGAGGAGGAAAAAAATCCTTATCCACAAGAAGGTTAGATTATACTAGGGGCAGCAATTTACCTACAGATAAGCAATTATTTATGATATAAATACAAAGCCTTATGGGAGTGGGGACAGCTGTGATAATGCCTGGGGGAATCAGGAAAGGCCTCAAATAGGAAGTAGTCCTTAAGCTGAGTCTTGAAGGAATTTAGGGTTCCTAAGGAACAGAGGTAGTACAAACCGATAATCATTTCTTACCTCTTCTTCCTTCTCTCCCTTTTTTCTCCCTTCTGCATCCTCAGAGTTGCTCAGGCTTTAGAGGTTGGGAAGCAGTGTGAGTTTGAAAAAGGACACCTGTATTTGAATATACCACCACTACTATTTACTATCTACAAGAACTTGGGCAATTCAATTAATCTTTTTTACCCTCATTGTCTTATATACAGTGAAGGAGTTGAAATACATCACAGAACTTAACTGGGCTCTGTGAACTTGTGTTAATTTGGGTGGAACCAAGATGAAAGAATCAGGCAGCAACCCAGATGAACTCTCCCAACATTTCCATCCAAACAACTTTAAAATAACTCCTCAAATTAAATTTTGGAGTGAGATGTTTTTCCAGACTAAGACAATGTAGGAAATCTGAAGAAGAAACCTGTGACAGTAGGATGGGAGCCAGTCCAGGGTGCTGTACCAGTGCCAGAATCAGCCTTGGAAGTGGCAGTGACAGGGACACCAGCAGCAGCACCTTTGGGAGCTCTCAACCTAGAGATGGTGAGGGAATCAGACAACAGGTCAGAAAGAGATTACAGGGGACCTTTCGCTAGTATTGATTAGCAACTCCAGGCTGGAAATGAGCACTGGCAGTCAGTCACAAGGAAGCCAGGGCCCAGGTCAGAGATTCAAGGCAGAGAGGAGCACTTACACTTTTAGCTGTAGGAGGGCAGGGCCCTTCCTAGGTAAAGACCAGAGCACAGATCTGGAAAACAGTGACCACACCTCTCCCAGAATAACACCACCTTGGAAGCACCAAAAACTTGAACACCTCTAGAACTAGGTCTGAAGATAATAATGCGAAAGAGCCTCAAGCTGGGTAAAAGGCCTGTCTTCCCAAAGTTATAGAACCCAGCTTTAAAATAAAGGTCAAAGTCAAGAAATAGGCTGAGAAAATGAACAACAACCACAAAAGAATTTGATCATAAAAAGTTACTCCTGTGTCAGGCAAGACCAAGGCATAAATGCAAAAGAAGACAACAATGTGAAAACAGCTACTTGGAAAGCCTCGAAGAAAAATGCTAATTGGACCTAAGCCCAATAAGAATTCTTGGTAGAGTTAAAGAAAGAAATAAGAGTGGTAGAGAAAATTTTGGAAAAAGAAATGAGTAATGCAAAAAAAAAATATGAAAAAGAGAATTAATAGCTTTGTAAAAGAGATGCAAAAACTCTGAAGAAAATTATAGGTAGTTTTAAAAGAAGAAATCAAAACTATCTATAATCATATGAACAAACGCTCAAACTCACTATTGACTAGAGAAACACAAATTAAAACAACTCTGAAGGATCAACGCAGACCTATCAGAAATGGCAAATGCTGGAGGCAATGAGGGAAAAGAGGTACACTAATAAAATGTTAGAGTTATGAATTGGTATACTCATTCTGGATAACAATTAGCAACTATACTCAAAGGTAGATGCATACTCTTCTTACCCAGCAAAACCACTGCTAGGTCTGTGCCCCAAAGAGATCAAAACAAAAAGGATCTATTTATACAAAAATATTTGTAGCAGCTCTTTTGGTGGCAAAGAATTGGAAATTTAAGGCATGTTCATCAATTGAGAACTAGCCAAATAAGTTGTGGCATATGGCTGTGAGGGAATACTATTGCTCTCCAAGAAATGGTGAAGGGGATGATTTCAGAAAAAAAGAATAACAACCTATATGAACTAATCAAGAATCAAGTGAGAAAAACTGGGAGATCGTTGTGTAGAATGACAGCAGTGTTGTAATGATTATCAGTAGTAAAAGACTTGGATACTTGCCCAAGAAAATTCCAATATTTATGATGAAAAACTCCTATCCACCACCAGAGAAAGAATTGATAAACTCTACATGAAAACTGAAGAATAATTTTTTCTAGGTTTTTTTTTTTACTTTTTTTGTGAAATGGCTAATATGGAAAGATGTTCTGCATTATTTCACATATATAATTGATATCATTTTGTTTGACTTCTCAGTGGGTAAGGGAGGGTAGGAGAGAAGCACAGAATTTGGAACCCAAAATTTAAAAAGCAAATGATGCTAAAAATGATAAAATTTTAATTAAAAAAGTAACCAGAGCCAGAAAAAATTTTTTGCAATATATAATATTTTCTAATCTTTAGTAAAAGTAATACAGTATAGCAGGAAAAAGTTACACAATATATTTCTCACATCTCTGTTTTATTTTATCCATTTTACAAAAACATTATTCTGAGGAGGGGTTCATGGGTTTCATTTGATTGCTGAAAGGGTCCTTGTTGCAAAAACAAGTTAAGAACTCTTAAGACTAGATGGTATTTAATGTCCCTTCCAGCTCTATGATGTCAAGAACAGTAGGATATGGATCTATCTTATTTTCAGATGCCCAGAAGTAATCAACCTAATTTACCATTCCAGATTATCATGTGGACATATGTGGGGTTTTTTTTCCTTTTGGAATGGATATGTTTCCTTCAACTTAGTTGATGAAATCACAGGAGGGGGAAGATAAAAGAGAAAAAAATATAAATGTGTTAAAAAAAAAAAGTCCAAGTCCAATTTAAAAAGTCCAGTCTAAACCCAGTTATCCCTTTATGAAAAAGAAAGAGCTCTTCATGATGAAATTAGATAGCTTCCATTGACTAGCAGAAAATTGGCCACACATTTGATGACCTTTAAAAAGCTTAACTTATCAGATTTCAGAGATTGATGGGGTAGGAAGCAACCTTGCAGAGTGTGATTCTTGCTTCTTTACCAAAAGGCAACTCACCCATTGATTATAATGTCTTGGAGCAGAATTACTCTTTCAGTAAAAGTTAACACATCTATTAAGGAGTAGAGTTAGAAAGAGGTCACTGAAAGAAATCTTTGGAACAGGAAGCAGCTTCAAGGAATATAACCTTTGGCAGCAGAGGTGAGAGACAGCCATTGTTTCAAGGGAGAATTCTTCCTAGCATTTGCAACTTGAGTCTAGGGAGCTCAGCTAAGTGATTTAGTTAACAGAGACACTGACTACATCCGGGGAAGGAAGTATAAAAACTCCTCAAGAAGAGAGAGGGTCAAAAGTGCCAACAGTGATAAAGATTTAAATTTCCTGACAACAAGTTTTCTCTACATGTCTGCTTTAGTACTTATGTACTTTAAGTTTATGTCCACTCTTTTTACAGATTTTGTTTGTATTTGTGGGAGAGTATGCTCCAGGGTTGTGAGAGGAATGTTGTGTGACTGCTGTTCTTACTATGCTATCTTAGCTTTGCTAAAGCAAAGGCTCAAAGCCTTTGCTATGACCTAATGATGTCTATTGACTAATTATTAAAGGTAGGTGTACTGATGGGGGCTTATGAACTACACAACATTAGGGATTTGGACACACAGAGTTCTTTGAACCTTTGAATGTGGCTAACCTCATAGACCCCAACATAAATTAAGAGGAAGGAGTCCTTGAAGAGGATACTTCCTTTTTAAAATTCCTTCCTCTTGCTTTGCTAGCATTTTTATCACTGAAGGATTCTTGCTTGATATAGGAGTTCAATTGCCTGTTCAGAGTTCTGGTGCTGGGTAGGAAGGGGAGTACATTTATTGATGAGCTGATCAATTTAGTTTGCAAATTATTTCAACAGAGTGCCCTGCAGTGACATCTAATTTGTAGGAAGGTTTCTGGGGAGAGGCAGAGAAGGTTTCTGGCTCTCCCCAAAGTATGCTTACTGTGAGACTGCTGCAGTCTTTCTAAACTGACCCAGATGTGACTGACTGAACAGAGGCTCAGAGGCTCTTAAATGTAGTGGAAGATTTCAAGGTCTGTTATCACCAATTAAAAAAGCAAGTGAAGGATATATGAGAACCTGGATCAGTGATGTCATGAGACTCTTCTGACCAGTTAGAGGAGTTCAGTTGATTTTCATTTTGATTTTGTCAGAGGGCATGGGGCTTCTGAGAAATTCACTCCTATCTTTCCTCAATTCTCATTATCATCAGTACCAGGCAGTGATCCATTTCCATATCAGAGAGCTCATAAAGCATTCTGGGTATTTGATATGACTAGGTGGCAACACAAAGTCATGTACATTTTTGTGCAAAAAGCTTCTCTGAGAACAGATGATTTCATGATGGCGAGTATATTTTGAATACATGCTACCTACTCACTATGTGCAGGGACCTATGGTAGACATTGAGATATCATGAGTATGCCACATTCATTGTAGTCAGGGAATTCAAAATTTAGATGTTGCTTTTCTCAGTTACTCACAACTATGTCTGTACTGAGCCAGTATCACAGAATCTACAAGTTGGAAGGTATTTTGACTTTACGTAGTCTAACCTATACCTGACCAAGAACTTTTACACATCTCCCACAAGTGTTTTTAGCTTTTACTTGAAAATCTCCAGTAAGGGGGAGCCCCCAACTTCCTGAAGTAATCCCTTCTGCCTTTGTCCAAATCTAATTGTTCAGACTTTTCCCTTACATCTAAATTTGTTTCACTGAAAATACTACCCATTGATCCTTGATCTACCCTTTAGGGCCAAGAAAGGTAAGCCCAATATTCTATTTTACAACCTTTCAAATACTTGAGCATAATTTTTCATTTCCTCCAGACTAAACAACCTCACCTCCTTCCACTGATTCTTATTAGGGCAAAGCCATCAATCATTATCATCTGGATCTCTAAAATATGTGCCCAGAATCAAATCTATTTCAAATGAGGCATCATTGCTGGATGAGTCCTTATTTCTGCTCCTGTTAATACTGAAGGTCTTTTTTCTATCCTCTGGGCATCAATGATGGACTGACTACAAAACCATCAAGAACTCAACTTCCAAGCTCTGAGATTCCTGGATGCTAGACTCCCAAGTGTCCAGATGTTCAAATGTCCAGACATTTCAAAACTCAAAGGGTCAAAGTCTTCAATCTCTTCACTTAAAAGAACAAATGCCATGGTCAGACAGACATAGAATCAAGGCCCATATTCACATATGTCCTACATGTTGGAGAGAGAAATGTCTAAGTCCTCTTTCCTTACTGCATTGTGGCTCAGTGGATGCTGTCAATGAAGGAAGCAATAAAAGAACAGAGGTTCAACCAAAGATTAAGGTCTTTTGACCCAATTCTAGATCAACAACTGCAAAAAATCAAAGAGGCCACACAGTTGAAGAGTAAAACCAGTGACCAAATATTCTTGCATGCTCCAAAACCTCTCCAAGATACCTCAGTCTTATACCACCATGACTCTTCCAGAAGCAGGCTCCCCAGTCTCAGGCACTGATGCATTATAGATATGTATATACATGTACATATACACATACATACATATATATGACATCTTGTCTCATTAAATATGCTGGGTAGCACAGAGTCAAGCATAGATGCTGAGAGACCCCACTAAGAAGAACTCTGAACAAAGACATAGAGTCAAAGTCACATGTATGATATGGATGACTTACCAATTCTGAATCCCTCAAGTTTACTATAAATTAAACAAAATCCCTCTATCTTGTATAAAAGGACAGTGTGTTATTTTGTCAAATGGTTTGCTAAAATCTATGTATATAGAATGCTCTCCTGACTCAGCAGTTTAATTACCCTTTCAAAAAAGAAAATGAGAGAAATTTGCTATGACCTATTTATGAACTGTTATTATTGTTATTAATGACACTTACATAATGCTTTGCAAACTGTTTTACAAATACAATCTAATTTGATTCCTACAATTCTACAGAGGTAGGTGCTTTTATTATTCCTATTTCACAGATGAAGAAATGAAGGCAAATAGAGGTTGTGATCTCTCCAAGGTCACACAGCAAGTAGCATCTGAGAATGGATTTGAATTCGTATCTTGTTGATTCTATGGCCAACATGTTATCCGCTGTGCCATCTAGTTGCTTCATTTTTTCTGATGAAGTCATGCTGGCTTTTAGTAATTATCACTTTTCTAAATTGCTCACCAACCATACATTTAACAATATTGCTGTCATTCAGTCTTTTCCTACTCTTTGTGACCTCATTTTCAGGTTTCTGGGTAAAGACATTGAAGCAATTTGCCTTTTCTTTCTCCAGCTCATTATATACAGATGAGGAAACTGAGGCAAACAGGGTTGTAACTTGCCCAGGGTGGGTTACATAGCTAATAATTGTCTGAGGCAGATTTCAGTTCAGGAAGATGAGTCTTCCTGACTTCAGGCTCGGGGCACTCTATGCATTCTATCATCTAGTTGCCTCATGTACCACTTAGCTGCCCTACCTTTAATTCTATGGTCCAGAAATTTTCTAGGAAACAAATTCAGATTAACTAGCCAGTATTTTTCAAACTACACTTTTTGGGGGATAAGGTGGGAATAGGGATATTTTCCTTCCTCTAATTCTATAGCACCTTTTCCATTTGCCATGATCTTTCAAAGATGACCAACGGGATCAGCAAGTACATCAGCTAATTCCTTTAGAAGCACTCAAATATACAGTTCATCTGAGTCTTATGATAAAAAATGACTGAGGAAAATTAGGTATTCTCTTCTATACTTTTACTCATCTGCTCTTTCAATTCCCTATTAATTCTTTTTATCTTTCCTGGTCCAAAGATCATTATCTATGGAAGAGAAATGGGAAGCAAAATTGGAATTGAGTAGTTCTGCCTTCTCACTATAATCCATTCATCCAGCACAATGGTTTTATTCTTTCTTTTGAGCTTCATTTTGGCCTCAATATAATTTAATTTGTTGTTTTTGATGTTGATGATGATGATGGTGATGACTTTGTTGTTATCATTATTCTCCTTAGTATTCATCTCATACTTAGGTCACTGGAGGAAGAGAGAAAGGGAAAATGAACAAACATTTATTTAGTGTGCTAAGTACTTTACAAATATTTCATTTGATTCTTACCATAACTTCATGAGGTAGATTCTTTCAGTTTCCCGATATTATTCTTGTAAGACAGAGCAAATCTTTTGAAATTGACCTCCATTACCCATCTTTGTTTTCATCTTTTGTCTGTGTCTTTCAATGATGTGTTCTAGTCAATGAGTGAGGACTCTTTGAAACCACATAAATTTCTTTCTTTTTCACCCTCTCTTCAATTATTTTTGTTTCTCTCTTCAGAATTTCATTCTTGAGAACTTCTCATCTTTTATGGGTTGACTTACCCTGAAGAATACTGGACATAAGAACCTATCTCTTTTTAAATTTTCTGTTTGAAAATTGCTTTCCCCTAATCTAAGGTGCATAGCAGGTTATACTTGTCTTTCCTCATCTCACACAATGATTATTATATCAGTGTATAAAACTGTCTTGGTCTCTCTTTCTTTGATGTGAGTTTCTTTTCCCTGGCAAACTGTGAACTTCTCAAGACCCAGAGCACCTCATTCTTTTGTGTTCCTCAAGGTTCCTGACAGGCTATATGGCATGCAGTACTTGTTAAAACTTGTTTAGTGTTTAATGTGAAGGATATGGAAGGTGATTCTGAGTCCTTTTGTGGCTTTTAAGGAATGTCATTCCCTACCTTTTTGTAGGCCAGATAAGAAGCCCATGGAATTACGTGGGAAAGTACAGGGGAGTTTCATTCAATAAACTCTACTGAGTTAATCTACTTTGTGGGGGGCTCTGTACCAAATATTGCAGGGTAGTAGCAAAGATGAATAGGACAGTACATAGCTTCACTAAGTTGCTAATATGGTTGTCAAGATATGTGCATTGATTGTGAAGATTTTTGGACATTAAGATTATCAGCACTAGATAAGATTTGGAAAAGAAACACAGAATCACAGAGGGGTTCAGAGAAGGGAGAGAATACTTCTGTCCAGGGTGGTCAAAGAAGAATTCATTTGCCTTTGATGGGTTCAGTGATGAAAAGATGTGGAACCTGCCTTCAGGAATCTTATAACTTCACATAAGGAAACTAACTTCACCTTCAGAGAATTGATGACACATTGTCAGCAGTGGATTCCATGGCCTCTTTCCCCAAGAAAGAAGGTACAGGTTCAACTTGTGGGAAGATGTAGACATCTAATATCCAATGTGTTAAGAAAGTCAGAACTAACATGTCAGAAGGAAATCTGGTAGAGAAAGATGGTTAATGAGGTCTCTTTGAAGTTCTCCCTGCAACTCTTAGTACAATGTTGCTGACCAGCGCTTTTGAGGTCCTTGAGGTCCCTCCAAAAGGTTGGCTTTGACCTCCCTGTATATCAGTCCCACCTTGGAGGCCATCAGAAAGACTTTCCATCACAGATTTGAAACTACAAAGTAATATCACTTTATCTAGCCTCACCACCACCTAATGAAATATAGAGAGAGAATCTCAGTTTCTTTGAACTGAGATTAATCAACTTGACAAAGGTCATATACACAGTAAATGGCAGAGCTGTGACTTGAACCTAGATTTTCTGATTCCAAATCCTTCACTATTTTGCTGATCCCCCAAGAGTTTCTTTCCTTGGTCTAAAGGGGAATAGACTCAAAACCTTGAGTAGAAAGACATTTTTCAACTGGATTAAGGGCATTGTGCTAGGTACCGATAAGAAAGAGTTGAGGTAAGAAATGGTCCTTGTCCTCTCGAACAACTCTAGTAGTGGTAGAAGATAAGTGCTTTAGAGAATGACAATAAAAGTGCTAGATGAAGTCTGCTGGAGAAAAATATGAGTAACTGGGGAAGGAAAGAAGGAAATTTCATGGAAGGGGTGGGATTTTTGTTGGACCTAAAGAATGATTAGAAATCCAACAGGGGATGGAAAGGAAGGAGATCATCCCAGACACAGGGAACAATGTAAGCAGAGGGAGTTCAGGTGTTGAACTCCATAACGGAAAGTGATCACTATCTCCCAAGAGACAGATACCATGAGCCTTTTATGACCCCAAACCTTAAATGAGAACCGTCTACAGAGGTAGAACAAATTAATTTAATAGTGCAAAGTCATATTATACATGAGAAACTGGTGAAAAATACTATAGAGACAATGAACAATTGATGTTTTTTAAAAGTACATCCCACCCACAAAGAGTTTCTTATTCACCATTGTTTCAGATTGACCTAGTCCTTTCTAGATAATGAATCTGAATAATAAGCACCTGCCCTGGTTCCTGGCATCTAATTAGATCAGGTCACTGTTTAGAAAAAAAAATTATTTTCTGAGGTCCCTTGGGGAGATTATTTGACTGCTTTATTTTGTAAAATAGTACAGTGACTCCTAGTTCCAGTTTCATTTTGGGGCTGCTAAATATGGTTGTTTGGGGTGGAGAGAGTGTGCTTTCTCTTTCCCCTGCCTTCAGTGAGTGTCTCTACATTAATCTTATGACCCTGAACCTTGATGTAGCTAATACATCTGCCACATGTTGGATTCCACAACTCTCTTGCCATTCATAGCATGGGATTATTTCAAGAATGAAATTAAGCAGCTGATTGGATAATATAATTTTGGACTAGAAAGGATGACCTATTCCAAACTCCGTTTACAGATCAGAAAACTGAACAATTTGACTATAATTATACAGCTTTAGTAAATGGTAGAGTGGGATATGAATCCAGCAGTTATATGACTCCGGGTCCAGCATTCCCTACACTACAGTATCGTCTTGCCTCACTTAATTAAAATTAATTTTTTCCCAACAACATCGTGGAGCTCTCTGAACCACTGCAAAGGCAAAGCATCAGAAAATGCTAGCTTGAGCCTTAATGGAGCTATTTCTTAGACTGAAGAACATACAGTTCAATTCAATTCAAATGTTTTCAAATGCTCCTATTACATGCAAAGCTTTAGTGGGAACGAATATCTTTTGCATTTTTATCTTCAGCACCTTAAGGAAACAAGAAGAATTTTTTAAAAATGTACTCTGTTGGAAAAAGCATGGGTTTGGAGGCAGGAAACCATGACTGGACTGGCAGTAAGCATCAGGGAACAAGGGATGTGTGAGGCAAAGTCAAGCAGCAGTCACTTAACACGTGAAGGGAGCAACCTCTAGTAAAGATGATGTTCCATATCTACTTCCCCATCAGACAGAAATTATATGATTGACTAAATGGAGTCTTTATTAAGAGCTTGTTCTGTGTTAGACATTGGGAATATTGACAGTCCCTGCAGTCAAGGAGTTCATATTCTAATAAAAGAGGTAATACCAATGAAAAGGTTCAGCTGAAAGCCATATGGGAAGGTCTCGTTAGTCCTTGAGGTAAGGTAACAAAGCAGATGACAATATAGCTTCTTTATGACAAAATCATAGCCCTTTCTCTGTTGCACCATGTGACAGTGCCAAGGACTTTGATGACAATAACTTTCCTTTTCGAGTCTTCACTACATGTGGCTATAACACCCACAGAAGCACTCACCAGTATGTAACTCCACAGGGCTTATCTCCCAGGATGATGGCCAAAGCCCTGGGACTGGAAGCATCAATTTTCCCGAGGCTCTTGAGTTTGGGAACCTAGGTTGTCTCCATCAAACTTTGAGGGGTGATGGTCCAGATCATATTGGTGGTGTTCTGACTTGCCTGACACAGGCTGCTTCCTCCTTTCCTTGATCAAGTTAACTTGCTTCAGCTACATTGACTTGCCTGCCTATATGTGACAATATATGCATGGAGACTGCATACAGTAATGGGAAGCAGATATAACTGGAGGAACATGCTGCCATCTCCAGAAGACAATGACAGATAGGTAGCATCGAAGGTGTATATTGTCCCTCCAAGTATGTGCCCTGGCCACATGCATTCCCTACATTTTTGTCATTCTGTGTGCTTTAGCTACATATATCCTCTCTATTTATGAGTCACAGCCAAAGGACCTTTAACCTGGGAACACACATTCGATGGCGGAGTATCTCCAGATGCTATATCATATAAGGTAATTTGAGGAAGGAGGAAATGTGAGAAATTTATGAGGAGCAGTAAACAGGGAAAGGGTTAGGGAAGGAAGTGATACCTGGACTGAGACTTAAAAAGATTTAGAGAGTAAGGGTTAAAGGTGTTCATTCTAGACATGAATGATTGAATGAAGGAAGCATTTGATACGCGCTTACTATGTACCAAGTACTATTCTAAAGTCTAGGGACACAAAATAGGAAAAGATAAGGAGCTTATGCAAATATAGGAGGTAGGAAATGAAAGATCTATTGTTATTGTGAATAACAATATAAAAAGTTACTGAGAAGTCTTGGAGGAGGAGGATTAAGACAAGGCCATTAAAGACTAAGTAATTAAGAGATAACTAGTTAGAACTTGTATATAATGTTAAAAGCCATTCCTAAAGGGATAAGTGATCAGTACATATGAATATTACTCAAAAGAAGAATTATAAACTATTGAAAATCATATTAAAGTTTGTGCCAAATTATTAATAATTACAGAAATTCAAGTCTAAACAGTTCTGAGATTTCACCTCACACTTAACAAATTGGAAAACGTTATACAAAAGATAGGAATAGTCAGTGGTGAAATGGTGCAAAGATGGGTACCCCAATGGAGTGTTGTTGGTGGAGCTGTATTCAGGAAATTCAGGAAAGCAATTTGGAATTTTAGGAAGCAGATAATTAAAATTTTCATGCTCTTTGATGCAGAGATCTCATTGCAAGGAAATTAAAGGAAGTATTCAAGGTCCAATATGCCCCAAAATATTTGTCAGCATTTTGTATAGTAGTAAAGAACTGGAAACATAATAAATACCCGTCAATTGGAGAATAAACATACTATGCTGAATAATGACTATTTTGAGTCATAGGAAGACTTATACAGATATAAAATGAAATTAGAACCAGGAAAACAATATGGACAATAATATAAATGACAGCAACCATAAAAGTGAACATTGAAATCTAATACTATATAGTTACAATGACTAAGTTTTGGTACCAGAAAAGAGATATTGCAATGCACCTCCCTCTCTTTTTTGCAGAAGCTAGAGATTATAGCAGTGAAACACAGCATAGATTGTTATCCTTGATGGTAGGTTAGTTGGTTTTGACATACTGCAGGGGGCAAGGGGGCAGGTCTTTCTTTTTTTATTATTACTTATATAAATTGACTTTCTGGGTAGGGGAGGGAGTACCATATGCTGGGAAGTAAAAGTGATCCAAAACCAAAGATATAAATTTGATGTAAAAAAAATGGTTTATTGGTAGCCATGTAGATAATAGGAAATCAAAAGTATAGGAGAGTATCTAGTGGAAATGGACAGCTGGTGCAATGGATAGAGTGAGCACCAGTTCTTAGAGTCAGGAACACTCATATTCCTAAGTTCAAATGTGCCTCAGATGTTTCCTAGCTGTGTAACCTTGCGCGAGTCACTTAATCCTGTTTCCCTCAATTTTCTTATCTGTAAAATGAATTGGGGAAGGAAACAGCAACCTTTCCAGTATCTTTGCCAAGAAAATCCCAAATGGGGTCCCAAAGAGTCAGACATGACTGAAATGATTGAACCACAAAAAGAAGTTCTAAATCTCATTATCCTAATAAGGACAGTATAGTGAAGAGGAAAGATCTCTGGGCTAGGCAGACTGGTCTAGTTTTAGGTCTAGTTTTGCTACTGATTCTTTGAGATATGGAGAATAATTCCTGCCCTGTTGATCTCATAGGACTGTTGTGAAGGACATTTGAGAATCCGGTTGGGAGAGTGCTTAATAAAATGTAAAGCATCTTGTATACTGGACAAGCTTATACACAGAAAGAAATAATTACTATTAATGTTAGGGCTATAACTCAAGTCCCTGGATGGTTCCTGTCAGTATCATTATTATGTCATTTAAATAATGAGGAGTAATTCCCTACATTAGGAGTGCCCTGAGCCATTCTCTGAGCTCAACTACCAGAGTAAAGTGTTGCTAAAAGTGTTTTGTTAAATATAGATTTTTTCATTTTCTACTTCCTTGGGGGTATACATACAGTAGCAGAGTCCCTGGGTCAACAACCAATTTAGTGATTTCCCTCACGTAATTACAAATTATGCTCCAGAATAATTGGAACAATACTCCATTCCACCAGGATCATACTATTGTGCCTACCCTTTTGCAGGCAACATTGAAGATTTCCATCTTTGATTATATTTTTAAATTATCAACTTGATGAGTATGAGGTGAAATCTCAGAATTGTTTTTATTTTGATTTCTCTTATTAGTGATTTGCAGCATTTTTGCATACATTTGTTAGGAGTTAATATTTATTCTTTTGAAAACTTCATATCTTTGGCCATTTATTATAGAACACTATTTCATCTTATGCATTTAAGTCATTTATTCTATGTCTCTTGGATATCATATCCTTATCAAAAATAGTTTAAAAGATATTTCCCATTTAATAGATTCTCATCTTATTCTGGCTATAATGTTTTTCCCATACAAAAGTTGTTGTTTTTTTAACAATAAAGTAATAATAGCTAGGATATGGTACTTTAAATTTTGTAAAGTGCTCTACATACATTATCTCATTTGATTGTCTCAACAGTCCTGTGAGGTTTGCCATTTCCTTCTCCAATTCATTTCAAAGATGAGGAGACTGAGGCAAATAGGGTTAAGTGAAGGGCCACACAACTAGTAAGAGTCTGAGGCCAGATTTGAACTCAGGTAGAACAGCCTTCATGACCCCAGGCTTGGTATTCTCTCCTGTGCCATCTAGCAGCCCCTTATTATATTTTACAGATGAGAAAAGTGAGGCTAGGAGATTTTAATGGTGTGCCTTGGATCACATAGCTAGTAAGTGTCTGAGGTAGAATTCAAATCCAGGTCTTTCTACTTTCTGACTACTTTATGCCAAGTACTGTGCAAGGTGCTAGGAGTATGAAGACAAAAGCCAGAGTCTACTTTTAGGAGTCTACATTCTGTTTGAGGAAAGGACAAGTGAAGATATGGCTAAAAACATGACATATGCACAGTTTTTGTGTTTGTCATTTGTTGCAAAAGAAGACCATGACATCAGAGAAATAATGACATGATTTGCACATGACTTTTGTTTTGAGTGAGGGAGAGCTGTGCAGGTCACCAGCCTCATTTCTCCTCCAGAACCATCTGAATCCAGTGACCAGATATTCATGAGGATGACTGGAGATGACCCAAGATGAGGCAATTGGGGTTAAATGATTTGGTCAAGATTACACAGCTAGTGAGTGTCAGTGTCTAAGGTGAGATTTGAACTCAGATCCTCCTGACTCCTGCACTGGTGCTCTATCCACTGCACCACCTACCTGCCCCATGTGTACATAGTAAACACAATGTAAACTTAGTGGAGCATTAGTTGCTGGGGGTATTTGAGGAGACAGTGATGCCAAAGGGCAGAAGGAAGAAGGTAGTGAATTTTAGGCATGGGGAACTACCTGTACAAAAGGAAAGAGAAAAGATATCATGTTGTATATCAGGAACAACAAGGGCATCAGGTTAGCTGGCACGTAAAATGTGTGAAAAAGAATAGTCAGTAAGGTCAACAAGCATTTATTAAGCACCTACTGCATATGTTGTGCTAAGCACTGAGGATACAAAGAAAGGCAAAAATAGGACCATTCACTCTCAAGGAGTATGCAATTGAATAGAGGATACAACATGCAAACAACCATTAACAAACAAGATACATATACACATACATGCAATATATCTATACGTGTGTATGTATATATGTGTACGTGCATGTGTGTGTGTGAGAGAGAGAGATAGAAATAAATGGGAAATAATCTCGGAGGAAAGGAAAAAAGAATTCTAGAGTGTGAAAGTCTTTAAATACCAAACTATGAAGCTTATATTTTACCCTAGAGGTCAAAAAGAGTCTCAGGATGTTTTTTTGAGCAGGTAAGTGACACAGTTAGAAATGTAGTTGTATAATTTTGTATAATTAGGAAAACAAAAAATTGGGGGGTGGGAATTTGTAACAAGTATTTGTGATAAAGGCCTCATTTCTCAATATATAGAGAACTGAGTAAAATTTATAAAAATGTAAGTCATTTCCCAATAGATAGATGATCAAAGATACGAAGAGGTAGTTTCCAGAGGAAGAATCTATAGTATCTATAGAAGTATCTATAGTCATGTGAAATAAGATGCTCTAAATCACTATTGGTTAGAGAAATTCAAATTAAAATAACTCTGAGGTGCCATCTTATGCCACCTCAGACTGATTAATATGACAAAAAAAGGAAAATGACAAATGTTGGAGGGGATGTGGGAAAACTGTTGGTGGAGTTGTGAACTGATCTAACCACTCTGGAGAGCAAGACTTCCAAAAAAAGGGAAAAGGACCTATTTGTACAAAAATATTTATTGCAGCTCTCTCTGTGGTGGCTAAGAATTGGACATCAAAGGGATGCCTATCAGTTGGAGAATGGATAAAAAAGTTGTGGTATGTGATTGTAATGGAATAAGAAATGAACTGAAAAGACTTACATAAAGTGATGCAAAGTGAAATGAACAGAACCAGAAGAACATTGTACACAGTAATAGCAATACTATTCAGTGAAGAACTATGAGTAACTTAGCTATTCTCAGTAACACAATGATCCAAGACAATCCCAAAGGACTTCAATCACAGTTTGATGAAGCTCACTATCTTCCTCCAGAGAAAGGACTGATATTGTTTGAAAAAGATGGAAGCATACTATTTTTACTTTTTTCTTTTATTTGATCCTTCTTGTACAAAATTATTAATATCAAAATACTTTATATGATTGTACATGTATAACCTATTAATTGCTTACTATCTAAGGGAGGGAGGGAAGGATAGAATTTGGAACTCAAAACTTTAAAAAAATTTAATTGTTTCAGCATATAACTGGGGGGGAAATAATATATCTATGTACAAACAAAAAAGTAATATAACTTTTTTATTTGTCTGGAGGATGGACTAGAGAATAGAGGCTTGAGGCAAGGAAACAAATTTAGAAGCTACTATGTAATGACCTAGTAGAAAAGAGATAAAAAATAATTGAATTAGGTTGCTTGCCATGTGAATGGAGAAAAGTGGATAAATGCAAAAAATGTTGTAGAGGTAGCATGGATAAGACTTGATAACTGGATATGGGAGCTGAAGAAAAGTGAAGAGTCAAGCATGTACCAAGTTTGCAAATTGGGATGATTGGAAGGGCAACGATCCTCAACAGAAAGAGGGAATGAGGGAAGAGGGGTAAGTATGCTCTTTTCTAGACTTTTTGGGCTTGAGAGACTTAGGAGATATCCAATGGGAAATGCCCAGTAGGCAGTTGGTGATGAAGGAGAGAACTGCATGTTTAGATCAGGGAGTCATCTCTGAAGAAGATGATCAGACCATCAAGAGAGAGGAAGTAGAGCAAAAGACAAGAAACTAGAACAAAATCTTGGGAGTACACACAGTTAGGACATGTGTTGTGGATAAAGAATTGGCAAAAGGGATTACAGAGTAGTCAGACAGGTAGGAAGAGAAGCCAGAAAGAAGAGTGCCAAGAAAACCCAGAAACATGAGAATATTCATTCATTCAGGAGGAGAGAATGGTCAACATTGTCAAATACTGCAAAGAAAATCAAGAAGGATGAGGATGTAGAAAAGTGAGATTTGGCAATTAAAATAACATCAATAACTTTGAAGTCAGTAATTTCAATTGAGTGAAGTCAAAATCCAGAATGCAAGAGGTTCAAAAGTGAATGAAAGCAAAGGAATCATAAGTGTCAATGACTTTTTCAGAAGTTTTAACTATTAAAGAGAAGATATATACAACATGTCAGCTAAAGCAAATGGGAGGCGCAAGTGATTGTTTTTAAGACTGAGGGAGACTACAGTATAATTGAAATCACCAAACAAAACTAAAAGAATGAAAAAATGGAAGAGAATGTGAAATATCTCATGGGAAAAACAACTGACCTGGAAAATAGATCCAGGAGAGACAATTTAAAAATTATGTGACTACCTGAAAGTCATGATCAAAAAAAGAGCCTAGATATCATCTTCCATGAAATGATCAAGGAAAACTGCCCTGACATTCTAGAACCAGAGGGCAAAATAAGTATTGAAAGAATCCATCGATCACCACCTGAAAGAGATCCAAAAAGAGAAACTCCTAGGAACATTGTGGCCAAATTCCAGAACTCCCAGCTCAAGGAGAAAATCTTACAAGCAGCTAGAAAGAAACAATTCCAGTATTGTGGAAATAAAATCAGGATAACTCAAGGTCTAGCAGCTTCTACATTAAGGGATCGAAGGGCGTGGAATAGGATATTCCAGAAGTCAAAGGAACTAGGACTCAAACCAAGAATCACCTACCCAGCTAAACTGAATATAATACCTCAAGGGAAAATATGGTCTTTCAATGAAACAGAGGACTTTCAATCATTCTTGATGAAAAGACCAGAGCTGAAAAGAAAATTTGACTTTCAAACACAAGAATGAGAAGAAGCATGAAAAAGTAAACAGCAAAGAGAAGTCTTAAGGGACTTACCAGAAGTGAACTGTTTACATTCCTACAGGGAAAGACAATATTTGTAACTCTTAAAACTTTTCAGTATCTGGGTAGTTGATGGGTCCATACACACACATGTACACGCATGCACGCACACACACATACACACATGCACACACATACAGAGACAGAGAGCACAGAGTGAATTGAATAGGATGGGACCATATCTTAAAAGAAATTAAGGTAAATGGTGAGAGAGAAATGTAGTGGGAGGAAAGAGGGTGAAATGGAATGGGGTAATTATATGTCATTTAAGAGGCAAGTAGGAGACTTTTTAGTGGAGGGAAAAAGAGGAGAGCTGAGAAAAAAAAAACAAAAAACAAGAAGTTTACCCTCATCACATTTGACTAAAGGAAAGAATAAAATGCACACTCATTTTGGTATGAAAACCTATCTTACAGTATAGGAAAGTGGGGGAGAAGGAGATAAGCAAGGGGGGGATGATGGAAGGGAGGGCAAAGGGAGGAGGGAGCAATTTGAAGTCAACACTTGGGGAGGGACAGGATCAAAAGACAGAAGAGAAACAACGAGGGGCAGATTAGGATGGAGGGTAATTCAGTTAGTCTTACACAACATGACTATCAGGGAAGTCATTTGCAAAACTACACAGATATGGCCTATATTGAATTGCCTGCCTTCCCAAAGGGAATGGGTGGGGAGGGAGGGATGGGGAGAATTTGGAACTCAAAGTTTTAGGAACAACTGTTTAATATTGTTGTTGTAACTAGGAAAGAAGACATACAGTTAATGAGGAATAGAAAGTCATCTGGCCCTACAGGAGAAAAGAGAAAATGGAGACAAGAGAAGGGAGGGATGACAGAAGAGTGGGCAGATTGGAGATAGGGAAAACTAGATTGCTTGGGGTATTGGGGTGGGGGGGAGGGGATAAAAGGGGAGAAAAATGTGGAACCCAAAATTTTGTGAAAATGAATGTAAAAAGTTAAATTAATTAATTAATTAATTTTAAAAAAGAAGAATTTGGAACTCAAGTTTTTAAAATAAATGTTAAAAATTTTTGTTTGCATGTAATTGAGAAAAAATAAAAATTAATTGTAAAAAGTCACTCACTTGTCAAAATCCTTCCTAAAATTCCAGAAATGAGGATTCTGCATCTAGTTTTATGTCTTTTTTAATATCACTTTGTGATCTTCATATTTATCAACCCTCACACCTGAAATGATACAATGATAACTCATTGATAGAATTTTTTCTGCCATTCCACAATTACAATCCCTAAAGGATGTTTGTTACTAAAGCCAAAGCTGAATAATACATTAGTGTCAGAATCAGTATTATAATCCAGGTATTGATTCCTAGCTCCCCATCTCCTAGAGAGAAGTTGTTCTCTGTTGCACTGGGTTGTATATTAAGGTCATCATGATGTTTTGTGTGAAGGAGATATGAAATGAGATTTCATTCCATAATAGTAAAGCTACAGGAAACATCCCTGGGCCTTGGGTTGACAGGGAAGTAACTTTTTGACTGCCACAGTTTTTGCTCCAAAAGTATCTATTTCTTAGAGATTCCCAAATGGTGTTGGGCAGGAGCATGCTCCCTCTTTATGTCCCTAAACAAGATAATGTCAGGAAGGGCATTGGGATAGTTGAGAGGATGAAGGACTATGTTGGATCTTGTATAAGGAAACAGGATAAATTCTCTGTACCAATAGACTCACAGAATTTAGAACTGGAAGGGATCTGAGAGATCATCTTCAGAAACTCTTAAACTTTCTAGTGTCATGGATCCTTTGGCAGGCAATTTTGTGAAAGATGTGGACCCCTTCTCAGTATAACAGTTTATTGCCTATATTCATGATTGAAGGAAATACTAAATTCTAGTTAGAAGTTAGTAAAATAATAACTGGTATTTACATAGTATTTTAAAATGTATAAAGTGCTTTAAATATTATTTTATCCTCACAACAATCTTAGGACACAGGTGTTATTATTATCCTTACTTTGAAGATGAGGAAACTGAGGTAGAGAGAAGTTAAGTGACTTGTCACACACCTAGTAAGTTTTTTTTTTTTTTTTTACTGGGTCACTCAGCTAATAAACACTTAAGGTGGAATATGAACGCAGGTCTACCTGACTCCAGGTCCAGCACTCTATCTACTGCACCATCTAATCCCCTCACATAAATAAAGATGTAATGTTTTTTCCCAACTAAGTTTACAGACCCCAATGAAATTTTATCTATGGACCTTATCCAACCTCTTTCATTTTAGAGAGGAAACATGGAGAGGTGGAGCCCTGGTCATAAGAGTTGGGAAGTCAATTGAGTCTCATCTCCCTCATTTGTAAAATAGGCATCATAGTATCTGCCTTACAGGTATGTCAAGTCAAGGAAAGTCAACAAGAATTTAATGTGTCTACAATGTGCTAGACACATTGTGTTAAGCACTAGAGATACAATGAAAAGACAAAAAATAACTCCCTGAGAGAGCTCATAATCTACAGGGGGGAAATAATATGCAGGAAACTATGTATAAATAGAATAAATACAGAGTAAATAGGAGAGAATCACCAGAGCTTCTTGTAAAAGTTGGGACTTGAAGGAAACCAGAAAAACCAAGGGCTAGAGACAAGAAGGGAAAAGATTCCAGGCATGAGAGATAGTCAGTGAAAATGTCCTGGACTAGGAAATAGAATTGGTAAACTCTTAAGTGCTCCGTTTAGCTTGGAAAGCCCTTTTTTATCCCCAGATCAACCTACCTTTGCAACCTCATTCGATCTCAATTGCCCTCCAGTTCTGTGATCCAGTCAAACTAGCCTTTCCTTTCCTCACACCTGACTTTCTGCCTCCCCTTTTCATGCCATTGCAGTGACTGTCCCTCATGTTCAGAACATACTCTCTCCTCACGTTTACTTCACCTCATGGAATCCCTCTCTTTTTTCAAGACCTAAGTGATGTATGACCTCTTATATGAAGCTTTTCCTAATCTCCCCCATACTAGTATCCTCCCCAAAAATTACCTTGTGTTTCACTACTTTATAATTATTTATATTTGTTCCTTATATATTTATATATGCACTTTTTATCTCCACCAATACAAGGTAAACTCCTTCAGGGAAAGAATTATTTCATTCTTTGTATTTGTATCCACACTGCCTGACACATAGTAGGTGCTTAATAAATGCTTGCTAAATGATGTGTAAATCTCAATTATTTTTATTTTACAAAGAGGAAACTGAGTAGCCCAGATAATGAAAATGACTGCTCAAGGTCACCCACCTGTAAACACTGAAGAGCTGGATTTCAAACCCAGATCTTCTGATTTTTTTTCTAAGTCTACCTTCCTAAAGTACCTTAAAAATTACAAAGTGATTACTTGATGCTTGTTTATCAGGTAGAATGTGTTCAATATCAATGCCAGGCAGTATGTGCTAAGTGACAAGGAAGTGGAAAAGGTAGAAAGTGTTCAGGAAGTGGAGAAATCCCTGTAGCCTAACAAAGAGGATGGTAGGAGAAAAGGGAAGGATCAAGAGGTACTTCTAGAAAGAAAAGAGATGTTATTCAAGATCGAGAGAATAGTGTGAATAAAAATGTGGAGGGGGAATCCTCAAGAGTTGAGGGTGGGCATCATTCAGAATCACCATTATTTCTAGAATCCACTGAGCTTCCACAACGGGAAAGAGAGGCTTAGGTCCTGTTTTAGAGGATCTGGCATACTCTCCCTCATTCCAGACTCTCAGAGTCAGTCATCCAACACCATTGCTTTTTCTCAGACTTTTCCTGGGCTTCAGACAGTGTCAGAAACACATTTTGGAAAGATTCCATGTTACAGAAGGCACTGCATGTTCATCAAAGTCAACTCATGATGCATTTCAAAGCCATTCGTCATTCTCAGGGCCTAGTTATCAACTTCCCATCTTGTCAATATATTTTCCAGAGAGAAACAACAGTTTCTTTCTGTTATCTAAAAAGAAAAAGACTAGTGTTCGATAGAACAACTTGTCAAATCCAACTTTGGAATGGATTATGGAGTGGAAATTAAATATTTTCTTCAGCTCACCATATTGAATATCCAAGATTGCTCCAGCTAATCATTAGACAGGCAGATGCTTTAGAGTTTGGGAGGGAAACTGCAGTGAGTGGCTCACATTTCAATGGCAGATGGAAGAGGAGGCAGAAAAGATAATCATAAACAAACTGGAATTATTTACTATCTGAGAGGTGTTGAGCAAAATAGAATTTACCTAGAATAGTAAAATCCTCTTGCAAAATGTTTTTGGGAAGCCCAACGGCAGGTTTTTTTCCTTTCCCAGTCCAGTTCAATTTGCCAAAGGAACACAGACCAAATGCTTCTGTTGAAAGCTGTTCAAAGTGATGACTGGATTTAGTATCTCTCCTTCACAATCTTTAATTAGTCCCTAACTGAGCCAGACAAAGAAGAAATCACCAGCAGGATGGCAGAGAGAGAATGCTAGCCTACTCTTTCTATTCTGATGGGGACTTGGGTAAATTATTCTTGGCCCCAGGGTGATAGCAGAAGCTGCCCCAACTTTACTGATTGATATACAAGTTTAAATCTTCGAGAAGAAAATTCCTGAAGGAGATATGCCTTTTGAAGTGGACTTCAGCCAACTCTGTGAAGCTAAGCCAGGAAAATCTCTGGGATCTTTCACCTCATGCAAGGGAAGGAAAGTAACTCAAAGTACAATGGGCAGTTGGCTTTGCTGCAATGTGTTGGACAGCTCTCTTTCATTTCCCAGATAAATTCCATGTGATAAGGAGATGGGGGCTTAATTTCAAGGGGTGAAAGTTAAAAACAAAAATAGTGTCTTAGGCATCATAGAGTAAGGAAGTCTATTATTAACACAACATTTCTGTGACCTCTATTTTCTTGGCTGTCAAAAGTCACCAGAGATTACAAAGGCATTGGCACTAAAACCAAGACTACAAGCTTTCCTGATAACCTCTCAGACCACCACAGCCATCAGAGAGCATTCACATGGAATAGATTTCCTTCCCCAATCTTAATGGAAAAGATGAAAGATTATGGGAGGTCACAAAGATCTCTTCCTGAGTTCATCCAACTGTGATCATCTGTCATCAAGATTTGGGGGTCAAAAGACTGAATCAGCTTCAAAGCCCAGAGAACATTTTAGGGGAAACTATGTGTAGGCAGGGCACCATGAAATCACACCTGGGGGTAAAATGTCATGAGCAGTCAGTCTATTTGCTTTATCAGCTTCCCATCTTTCAATGTACTGAACTTTCTACTACATTCCACAACATCACAGAATAGCTGACTGGAAAAAGGCTTCAGACACCATCTTGGGTATCCCCATTATTTGATAAAGGGAGAAACTGAAACCCAATGAGAGGACAGTGGTGATACAAACTTGCTTAAGTTTCCAAACACACCAAGTTCCAGGTCAGCTTGTGTGTCCCCTGTCAACAGTCCCTTTTTCCTTAAGAGTCTAGAGGAGACAGTGACAATGTCAGTTTGGAGAAGTGATGCAGGACTAAATTGGATTGATCACAACTGATCATTGTTTCCTAACTAGAATCCTTGCCTAGGAGGGCACTAGCACCTAGGCTTCCTATTGATCTCTCTAGACAGCTTCTTTAGTGGAGGATCCTGACTCCAAAGTACTGCCTCATCCTCCCATTCCTCTTGACCCAGAGATCCAGGCTTGGGTACCCTATTCTTCAAATCGCATGTTCCCAATGGACTATATTCTCTCATACAAGAGGATGAAATGTCTTTCAAATCCAGGTCTTGCTTCACTCAGGTGAAACACCCAAGTTCTACTTCATTCCTTCAATGACTATGTCATGTTCCACATTCCATGATCCATTTTTGCCAACTGAAAGGCAGGATTGGGTGTCTCAGAAGTCTGCATGCAGGTTTGAGCTTTAACAGCTTATGGACTTTGGGAACATCTTATATTAATGCTCTTAAACAAGCCTAGAAATTTGTGGGAACAATTAAAAAACAGATGTGAGTAGCTGCATGCTCTTCCCTGTGCAGCTGTCTACCCTTCAATTCCAGAGTCCTCAGAGCCTAATGCAAGATCATGCAGTAAGTTAGGGGTAGAACTGATGCCAGAGCTCAGCTGTCCCAAGTGTCAAGTCATGGCACTGCTTTGTTTTATAGTAGAATCTAAGGAGGAAAGATAAAACTTTTATCTCTTACTCTTATACCTCCTATCTCTTACAAATGGAGGGGACACATTTTTAGCCAAATTGAAAACTCTGTGCCTTTGAAAAGCATGAGCATCCTGAAGCTTTATAAGAAAATTCCAGTACTCTTGTTTCTAAACAAAGCCATTTAAGAGCCATAATGTTTGAGTTCAACCTAGTCTGTTAGTCAAGTTCCATGTCAAAATGAATGTTAGACCGATGTGCTTGTCTTTCTCTGCCTTAAAGCTCAACCAGAGATCAAATGCTGCTAGCTACCATGACCAGGTATAGGGAGTGTTTGCTCTGCCTTAGCTCCCTGAAACTTATTTGAAAGCATTAGACTTCTAGTACCTTACAAGGCTTTTCCCAATAGGGCCATTATGTCCCCAGGAAAGTAGCATGGAAATGGAACTTGTATGCCATATGAACCTTGCTCTGCTGGCTCATCTGTTTTACTGTATGTGATTAATAGTAGTTGCCAATGAGCAGGTGCCTCTACTATCTCCCCAGGGATAAAAGAGAGACCATTTCAGGAGTACCAGCCTTGCGCTTCTAAAGACTCCTTTGCCCTGGCTTCTGCACTCCAACCAACAATGGGGAAGCACTGGAAGGCACAGCTCTAGTCTCCTAAGCTCAAAAGAGCAAAGGTTACTCCTTGGTGAATTGGCCAAAACTTCAGAAAAACTGGCTTTTTTCCCACCATTCTTCCAATCATATGACACTTGGAAAATTCCTTCTCCTCAGTATCTTCCTCAGTATAAAAGAGGGGCAGGCCTGGTATTCACTAGTATCCACTCCAGGTCCAGTGCTCTGATTTTAATCCCTAATAATTTGAATAAAAGAGAAAAAAGAAAGAAAACTTTTAGTTTACAAAGAATATAGACTTTTTTTTTCCTTCAAAGCAACACTGTGAGATTAGCAGGACAAAGCTTACTATCTTGGACAATTTATGGTCAAGGAAATGTAAGCTCACAAAGGAAATCCACTTGCCCAAGTTCTCACATCTGTTATGTGGCTGAACAGGATTTAAACTGCTCTCAGAATCTTTTATTACAAAAAAATGCCTTGAGAAAAAAAGTTACGAGGAGGCTTTCTTTTGTCCTCTGAGATGTCAACCAATCAGTCAGCAAATATTTATTAAACACCTACTGCATGCCAAGCTCTGTGCCAGATTGTGAGGACACAAGTACAAAGAATAAAACCATTCCTATTTGCAAAGAGCTTATTTCTAATGGTAGGGACAAGTGCATATAAAAATATATATATAGCATAAGTAGAAAATGAATAAATATGCATATTCAATAACTAATACAAATGTCTACTAGAATTATTATTAAATATGATTATTATCATTATTATTATTATCATCAAGTAAGAATTATTATTAAGTATGAGGTAGTTTGGTAGGGAGAGCACTAGAGAAGGCTTCACATGGAAGACACAGCTTGAACCACATATTTTTTTTCTATTTATTTTTAGCATTCTTTTTTTTGTTTCAAATTGTCTCCCTCTCTCCTACCCTTTCCCCACCTATTGAGAAAGCAAGCATCATGATAGCCATTATACATGTGAAGTCATGTAAAACATATTTCCATGTTAGCCAAGAAAAAGCAAGAAAATAAATAAAATTAAAAATAATATGCTTCATTCTGTACTCAGACTTCATGAGTTCTCTCTCTATGGAGATGGATAGCATTTTTCATCACGAGTCCTTTGGAAATGTCATGAATCATTGCGTTGATCAGAGTAGCTACATCTTTCATAATTAATCATTGTTACAATATTGCTGTTACTATGTGAAATTTTCTCTTGGTTCTGCTCACTTCATTTTGTATCAGTTCATGTAAGTGTTTCCAGGTTTTTCTGAAAGTCATCCCCCTCTTAATGTCTCAAAGCACAATAATATTTATTATATACCACAATTTGCTTAGCCATTCTTCAACTGAGGTTTTACCTCAATTTTCATTTCTTTGCCACTACAAAAATAGCTGTTATACATATAGGTCATATCCTTTTTTCTTTGCTCTCTTTGAGATACAGACCTAATAATGATATTGCTGGGTCACAGAGTACACCATTTTATAGACCTTTGGTGGTTGTTGCTCGGTTATTTTAGTCATCTGACTCTTCATGATGTCATTTGGGGTTTTCTTTGAAAAGATACTAAAATGGTTTACCATTTCCTTTTTTGATTCATTTTACAGAAACAGAGACAAGCTGGTTAAGTGACATACCCAGGGTTACACAGCTAGTAAGTATCTGAGGCCCAAGTCATCTAGCTGCCTTTAATATAACTTTTAGGCACAGTTCCAAATTCTTGAAGTACATCTTAAAGGAAGAGAAGGATTCTCAGAGGTGGTGATAAGGAGGGAGTTCATTCCACACATAAAGAATAGTCAGTGCAAAGTCACAGAGATGAAAAACAGACTGTCATGTGTGAGTAACAATTGGTTCAATCTGGTTCAATCACTGAGTGTAAGTAGTGGTCAAAGAGGATGGAAATATAGAGCCAAATTGTATAGAACTTTAAAAGGTAAACAGAGGGGTTTGTATTTGATCCTAGAGGCAATAGGAAACCACAGAATTTGATTGAGTGGGGGAATCATTTGGTCATGTTTGTATTAGAGAAAAATTATTTTAGCAATAGTATGTTATAATCGACTTAAGGAGAGATTTGAGGCAGGGAGACCTATTAGGAGGGTCTCAGCAATAATCCAAGCAAGTATCAATGAGAGTCTATGTGAATAGGGAGAAGCAGTCAAATGCACTATGAAGTTCAAAATGGCAATATTTGGCAATGTATTCGATACGTAGGTGGAGGGAGAGCTAGGAATCCAGTGTGATATTAAGGTTATGAACCTGGAAAACTGAAAAGATGATAATGTCTTCAACAGAAATGGGAAGCTTGGAAGAAGGGGGGCATGGTTTATGGGGAAATATCATGATCTAAGTTTTATAGATGTTGAGTTTAAGATATTTCCAGGGTATCCAGTTTGAAATGTCCAATATGTAATTAGGAATTTGACTGAAGCTCAAAGGAAAGATTGAGAACTTCAGTAGATATTTACATAGAAATGATAGTTAAATCTATGAGAATTGATGAAACGAGACAGGCAGTCAGAGGCAGACCAACAGAGATAAAGGCAGAGAAATAGACATAGAGACAGAGAGACAGAAAGAGAGAGATAAAAATAGAGAGGGAGAAAGAAGAAGGCAAGAGTGGAGAGAGAAACAAGTCAAGAAACAAGCTTGAGAAATATTCATAGTTAGGGAGTACCATATGAAAAAAAAACAAAAACAGAAAAAGAGACTGCAAAAGAACGGTCAGACAAGTAGGAAGAGAATCAAGGGTGGTCATGTGAAAATCTGAAGAAGAGAGAGTATCCAGCAGGTGAGAGTGTCCCAAAGTGTCAAATGAAATTTATAGGTCAAGAAAGATTAGAATTAAGCAAAGGCCATCAGATTTGACAATTAATAAATCATTCCTAACTTTGCATAGGGCACTTTCAGTTGAGTAATGAGGTTGGATAAAATAGATGAAACAAGGATAATAGATGATGGAAATAAGGCAGAGAGGGGCAACTTTTATTTTGCTTCTGTCTTCTCTGATAAGGAGAATTATCTTCAAGCTGGGAATGACATAACAAAATATCTAAGAGGAAGTTAAGTCCTAAAATATGTGGAGAAATAAGAAGAGCTGCTACTCATAAGTTTAGTTTGCCAGATCCAGTTGAACTGTATCCTACAGGACTGAAAGAACTGATGAATGTTATTGCTGAGTCATCTTTGGAAGATGCTGGAAAATGGAAGAGGGCAAATAGTATCCCAATTCCCCTGAAAGAGAAGAGAAAGTGGAGACTGAAAACTTTAGGAAAGTGAACTTGATTTGATTCCAAGCAAAATATGAGAATGTTTTATTAAATGGATGGTTAGTGAATCTCTAGAAAAGGTATCGGAGATCACAAAGAGAAATCATGGCTTCATGAGAAAGAGGTCATGCTGTATTATCTTTATGTCCATTTTTGTCAGGACATACTAGGCTGGCAATAGATTACATGTGTATAATAGCATAGCTTTCTAATGAACCCAAGCTTGTCGCTAAAACAAAGGCCCATCTTTATAACACCAATTTTCTTCTGATGATGCTGTATGGCTATGAGTCAGAATGCTGAAGAAATAAACTTCTGAAGAACTGAAATTGACAATCATCAAAATGGAAATGCAAAAGCTCCTGGTAGTCTGCAACACATTACAAATGAGAAATTACATAGAAAAAGCAGTAAAACGGCCACCATCAAGGAAAATTATGAAAGAGATGTCTAGAAATGTATCAATTTCCATGGTTTAATCAGTGGAAAGAGCCCATGCTACATTGATATTATTAAAATAAGAGAACTCAAAGAAGACTGCCAACACACTGGCAGGGCCTATGGTGGTGAACTTAAGAGAGTGCTTCCACAGGAGTCAAACACAATGAGTAGGCATGAGTCATTTGTGATCTGAATTGGAAAGAGTACTCACATCTTTTGGGTAAACAATGCATTGGAGTAGAGGAGACCCAAAGCAAGAGATCAGAGGAATGCTGTACATACGATTTATTCAGATTCTAGGAAAATATTTCATGAAAAGTTGTGGCCTATATAACAATAGGCTTAGGTAGATTTGGACCTGGTGAAATGAATGAACCCCCAAAATAGTTATAAGTGGATTATTATTTAGCAAACTAAACTTATGAGTAGCAGCTCTTCTTATTTCTCCACATATTTTAGGACTTAACTTCCTCTTAGATATTTTGTTATGTCATTCCCAGCTTGAAGATAATTCTCCTTATCAGAGAAGACAGAATAAAAATAAGTGGATATTATTATAGAGAAAGAGATCTCTAGCATGGGAATTACCCAGTTATTTATGCTCTGTCCTGTACTATTTACCATTTTTATCAATGAATTAGATAGATGGCATACATATAAAATTTGTAGGTGTGTAGCACCAATGCAATATTCATAGCACCCACAGCAGCCATAAACATTCCAACACAATTCTGAATTGCAAAATACAGTAAACTCTCCACAAGAAAGACAGAACCAAAACATTAATTCAGACACTAGAAAGCCAAATCCATCATAGTAACAAAAATCTATACACAATAACAATGCAGAGAACACCAGCCCCAAGCCTTCTCCTTGTTAGGCTTCCCACAAACCAGGTTCCTTAAACAAATCACAAGCAGGCTCCCTTACACAAAATGCCCTTCACACACTTACAACTAGCTGAAGGCTTGCCTGCATCCTTCAGTACTGACTGCTCTCTCCAAATTTTCTCTCAAGTCTGCTCTAACTCCACCTCTTCCTGTTCCACCCTTCCTGTTCCACCCATTGTACAAACTCTTCCCACCACAGGTTTCATGTGACTCAGGCTTCCAAGTGACCCAGGTAGGCCACATGGGCCTATTAATGAATATGAAAGATCTTCCCATTTAAATTACCATTACAAGGTGGCACAAATCTGGGAGAGATTAGTAATATGTTGATTAACAGAGTTAAGCCAAAGAGCTTACATCAAATAGGACAAATCTAAAAATATGAAATATAATGTGGGGTAAATGTGAACTCTCATATAAGTAAAAAAAAAATCAGCAGCTTTTCAGGAAACACCATGGGATTTTAGTGAATTACAAATTCAAGATGAAACAACAGTATCATATGGTGGCCCCAAAAGTTGATGGATGCTTAGGCTGCATTGAGAAGCAAAACTTCAGTGAACATGGAGATAGTATGCCCACATAACCAGCCTTGTTCAGATCACATCCAGAGTATTGTGTTCTATTCTGAGTTCTACATTTTATTTTTTAAAATGCTATATATTTTTTGAAATTATATGAAAAAACAACCAATTCTTTTAAAGTTTTGAATTCAAAATTCTCTCCATTTCTTCTCTCTGAAGCATCCTTAAGAAAACAAGCACTTTTATATAAATTATACATATGTGCAGTCATGCAAAATATATTTCCTTATTAGTCATGTTGCAAAAGAAAACACAAAAATAAAAACCAAGAAAAATAAAGTAAAAGAAAAAGAGCCTCCATAAGTTCTTTCTCTGAAGGTAGATAATATTTTTCATGGTAAGTCCTTCAGAATTATCTTGGATCTTTGTATTGTTGAGAATAGCTAAGTCATTCACAGTTGATCATCATACAGCATTGCTGTTACTGTGTACAATGTTCACTTGGTTCTATTCATTTCATTTTGCATCAGTTCATATAAGCCTTTCTAGGTTTTTCTGAAACCATCCTGTTTGTCATTTATTATAGCACAATGGTATTCCATCACAATCATATACCACAACTTATTTTGCCATTTCACAATTGATGGACATCCCTTCATTCATTACTACCACAAAAAGAACTGATATAAATATATTTGTACACATAGGTTCTTTCCCTTTTTCATCTCTTTGGGATACAGACCTTATGGTCATAATGATGAATGAAAGGGTATATACGCACAATTTTATAACATATTAGGTATAGTTCCAAATTGCTCTCCAGAAATGGTTGGATCAGTTCACAACTCTACCAACAGTGCATTGGTGTCCCAATTTTTTTGAGTCTCGCATTTTGGAAAGCACATTTATAAGTTAAAAAGAATCCAGAGGAGGATGGCCATGATAGTGGAAGACTTTAAGAGCATGTGCTAGGAAGATCTGTTGAAGAAAATGGAGATACGACTACCTAAGAAATAAGAAGGTATAGGGAGGGCATGTTAGTTGTCTTATATTTTGTTAGAAATAGAATTAAGGTAAATTGAGGCACCGGATTCAGGGAGTTATTAACTTGTCAGTACATATTTACCAGTAAATAGAATCTAGCTTCCTTAGCAAAGCTAAGATACTGAAGAGGACAGCTGTCATTTATAGTTTTGAGAAGTACAGAATAAATAAGTGGTGAACAAGTAATGATTGCTTACAAGGGGTAGACATTCTAAATAGTGAAATCAATATGATTGATTACAGAGCTGAGGCATGGGGGATAATATGATTGGTTGGGAATTAAGCATGAGGGGCTACCAACAACTACCTCCTTTCCTTCTCTAAGAAATGTCCATTGTTTGAGTGCACCTGCAAAGTCAGAGAGAGTAAATCTGACTTCTTTGGACAATAAACCAGGCATCCTTGAAGGATAGCTTGTTGATGTACAGATACTGTACCAGACTCCCTGTTGTCCATCCATCCACATCCCTCAAAGACATCAGATTTCCCTGAGGCAAGAATAGAGCAGTGATTAGTAGGAGAATTGTATTTCTACGCTTAACTCATTATAGGCCAATTGAATTTCGGAACCAAGCTGAGGGACAAAGAACTATAACTTAGGCAGTTATAAGACAAAACCTGCAAGCAGGATCAATTAAAAGATGATACAGAATTGATCTGAGTATTTCCGTATGCAAATGGCTGTGACATGGAAGAGGGATTAAAATTGTTCTACTTGGACCCACATCATAGAAGTTAGTGAGAAGTAGATTTAGGATTGATTTAAGGAACACTTTCCTAACAATTAGAGTTAACCAGAAAAAAAAAATGGGCTATTTCAGAAAACAGTGGATTCCTGCTTCCTAGAGGTCTTCAAAGAGTACTGAAGTACTCATTGTTGGGGATTTTATAGAGGAGATTCTTATTCAAGAGCAGTTTGGAGGTCACTGAAGCCTCTTCCTAATCTGAGCTTCTGTGATTCTTTGAAGTATTTGCAAATCAATATTTTTCTGTGCTTCCTGTGGATGCCCTTGGAATTTCTCCCAAGATCTACTGTGTCAATGTCAAATGGCAATACAGTCTCTAGCATGAAGAACTCCACATTCTGAATTGAAAATTTAATCCAGGCAAGGTATTACAGATTGGTCCAGACAATGTAACTTGCTGAGCCTCAACAGTGTTGTCTCCTTTTAGAACCAAAGAAAGAGCTAAATACTTCTCTAAATCAAGGCTGAGAAATACATTTTAAAGCCTAACTCCTCAGATTCCACCTCTTCCACAAAGTCTTCCTTGATCACCATCAACTACTACCCTCACCCCCATTGATAATATTCTTCTGATATATCACACATATTAACTCATAAAACTTTGCACCTCTAGAATGTATATCTTCTATGGTATAATTATTTTATTGATTATAATTATAATTCTGCATACTTTAATTACCTCTATGTCTTTTCTTTATTAGACTGTAAGAGGATGGGAACTGAATCTTATCTAAATTTTGTAATTTTCTAACACATAGCACTAGACTGTGTACATGGAAGGTGCTTCAGCAATCACTTATTTAAGACAGGTAATGTAGCACAGTGAAGAAACTACTAGTTTTACACTCAGAAGTCCTCAGTTCAAATCCCATCTTTACCCATTACTAGCTGTGTGACCTTGGGCAAGTCCCTTAATTTCTGGACCTTGGTTTCCACATCAGTAAAATGTGGGATTTGGACTAAATGTTCTCTAAGGGTTTGTCCCACTCTAAGTCTATGATCCTAAGTAGTCGCAGTGCCCTGTGCCAGCACTGTACTGGGTACTAGAATTGCAAAGTTAAAACAAAACTAGTCCCTAACCTTGAGCTTACTTTCTACTAAGGAGAAACAATTCATACACAGATAAGTAAATGTAAACTGTATGGCAAGTTAATACAAAGGGGGAGGACCTTAACAATTGCAGCATTGGGGAAACATCTCATGCAAGATGTGGCACTTGAATTTAGCCTCTGAGAAATCTGCAGATTACAAGAGATAGGAGGGTAAAGCTACTATTGTTGAACAAATATTTATTAAATATAAATTAGCACAGTGCCCAACATATAATAGATGCTTAATAAATGCAAAAGCAGGCATTATGAGCTTAATCAAGTATTAAAGACATCAAGGTCATCTACTGCATCCCAGATTATCATCAGTCATTTTGACTTTTGTCTTAACACTGGACTCAGATAACTCTAGAAGAGAGAGCAAATTTGACGATTTTATGCAACTCTTCCTTACTTAAATCCAATTCATGCATAAGTCAAGACATGACTCTATGATTTCATTGGTCCTCTTTGAAAACAAAGGACAAAAAACTACAAATATAAACTGAAAGGAATTCCTGTAAGGGCTGGAAGAATGGATGAATGAATGAATGAATGAATGAATGAATGAATGAATGAATGAATGAAAGGTGGTACAAGAAGCAATTCCCCAATGTGACTGGCAACATACTCATGCTTTAATATAAAGCCTGGACAGTGGTGCTTGGTCAACCTCCTGCAATTACCATTTGACCGAGGCAATAATTGAACACCAGAGAAGATCAAAAGGAGAAGTTTCCTTGAGAAGTTTTATCAACTCAGATGTGAGACTGAAATTTAAATTTCTAAAGTAACTGTTATTTGTTTGCTTTTGTACAGTTTTGACATCTTACAATGTGATTAAAATATATGATCAATTTGAAAACACTATTTGCTCAAAACTTTCCAACCCTAACACAATCAATAAGTGGAGTCCATGGGAGAAAAAGACCCAATTTTAGGAGTCTGTAACAGAATTCTTGTTTAAATTTATCTTTTGTTTTTCTAGTTTGGAAAATTGAAAGTTCTAAATACAGAACCAGTCAAATTCTCTACTAGTCAGTTTTATTACAACATTCTCTGTGAATAAAGTTTTTGAGTGCCAGTTCACTTCTTTAATTTATTTAATTCTAAATTAATTTAATTCTCAAACATAATTTCAATCAACAGAATAATTTCTGGAAAATATTAAATATTCAAGAAAATACTTGTTGACTTAGCTTTGTTGAACTATGGTGGTAGCTGTGGAAGTATAGAGAAGGGATTAAATGTGAGAGATGTGAAAGTAGAACACACAAAATTTGACAACTATATGTATAGGTTGAGGAAGAATGAGGAGAAGAAGACGGCACCAAGGTTGTAAACCTGAGTAACTGTAAGGCTACTGGTGCCTTCAATATCAAGAGTGAAATTTCAAGACAGAAGAATTGGAGGTGGAAGAACTGAGGCCCAAAGAGGTAAAATGACTTCTCTAAGGGTACCACAGGTGGTAAGTGACTATGCAGAATCTGAAGACAGCTCCTCTACTGCCAAAGTCAGCGATTTTTTCACTCTTGATTGAACTCAATTGAATTAAACTCTGCCTAGGGAAGAAATTCTGAATGGTACTACTATACAACCCTCTTCCTAATGTAGTCTAGGAATGACTGTATTTTTTTCTATATTAGTACAAAGAAGGGATTTTAAGAGATCACTTGATCTGGCTCCCCAGATGAGGCTGAGAAAAGAGAGAGGTGTTGCCTAAATTTACCCATCCAGTGCATTGATAGCAGAATTGGGTATCTAGTATTCAGATATCTTGATTCCAGGAATGTGTTGGAGGTAGATCCAACAGAGTAGAGCTTATTATTAAATATTCAATGTAATCATCAATACCTCAAAATTGAAAATGCTATAAATCAGGGCTTGATGTATTGATTTGTTGATTGTCTAGAATCAGAAAATGATAGAGAAAATATTAATAGTACAGATTAGACCTGTGTCATATACATACATTTTTTTTTTGTTTTGGCTTGCTGATTGTTAAACATTTACCAGCACAGCCTTACTTGATTGCCATTCTAGATCTCTTTCCACTACACTATGCCTTTTTCCAAAATATTCCACACCTTCATTACTCCAAAATTTATTAAAAGTAGGCAACCACCAAATAAAATTCTCAAAGTGCCTCCTCTTCCATCTTGGCTTCTAGACAGTCTATTGAGATCAATTTGGCTTAATCTCTAACAAGAAAGCAGAGGAAAAGATGGTACTGAATCTGCCCCTGAAGGCATCAGGAAATGGAATACCTCCTCTCCCTGATGTCTTCCGTCTTCCAGTTTACTTGCAGGTCACATCTCCCATCATTAGTAAACACAACTAAAGGACTTAGCAGTGGCTTTTGATTGCAAGTGTAGTTAACATTTTATCCCAGCTCTTTGTCATCCTGTCCCTTCCAACGCTTGTTAAATTTATTAAGTGGCTCCAGTTACTGAGTCTCCTCATTTCTAAAAATGGTCAGAGCATCAGCACAGAACATATATCTGGATCTGGTTTTATCTTTTCTTATCTTTCCTGACAAACCACTCTCTTTTACACTTTTATTACTGTAATAGATGATTCTCACATGACATAATTCACATTCCTGTCTGGCCACCTTCTTGGTCGAAAATACGTCATTTCAGGTTCTCACTTTTCTTTCTGTCTTTTCTAGTTTCTATCAACCTCAACTTCTTGGGATTCTTTTCAAATAACCTTGGGTCTTTTGGGTAATGTATCTGAAGGAACCCTGTTGGGTTCATGTCAGTAGGTGTTGCTGGCTATTATCTCCAACATTCGGAAAACCTGCATGCAGCAGCAAAACTTAGAGTTAATCTGGATCTTTTTTGAGACTTCTCTGCATTTGCTGTAGGGCTCTTTCCTCATTAGATCAATGCTCCATGTCTGCATGATGGACAAAAGCAGACTTGTTGGGAGAAGAAAGAGCTGATCTTGAATCTCTTTAGGCTTTTCTGTCTTCCAGCTTTGAGAGAGAAGATGGACAATGCCAACTACACTTCAGTTGACTATAGGCAAAAAGTGACTGGGAAGGAACCTTCCTAGAAAACTTAGATCATGTCCTTATTCTCAGTCAACCACATTAAATACCTTGGGAATTGTTTCCCCTTGGGTAAGTTCTGAGACTCGCTATTACTTGAGCCAAGATATGTTACTTCCAATGAGATAACTCCTTCAATCTGTATTGTCTCATATATATTCTCAAATGTATACTTCTCTGACTTATGTTTTTCTATTGACTTGGATAAATGGGATTCTTTGATTAAAGAAAAGAAGGAAAGAAAAAGAAAGAAAGAAAGAGAGAGAAAGATAAAGAAAGAGAGAAAGAAAGAGAGAAAGAAAGAAAGAAAGAAAGAAAGAAAGAAAGAAAGAAAGAAAAAGAAAGAAAGAAAGAGAGAGAAAGAGAAAGAAAGAGAGAAAGAAAGAAAGAAAGATCACCATGAATCCAGCCATCCTCTTTAGATTGTTTTGCTCTTGTCAGATAAGCAAAGGTAGCTAAGTAGTGACTGATCTCTGAATCTGGAGTCAGGAAGACCTCAGTTCAAATCTGGCCCCTGACACTTGCTAGCTGTGTGACTCTGGACAAGTCACTTAACCTCTCATAGTCTCATTTTCCTCATCTCTAAGTTGTGGATGGCTGTGAGGATAAAAATCAGCATTTGTAAAATGCTTTACAGGCCTGAAACTATAATATAAATATAAAAAGATGGAAGTAATCAATGTATCCTTTGCAGATCATAATGCATTAAGAATAGAAATTGGTTCAGGAATCAGAAAGATAAGACATAGCTGCAAATGGAAACTTAACAATGAAATCTTAAATAATAAGTGAGTCAAAAAAAGAAATCATGTAAGTGATTAATAACTATGTAAAAGAAAATGATAGTGATGAAACAATATATCAAAATTTTGGAGTAAAGCTAAAGCAGTCCTTGAGGTGAAAATCATATCCTAACACTAGCAAAATAGAATAAGAGAAAATGAACGAACTGAATATGCATTTTAAAATTAGAAAATCAACAAATAATAAACCTAAAATAAAGTCAGAAGGAAAGATATAAAAATGAGAGGGGAAATAAGTGAATTGAGAAAAAAGCATATAAATAATAAATAAAGCTAAACCTGGTTTTTTGAAAAAAACTAATAAAATTGATAAACTCTCAACTAATCTGCTTAAAAAGAAGAGAGCAAAAATTCAAATCAATAAAATACCAAATGAGTGAGGTGAAATCATAGTAAACCAAAAGAAATAAAAAGAATAATCAGATCATTATGCAGTTATATGCTAACAAAACTGAAATTACAAAAGAAATAGAGAAGCATCATTAAAAAATATAAAATACCCAGTCTATCAGAAGCCTAAATGGAGACCTTAAATAATCTGATCTCAGAAAAGGAAATAGATCTAGCTGTAAAGGAACTACCAAAAACAAAAACAAAAACAAAAACTACTGGTGGTGACATATTCACAGAGAAATCTATCAGACTTTTAAAGGATAGTTAGTACTCGTAATTTACAAATTATTCTCAAAAATTGAAAAAGAAAACACCTTACCAGAATCTGCTTATGAGACAAATATAGTACTAACACGTAAAGAAGAAAAAGATAAAATTCATAGGCAAAACTATAGGCTGATATAACTAACAAACATTGATTCAAATATTGTAAACAAAATCCTTTCAAACAGATAGCAATTATTTATCCAAGCACTCTTTAGTATCAAGTACAATTTATGCCAGGCCATGAAATGATGGTTTGGCATTAGAAACACAATCAACGTAATTTGTTCATCAGTCATTTCTGACTTTTTTTGACTGTCATTTGAGGTTTTCTTGGCTAAGATACTGAAGTACTTTGCCATTTCTTTCTTTAGTTCAATTTACAGATGAGGAGCCTGAGGCAAACAGGGTTAAATGACTCTTCCAACATTACATAGCTAGTAAGTATCTGAGAGCAGATTTGAACTCAGGTCTTCCTAACTCTAGGTCTGGTGCTCTATCCAATTATTTTAAAAAACCAAAGATCCAGAACAACATGGTCATCTCAATAGATTCAGAAAAAGCCTTTGACAAAGTACAATACTCATTTATACTAAACAAACAAAAAGCTCTTCAGACAATAGGCATAGAGGAACTCTTTTCTTTTTAGTATCATAAAAACCATCTATTTAAGACTGAAAGAACACACCCTATGCAACAGGGTCATAGTAGAACCTTTTCCAATGAATATAAAGTGAAGCAAAAATTTTCTCTCTCCCCACTATTATTTGATATAGTTCTGGAAATGCTAAGAATGAGGCAGTTAGGAGGCACAGTGGATAGAACACTTAGCCTGAAGTCGAGAAAACTCATCTCCCTGGGTTCAAATCTGACCTCAGACAATTACAAACTGTGTGACCCTGAGCAACTCATTTAACCCTGTTTGCCTCAGTTTCCTTATTTGTAAAATGAGCTGGAGAAGGAAATGGCAAACCACTCTAATATTGTTTCCTAGAAAATCCCAAAAGGTACCTAAGAAGTGGACAAAATTAAACAACCAAAAAGAAGATAAAACTATCTCTGTTTACTTGGAAAATTTAAGAGAATCAGAAAAGATAGTAAACAATACAACTAATTACTTGAGTAAAGTTGAGGACTACATGGTAAATCCTCAAAAATTTATAGTACTTTTATGTAATAATAACAAAACATAAGAAGCCAGAATGAAAAGGCAAATCTCATTCCAAGTAAATTCAAAATGCATAAAATATCTAGGGATCAACTTTCCAAAGCACACAAAAGAGATAGTGATTGAATTCCAAAGTGCTCCTTAAAGAAAAAAAAAACCAGCCTAATAGCTGGAAGGATATTCAGTGTTCATGGCTAGGTTGTGCCAATATAACACTTCCAAAATTAATTTACATTTTTAATGCTATACCAATCAAATTACCAAGGGAATACTTTGCTGAGCTTGATAAAGTAATAATAAAATTCATTTCAAAAAATTTCAAGGAAAATGATAAAAAGAAGTAAAGGGTTAAGGAAGAATAGTACTTCAGATCTCAAACTAAAAGAAGCAGTTAAAAAACCTATTTGGTATTGGTTAGAGAATAGAGAGGTAGATCAATAGAACAGACTAAACAAGTGAGATTCAGAAACAACAGAATTAAATACCCTGGAGTTTGACAAAGTGGGAAATATAAGTTGCCTAGGCAAAAAACTTCCCTATGATAAAAACTGCTGGAAAAAACTGGAAAGCAGAAATTAGATTTAGAACAAATCTTAGAACACACACCACAATATACTCTAAGTGAATATGCGATCTTAATATTAGAGATCATACTAGAAAATGACTAGAAGAGAAGAAATCATGTATCTGTCACAGTTATCAGTAAGAGATGCATTGTGAACCAAATAAGAGATAGAGGTGATTACAAAAGATAAAATAGATAACTTGTATTCCTTAAACTGAAAAGCTTCTGCAAAAATAACAGTAATGCATGGAAGTGATCAAATGGAAAAAACCTTTATATCAAATTTCTCTGATAGCGTTTGATATTCAAGAGAAATAAACTATAGACACATGTGTGCATTTAAGGCACACACACAGTCACACACAGATATATTCCACTCCCTAATAGATTAATGGTCAACTGATAGGACCAGTCAGTTCTCAGAAGAACTGCAAAATATTCACAACCACATTTAAAAAGTTTCAAATGATTAATTACAAAAGAAATACAAATGAAAAGAACCCAGAGGCTTCACCTCACATCCTGAAAACTGGCAAAAAAAAAATGGCAATAGTCAATGTTGAAGGAGTTGTTTGAAGATAGGCACACTAACATATTGTTGGTGGAGCTGTGATGTGGTACAACTATTTTGGGAAAAAATTGGAATTATGCAAATAAAATGACTAAAATTCCCATACTCTTTGAGCCAGAGATTCCATACTGGGCTTATGTTCCATGGAAATCATCAATAAGAAAAAAAGTCCCTGTATATTCTAAAATATTTCTGGTAGTACTTTTTTATGGTTAACTAAGAATTGGAAACAAAGTAGATGCCCATTGAGTGGGGAATACTAAACAAATTGTGATACATGAATATAATGGAACACTACTGTGTTATAAGGAATTAAGTTTGTGATGAATAGAGAAGCATGAAATGATTTATATGAACTGATGCAGAATGAAGTAAACAGAGTCTAGAAAGCAATATATAGTACACAGTAACTACAACAACGTAAATGAAAAGAACAGTTACACATCAAAAAACCAAAAGTGTAACAAAATTATAAAGATTGAGTGGGACTTGAATGAAGAGATTAGAGAGGACACCCCAGACCTACCCACTTTGGGGAGATGGAATATCCACTGGTATTAAACACTGCATATGTTTTCAGAATTTTTCAATGTATTGATCAATTGTGCTTTTTTTTTCCTCCCTAAAGAAATTTTTTCTGTTTTATGGGATAGCTTTCTAGGAGGGATCAGGAGAGAGGCACATGGGATATGATGTGATAAACAAAGAATATCAATAAAAGCTTATTTTAAAAGGAAGTACAAAATAAATACTATCATATAGCAGCATTTGACTTTCCTGAAGAGACTAGCATTTGCATAATGATTAGAGTTCTAGACTTGGAATCAGAAAGATCCTACTTCATATTACCTTTGTCTTCACCACCCCCTGTCCTATGTTGCTCCCATGAACCATGTCTTCTGACTCCAAGTCCCATGCCCTTTTCATTGCATGCATCACAGTAAAGCTCTCCAGCCTTAACTTCTTGAAGAAATGTAAAAATCATCTGGGCTAGGACTACAGGACAGTCCCTGAGATAGGGCCAGCTATGTCATAATGTCCTTTGTTACTGCTACTGAGGAATGGAGAGGAGTTGGCAGGGATTGCTATAAACCCATGGTCTTTAGTCCAAGCACATGTTTATTTTTTGGATGGGAATTGTGGATTCATTGGTATAAATAATTGCTACTAATGATATTTATCCCACCATTGCAGATCAGCCTCTGCTCTGCAACTTACAACTTTAGGTCATGGGACACTGAGAACTTCCCTGATTTACCAGGGTCCTACTGCTAGCATGCACCAGAGTCAGAACTTGAACCCAGGTCTTCCTGATTCTGAGGCCAGCTTGCTATACACCACCTCACACATTTCATAAGAATGAATACACATGTTATTGCACTCACAAGAGTTAATCAGTTCTTTCTTAGGAGGTGGACAGCATTTTTCATCATGAGCCCTATGGAATTGTCTAGGATCATTTTATTGATCAGAGTAGCCAGGACTTTCATGTCTGATTATCATTGCAACATTGTACTTGTTGTGCACAATGATCTCCTGGTTCTTCTCAATTTATTTTGCATCAGTTTATATAGGTCTTGCTATGTTTTTCTGAAACTACTTCCTCCTCCCCACCCCTGGTCATTTCTTATAGCACAATAGTACTCTGTCACAATCATATTCAGTCATTTCCCAATTGATAAGCAGCCTTTCAATTTTCAGTTCTTTGCCAACACAAAAAAGCTGATGCAAATATATTTGTACATATTTGTTCTTTTCCCTTTCCTTGATCTTTTTTGAGATACAGACCTAGTAGTGAGTGGATCAAAGGGTATGCATAGTTTGGGCATAATTTCAATTTGTTCTCCAGAATAGTTGGACTAGGTCCCAACTCCATCAACAGGAGAAAGTACTTATTTTTCCACATCCTTTCCAGTATTTAGCTTTTCTATCATTTTAGCCAATCTGACAGGTGTGGGTTGGCACCTCAGAATTGTTTTCATTTGTATTTCTCTAATCAGCGGTGATTTAGACCTTTTTTTTTATATGACTGTAGATAGCTTTGGTTTCTTCTTCTAAAAACTGTCTGTTTTTATCCTTTGACCATTTATCAAATGGGGAATGAAGGAGCTTACATTCTACTGGTATTTTGTCTTCCTGCAACAAGTGTTTCCCCACACCAGTCCATTCTACATTCAGCTGTCCAGTCAGTCTTCCTAAAGCATAGGTCTGCCCATACCATCCTATCCCCTATTCTCAATAAACCCTGAGGTCACCAGATCTACCAGGATCATAGTTCCAAATTGCTCTCCAGAGCAGCTCACAGCTCCACCAACAATGCATTAATGTTCCACATCTTCTTCAACATTTATCATCTTCCTGTTTTGTCATGTTAGCCTATATGATAGGTGTGACATGGTACCTCAGAGTTGTTTTGATTTGCATCTCTCTAATCAATAGTGATTTAGAGCACCCTTTCATGTGACTATAGATATCTTAAATTTCTATCTCTGAAAACTGTTTGTTCATATTCTTTGACCATTTATCAAACGGCAATGACTTGTATTCTTGTAAATTTAACTCAGTTCTCTATATATTTTAGAAATGCATCTCCTCCTTCTCAAATAGACATTTCTGCAATTTGAACAATATCTGGGGCTGGCACAAACCCTAGAGGTCATCTTGAAATACTTCAGTATGTTGGTTGGACCCTAGAAGCAGATGAGACTATCATCAGGATAAATAACGATCCTTTGTTCTAGAAGGACTTAGAATGCTGAGTTCATTAGCCTCTGAAAGACTATGAGAGAAATGCACAAGCCAAATGGCATAGCAGATCCGGAAGGAGGTTTCTAGTCATCATTGCTTTTCTGTATCCATACAAAGTTGTATGATCCCCCGCCCCTCACCTTGTGAATATGCAAGGTCTTCCAGACCTTCAGTCAGGATTTATAGTATCCCTGTCAACGAGTTTTTCAAGTCAGGTATCAACATTAGCAAGCTTATATTCTTAAATGATGATAGCATTCAGTATAGTTATGGCAAAGTCATAACAATACGTTTCTCAAAAAAAAGTTTTAGCAGGAATACAACAGTCAGGGAGATAAAGGACAAGATACATAACTTTTAATTATCTTTCGAGAACAAGAAGAAGGTCCCTCTCTTTGGAATAGTCAATGGAAGTTGGGCTCTCTAGAACTAGATTCACCCCATACTTTGAAAGTCAGTCTGTCAAGAAGTATTTATTAAGTGCCTACTCTGTGCCAAGCACTAGGCAAGGCGCTGAGGATATGAAGAAAGGCAAGAGACAGGCCCTGTACTCAAGGACGACATGGTCTAATGGGAGTGGGGGGTGCAATGTGAAAATAATTATGTTCTATAACAGTTCTATAGTGTATCTTAATGTTCGTTGACTATCAGAAAGCCAGTATCTGATATGAGATGAGCTGAGATGTAAAATGATTTAAAGCAAATAATTTCAGAATTGATTTAAAAAATTTAGTTGAAAAAAAGCAATTATGTACAGACAAGATACACAAGGCTTCTATGTGGACAATTTCTGGGCCTCAGCTATGCTAAATGCAATCTAATAGTCCTAATATTTGTGAGGAAGGTGATGATCCCAGAGCTTCCTCATTTCCCTCGCCTTCACCTTACAGTAAATGGGCAGAAAGCTCTCTGTGGAGGGCTTGGGAGAAGACTGAATGGTCTACCACAGGGCTGACCTTTGAGGGTCATTCCAGCTCTTGGTCCAAGGTATTGTAATTCTGATTAGTGTCCCCCAGATGAGGTAGAGAGGTTCCTTTAGGGGCTCAGAGTATTTTGATACATTATCCCCCCTCTTAAAACCAAGGTTATTAACTAATAAATTTCCTGACTCCAGCAGTGGCAAGATGGTATTGTAGCATGTGACAACTCCTCTATGACCTTTAGCCAATGCTCACCATGGGACTCTCTCTCCTGATAGATCAGGCTCTACCATACCTGTCTGTGATGAATTATCCTAGATGGACATGGCTACTGATCCACTCATTCTCAGCTGGTAATTTATTGCTGCTTGCATCAGAAAATTTGCAGGTGACAACCTTGATTCCATGTGTGGCAATGGATGGAGGTGAGGAAGATGAGCCAAGACTCTGGACTCCTAAAGGAATTCCTGCCCCTCATGTCAGGGCTATTCACTATAAGGTCACAGAGTCACAGACAAGAGCTAAAAGGAACCTCAGAAGCCAATCTAGACCAACCCTCTCATTTTATAGATAAGAATAATAAAGCCCAGCCAGTGGGGTAAGGTGACTTGCCCAGGGTCACCTTAATAATAAGAACCAGAGGCAGGTTTAAATCCAACTTCTCAAATTCCAGAGTCAATGTTCTTTTTGCTGAACCACAAGTGCAACCTGCCCTGTTAGAAAATGATATCACAAAGGCCAAATTGGCCCAATCTGTGGGAAATCCTGAGGAGAGGAGGCTCAGGAACAAAGGAGTAAACAATTAATTCATTGTTTCTTGTGTTCCAGGGAGAAAGGAAGGCAATAAGTGTAACACAGACCCCCTGGCTTTCACTGCCGACAGGCTGGGTATGTTACATTTTATTCCTCCCTTAGGAGTCTACTGTACCCATAGGGAGATTTGGGAGATCTATGTTCTTGGACATTAGTTCCTGCAGTTGTAGAAGGTCGTCCTCTGCACCCCATGACCATTTAGCCACTAATAGATTTGCTTTTTCAAGGAAATATATACTCAAAGATATAATCAGAAAAATATCATCATATTCCCTCTAATGTGTAGGAAGTATAATCCCCCTCCTTCCCTACATCTCCAGCCCTGGGGAGTGGAAGATTAGTTTCAAAGCTTATGTTGATTGCCATAAAGTATGGTACCAGTTTCAAGATCAAACTCCCCACTTGGGCTTCAGTCCAGGTACACCAGCTTCTTGGGGATTCCATGCTGGGCTGGCTGCACCATCCCTCGTGCAGCCTGGCTCCAAGATCATCATGGTTTGAACTTCTGGATCTGGTGGGGAACACATCTGATATCTGAAACTGAAGAGGAATACACAAAACAGAAACAAACACCACCAGACTAAGTTTTTGGAACTGGGGTAAAAGAAAGGAAGTGGTAGAAGGAACACAGACACACACACACAGACACAGACACACACACACACACACACACACACACACACACCCTCCAGTCAAAAATTCTGTTCCAAAAACAAACCAGAGAAAATCTAATTTGCCTTCCTTTGGTCTTTGCTTTTGTTATGTCACTAAAAATGACTTTGCAGTAAAAAGCCCACCGGACAGATTCCCAGTTTGAGTCTTCTGGCAACATCACCTTCTCCTGCCACACAGGCAGACACTTCTTAGAGAAAGAAACTAAATCAAGCTTTCAATTTGGGAGAGAACAAATTGGCCCACAGATATGACTGATATATCTTGTCAGGAGCCTTCCTGGAGGCTGCTCTGGAATAGCTCACACAATCTATGCCCCCTGCAGTCCAGCCCTAAAGCCCAGGGAACAAGAGGGAAGGAGTATATTCTGACTGAAGACTTTTCTTGTTTCCAAGGAGAAAAAGATTCTTGTTCACTCAACCAATTAAAGCAGAAACACAGAGCATTTGAGGGAAATGACTTTAAATACTGGTTAGTCCAGCCCTCTCATTTTATAGAGAACTACAGTGGAGCGAAGACATACTGTGCACTAAGTTGATAGAAAATTCACAACTAGGACCCCAAACTGCTGCTTCCCAGCCCAAAGCTTTTTCTCCCCACTGTCCAGCACTCACCCGAAGTTCCTTTGAGAAGTGTGAGGTCTCAGAGAGGCATGATCTGGAATAAAAATTGTCACATGGGAGGAATTTCCCCTAACCTGTCCGTAGAGTTCCCTCCTTCTGAGCAGGGAGTTTATTTGCTGTATTCAAAGGGCAGATGTATCATTTTAGATTGAGAATGTCATCAATCCTATTTCTATAAACTGTGGGTGGAAGACTGGGCTCTTTTATATGACAAGGCTATATAACATCATATTCAAAGTTTACACTTATAAGGCCAAGCCATATATACATATATATCTGCATATGCATAAAAATAGTATATGTGTTCATTAATATATAATACATACATATATAATGGTTAAATGCTTTTATAAGGTAAGTTTTTATACATGTGTATTCATATATAATCCACACACATATATGGACACATACATTATTACATGATATATGTATATAGTCTTGCCTTATAAAGAGTCTATATACGTATAATTTGCATGTATATATTTGTGTATATTATGTGTTAAACACTTAGGTATGTGTATACATCCTTGCCATATAAAAAAATTCCAGCCTTCCACCTATGTCAGAAACAGGATCAATGAGTTTCTCATCCTAAATTGACATATATTTAAATATATTCAATTATTAGGAACATCAGAGGAGGGTGTATGGGACTGGATGGAAAGGGATTTGAGGAAGAGAGAGATGAAATTGTTGCATCTGCATACAACTGTTCTTTTTCTGTGGATCATTACCCACAGAGATGGCTATGGCATTCTTCAAGATGTATAGACATAGCCCCTGGCCATGAGGTGATATAGTAGAAAGAGTACTAGATTTGGAACCAGGAGATTTGAATTCAGAGCCCATCTCCTTTATTTACTATATGCATCGATGGGGTGCTTGGATGCATGTGCTTGGGCCCCAAATCTAAAATCATATTTCTTTTTAAAAGTCAGATTTCTCCCTAGCCTCAAAAGGCTATCCCAGACAGTTTCTCCCCAGCCCAAGGACACAGCCTGCCCCAGCAACAACTATTATCTGCCTTCCTGCTACAGCAGCCAGCTGCACCTATAGAACTTATTACCCTGAACCAGCTGTGCGGACTGAACTGACTGTGTGCTGGGTCATAATGGCATTTGCTACTCACCAACCAATTGTGTGTCCTGGACTTAGACATAACTATACTCTCTTACATTTATCTTGTCTAACAAGACATTGATGAGAGCAACTTGGTATTTCTGAGTCAGCCTTGACTGTTGGTTGACTTAGTGACATTTTAAGCCTAAAACCACACCTCTAGGTACCCCCCGCCCCTGCCTTGGGCTATTTCCTGATGAATTTTGGATAAATTACCTGCTCAGTAGATACCAAAAGTGCATGTTCCTTTAAGAACTGACCACTCCTTAATCACTCCCTAATCCCACTCCAAAACACCTAGTTAGCATATTTGGCACATGTTTCCTATAGAATATCCTACATAAACTTTCCCTGTACCCCTCTAAGGTTGCAGGTTCCCTAAGAACTCTTGCCTGCTGAAAAGTATAATAAATCTTTACCTTAACCTCAACAAAGCCTGAGTCCACAAATTCCTTCCAGGTGGCCTGCCCTTGGTACCCCAGTATTTGTGGGGGTCTCACCCCCCCTTCCAGCCCCCATCATGTATGACTTCTCCAAGGGCCTCATTTTCCTCCTTTTTAAAATGAGAGCAGGGGGTGGTCACATTGAATGATCTCTAAAGCACCAATTCTAAATCCTGTAATCCTATTTTTTTTTCCTTTCACTTTCTTTTACCCCCTCACATCTGCCTCACTGCCTCTCCTTTCAAAGAATATCAGGATGTAAAGGCAAGGGGCCATCCCCCGGTCCCCCAGCAGAGGATTTCTCATGTTCACTATGGCCTTGACCCTGGCCACTGCTCAAGGAGATCTAGATTTTCTGTTCTTTATTCTCAAGGGTATAAAAGGTTACTCAAGGTGGCCAAAATGTTAGACCTGGAGTCAGGAAGACTCAGATTCAAATCTTCAATGTTCGCTAGCTTTGTGAACCTGGACAAGTCATTTACCTCTCTCAGCCACAGGAATCTCTCTACTTAGTCAGATTTGATCTGATTCAGTGGAGGGACTTCTTATAGTGACAAATTATATATTTGACAATACTAGCCACGTTCCAAGTGGAACAGGTCAGATGCAAAAGAGGTGAGGGGGAGAGGTACTGGAGCTAAAAAGTAACACCTACATGGAGAGTAAATAGTTCCAACAACATCGCAGTGAAGGTATAGTGAAGAGGTTTAATGAGGCCGTTGGGCAGAGGACTGGTTAGATTTGCCCTGGTGGGGCTTACTGCCAGGCTCTTAAGGGAGGCTGACTTTGATGAGGCCCCTAGATCGGGTCAGGTGACATCTCTAGGCCTTTCTTGTGTGGGGGCAGGAGGCAAGGAAGAAGCACTCAGAGCCCCTGAAGTGCGATTTTCATCATCTCTTGTGTGTTCAACTTCTTTTTCAGAAGGGGTCTCCAGAGACGGCAGGGGAGCCAGGATCTGGGCATTAGGAGGTCATCTTCCTTCTATACAAAGTGACAAAAAAAGCAGAATCAAACGATAACATGTACTCCTTATGACCATCTGAAAAATTATAGTGGTCAATTCAAATAAGGACACAACCGAAAAATAAAATGGGGAGTGAAGCAATTAAGATATTATTAGAAGAAGTTTGTTTTATAATATATCAGAATAGGGGCTGTATTTATGATGCCATTGATATGGAGAACTCCCAGGTAAGAAAACTCTTCTAATGCAGGTCAGCACCTTTTGCAGCTCAAGGTCCTAGTGTGTTATCTGGAATATGGAGAGGTTGCATGACCTGCCCAAGGTCACAAAGCTAATATGTGGAAGGTAGAGGTGGGACGTGAGTCTTTCTCACTCTGAGGCCAGTTCCCTATTCATTATGCCATTCTCCCTTTTATAACTATGGCATTGTAAAGTCAAAAAGGAGGGTTTGAAGATCCTATAGTAACAATGTCATAGTAGTTCACTTCAACACTTAAGAAATTCATCGGCCTTAGGTTATCTGAGACACCAATTTCCTAAACCCAAGTAATGTTTAGATGGTCAATATGCTCAATAAGATGGAATTTCAATTCCTAAGTGTCATACAGGCAGTGTCCTAAACATATATCCCAAGAATAAAATAGATTAAGGTGACTGGAGACAGATGTAAAACAATTCACAAAAGAAAATAATCTGGAAAATGGACACAAATTGCCTTTTCCCTAAGGGTTTCTCTCTAACATGACTTCAAGGGCCCATGGTGGAACACCAAGTCAGTCAACATTCACTGGAAGAAGGCTGAGGAGGTTGGAATATTGGACGTGGGGGGTAGCATTAAGACACTGGATTTGGAAGTGTATTCCTTCTTCCCAGGGATGTGTAAGCAAAACACCAGATGCCCATATAGGATCATTGATTTAAAGCTAGAAAGGGAACATAGAAGCCATTAGGTCTAGAAAAGAACATTGAGACTCCAAAAAATGGCTCACCATGAATCACACAGGTAGTTAATAGTAGAGCCAGAATGTGAAGCCAGGTCATCTGATTCCAAATCCATTGCTCCATGGTGCTGAGATCTTGAACAGAGCACCACCAGGTGCTGGCAGCCTTCCTTTTTTGTCCTTTTGCACTTATTGTGGTTATTGTAGAAGGTACAGACTGGACTAAAAGTCTTCTAACACCTTTCCAACTCCAACATAAGCAGATGGGGAACCAAATGGAAAATGGAAAGATGGGGAATCCTGGGTATTCCTGAGGGGTTATGAGTAGAGAACTGAATTAGAGCAGTCTGATGTCACAGCATATTGTTTCCTCAGCAGATGTCAGCCTACACCTGTACGGCCGTGTGGGCTCTGGAGATTGTAAATGACAAGAACCAAGAAGGAGAAAGCTGTTAACCTATAAAAGAACTTTTGTGAATTCAGTCCCAATGTGCTACAGTGGATTTCCCCACCAGTCACAGTGAGCATGTTGGACTAGGAAAAAAGAGTGACTGACTTCTTACTTTATCTGCTCACTCAACCAAGGGATAATTTGCCCATACCCATCTATGTTTTACCTGGGTTTCCCCCCCACCCATCTATCCCTTTGGGGAGTGTATAGAAGGTTGCATCCATTTGTATATGGGGACAGAGAATGATTCTACTACTTGCTGCTCCTTTCATTATTTGTGTAACAGTGTGGGGTTACGAGTCTTGAATCAGAAGCAAATGCACATGAAGGGGAAAGCTCCTCACGTATTCTGGTAGCAGAGACAATGACCTTGTACCTTCAACCTAGCTTGCCTGTGTGTCATTCATAAATATGAACAAAAAGGAAAGATCTGGTGAGTAAAAGCTGTGAAACCTCAAATCCCCAGGGTGGTTGGTAATTATTAAGCAAATAACCATTACCTGATTTATTGTCTGGCTTTCATAGATGAAAGTTTGAAAATATATTGTATAGTCACCATATAGTCTCTCTGAATGAGGATATGAAACCCTCTACCAAGAAAAATAGTACAGATGAAAGACTAAGCCTGAGGGCATTAGCTGTCTGGAAAGGCCTTGCTCTTTGTTCAAAAGAACATGGCACCACTCTCCTGCTGGGAAGATGAAAGTTCTCATTAGTAGACATAGTTCAGAGGGAAGAAGAGAAGGAAAACTTTGATGCTGACTATTGGGTAAGGGTCTTATTACCTTTTTTCTAAAAGAGCATGGAAGAACTCCAATCAAATATTTCAACTGAACTAGAATCCAGAAGTAGTAGAGTCTCCAAAAACTATGAATTCCATAGAAAATAACTTTGTGCAGTGGGAATTCAGTCACCAGTCATCCTTGAGTCTAGGGATATTGATGACATCACTTGAAGTTGTCATCAATAGAAAACTTCAGTACTTCTGTATGATCATTATATGCCTTTGTTTTGAGCTAATTATGTCCTCTGGCTACCTTTACTAATGGTAAAACCATTGGTGGGCACTTGTGAAGTATATTGATTTAAAGGTATATACCCACAGAGTACTTTGAACCAAGAGCTAACTCCTGAAGCCTCCTGTGAAGCTGGATGGTGCTATAATTACATTGTTTTTAGGTCATGATTCAATGTTGTGTTAGATTTGTGACCCTTTGAATGAACTATAAATAGAGAATATTTCCCTGGTGAGGGTTTGCTGATGATTTATATAACTGTTTCCCCAAAATAACCCACATTAAACTTTAGAAAAACAGTAATGGCTTCCAGAACTAGAACTAGAGGAAGCAGAGATATGGGTTGATTTGTAAAAATTTCAATTACTTCAAGTTTCCTTTCAGAAGGAAGAGAAATTTATAATTGCAGATACTTTACACTAAAATGCTTAAGACTTTGAACCTTTTGTAGACTATTTTATCCTCTATTCAAACATTTCTTAAATACCACTCATCAACACACCATAAATTTTCCACTACTTAAGTATTTTCAGTGTTCTTAGCTTTTTGTGTGCATGTGTCATGGAGCCTTTTGGCAGTTTGGCAAAACCTAAAGACCCCTTCTCAGAATAAAGTTTTTAAATGCATGAAATAAAATACTTAGGGTTACAAAGGAAACTAAATGAATTGAAATATAGTTTCCAATGTGACTAATATGAAAATATGTTTAATAGAAATGTATATGTAGAGCCTATATCAGATTGCATGCCATCTTGAGGAGGGCGAGAAAATTTAAAACTTATGGAGGTGAATATCGAAAACTAAAAATAAATGAATTAACTAATGAAAAATTAAAAAATAAATATAGTTTCCCAAATTCTTAAAACATAAGTTCTCTGGCCCTAGGTTAAAAACTTCCAAGTCTGATCCAGATCAGGAACGGTGACCTCACTTCCAAAGGCAGCATCACCCTCACTGAACAGACCACTGACTGGGGACAATTGTTAGACACAACATCAGAGGTCAAAACACAGAGACAAGAATTGAAAGAGCCCACTAAATGAACAGGGATCAATTAAACATCTACCATGTGCCAGGCACTGTGCTGGAAATACCAAAGAAAGGTAAGAACAGCCCCAGTCCACTTGGAGCTCACAATCAAAAGAAGACAACATGCAAACAGCTATGTATAAATAAGATACATATGAGATAAGCTGGAGACAATCTAAGACAGAAGGCACCAGAATGAAAGAGCTGTGGGAAAGATTTCTTGCAGAAGGTGGAGTTTTAGCTGAGACGTGAAGGAAGCTGGAGAAGCCAGGAGGCAGAGCTGAAAAGAGAAGAGTTGGAAGGTGGAGCATTTTGTTTGAGGAACAGCAAAAGAAGCCAGTCACTGGATTGCAGATTATTGGGGAGAGTGGGGGGCATGAAATTTAAGAAGACTGGAAAGATGGGAAGTGAGTGGATTATGAAGGGTTTTAAGTCAAACAGAAAATTTTAGGTAGTAAGGGACCAGAGAAGTTTATTGCATGGGTGGGAGGGGTGTTGATTTGCTCAGACCTGGGCTTTAGGAAAATCACTTATAGTTGAATGAGGAATGGACTGGAGTGGGGAGAGACTTGAAATAGAGAACCCAACCGGAAAGCTATTTCAAATAGTTCATGTAAGAAATGATGAGAGCCTGGAGCAAGGTTGCAAATAGCATCAGAGGAGGAAAATGGCATGTAGGGCAGATGCTGTGAAAATAGAATTAATAGGTTTGATTACATTGGATGTGGGGGGGATCAGAGAGACAAAGAAACAGAAACAAGGATAGACAGAAAAAGAAGAGACAGAGGGACACACACACACACAGAGACAGATTCAGAGAAACAGACAAAATCAGAGACAGAGAGAGAAAAACAGAGTCACAGAGAGAGAAACTGAGGGTGACACTTAGGTTGTAAGCCTGAGAAAATGGGAGACGGTAATAAATTTGATAACAACCAGAAAGTTAGGAAAAGGAGAGGGCTGTAAGGAAAAGATGAGTTCACTTTGGGGCATGTTGAGTTTAAGATGTTTATGGAATTTGAGTTTGAGATGGCCATTGGAGATCGGAGGCTAGAGGTCAAACAATCAATTAGGACTGGACAAATAGATCTGAGAAGCATCTGTATAGAAATGATAATTGAATTCATGGGAGCAGATAAGATCACCAAGTGAAATATTATAGAGGGAGAAGAGAATTGCATCAAATACAATCTTGGGGAAAATCTATGGTTATCAGGCATAACCTGGTTGAAGCTCCAGCAAAGGAAACTGAGGAGTGGTCTGACAAATGATGAGAACCAGGAGAGATCAGTGTTGTAAAATCCTATGGAGAAGAGAGTATTAAAGAAAAGAGAGATCAACAACGTTAATGACTGCAGAGAGGACGAGGAGGCTGAGAACTGAGAAAATTTGGCAATTAAGATATTTGTAATTTTGGAGAGATCAGTTTCAACTGAGTGATGAGAAGAGGAGAAAGGAAGATGAAGAGGAGAATGTAAAGATGGAGAGTAGAGAAAGGAGAATAGAAGTGAAGGGAGAAAAGAAAGGAAAAGAACTAGGAAGGAAAGTGGGAGGGAGAAATATGAGGAGGAAAAAAGAAAGAGAAAAGAGGATAGACAAGAAGAGGATAGAGGAGATGGAGAAGCAGTGAAGAAAAAGACAGAAGGGTAAGAGGGGGCAACGGTGAAAATAACCTTGGTTTGGAGCAGTTTGTCAATTCAGAAAGATCCTAGAAGGAAGAAAAGTCCCCAGGATCCACATTAGAGGACAAAAGGTCAGTTCACTCTTTTTATAAATTGCCTTTTTGCACAACCTCTCTTTCCCTGTTTCCCAGTTTTTCAGTTTGCTTTATTGTTCAATCAGAAAGGAAGATAATACAAAAGCAATAAAAATTTTGGAAAATCTCAGCTGCATTGATTTCTGCCCAAAGTGCTTTAGTTGTGACTTTGGCAGTTCTTTCTTTAGAGAGGGAGGAGGTATGTTCTGTCAGGCTGGCACCCAGACCTACGTGAGCCAGACTGCCAATCTCATGAGCATTCAACCCCGAGGAAGAGGAGGAAGCACTAACTGAGCTCTTCCAAGGTGTATTCTGAAAGTTGGACTCCACACTGGGGTGAGGAAAACCAGAAGGAGCTGTATGGAACATGCAGTCTCTGGCTAAAGCGCCGACTTTGATTCCACTCGCAGAGGTTGGGACATTCTACCAACATCTTAACCTTGTGAACTGCTCAGGTGCTTCCTGTGAGTGCCTCCCAGAGGATGGAAAACTCCAGGGAATGAAGGCAAAAGAAGGCATAATGGCAGCTAGATAGAGAAGTAGAGAGAGCTCTAGATCTAGAGTAAGGAACGGAGTTCAAATCATGAGATCTAGGGCAGGTCACTTAATATCTGTCTGACTCAGTTTCCTCATCTATAAAATATGTATAATAATAATGTCTACCTGCCAAGGTTGTTACAAGGGAAAAAATGAAGTAATATTTGTAAAATGCTTTGCAAACCTTATAGCATTATATAAATGTTTCTTGTTATTGCTAGGGGAACTTGCAGGAAATGGTCCTGCATCACCAGGCAAGTCAGCCTAACTGGAGTAATAAGGCACCTTCAGGGAGAGACAGTAGGCATGGTGCGCCGGAGAAGTCAAATTAACACAACCACTTTGACTTCCTTCTCTTCTCAGATCCCTATGGAGACAGCCCAGGATTCTGAACCCAAGAGCCTTGGGAATGAAAATGCTTCAGCCATCATCCTGGGAAGCAGCTGCTGTGGGGATGCAACCTGGCATCTTCCCCTGCAATTGCTATTTTGCAGCTGCTGAAGATCCAGAAAAGAATGTTGTTACCACCAAAATCCTTGATGTCATCCAATGATCCAATAGCCTAAGATAATATTATTTTATCAGTAGAAACGGCAATAAGGAAAAGGCGTTATATTTACTTAGCAAACATATTCTAAGAAGGACCCTGGGACCTTCTCATCTGAGGTAGAGCTGAACTTTTCTCTGTGTATCATCTCTTTCATTAGAAGAGTTTCTTTTGAGCAGGACCAGCTTTATTTTTGTTTTTATCATTTGTGTTTAGGATACTACACTGTTCAGAGTAAGCACTTAATGAATGTTTTCTTCCATTCATTCATTCATTCACCAGGGCTGAAATAGAAGACTGATCTTGCCTGATCATGACTGATCATGCCAGTGCTTCCACCAAGGAATTAATGGAAGCCAGAAAGTATGAGAATCTTAGAGCCAGCTGGTCTGTTTGTGGACAGATCATGTGGCAAGAGTAAAAAGAGAGCTGAGGCTGGGAGGAATGATGTACATGGGAGGTGAAATGGTTTGGGATCTCCATCATCATTGTGCTTAGTGGGGCTCATTCACAATTGTCTGTCGGTCCAAAACCAAAACTTGGGCTACTCCAGGGCCCAGGCACAGGTGAACACAACAGAATTGGAAGAGTAAGCAATAATAATCCTGTGGTAAGATCTCTAGACCTTTCTGAGTGAATTAGACCAGCTAAATTTACTCCTGAATTCCCAGCCATAGACAAGGATGCTTGTTGTCAGACTTGGACAGTCTTCTCACGCAGTAAAAGCTAGGTCCAAAAAATTCTTCTCTGTAGCTTGTAAATAGGAATGTTCTCAAACATATCAGGGTTATGAAGGGAGTCTTGCCTGTTTGTAGAAATATTCTAGCTTCCCACACTTTACAAACATGTCCTCTAGAGTATTCTGGGTTAGGGGACAATTAGCCTTTTCTGGATACTTGTGGTGACAGAAAACTCACTACCTCTAGAAACGGCCTATTCCATTTTTAAATGACTGTAGTTGTTAGAAAGTTTTTCCTTATACTGAGCTAAAATCTGAACTGTTCTGATTCTTGACCATTAATCATGGAAGGCAAAGTCACCTGTGACAACTCCTGAGATACTCCCTCTCAAAGATGATTTGGATAGGAAGCGATGGGCCTGCCAGGCCTGTCCCTGGATCATTGTAAAGCTCTTAAAAAAGGGGTAGGCATGCTCTGTTCTCCTAAAGATAAGGATAAATTCACTTTTCCCTGAGATATCTGTACCCCAATAGCCTTTCTGCTATAGATAAGGTGGTGTCCTTCTTTTTCTCCATCTCAAATAGACATTTACAAATGTCTTAACCCCTAGCCCACAACCTCAGCCTTGGGCTTGCTCCAATCCAATGTGATTTTTTTATCATACTAAGATTTCTTCAATATGGTTCAATATTTCAATAAATCTACGATTTCATCATTAGGGGTGAAAGTGTGATAGAGTGGAAAGACTGCCAGACTGTGAGCCAGAGGACTGAATCCCATTTTTGCGACTTCCTACCTGGGCAATCCGCTTAGTCAAGTTATGTAAAGTGCTCCGGGTCTCAGGATCCTCATCTGTAAAGCAAAGCTGAACTAACTGATCTTTGAGTTCATTCTTGCTTTAAACCTGTAACTTTATATGTTCTCCTTCTTCCATGAAGGACAGAACCCACCCATACTTTTCTCTCCTGTGTTTCTTGTCCCATGCTCTCTCACACACCATTCGCAGCAGTCACCCAAGTGGCATTTTTCCTCTAGGATTTTTTACATTTCATGAATTGAAGCACAATTCTTAGGTGGTCTATCGCTTATTCTGACCTCTCATCATACCAAGACCTTTTCTAATAGTATTGTGTTTCCTATATAATTTCCTGTAAGCTATTTCTTGCCTATCATTGGAAGCTAGCAGTAGCCATCTTGTGCCCGCCTTGCATCTCTCTGTTGCTCTGGATCATTAACAACTCTGATTGTTCAGCATTTGGGATGTTCCAAGATTCCTAACCTTGCGGCATTGCCAGAAGAACAGGGATAACAAAAAGCTGGGGCTTTACATTGGGAAGCAGCCTGAGATTGATAAAAGCCCTGCATAGTTTTCCATGTGCTGTCCAACTTGCTCTCTCATGATGATGTTAAGTAAATAAACAAAAAAATTCACCAAAAAACTAACGCTATTCTCGTAATTTTTTTTTAAATAAGTACATGTCAAAAAGCATTGTTTGTGTTTGTGATTAATGGGAAGTGGGAGAAATCTCACAGCCAGAAAGCAAGTGATAGCTCCAGCCTGGAGAGGTTATTTCTTTTCATAGCAGAAACCAGGAGTAACTGCCACCTTTCAAAAGACATCAAGGTTTATTGAGTAGGGAGTCAGAAAAGACCTGAGTTCAGATCATGCCTCTGAAATATTCTTGATGAAATGACTCAGAAAATCACTTCATTTTTCTTTGCTCCAGGCCACATTGGGAGTTGTGTGTGTATGTGTGTGTTCATCTTTCGTTGCTGAAGAAGACCATGCCATCAGAGAAATGATGATATGACTTGCACTTGATTTTGTTTTTGAGTGAGGAAGGTCTGTGCAGGTGACCAGCCTCACTTCTCCTCCAGAGCCATCTGAATCCAGTGACTAGATATTCATCAGGATGACTGGAGATGACTCAGGATGAGTCAATTGGGGTTAAGTGAGTTGCCCAAGATCACACAGCTAGTGAGTGTCAAGTGTCTGAGGTGAGATTTCAACTCAGGTCCTCCTGACTCCAGCACTGGTGCTCTATCCACAGCAATTACATTGAGGAAGACATAAATTCTGGCTAAAAAAGAAAGAAAACGTTACCTCATAAATCACTCACATAGATATACTAGGTAAGTCCAAATCACCAGTCCTCTATGAGTCAGCAAAGAGAATGGCTCTGAAAACATGGAAGCCATCTAGTCCCTGATTATAGTTTTGGTGCTTACATGTTTCTCTCTCTCTCTCTCTCTCTCTCTCACACACACACACACACACACACACACACACACACACACACACACACACTAACTAGCCGATTAACCTTCCAATTCTGCTTTCTCACAAGCATGCAGGATCCCAAGCTGCTGGAGAGAACTCATCAGGGCTTATTCACAACTTTCCAATTAGGATTGTATACTGATTATCTGAGGCTATTGACATTCTCTTGAATCAGTAATTACAATTCTCACATGAAATATTTAATAATAATTTAGGGCACAGGGAATGTGATTAAGGAGAGGGCCTTTTACATAGGGTTGGTTCAAGACAGAGACAAATCCTTATGGGAACAGTGAAGGGGAGAAATTCTAAATGAAGAGGAAGAGAAACATTTAAGGAAAATTTGACTTCTTTATAATAGCTGATAGAAGGCATCTAAAGAGCTTGTTGTCCCTTGGGAATCTCAAAACACTCAGTAAACAGAACCAAAAAGCCAGAAAACCTAGTCGTAATTCATACTCTAACTCCTGGCTTGTTTTGTGAACTTGGGCAAGTGATGTCATCCAGGGAGTTTTTCATTTCCTCCTCTGTAAGAAGAAGATTCAATTCACTAAAGCCCCTTCCAGTTATTACATTCTAAGGTTCTAATGACTGCAAGAAACCCAAGACCCATTGGAACTGTACAAGGATCACAAAGCCAGAATTTCCTCTGTCTGTGTCCTTAATTCCTTGAGGTAATCCCCAGCCCTCACCTTCTATCCCTTTGCTGCTTTGCTATTCCCTCAGAGATCTCTGAGGAGCTTTAGAGATTATCATGTCTATCTTCCATCCATCATTCACACCCACTACTACAACTATTGCCTCTCTACAGATGATTCTGTCATCTCCTCCCTAGCTTGCCTATGTTCTGTCCCTCATATTATCATCTACCCTAGCAACCTTTGACTCTACCCTTGGGTCCTCCAGCTCCAAAAGGTGAATTTTTCCCTTTATTTTGTCAGGAACCACATCCCCACACCACATAACCATGTGTGTACATCACTCCCTGTTTTTCTGTGTTCTTTATATGTTGTCTTTCCCATTAGAATATAAGCTTCTTGAGTGTGAGGATTTTCTTGATGTCTTGTAATTGTATCTCTAGCACTTAGCATAGTACCTGGAACATAATAAGGGCTCAAAAAATGCTAGTATCTATCTATCTATCTATCTATCTATCTATCTATCTATCTATCTATCTATCTATCTACATTTCCAAATCTAAGCTCTCTCCCTGACTGCAGATCTCCATCTCCACCTTATTGACTATGGAATATTTGCCAACTACCTGGCATCAGGCACCTCATACCAAGGATAGACTCATTATATTTCCTACTTGGGCTGGCATTCTTTCTTAATCTACCATTGCCCACCTCCCTAGACTCAAAATTTTAGAGTCATCTTCGACTTCTCACTCCTTTGTGACTCCATTTTTTGAGCTTCTACATCGCTCTAAGCCTATCTGCTCAGTCAGACTGGGAGTTCCTCAAGGACAAAAACCATATCTTTTTCTTGTCTCTCCATGAGGGAGCTTACTAACTGCTGACATCTTTATGGAACTGGAAAAAGAATTAACTTCATTATTTTTTAGTTCCTTGCCCTCTACACTAAATAAAAATATTCTTCGGCAAATGCACTTCCAAAAGCACCTTGGGACTGGGAATGGTGAAAAAGAATTGCCTGAAAAAACAACACCTCAGGGCAACTAGAATCAACCAAAATCTCTAAATAAGACTGAAGACAGTCAACCTGTATTATTTCTGTGTGTTCAGAGTAAGAGTCTTGCGGTAGTTATTATATAGTCTCATTGTCATATGCTTAGAATTTTCTTATGTGCCTATCATTTTGCAAAACATAAACTTCTTGAGAGCCAGGATTATTTTGCTTATATCTTTGTATTCTGAGTGCCTAGAACAGTATCTTGCACATAGAGATGCTTAAGTAAATATTAGTTGAAAAGTCAATGCCTGCCACTTGGAGAGTAGAAATACAAATTGTGGTGTATTGATATAATGGAATATTATTGAACATTAAAAAATTATGAACATGAATTCAGAGAAACCTGAAAAGGCTTATTTGGACTGATGCAGAGCGAAATGAACAGAAACAAGGAAACAATTCACACAAAGACCAAAAAATGTAAAGGAAAACTACTTTGAAAGACTAAAGAGCACTCACCAACTCGCAGTAACTTATTTAGACTTCAAAAGCTGTGCTTTCCACCTCTTGGCAGAGATGTCATTAACTGGAGTGTGTACGAACATGCATTTTCAGTTGTGATGGATCTATTGATGTGTCTTACTTGACTGTGCTTATTTGTTACAAGAGAGGATATCTATTTATAAGGAGGGAATGAATTAGTGGGAAATGATAGACATATACAAAAAAAGAAAGAACATCTACAGAAAAAAACATACACAGAAAAAAAACAAAAAAAAGGTCAGATGGGAATGCATTTACTGTACACTTAAACCAAAATGTATCTTAACAAGTTCAGTTTCATACATATTCATCTTTCTTGGTTTTATTGTATGTTAATATATTTTTAAATTGCTTATAATAAAAATAAAAGGAAAAATGTTGAAAATGTTGAATTCTTGACCCAGGAGTATTACTTACGTTAAACTTAAAACTGTTTTTCTTTTTTTTCGTATTATCAATACAATCTTTTACCTGGTTAGGTAGGACCTAGAAAATCCTGAAGATGCAATAGCTGATGGTGATAGTGGCAAGAGATGATCGCAATGATCATGAAGGCATCATGACACAGTGAGGAAGATCACTGAACTTGGAGGCATTAAGAATTCAGGGTTGAATTCTGGATCAGCAACTTACTTGTCATGAGACTGTCAGTCAAGTCACTTAATAATAGTTCATTTATAAAGCGCTTTACATACATCATCTCATTTGAGTCTCACAAAAGTTCAATGAGATCTTGATACTATTATTAATCTCATCTTATAGATGAAGAAACTAAGTTCAGAAATGTTCAATGACTTTTCAGTGTCAAATATTCACCAAGTGTCTAGAGTAAAATTTTAATCCAGATCTTTCTGATACCAAGTCTAGTGATCTCTTTACTGTACTTTGTCAATTCAGTTTCTTCATTTGCAAAGTGACGATTATACTTATAGCATCTATACATATGTGTGTGTATCATGGATGGAATATTTTTGAGTGAGTTTTTTTGTAAACTATAAAGTACTCTGTCAGTATGATTTCTATTATGGAAATGACCTCTTATCTCCATTTGTCTCCTCCCAGCACTAATTACAGTGCTTTCTGCTATGTGTATGTGTGTACAGAAATATATACACATGTGTAAAATATGCTTTGAATTGAATTGATGAAGAGTGAATTTTTTCTGAAGATCTCAAGCTGCTTATTAAATGTAGATATGTTACTTAAATCCATGGGTTTTCTGACAGTATTTCCACTAAGCTATACAGCAAAAAAATGCATTAAATAAATATGTATAAGGTAATTGAATCTTCCATTCAGGAAGCTATAGAGCAAAAATTGCAGTTTGTGATTAGAGATATGTGCCCTTGCTTCATTTCCCTTAAGACAAGCTGCCATATTAAACTGTAGCCTGAGGACAGGAATGGTCTTTTACCTCTTTTTGTATCCCCAGCAATTAACATGGTGCCTGGCACATAGTAAGTTCTTAAAAAATATTGAATGATTGATTAATATGCTGATCAAAGCTGTTGACATCAACAAACCCACAGCTTATAATAACTTTGGACATCAAATTTCATGTCTGGAAATAGCTGTAGAGTGACAGTCGGTGGACGGAAACATACTGGAAGGAAACCCATACCAACAAAAGACCAGAGAGCGGTGTAGGTGAAGTCCGAGGTTGAGAAGGAATCAAATTGGTGCTATTGGAAGTTATTTCTCTAGGAAACATCTCCCTAATTTCTCTGTAATGATTTTTCTTTTCCCCATAAGAAGTCTTGAAGTCCAAAAGGTTTCAGGAATGTTTCCCAACCCCAGCAATATATCAGCATTGAAGTTTTTTGGGGGTTTTTTTGGAGCAGGGAGAGGGTGTGTAGCAGCCATGATATATAGAAAAGAGAACTGGATTTGAAGTCAGAGGATCTGGATTCAAATCCCAGCTCTTCCATTTAATATCAATGTGACCTTACACATTTCCCCCCTTCTTTGAGGCAGTTTCTTCATTTGTAGAATGATGATATTGAACTAGATCAGCACCATGGTCCCTTCAAGGTCTAGATCCCATGATCCTCTGTTCTCTCAGTAGATATACTGGTTGCAAGCCTCTCCTCTAACACTGATGAAAGCTTTCAAAATGCAGCAAATCCAATGAATGAGGATAGGTTGCCAAGGCAATTTCTGAAAGGGAAAAATTGTTTTCTTTGGCACCAATACAATGGCACAGCAACATCAAACCCCATCAAAGAAAAGAATTAAGTAAAAGCTACACAGTGTAACTTGACTTTCTTGGGAACAAGGTCTCTCCTGCCAGATCAAGATAGAAACTCACAGCTCACTAGTTCACTGGTTTTGCTAAAAGAAAAGAAATCTCACCCCATGAGGCCCGAGGGTTTGGAGCTCTCAAAGGTGTCACAGTTGGAGTCAAATGTTTGAGGGCTTGTTGGAAAACAGCAACAACATGAAATTTAGTTTCACTTTGGAGTGGGCTCTCAAAGGAAATTTATATCCGTGATTGTTTGTTCAATTTGCAGTATGAGTTGTACAGAAAGGTGCCGGCCTGCTTGCTTCTGGCTGTTTACATGTGTGATTCAGTATTTGGTCATGTGGGATTTGCTGAATTGCTTTCATCTATGTGGTGCCCCAACGCTGAAAGGACTTGGGGTTTGAGTATGACATGGCAACTCTGAATGGCCCCTCAATCCTTCTCCTGCCTTGTGATAACAGCAGAAGGGAGGAGTGATGCATAAAATAAAGGAAGCAACAGGACTGACTCCTTTTCTTTTACTTCAAATCTCCTATATGGTAAGGAGTGAATTCTGTCTCCAAACTCCCCATGGAAGTGGTGGTGGTATGGGCTGTGCTCTTTCCCCCACTCTGCCACCACTCCCACATGGATGTAGACTCAATAAGGTGAGCCAACACCAGGGCCACTAGCTGCCTTGGGTATCCTATCCTGAATAGGTGATCAAATATTTTTCATGGACACTTCCAGACTTGGAAGCAACTTTGTTAATTCAGGAGGTCCAAACTTCTGGGTAACCCGCAATGAGTCAAAAAGACAAGTGGCAAGGGAAGGCAAACACTGACAAGAGGAAAAGCCTCTTTGCCTAGCTGGCCAGGAGACATTAACTTTGAAAAAGATAATGCAGAACTGAGGTAAAATATAAAATACCAGTCAGAAATCATGCAGTCATCTTTCTGTTTCCCTCCTAATTTTGGTTGCATTGGGTTTACTTGTGCAAAAAATTTCAATCATAAAAATGGGAAAAGGTCCCACATGTACAAAAATATTTATAATAGCTCTCTTTATGGTGGTCAAGAAGTGGAAATTGAGGGGATGTCCATCAATTGGGAAATGACTGAACAAGTTCTGGTATAAGAATGTAATGGAATACTATTGTGCTATAAGAAATTATGAACAGGAAGACTTCAGAGAAGCCTGGAAGGACTTATATGAACCGATGTTGAGTGAAATGAGCAGAACCAAGAGAACACTGTACACAGTAACAGCCACAGTGTGCAAGGAAGTAAAATGGTCAGATCTGCACTTAAAACAGATCAATTTGACAGCTGAGGATGAATTGGAATGGAAAGAGACTTGAGGCAAGGAGACAGAGATGAGAAGGGAAGGGAAGGGAAGGGAAGGGAAGGGAAGGGAAGGGAAGAGAAGACAGGGCAAGAAATATAGTAAACTCAATATATATTTGTAATCTATTGAAGTAGCAGTTGAAGCTCAAATCTAAGTCATTTGATTCTAAATCCAATACTCTTTCCACAAAAGCCCATTTATGTTAAAGAGTGTCCATGGACAGATTCGATGGCCATACAATGCTTAAGACTTACAGAAAGCCTCACCCACTGGATAAAATTAACTGAATTATATTTCCCAGAAATCTCTGTGGTACTACAGTTTGGCAGTTACAGAGCAAGCAGTTTAAAAGCCTTAGTGAGGAGGGGTATATGAGGCATGGTGGCATAAAGTTGGCATGTAGAGACAAGAAGGATATAGAAACATGTCAACTGTATCTATAAGAGCAATATAACAATGACTATAGTGGTAAGAGAGGTTGGCATAAAACAACTTGCTGCTTTAAAAGAGCTCAACATGCCATGAAGTTAAGAAAATCTCTATAATATTTCCTGTTTTTTTCTGTGTTTAAAATGTGTTATTTATTTATTTTTACATCATTTTCTTTCTAAATTATGAGTTCCAGATTCTCTCTTTCCCACCTCTTTGCTACCAATGAGAAATCAAAAAAAATATATCAGTTACACATGTGAAATAATGCAAGCCATATTTCCGTATTAGCCATATCACAAAAAATCAAATAGATAGATGGAGAGAGAGAAAATTATGCTTTAATTTGATAATAGAATTCATCATATTGATCAGAGTAGCTGCATCTTTCGCAGTTGATCATCATTCCCTCATCGTTGTTACTCTGAACAATGATGTCCTGGTTTTTCTCATTTTACTTCACATTCATTTCATACAAGTTTTGCCATGTTTGTTTTTTTCTTTTTTCTGAAATCACCCCCTGCCTTGTCATTTCTTATAGCACAATAACGCTGCATTATAATCATGTCACAGCATCTTCCCAAATTGATGAGCATCTCCTCAATTTCCAAACCTTTGACACAACAAAAAGAGCTACTATAACTATATTTGCACATATAGTTTTTTTTATCTCTTTGGGTTATAGAACTAGTAGTAGGATTGCTAGGTCAGAGGGTAGGGATAGTTTTTTAGCCCTTTGGCATAGTTTCAAATTGTTCTCCAGAATGATTGAACCAGTTCACAACTCTACCGACAGTTTATTTTCCCTAATCTCTTCCAATATTTGTCATTTCTGATAGGTATGAGGTGATACCTCTGAGTTCTTTTAATTTCCCTTTCTCTAATTAAGAGTGGCTTAGGGTATTTGTTCTTGTGATTATAGATAGCTTTGATTTCTTCTTCTGAAAATTTTCTGTTCATACCCTTTGATCATTTATCAACTGGAGGAGCATGACTCTTATTTTTATAAATTTTACTCAGTTCCCTAAGTATTTAAGAAATGAGGCCTTTATCAGTTACTCTTGCTGCAGGAAATTTTTGTATTATTTTATAACTTATGGTACCTTTTAGCAAAATGTAGTTGCCCTAATTATCTCCTTTAATTTGATCTATTTTTGCTTTTGCTTTGTCTGAAATCATGATTGCTATTCCTGCCTTTTTTACTTCAGCTGAAGAATAATAGATTCTGTTCTAACCCTATTTTGACTCTCTTTGTTTGTCTTTCTGTTTCAAGTGTCTCTTGTAAACAACATATTGTTGGATTCCGGTTTCTGATCCATTCTCCTTCCAGTTTCTGGTTTATGGGTGAGCTCTTCTGATTCACGCTCACAATTGTGATTATTGTATATTTTTCTCAATTCCATTTTCTTTTGTTTATCCTTCTTTGTCTTTTATTCTGTCCCTCCTCAAAAGTATGTTTTGTTCTGACCACTGATCCCTTAATCTTCTCCTTTTATCAGCCTCCCATCTTCATATCTCTTACTCCCTTCCCCTCCGATTTTTTCTGTTGAAAGAGAGAGAGAGAGAGAGAGAGAGAGAGAGAGAGAGAGAGAGAGAGAGAGAGAGAGTGTATTCTTCCCTCTCTGAACCAATTCTCATGAGAATGAAGTTCAAGAATTGCCCATCATCCTCCTCTCATTCCCCCTACACTATAAAAGCTTATCCTTGTGTACCTCTTTTATGTGAGAAATTTCCCCATTCTACCTCTCCCCCTTTCTCTCAAAACATCCCTCTTTCTCACCCCTTCTTTTTTTTAGATCATCCTTAACATCATCAACTTACATTCATGTCTTCTGCCTATGTAGACTCCTTCTAACAGCCCGAAAAAGATAAAGTTCTTGGGAGTTACATATATCATCTTCATATATAGGAATGCAAGTAGTTTCACTTGTGAGTACTTGAGTACTGTGTGAGTATTCTTTCATATTTACATTTTTATGCTTCTTGAGTTTTGTGTTTGAATGTCAGATTTTCTGTCCAGCTCTAGTCTTTTCATCAGGAATGCTTGAAAATTATACTCAATTTTCCTGGATGATTCTAGTTTGTAAGCCTTCTGGAATATTGTATTCCAAACTTTCTGCTCCTTCAACATGGAAACTGCTAAATCTTGAGTGATTCTTACAGTAGGTCCATGAAATCCATTGCTGTTGTTGTTTGTCTGTCTGTTTGAAGTATATTCTTCTTCACCTACGAGCTCCAGAATTTGGCTGTAATATTTCTGGCAATTTTTATTTTGGTATGTCTCCTAGGAGGTGATCAGTGGATTCTTTCAATTTCTATTTTACCCTCTGAATGTATGATGTTGGAGCAGTTTTCCTGGATAATTTCTTGAAATATAATATCTAGGCTCTTTTTCTGATCATTGCTTTTAGGCAGTCCAAGAATTCTTAAATTACCTCTTCTGTATCTATTTTCCAGGTTAGTTGTTTTTCCAGTGAGATATTTCACATTTCCTTCTATTTCTTTGTCATTCATTTTATCTTGTTTTATTTTATTCTTTATGTTTCATGGAGTCCTTAACTTCCATTTACCCAATTCTATTTTTAAGAAATTATTTTCTTCAATGAGATTTTCTACCTCTTTTTCTATATGACCAATTCTGCTTTTAAAAAAGATTTTTTTTTCAGGGAATTTTTGTACCTCTTTTACCATTAGGTCAATTCTGTTTTTTAAAGTGTTATTTTCTTCAGTATTGTTTAGTTCCTCTTTTACCAAGCTGCTGATCGATCCTATTTTCATAATTTTTTTGCATCACTCTCATTTCTTTCCCTAATGTTTTCTCTACTACTATTACACTTTCTTCCAGGAATTCTTGCTGTCCTTGAATCCAATTAGCACTTTTTCTTTGAGGATTTGAATGTAACAGTTTTCACATTGTTATCTTCTTCTGAGTTAATGAATTTCCCTTCCACTATAGTAGCTTTTTATAGTCAATTTTCTATTGCTTGCTCATTTTCCCAGCTTATTTCTTGAGTTTAAATTTTTGTTAAAGTTGGGCTACACTCATCTGGGGATGTGGAGGCAATGTGCCAAGCTTCAAGATTTTTCATGTTTCTGCTTTGAGGGCTAGTTCTGGAGGTCTGCAAGTTTCTGGTCTTTTCAAGGCGATGTGACCCATGGAGAGGTGTAGTCACTGCTCTCCTGGTCTATGCTCTGATCTTTGACCAGGGAGGACTCTTATTCCCCTGCAGCAACAAATGCTAGGGTTCCTCTCTGCACTGAAACTACCACCCAGAACTGTGTATGGGCAATAGAGTTGCCATTCAGCTCAGCTATGCACAGTGCCAACAAAGGGTCCCCTGTAATCTCTTTCTGACCAATTTTCTGAGCCCTTTACCATCTCTGGGCTGCGAGTTCCTAAAGCCGTTGCTTTTACTGCCACTGTTGGAGTCACCTTGCCACCAAGCCTTGGACTGACCCCCACCCCAGTCACAGACCTTTCATACTGACATCCTAAGTTACCTTAGACTGTAAAAATGTCTCATTCTGACCTTTCGCTGGGTCTTCTACTCCAAAATTTGATTTGAGGAGTTACTTTAAAGTTATTTGTTTGGAAGGAAATGTTGGGAGAGTTCAGGTGGGTATTCAGCTTATATTCCATAATCTTTGCTTCACCCCTTGCCTACTTTCTAGTTTGAGTACCAGTAAATGAAACATTCTATATTTCTACATTTGGTGAGTTTCCCTAGCACCTTTCTATGAACAAATATACATATGTATGCATATGTGTGTATGTTTGTGTGTATATATTTATATATGTCCCTGTCTTGACTTGTTGGAGAGATCATTAGTTGGAAGCTATACCTAACAATCCTAGAAGACATATAGGGCATAGCAACCATTTTGGAATAGATACCATATGTATTTAAATTCCATGTTATTACTTGCTATTCTGTCTCACTAAATACTTCTGCTTGAATTTATCCACTTTCTGGCTTGGAATGGTTATAAGAAGGTACAGCAGTAGATACTTAGAGCTGTGAATTTGAATAGGCAATTACTCTCAATGGTACTTTGACCCTGAGAAGAGTTGAGGATAGGACCATATTGAGGAGGTTCTGAGCTAAATTTCTGGTTCTTTGTAATCTGAAGGATTTTCCTCTTCAAAATATCCGCAAGTAAAATTTGCCTTCTCTGTCCTTGCCTGTCTTTAGGCAATGGCTGTATACTCAGCTTTCATTTTTCCTTGAGGTTGTGAACAAGGGATATTTTTTATTTTAATAGCCACTGCTAAATGTTTTAGGGGCTAAAAACTGAGACCAGATCACTTTATAATCATTCTTTCAGCTGCTGCATAATTGATGGGCCCTATACACTTTTCATGATCTAATTTATCTGCCTCCTAAAATATTTTGTAAAACCTGAGTCCCATTTGTAATGATCTATGTCCCATTATGAAGCTCACCAAAGGCTCTGCTACTGAGTGGAGTTTTATGTGGATAAACTAAGATGCATTAGGTGGGTGGCAGAATGATTTCCAGGCATATTTTGGCAGGCCAAAACAGAATAGTATTGGGAGTTTTCTTTGAAGAACTTGGCCTGGGAGAAGAGTGCTACAGTACAGGTCCAAAAAGTAGTTGACAAGGGTTTCAGGCCTTATCAGAAAAAAGGAAGAAAATGGGGAGTGGGAAAGTCAATCCCTAGGAAGGTCATGGGGCTATTTGCTACATTCTTCAGAGAAGTATAGCTAAGAGATTCTGGCACCAAGTTGGACTCAGATCTAGAATAAGTGCTGGACAGTGGTTTTCAGGGGGAGAGGGTCCATAAACCAAGACACTCCTACTTGTCAATGACCAGTTAATTTATACCCAGCTTTGCTCAGTGGCTGTGATGGAAAGAAAAGAGAGGCAAAGGTGCTCTCCTTTGGAAGCATTGTGCTCCAGAGAAGGTGGAAGAGATCAGACAGGACTTCTACAAGTGAAATAGCTGCTAATAAATCCAAGAATATGTAAAAGAAAGTGTGAAATAATCGTCCTGGTTGCATGTGTAAATGACGGTCTAAGAATAAAGAGAGACAATGGAGAGGTGATCAGAGTAGGTAAAAGAGACTTCTTGGAGGGTGGGGAGAAGCTTTAGTTGGGAAATGTAGATCAAGGTATAATAAAAAAAAATCATAGCTCACATTAATATAGCACTTTAAAGTTTGTAAAATATTTTATAAGCATTATCTCACAACAACTTTGGGAGGTAGATGATATCATTGTCCCTTTTATATAGGTGAAGAAATTGAGATTCATTGATGTAAAGTGACTTATTTATGCCAGGTTACAAAGCTAATAAGTGCCCAGGGCAAAATTTACCCCAGCCTATATGTGTTGGGTGGAGAAGAGTGTTGTGGGGTATGCAATTAGGAATGGTCATTACAATTTCTTTTCCAAAGCTTGAGGTGACAGCAGAGTTCCTAACTAAAATTCAGAGTTCAAGGGCTAGAGTTAAATAAATGACAGCCCTATCCTTCAAGGTGGGTAAACAACACAACCACAGCCTCCAAAGACTCATAAAGATGAAATTGGAGTTGGAGGACCTATGACCCTTGCATTCAGTCACATAAACTCTGACACTTCCACCTACTTACCTAACCATCTTGCCTTACCTCCTATAGTCTTAGCATTCAGCTCCTTCACCTCTCACATCTCTTCTATCCTTTGACCCTCAGTTTCACACTTTTGGGGGCATTTTTCTTTCTTCCTCAAGACTCAAATCAAGCCTCACGGGCAGCCAGACTCTAATAATTTCAGGCTGAAATTAGACGCCAAACTCTCCCTGAATCAGCAATGGACAGCACCTCTCATCTAAGAGGCTGTAGGGATATAGTGGATAGCAAACTTTGCCTTCTGCTCAAATCTTGCTGGTGACCTTGAGCAAGTCGCTTAACCTCTACTAGTTTCCATTTCCTCATCTGTAAAATCTATATAATAATACCATAGTACCTGTCTCAGAGTGTTCTTGGGTTCAAAACTAAATCATTTGCACGAGACCTTCCTCAGTAGTGAAGAAGATGATGATTCAAGGCTGCTCACCTGGGTGATGGGAGGAGTTGTCTAGAGAACTGGGGAAAGACTTTCTTCTTTCTGTGGTTCCAGAGTCACTTCAAAGGAGAAAGCTAGAGAGAAAGGGAAGAGGCTTTGGAAAGGAGCAGACACATAGAGAAGTGAGCTCCTCAGTCCCTAGCTCATTACCTCTGTAGAGTCTTGCAAAATTTCTCTTAGGGTGAAATATAGGACTTTTAGATGAGCTGAGAAAATCTCACTCCTAGTGAGAGAGTTTATTCACTTTGGGTATTGTCTGGCATGTTTAAATAAGTATAATGTCTCTGATTTTGTTGTGGATGTTTTATTTACTATTTGTAATGGGATGTGTGTGTGTGTGTGTGTGTGTGTGTGTGTGTGTATGTAATTAACTTTTGGTGGCAAGGAACCAAACCTTTGAAGATAAGCTGTACCCCTTCCTCTTTAAAAGAGAGCAGACCAAGGAAAAAGCTTAAACCTAAGAACGCAATAATTTCCTCTGGCCTAGCAATATTTAGGGGCATAGATAAATACAATCCTAATCTGTTGTCCTCTCTCTGAGGAGAGCAGAGCAATCAGTCTTATTTCCTGAATCTCCTACTTTTCCTTCATCCAGGAATCAGTTTCCCTTGGAGACCTGTGGAAATATATCTAATAGATATATCTATTCATGCTTCCCCAAAGTCACGTGGAATATACATAACCTATATAGGCAACACACACCCCTAATGCCTTGCTTACCTGTTGCCTTTTAATAATTGCTAATTACCTTACTGTGTAAGTCCTCAACAACATTACAACTTGAAGCTGCTTTATATACATGAAAGAGGATATGCTTGACTTGGAGTCAGGATGACTGAGTTCTAGTTCCGACTGTCACTAACTTTGGTATAATACTATAAGGTCCACAATCAACTGTTTTAAAGAGTTCAAACTAAAACTTAGTCACTTCATAATCTGGGGGGAGAGAGAAGTGAGGAGATTACTGTACAATTGATGGCTCCTTTGCGATTTTTATTATCTAATTTTTTTGCCTCTTTAAATATTTTGTGCTTTAAAATCTTTGTGTCATGTGATAGATTCCACTCATAGTGATTTATGTCCTATTATTAAGTTCTTCTATTTGTCCTTTCTAGGCCTCAGTTTCCTCATCAATAAAGAGGAAGAGTAATTACTCTTTCCCTCCTGGGGTTCTTATGAATATGAAGTGAGACAATAGTGCATTGGAAAGTAGAAAAATCCCATTTCATCATCATGCTTTTTTAGAACAGCACTACATGTGAATATCCTCTTGTTTATGGGTTGATTTTTAAAATTTTTTATTGATTACTTTTGGTTTTACATGCTTCTCCTTTCTGGATATAGTCTACTTGCCTTCACTATGAACCTTCCCTTGTAATAAAGAAAAACAGTTAAGCAAAACTGAGACACATTCCCATAGTTCCCTACTTCTCCAAGGGAAAATAAAAGGACATGAATAATCTCCCTCTCTCTCCCTCTCTCTCCCTCTCTCTCCCTCTCTCTCTCCCCTCTCTCTCCCTCTCTCTCCCTCTCTCTCCCTCTCTCTCCCTCTCCTCTCTCTCTCTCCTCTCCTCTCTCTCTCCCTCTCTCTCCCCTCTCTCTCCCTCTCTCTCTCTCTCTCTCTCTCTCTCTCTCTCTCTCTCTCTCTCTCTCTCTCTCTCTCTCTCTCTCTCCTCTCTCTCCCTCCTCCCTCTGTCTCTCAGTGTCTTAATCAAAGTAATCAGCTCACTGGATTCACATGGCTCTGGAGGAGAAGTGAGGCTGCCCTCCTTTACTCAAAACAAAGTCAAGTTCATGTCATGTCATCATTTCTCTGATGGCATGGTCTTCTTTGGCAATGAATGACTAACACAGCCAAGGCTGAAAGGGCACTGACATCACATGAGTCTCATCCCACTATTGATAAGCCCCAGAGCTTTAACCTTGTCTGTTTGCAACCTTGGCTGCTTTGCCTCCTTTTAAGGCAGCATAGTGGTTCTCTACTTCCGGGGGCTCACCATATTGGTATGACACCCAACTGTCAAATTTAGCTCAGAACTCCTGAGTTTGAGCATTCTACCAGCCCCAGACTCCCATAGTAGCTGTGCACATCACCTCACCGAGAAAATATACTCCTAATAAATACTTGAGGTTTTACTTGCTGTCCTGCTCAGAACATACTTTGATCTCTCTAGGCCTCCAGAACAAGGGACTTTTCATATTGCTTCTGATAGTGACTAACTCAGCCCAAACTCCCATAATATATAAATGTTACTTTTTCTTAGACCATTCTGGGTCCAAATAATGGTGGATACTTGCTCCTTTTTTTTTTAAACTTCAAATGCAAACAACCCTGTCAATCTTCCAGTAGTGAAACATTACTGATTGTTCTTATGTGGAATTCCATGGGTGCTTATAAGTACTTTTATTACATCCTAGATTTTATTTATGATTTTGTTTAAACCCTGACTCTGAAATTTGCCATTTTAAATACTACCTGCATCAGTTAGATTTATGTTGGTTCCTAGCAGCAGCTCCCAGGACTGGACAGAGCCAAAGTCAATTTATAGGTGCTCAAAAGCATCTGTCAACTATTTTATATATTATCGGAGAGACTTGCTTCACTGGGAAACAGGAGAAAACCAGCTAAATATTTAGAAGTGCCCAAAGGCTTCATAAGAAACTAAAAATCAGGCCTGCTGAACATATATCTACTTGCAGCTTCTTCATGTCATTTCCATCTTCCTATTTTAAATAGATTGAGCCCTGTCAGGGTCTCATGACATGGTAGGAACATTCCAAGGAAATGGCCTTTTCCTGCTGTTAGAATTTAGAATCCTTTTTTTCTTTCTTTGATCTCTTGTGGTAAAGATCTAGAGATCTTCTCTACATTTTTCTACCACTCCCTTTTTTTACCAGGTTAAAAAAAGGTAAATTTAATTTAAAAAATGAAAAATGGCAAGATGAAGAGACAAATTAAATCACTGAAAAAGAGTCCTGCCTTATGTCACTTATATTAATTAGTAGGTTTGGTATCAGAAATCTAAAAATGAGTCTTATGCCAGTTAGATTAGAAATTGTCTGGAAATAAATGCATTTTAAGAGTAGAGGTTTCCTTGATTATTTCTAAATATCAAAAAGTGTCACAGGCTGTTCATTTGAACCCTAGCTTCTCTCACAGAGATTATTGTCTAGAGTCTCCAATTTTCCACACTGGTCTGGGTTTCAGCCAACTTTCAATGACTTTCAACCCCATCACCTCAAATAAACAGCACGGGAATGTTCCTCTTGGTTGATTTATAAATCTCCTCATAAGTTTCTTCACCAATTTCTATAGCAGTCACAATCTCTTCTGTATCTCCCAAAATCATGTTTAAATGCTGATCATAAGCATGCAGTCTTTTTCATAGTTCTCAGTCATTTCTCATTTTTATATAAATTTGAGCCTAATGAGATACAGTGGTTCCTCTACAGTCTTGGTGATCTGCTGCTGATTTGTTTCATCTGCCATGTTTCAAATACCCCATTTTTGAGAGTCTTTTTTGCTTCTGAACACTGCTTCTCTTCACCTACCTGCCATCTCATTCTCCCATTATTTCTTTTAACTCCTTTCTCCCCTTATTTCTTTTAACTCCTTTCTCTCCTACTTTCTTGTCAGGTAGGATACATTTCTGTACTCAACTGTGTGTATGTATATTTTCCCCTCCTTGAACAAATTCAGATAAGAGTGAGGTTCAAGATTTTCCCACTCTGCCAATAGTCCTCTATAGCATATAAACTCTTCCTTAAAAAATTCTATTTATTTTAAACATTCATTTCTTTTTACATTTTGAGTTCCACATTCTCTCCCTCCCTCCTACTCCTACCCAACTCACTGAGAAGGCAAACAAGATGATATCAATTACACATGTGAAATCATACAAAACATACTTCCATATTAATCATATCACAAAAAAGCAAAAAAAAATAAAAGCAAGAAAATTGTACTTCAGTTTGTACTCAGAGTTCATCAGTTCTCTCTCTGAAGGTAGATAGTATTTTTTCATCATGAGCCTTTTGGAATTGTCTTGGATCATTGCAGTGATCAAAGTAAACAAATCTTTCACAGTCGATCATCATTACAACATTGATATGACTCTGCACAATGATATATATCCTGGTTATTCTCACTTCTCTTCATCAGTTCATGTAGGTCTTGCATGTTTTTTTCTGAAACCACCCTCTTGCAATTTCTTATGGCATAATATAATAGAACTCCACCACAATCATATGCCACAATTTGTTCAGGCATTTTCCAGTTGATAAGCATTCCCTTGATTTCCAGTTCTTTGCCTCCCAAAAAGAGCTATTACAAATATTTTTGTATATATAGGTACTTTTCCCTTTTTTTTAATCTCTTAATATTGAGATACAATATCTAATAGGGATATTGCTAGATCAAAGATTATGTAGTTTTATAGTCCTGTGGGCAACATTCCAGATTGTTCTCCAGAATAAGTAGACTAATTTACTACTCAACAGTTCCTTGATGTACCTAATTTGCCTCATTCCCTCTAGTATTTGGCATTTCTGTCAGGTGTGAGGTGGTATCTTTCTCTAATCAATAATGTTTTAGAGCATTATTTTTTATATAACTATAGATAGCTTTAATTTCATCTGAAAACTGCTTTCATATCCTTTGACCATTTATCAATTGGGGAATGGTTCTTACTTTTATAAATTTGATTCAGTTTATTATACATTTGAGATTATGACTGGTGACAGTTTAATCTTATTTAGTCTCATATTACTTCTCATTCATGTTTACCTTTTTGCACTTTTCTTGTGTCCTGGTTTGAATGACAAATTTTCTAGTCAGGTCTGTTTTCTCATTAGGAATGCTTGAAAGTCTTCTCTTTCATTAAATATCCATTATTCCCCATAGGGATAAAAGTTCATTTTTTGGCTATAGTATTATGATGGCAAGCAAAATAGGATCTTTTGCTATTTTTGTTTTAGTGTAATCAAGTGAATCTTGCCTTTATCAATCAAGAGTCTTTGCAAGCAGTAAAGTACAGAAACAAATAAGAGTTTCTTTAACTAGAAACAGTATATGTATTTGTATTGTTAATTGTTTTAATGTGATTAAAGATCTTCTCCATCCATTAATGAGGCTACCCATTACCCTTAATTGATTAGGGAATATTTGTGAGAGGGCTCAAGACTTTTGTTAATCAGGCACTGGTTATCAAGGGTTGTGATGCCCTCTGGCTCCAAAAAAGGTACAACTACTCTGAGTTGAGGTTTTACTTTGGGGCTTACTGACTGGAAGTGTTTGTTTGGCTAGAAGAGGACTCTGCAAAGCTGCTTTAAGTAACCCCCCCAAGCTTTGAAAACCCAGATATCAGTGTTTCTCTCTCTGGTAACCATGGCCAGGATCCAGCTGTCTGTTGAATTCAGGCAGAGGAAGCCAAGTCTGTTGATCTTTGATTTCTCTGTGTTTTCTTTGAAGTTCAGGGTGCTAACTTCCCTGAAATAGGTGAATGATATATGTGCTTGGTTAAAGGAATGATACACGTGCTTGATTAAAGTGATTGTTAACCCTTTGAAAGTTGCTTTCCCTTTATGAATGCAGATTTAAGAACCTGTGATAGCAGACCTCCCTGTCAATGTTGGGGTGCTTACTGATACAAGTATAAACTCAGTTTTGCTAGGTAGGTAATTCTTGGTTGTAATTCTAGATCCTTTGCCTTCTGAAATATCATGTTACAAGCTTCTCTTTCTTTAGTAGTAGTGGGTGCTAAATCATGTGCAATCTTGACTGTGGTTCTACTTAAATGATTTCTTTCTGGCTGCTTTCATCATTTTTTTTCCTTGTCTGGAAGCTCTTAATTTAAGTTATAATTCTGGGAGCTTTTATTTTGGGGTTTCTTTCAGGAGGGAACTGGTATAGTCTTTCGATTTCTACTTTGCCCTCTGTTTCTAAAATATCTGTGCATTTTCCTTAATAATTTCTTGAAAGATAATGTCCAGGATTTTTTTATTCATAACTTTCAGGTAGACTTGATTCTTAAATTATTGCTATTTTTCCATGTTAGTTTTCCTATGTGATATTTCACATTTTCTTCTATTTTTTCAATTTTTTTAACTTTTTAAAAAATTTTTTGATATTTCATGGAGTCATTAGCTTCCATTTGGTCAAATCTAATTTTCAATATGCTATTTTCTTCAGTAATGCCTTAACTGCTTCTTTCCATTTTGAATCTGTGACCCAGTTCTGGATAATAGAGCCGTTCTATGACTCTTGTTCTTGATCCAAATGCTAAATCAGGGATCACCTGAGATCTCTTTTTGCCTCAGTGCTTTCTGCCCTACTGCTTTATATCAGTTCTTTTTTCATACTTGGGTGCTGGAATGCTCCCAGTTCTGTCTCTGCTACTATTGCCACTGCATTTTGCTCTTGGCTAGCCCCCACCACACTGTGTGCAGACTTTTCTACCCATCTTCTTAAGCTGCTCTAAGCTGGAAAAATGAATGATTCACTGTGACTTCCTTGACTTTCCCAGCCATAATCTGGTTTGGAGAGTTTTCTAGGTTTTTCTTTTCTAAAACTAGGGAAAATATTTCCTCACTGCCCTGTCTTATTCCTGCCATCCACAAAACATTTTTAAAAATAATTTGAAAACTATTGCAATAAAATTGTCTTTCTTTGTGATCCTAATGCATTTTATTTTATGTATTTGAAAACACCATTTTGAGGAGCCCATAGGCTTCCCAGACTACCAATGAGGTACATGACTTCCAAAAGGTGAAAAATCTCTGATCTAAATTAAAACCTCATTTTTCAAGGGTAGAATGACTTTTCCAAGGTCAAACAGCTAGTAGATAAGAAAGTTGAGATTTAAACTCTGTTCCTCTGATTCAAAATGTATTCATTCTTCTAGAATATACTGTCTCTCTAGTCCTATGTCTCATCTGGGGTCTTGACCTTGATCCTGGCTCCTCCATCATATTTAAGCTTCCTCTACCCACTCCTATGATCCTTGATATGATATTGTCTCTTCCCTTGCCTCCTATCTTCTATTCCAGGATTCTGTTCAAATCCAGGACTTTACAATTATCTCTACTGTGACTTTCTCTATCATAGTTTCAATATATTGTGGGTGGGCATAAAAAATTAAATGAGAATTTGAAGAGAGTTTTGCAGAACCTGCAGATGACACACTAAGGCCAACAGATGACACAGAAAATGTTTAGAAACTCAGAAATGAATAAAATATATGTATTGTATAATATGAACAAATTTTATCTTTTAATGCCACAATAATTCAGATATAATACCCGGTACAAAGAGAGGCCCAAAAAATTTTGCACAGGTTTTCCATATCTCAATGACACCACACAGCTAATGCCTGCAATGTGGATAGGATAACTGTATTTCTACAAGAAATTTCTTGGTCCCAACACCTGAACTGACTTGTTATTTTTTTTATTAATTAATTAATTAATTTTTAGATTACAACATTCATTTCCACAAAATTTTGAGTTCCAATTTTTCTCCTCATCTCTCCCCTCCCCCAACCCCATAACACCTTGCATTCTGATTACCCCTTCCCTCAATGTGTCCTCCCTTCTATCACACCTCACCCTTTTCTTATCTCCATCTTCTCACTTTTCTTGTAGGGCAAGATAGATTTCTGTACCCTATTATCTGTATTTCTTATTTTCCAGTTATATGCAATAAAAATTCTCAACATTCATTTCTAATACTTTGAATTCCAACTTCTCTTCATTCTTCCCTCCCCACTCATTCCCACTGAGAAGTCAAGCAATTCAATACAGGCTATATGTGTATTGTTTTGCAAAAGACTTCCATAATAATCATATTGTGTAAGACTAAACTATATTTCCCTCCATCCTACCCTGTCCCCCCTTTATTCTATTCTCTCATTTGACCTTGTCCCTTCCCAAAAGTGTTTACTTCTTGTTACTCCCTTCCCCCATTTGCCCTCCCTTCTATCATCCTCCTCATCCCACTTGTTCCTTTCTCCTCTGTTTTCCATAGATTTTCATAGCAAATTTAGTGAGCATGTTATTCCCTCCTTAAGCCATATGTGAAGAGAGTAAGCTTCACTTTTCCCCCTCACCTCCTTCCTTTCCTTCTTGATCAAAAAAAGATTTTTCTTATCTCTTTTATGAGTGATAATTTGCCTCATTCAATTTCTCCCTTTCTCCTCCCAATATATTCCTCTCTCACCCCTCAATTTTATTTTTGTATAAATATCATACCTTCTGATCAACTTTTCAACCTGTGCATTCTGCCTATGTGTGTGTGTGTGCGTGTGTGAGCATATGTGTATGTGTGTGTATAATCCCTCCACCTACCCAAATACTGAGAAAAGCCTCAAGAGTTACAGATATTATCTTTCCATGTAGGAATGTAAACAGTTCAGCTTTAGAAAGTCCTTCATGATTTCTCCTTCTTGTTTACCTTTTCATGCTTCTCTTGATTCTTATGTTTGAAAGTCAAATTATCTCTTCAGTTCTGTTCTTTTCATCAAGAATGCTTGAAAGTCCTCTATTTTATTGAATAACCATTTTTTCCCCTGAAATATTATACTCAGTTTGGCTGGGTAGGTGAGTATTGGTTGTAATTCCAGTTCCTTCCACTTCTGGAATATTTTACTCCAAGCCCTTCAGTCCCTTAATGTAGAAGTTGCCAGATCCTGTGTTATCCTGATTGTATTTCCACAATACTCAAATTGTTTCTTTCTGGCTGTTTGCAATATTTTCTCCTTGACCTAGGAACCCTAAAATTTGACCACAATATTCCTAGGAGTTTCTCTTTTCAGGTCTCTTTCAGGAGGTGATTAACAGATTCTTTCAATATTTATTTTGCCTTCTGGTTCAAGAATATCAGGGCAGTTTTCCTTGATAATTTCATTAAAGAAAATGTCTAGGCTCTTTTTTTGATCATGGCTTTCAGGTAGTCCCATAATTTTTAAATTGTCTCTTCTGGATCTATTTTCCAGGTCAGTTGTTTTTCCAATGAGATATTTCACATTATCTTCTATTTTTTCATTCTTTTGGTTTTGTTTTGTAATTTCTTGGTTTATTATATAGTCATTAACTTCCCTTAGTTCCACAGTGAGCTTTGGAACCTCCTTTTCCATTTCACTGGTTCTGCTTTTTAAAGCCTTCTTCTCCTCATTGGCTTTTTGGATGTCTTTTCCCAATTGAGTTAGCTTATTTTTCAAGGTGTTATTTTCTTCAGCATTTTTGGGTCTCCTTTAGCAAGCTGTTTTCAAGCTCTTCCATGGCCTGAGCCCATTACATATTCATTTTGGAGGTACTGGATGCAGAAGCTTTGACTTCCTCTGACAGTATGCATTGTTCTTCCTCATCTGAAAGGATGGAAGGAAATATGTTTACCAAGAAAGTAACATTCAGTGGTCTTATTTTTTTTCCCTTTTTGGGGCATTTTCCCAGCCAGTTACTTGACTTCTGAATCCTTTGTGAAGAAGAGAGTCCTAGTGCTCCTCCTCACCCCAGGATTGTGTTCAGGGCTGAGATTCAGATCAGCTGCTCAATTCCTCCAGGGACTTTAAGATAAGCCATACCCACAATGGAAGCTGCTGCCCAACTCCACCACTGCCACGCAATGCCTGGCTGGGGGGAACCCTATTCCCCTCCCGCTCAGCTGGAAAAGCCCTCTCACTGACCTTTGAAGCTTTCTTTTGCACTTGTGAGTTGAGGGATCTCAGACCCTCCCTGCTGGGGATTCTGCCCTGGAGGCTTGTTCTGGTCCTTTTCCTCCCAGTGCCCCATGGCCAGAGTTAGGTGCTCCACTCAGCATCACATGGGATACACCTTTCCTGTTGCCCTTCCAGGTTAACTTTGTTTGGAAACCTCTTTCACTCTGTCGCTCTGTGGCTTCTGCTGCTCTAGAATTTGTTGAGAGTCATTTTTTACAGGCATTTTATGAACTATGGGGGAAGAGCTATAGTATGTGAGTCTTTCTACTCTGCCATCTTGGCTCCACCCCCTGACTATGTCTTTAGATTCCCTCCCTTATAAATGACCTAATTATAATTTTTGACCTCATTTGCTTTCTGAAATGAATTAGAAATTCATCAGCTTCTCTATGAAGACTTCCTGGACCAAGAATTTCACTGATAACAGTCTCTGATAAGTCAATGCTATTCTTACTTTTATTGGTTCATTCCTTTATTGTTTGTCCTTTGTTCTCAAAGAGGATCATGACGTCACATTAGATACAGGCTGGAGAAGTCATTGGATTTTTTTTCTTTCTGGAAACCACATAGGAAAGCCACAGGTCAATTACCAACAGCACCTATTTATCTTCATCTAAATGGGGAATAGATACCAATGCTTATGTTGTTTCTAAATTCTCCACTTGAGTTCAAAAAATCAATTGTGGAATTATAGTCTGGTACATTTGTAACTAACAGCAGTTTGTGTGAAAAAAAAGATCATGGAGCTCAAGTGGTCTGCAAACTCAATACAAGTTAAAAGTTTGATGTGGAAGTTGGTAAACTAATGCAATCTTAGTACTCATGGAAACACTGTGTCCAGAACAAGAGAAATGAAGATCATTGTGCTCTGCTTTGGTCAGAACACATCTGGAGCATTATCAAGTCTATGCATCATATCAGAAGGATATTGACAAGTTGAAATGTTTACCAAAGAAGACAGTCATGAGAGTGAGGAGATTAGAAACCAGGGTAGCTGAGGATCCATTGTAGGAACAGGAATGTTTACCTTGAACAAGAGAAGCCTTCAGTAAGGCATTATAATTTTTTTACAAAAAAAAAAAATTTTTTTTTCAATCCCACTCTCCCTCTCCTCAATCATAGAACAATCTTTTAAAAAGGAAAAAAGAAAACCTTTGTAAGAAATATTCATGGTCAAATAAAGCAAATTCCTTCCTTGGCTATATCCAAAACATTTGCCTCATTTTACATTTTAAGTCCATCACCTCCTGTCAGGAGATGCATGTTTTATCTGTAGGCCTTTGGAGTCAGTCAGTGTTTGTCATGACATTGATCAGAGTTGTAGAGTCTTTCAAAGTTGGTTTTCTTTGTAATATTATCATTGTATAAACCATTCTTCTGGTTTTGCCCAATTCCTTTTGCATCAGTTCATAATGGACTTTTCCGTTTTCTCTGAATCCATCTAATTCATGTAATGGAGTAATATTCTAATACATTCATATACTATAACTTCTTTAGCCTTTCTTTAACAGTTGGGCACCTCCTTAAATTTTAGTTTTTTGCATCTATGAAAAGAACTCCTGTGATCATCATTTTCAGGAACTGGGAGATGTGGAAGATGAATTACTATTTTTCTGCTTGACACCAGAAGGAATGGGTGCAAACTGCCTAAGGGCAAATTTCAGTGCAGTTTGATAAAACACTTCTTACAACTGGAGCTTTTCAAAAATAGAGTGAACTGCCTCTGTAGGTTTCTCCTCACTAGAGGACTTCTAGCAAGAGCTTAGGAGTCCTTTTCAGAGATATTGTAGAAGTGTTTCCTGCTTAAGTACAAGAATGGATTTGATGACCTCTTACGTCCCTTCCAACCCTAAATCTATAATCCTCTGAGTCTCCTACTGGTCTCACTTTACATAGCAAGCCCTGAGATGGAAGGGAAAGGAGAGAAATTTTGACCCCTACTCATTTATGTGTCCTATAGGAGAAGCTACTCATCAAAAGGTCATAATCTTTCAGACTTGTCAGACATTCAGACTATGATTGCCATCTTGAAAAAAAGATTATAAAAGAAGCAAGAAAAATTTTTTTCTTTAGATGTTCCCTGGGATTTCGGGAAGAAAGAGTAGAATCAGTTAAAAGAGTTATCACCTAGATGCCTTCCTTTCTCCCATGAACCCCACTGATTTCCAGGATCTTTGTTGGGATGTAACAATGAATAATTCCCCAGATCATTACTTTCAGAATCTTTGGCTTTAGACAGTGAAAGTTTAGAGAAGCGTGAGGAAAATTTGTATAATTATGAGAGGGGGAGAATGGACTTGTTTTCCCAAAGCAAGATGCTAGAAGTATGGCTCCCTTCATCTTGTAGCATGATGGGGACACTCTCAGGACAAAGGAAAGCTGTCTTACTTTGCTTAACCCAAAGAAAACTTATAGAGGACAATCCCCCATAAAGTGACATTGACTGAAAATATGAATAGACATAAGAATGGTTCAGATAAATCCCTATATGACAGCTATCTAACCATTTACTGAGGGAAGGTAAATGGCTATGTGACTTTGCTTAGTCCTTGCTTGAGTTTTGCATCATTGGTGCCTGAGATCTTCCTCCTTGAACCCCAAAATTGGAAGATGAGAGGGAAGGAAAGGAAAGCAGGAGAGAAAGTAGAGAGATAAATGAAGAGAGAGAGAGAGAGAGAGAGAGAGAGAGAGAGAGAGAGAGAGAATAGCCATGCTTGTTTTTAAATGTAGGGTAGAAATAGAAACCCTTATGATTCAGTGTGAAAATCAGAATCAAAAATGTTGAAATTCCAAAACAGTCTTAGTTTTCCCTTGGCAATAGCTTCAGAAAGCATCTCAAGTGATCTCTCTTCCAGAGGAGAAGGGCACTCACCCCTTAAGCTGGTCAAAAAGTAGTCATGTCACCAAAAGTATTCTGCTCCTTGAGCCAGGCTTACCCATAAACAGAGTTGATGGTCATTTCCATAGTGAGATGTAAGTAATACTAGTAGGGCTTTCGTCCCCACAAACATTCTCCATTGCCTGAAAACCCATCATTTGTGTTTCATTCCTTCGGGATGATACATTGTCACTTCCCTGCATTGTTCATATATATATACACACACACACATATGTAGGTCTGTTATGTATATATATATATATATATATATATATATATATATATATATATATATATATATGTGTGTGTGTGTGTGTAGGTATATAGGTAGGTAGGTATGTTATTTATGTGTGTGTATATATGTACATACACATATGTAAGTGTGCATATAAAGTAAACAGATATTTCCTGTGAGTGGACTTTGTCTCCCCAATTGGATTGTAAACTCAGTAACAGCAGGGACCTGAGTCCCTTCCTGTCTCCTTAGAATAATGTCCTAGCATAATGTTGAATAAGCCAAAAAGCATTTATTAAACCTTTATTATGTTCAAGGTACTTCGCTAAGTCCCAGAGGATACAAATATAAAAGCAAGATCTTGTCTGTCATCTAGCTTACAGTGGGCACCTAGATAGTACAGTGGATAGAATGCCAGGAAGACCTAAGTTCAAATCAGGCCTCATATAATAACTGTGTGACCCTGAGCAAGTCACTTAACCTTAGTTTCCCTCAGTTTCCTCATATATAAAATGAGGATAATAACCTACCTCTCAGGGTTGTTGTGAGGATTAAATGAGATAATAATTGTAAAACACATTTGCATAGTGTCTGGCCCATAGTAATTTCCATAAAGAGTGTTTTGGACAGGGAAGTCAGAGGGAATGGTAAGCAGAGTCATATCACAATTGATTGACATGCTATTTCTAGGATTTGATTTGATAGCTCTTTCCAGAGTTCATATAGAAGAAGATATAAAAGAACATACCTCCATATAGAAAGCGAAGAAAAACATTTATTCAAACACCATAAAGCCAAATCCCAACACCAGAAAGCCAAATCTGTGATAGCTACCAAGAAGTCAATATACGTTAGCACTGCAGGGGACAAAGCCATTCCCAAGCCTTCTCTTCTGATGGGCCTTCCCACAAGCAAACACTCACAACACTAGCTCTGCCTGCTTGCTGCCTACCTGTGTCCTCCCTCCTGTGCCCTAACTTCTCTCATCAGCTTCCTCCCAGTCCTGCTCCACTCTTCCTGTTTCACCCATTCAGGAAACTCTTCCCACCAGAGTTCCATGTGATTTAAGCAGGTCACATGGACCTATTAATAGGTGGAAAATATCTTCAAATTTAGCAAAAATACATTAACAACACAATAGTAGGGAATGAGAGTCCACCACATGATAATGACCAGAAAGTGGTATGGTGGTGAGTTTAGTTCTGGGTAGGATGAGATGTGGAACAAAGGATCAGTACTTTAATGAAGATTTAAGTAAACTCCATTGAACATCCAGGTCTCTGTCCTTCTCTGCTCCATCTTGCTCTGCTGAGAAATGAAGAAACTCTAACTTTCAACAGTTATTGAACCTGCTAAACTCAGAAATCTGTTGGGATCTTTGGGACCTTGTCATAGAATGTCTGCAAAAGTGAACCCTATAAAATAATTATGTAATTTTGTTCAAGGAAGCACAATTTACTGGGAACTATTACAGGCTACAGGAGAAATACTACTCTTACTAATACTACTTCTATTACTACAACTAGATGACATTTAAATTGAGTTTAAACAATTAATTTAATTTAACAATTTAATTTAATTGAACAAACAATTCTGGTATAAGCTGAATTACCTCATGGATTATTAGTAGAACTAATAATGCATTAATAAACATGCAAAACTATAAAAATTAACTCTATATAATGAAAAGAGAATCCTTAATGATAATATTGAACATATAAGGCACAAAATTATTCCTATAAAGAGGATTACAATGGATGATAACCATACCTATATGTAGCCCAGTTGATTCTGTTTGGACAAAGCGCCATATGGATGAACAAAATGAATGGAATGAATGATTCAATCAGTCAGTCACTTAGCATTTATTGAGATCTACTATGTGCCAGGCACTGTGCTGAGCACTGGGGATATAAAGGCAAAAAAACAAAACCAAAAAACCAGCCCCTGCTCTCAAGGAGCCCCCAGTCTAATGGGTGAGACACATACAAAGAACCATGTATAGACCTAGAATACTTTGGGTAATAGTCTCAGAAGGAAGACACTAAGATTAAAAGTAGGACAGGGAAAGAGTTCTTGCAGAATGTGGCACTTTAGCTGAGACTTGAAGGGAAGTTATGAGGAAGAGATGAGGAAGTGAGTGCTTTCCAGGTATGGGAGAAAGCCAACTAAAACACTCAGAATCAGAAGATGGAGTGTCAGGTGAGAGGAACAACAAAAATTTCAATAATAATACTGACAATGGTAATAATCTCAGTTCTCCCTCCTCCAAAACAAATAAATCACAACAATGTTTTTAATCCCTTCATTTCCAACAGAGAGAGGATAGGAGGACAGGACAGGAAAGAGACATGAAAAGGAAAGGAAAGTCTGACATAGTTGATAAATAGAGACCTATCTCCTTCAATTCATTCCACGTACCTCCCTGGGCACCACAGTATTAAATGAAGAAAACTCAACCATAGGAAAGCAGCTCCTTCAATCCTATCACATATTTGGGGAACCTCTTATACTTGGCAGGAAGTAGGTGGGAAAGAGGTAGAATCTTCCTCACCCTCAACCACACAGTCACAGGCTATCCGTTGTTAACTATGATTCCATTAAGGATGATGCAGAACTGAGAATATCTCATATCTACCCCCAGGAACCAAGTTGAAAGGTCACAGATTTGTGAATAGAGGAGGGACATACCAAAGATGATTTCTTAGGAAGGCTTGGTTGGTGGCATTTGGCTGAAGGATCATAGCCAACACCTGATTTATGACTGTTAAATGCTATCTTCAAAAGTGGTTGGAAACTAAAAAGTTGAATTAAAATTTTGTCTGCTGAGCTGTCTGCACATTTTTATTGATGTCTTTAACTTTTTGGTTTCCATTTTTGCCTTCTATTGCTAAGTGACAACTTCTCCATTTTTACCCACTAGAAACTGTATTCTCTGTGCTCATTCGAGGGATTCGAACCATGGCCTCTCTAAAAATTCCAAAGAAGAAAACATTTCCTGTTGATTCTGGAATACTTGCAATGAATTGGATTTCTACCTCCCCCCAAAGTAGAAAGGTACTTCCTGTGTATAATTCAAGAGCTTTGTAGGGAAAGGGGCTCATAGAATTCATATGCAAACAGGATTTTAGAAATCATCTGGTCAAGTCTTCTCCTGCCTAATCACTTAAGTAATTCCTAACCTTCCATTATGTCACTGACTCCCTTTGCTTCTCCACGCAAAGGTTCTCAACACACAAAGTACACACAGTATAAAACCAGTTTGTAACTTATTACATCAGCATCCCAGCATACCAGTCTGCAAGGTGCTGTTTGTAGAAGGAAGGTTGGGGACCTACAATGAATTTGATGACTAACTCCTTTTATCTACCATTCTTTTCTGAGGAAACTGAGTCCAGTAGGTGGGTGAGGAAACTGCATCCAATAACTAGGACCTGTTTTGGTTGTAGCTCTGGTCTGAAGACCTTTTCCCCATGCCATAGCTGCCTAGCTCAGAAGTTAGGAAGATTTCTCCATGGACAGGAAACTTGGAGTCAAAGCATCCTAATGCTGGGAGGGTCCTTAAGGTCATTTATTTCACCTTCCTCTCTTATGCATTCCACCATGATTACATGAGTAAATTCATCATTACTAAAATGATGTTAGCCCCTTCGGACAACAAACAATCAAGTAATTGCTGGGCTGCACTCTATGCCCAACACCGTACTCGGGTGGTGCTTACATTTGGTTAGCTTGTTGTGCTGTGTTTGTCCTTCATTCTTGAAGAGCACTGTGACATCAAGATGATGACATGACTTACAGTTGACTTTGATTTGAGTGAGGGAAGACTGTGCAAGGCCACCAACTCCACATTCTTCTCCTGAGCCATCTGGATCGAGTGGCCTGATATTCATCAGGACATCTGGAGATGGTCCAGGATGCAATGTGAGACCCTGGCCCTTTCAGGCTAAGATCCTATAGCATTCTTACTTTGAATGAGATACAGGAGACAAGATTGACATATGGCAATCAACTGGGGAACTGCACTAGGCAGTACAAGATGATATGGTATAGTCGATTCAGACTCAGAGACCCTGATTTTGCATTCTGGCTCTGACATTTAATAGCTCTGTGATACTATGCAAGTTATTTACCAGCTATGGGACTCAGTTTCCTTATCTGTAAAATGAAGGGATTGGACTAGATGATCTCTAAATTCCCTTCCAACTTTTTAGTCTAATACTAAATTACATGTGGTACTGAGGACAAATACTGAAGTGAATCAAAGAAAGGAGAGATCAGCAAGGGCTAAGTGATTAGGGTAGGATTATACGTCTAAGGAGTTTTGATAGAATTTAGATTCAGAGAAAAATATTCCCTATCCTGAAATCTGTCACTTTAAGGTCCACAAAGCACTTTACATGTTTCATGTCACTTGATCATTACAACAAGCTTCAGAGATAAGCACTATCAGTATCCCCATTTTACAGATGAGACTTCTGAGGCTCTGGAAAGGCAAGTGATTTGCCTTGGGTCACACAGCTACCAAGTATCGTTTACTAGTCTGCTGAGGTGGACTTTGGGTCTTCTCGATTCCAAGTCCAGGCTTCTATCCACTGTATAATCCTCCCTAATTAGGTAGCATGGAACAGTGACTACAGAGGTGTGGGACCTGGGTTTGAATCCTACCACTGAGGCTTACCATCAATTGGTCCAGTTATTTACTGTCCTTGATTCTTGGTTTTCTCATCTGCAAAATGAAGGGGGGTTAGACCAGATAACCACCAAGGTCTCTTTTTAGATTTTATAGTCCTATGTTCCTGTCCCCCCACCCAGCCTCTCTCACTTATACCTCATTTTCTACATTTGCATCACTTCCAAAAGAAGCATTTTCCTTTTCATAGAAGTAGCTTTTTTTCTTTTTTCTTTTCATTTACACTTCAGACTTCTTATAGGACTTTTCATATTTAAATATATATGTATATATATATTTCTATTTACACACATGTAAACCTAGAACTGGAAAGTTGCCTGGGAAACTTATTGAAAGACTCTACTTCACAAGAAATAGATATCAAGTGATTTCTTCCCACTTCTACTCTGAACAAGATGAACCCAGATCAGGTGCTATAGAAATTGGCCCTTAGGATCGATGGAACTAAGAACTCATAAAAGCTACTTTTAAAAAGCTATCACAGCAAATAGACTCAGCTGTTTTCTCTGTTTCTGTAAAACGGCAGTAAATGGCAGGGATGAAAGATGGTGAATCTATTCTCTCAAAAAGATATGGTAGGTAAAAGGAGGTAGTCATCAAATTCATCGGAGGTCCCCAACCTTCCACAAATAGCTTCTTACAGACTGGCAGAAACATTAGGGATGCTGTTGCAATAAGTTACAAACTGGTTTTTATACTGTGTGTACTTTCTGCATTAAGAGTCTTTGTGTGGAGAAGCAAAGGGAGTCAGAGACAGTGAAAAGTTAGTAACTATTTCAGTGATTAGACAATCCCTAGGAATACACATGGGGCAGAAGAAAGATAGTTCATAAGCCTTCAGACTCCATTGTGTCTTAATCCATGCAATACCCCTTTAAGGGGGTTGGGGCTGGAATTCTAGTCCTTAATTTAAAGACTGGGAAATTAAGGCTCTGAAAGATGAGAAACTTTTCCAAAGTTTGATTTGAGTGTGGAACCAAGACAAAACCAACTCATTAATTCAACACACTTTTACAAGGCATTGAATATATTGAAGGGCAGCTAAGAGGCACAGTGGATAGAGTGCCAGGCCTGGAGTAAAAAAGACCTGAGTTCAAATCTGCCTTCAGACTCTTACTAACTATGTGATCCTGGGCAAGTCACTTAATCCTGTTTGCCTCAGTTTTCTCATTTGTACGATGAAACGAAGAAGAAAATGGCAAACCACTCCAGTACTTCTTCCAAGAGAACCTCAAATGAAGTCACCAAGAGTTGACTGAAATGACTGCACAACAAAATATGTTGAAATTCCTACTTTTCATTCTTGAAGTGGTAGATCTATAAAAGCTAGCATTTATGTAGCATTTTAAGATTTGCAAAGCATTTTTCATATATTAACTGTTTTGATATGATACAAGCCCTACTTCCAAACAGTTTAGAGTCATAAGATCAAAACCCTACAACTGGGGGAGAATTTAGAGATCATCCAGTCCAACCATTTCATTTTGTGAAAGAGGAAATAGGCCCAAAGAAGTGAGGTGTTTTGCCCAAGGGCACACAAATAATGGTGATATGCAAATGAATGTAATCCATGCAGAGGCTCAAGTAAGCTACTTTGAGGAGAGAAAGAGAACTTTTCAGCTAGGATGTCAGGGAAGACATCACAGACATACTTGAAAGAGAAGAAGGACTTCTACTCTGGAGATAAGGATTGGGGGATGATGTGAGCAAAGTCACCAAGACAGAAAAGGCTTCAAAGGGAATGGGGGTGGGGTGGGGTAGAGAACGTAGAAAACAATTTCAACACAGCAAGAATTCAGAGTATGTGGAGAGAGTAAACTGGAGTCAAACTGTAGAGTCCGGAATATCGGGATAAGGTATCTATATCATGAGCGGCAGGGACGTACCAAAGATTCTTAAGTGGGGAAGGTTAATATGGCAGCTGCGTATGGCAGTAAGTCATGGCAGTGATCCATAGTGGATAAAGGGTTGTGTGTGGAGTCAAGAAGACCTAGATCCTGCCTCTCACACTTATTAGTTGTGTAACCCTGTTCATACCACTAAAACTCAGACAACTCCTAGGATCAATCAGCTGCTCCTAAACCTCTGCTGCATCTTACACAGGAGCATCTGTGCTCCCTGTTGATAAACACAGATGGGAGAGGTGAAAGATGGAATCAGGGACATCAATGAGGAGATGATTCCAGCAGGGAGAGAATGGAAGCCTGAGCCAGAGGGGCAGCAGAAGAGGAAAGATGATAACCTCCTGATTCCTAGCTCTATCAGCCCCCTCCCTCCTGCACCACTCTGCCTTCATTAAAGTTCCTGAACGATGTGTTTCAACTGCAACTATATCTTGTTTGCATAATTCTGTTCGGCCCCTGCCACTAGCTAATCCAATGATTCCTATTGTTATCTCCCACAAAAAGCTTATCTGCCTCTCCAAAAGGTATCATCTTCACCATCATTATCATTATTTTGCATCATGGAAGAAAAATCTGAATTTTCAGTGGCTAAGTAGTGTCTCTGTGTTCATGTCAACTTTCTCCGGCATATAACAGGGCCATTGCTTGACAATATTCTCTGTATTTGACTATTCTAATAATTCAAACGACATCCACTATCACATAGCAAGAATGTGACCAGTAGCCCTTACCAACTGAGAGCTTTTATCCACCGCAGATCATTTGTTTCTACTACTCATCCCAAAGTTAGATGCTCAGCTGGAAAGATGTTTGCAAGTAAATTTCTATTCATCTCTTTCACCCCACATAATGAAACAGTCACTAAGAAAAAAAAAACCAAAACAAAAACAACCTAGAAGTGATATTCATGTCGCTAAACAGAAAGGCAGCATGCCCTACAGTCACTTGAGAAAATTTGGTTCCTCAGGTATCCAAATTTCTTCTCTAGGACAGCTGCTTAAACTGTGGTTTGCAACCCCATATGGGGTCATGAAACTGAATGTGGGGGTCCAGAAAAATTTGGCAACACTAAAAGGTTTCTGAATGAGCAATAATCAAAAATGAATTTAAAATCAAATGCATAATAAATCTGAGATGTTTCTGGCAGTGCTTGCCTGTGTGGCATTGTGAGAACTCGCTGTAGCCTTCATTCTGAACATACAACATGTGCATTTTGTAGTGCACACATGCCCTCAGGCCACACAATTTCAACGAGTTTGACCAGAAACACCTGGGCTCAGATTCAAGGTTATTATACATTATGGATTGTAGTGTTTTTACTGTACATACAAAGTTTTCTGCTCTTACAGAAGCATAATAGTTTAATTACAGAAAACAAAGACTTCTAATAGTTTCCTACTGTCTCATTCCTCAGCATGCAAACATCAAATTAGTATTTCTTTGGGTCATATTGTGTTAGAATGCTTGATTTTTAAAATTATTGCTATCTCCTTCTTTTACAGAAACATATGTATTTAATTGCAGCAAGTAAAGACAACGGCTCTTTAACAATATTTGTAGGTGTGTGTGAACATCAATTTTTAAACTTAAGCAAAACAAATGTAATTTCATAAACTAAAGCTAGTATTTATTTGAGAAATTATTAGTAATATTTATTTATATTTTAGGACAAAAATATTTTTTGGTTATACATAAGTGACAAAATTTAGATAGAAGAGGTAAAAAATATTGATGACAGTGCAGCAGTCTTGGCTATCAGGTTATAATATACCTAAACTGACAAGAAAGAAAATGTGTCAAATCATGTGTCTCTCAAGAGGATAAAGTTTAAGCAGATTATTGAAATTGAAAGATGAAGTTGTTATATTTTTGACTGAGCAGAAATCCAATTTTGCTAATTTTTTCATAATGACTTATAACTTTCAAAACCATACTGTTTGTCAGATATTTTTGAAAAAACTCAATGACTTAAAAATGGTGCTTCAAGGAAAAAATCTGTAGCATTTATGTTAAAAGATAAAATTAAAAGTTTTACTAAAAAATGGTAACATATGGAAGAATAGGGTGGAAAATGGCTCTCTACAAATGTTACAGCTACAGATGATTTTATAATTGAAAAGAACCTTCCCAAAGATTTAATTGTAAGAGTTATAATTGATAATCTGAAGTACCTGGAGATATAGCTTCAGAAATACTTCCCTTCAGATTTTGATTCTAAAAACTAAGCTGTGTTCATAAGTCATACTCAAATGAAATCAAAAATATCAGTCATCTGCCATTAAAAGTTCAAGAAGAATTTACCAATTTATCAAGTGACACAGGTTTAAAACTTGAACTTCCTAAAAAAAAAAATCAAATTAATTTTGACTTGGGATTAGGATAGAATTTCCAAGAATTTCTTAAATGTCCCCATACATACTTCTGCCATTTTATATTATGTGTTTATGCAAAGTGGCATTCTCAGCATTGATGACTGTAAAATCAAAATATCAATCAACTCTGAAAAACTTGGAAGAAGCTCTACATCCTGAAGTATCAAATATTTTACCAACATTTAATTCTTTATGTAAAAATAAACAAGCAATCCATTTCATTACTATGCAAATTTGCTTTTGTCTTTAATAAATGGTAAATTTATATGTGCAACAAAGAATTGTTTTTAAATAATTTTTTATGCTTTATTATCAATAAATGTTTGATTTGTATACCAATTTTATATACCTGTATACTCAGGGTCACATGAAAGTTTCTCAGGTGAAAAGGCATCATAAGTGGAAAAAGTTTAAGAAATATTGATCTAGGATATTCTTTATGAATCCATCAATTTCTGCATTTCAGAGTTTGTTTTTGTTTGGTTGTGTCTGACTCTTCATGCCCCCACATATTTGTCTATGGAATTTTTTCTTGGCAAAGACACTGGAGTGGTTTGCCATTTCCTTCTCCAATATGTCCCCAATTTACAAATGAGATATTGAGGTAAATGATTTGTTCAGGGTCACATAGCTAGTAAGTTCTGAGGCCAGATTTGAAATCAGATCTTCCTGTCTCTAGGCCCAGCACTTCATCCATTATACTGCCAAGGTACCCTTCAGATCACGGAAGATTTTTACAAATGTTTCATCATTTAGACAACCCAGCAAACATCAGTGACCCCCAGTTCACAGAATAAAGTAGTCCCAAAGCCAAAAAGGACCTCATCTAACTCAACCTCCAACCAACACAATAATTCCCACAATCAGTCAGTCATTCAACAAGCCATTTATTAAGTGCTTACTAGGTGCTAGGCACCATACTAAGCACTGGGGATATGAAGAAATTCAAAAAAATAATTCCTGCCCTCAAGAAGCATACATCCTTGTGGGGGAGACAATATGAAAAATAACATGGTAGATATAAAATATGTACAGAATGAATGGGAGGTAGTAGATGGGGGAAACTAGGACAGGCTTCTTACAGAGAGAGGAATTTGAGAGTCGTGAAGGAAGCCCGGGAAATTTGAGAAGCTAAAGAGATGGAGCAAAGCATTGCAGGCATGAGGTAGAATTAGTGAAAAGGTACAGAGATGGGTGATAGAGTGTTAAGTTTGAGGAACTCTATGTAGGTCAATATAGGTGGGTCATAGAGCAGAACTAAGGAAGACAGTAAGGTGTTAGGCAATTGAAAGTGTAGGAAAAGGCCTGTAATGAGTTTTTAAATACCAAACAAAGGATGTTCATTATGTCTGATCCTAAGGATAAAAGGGAAACACTGGAGCTCTTTGAGCAATGGGAATCACATGGTCAGACCTACACTTTAGAAAACTCATCTTGGCACGAATGGAGGGTGAAATGGAGTGAGGAAAACATTACATAGGTGTGAGAAATGGAAATACTGGTCATCATGCATTTGTTGGGTACCGACCATGTGCAGGAAATTGTTCTCCGTGTCTCTGCTTAAGAGATTTCCCCTACTTACATAGGTCAAAGGAAGGAAACAATGGAAAGAAAACTGAATTTTATATCAGAAGACATGGATTCAAATCCTGGCTCTCTTATATGATTTTTAAAATTTGCTTATTTACTCTTGGGAAAGCCATAACTTCTCAGTTTCCCTAAATATATGCATAATTGGAATTTGAATGATGCTTTAAGGTTTGGAGTGCTCACAGCAATCCTGAGAACTAGCAACTGTTTTGATGCTAAATCCAGCATTTGATGTCTTATGACATTCTTCCTTTTCAAAATGAGGAGGGATGAACTGCTTACTAAGGTCTCTGAGAGCTTTGATCTTTGATCCCACCATTCATCTGAAACCTCTGCTCAAATGAGGCTCATCTTTTCACTGCCCCTGGTGGTAAATCACCGTGTTTCCCCGTTCTGGAATAACAAAAGAGCCATTTTGCTGACCTCTTTTCATAACAAAGAGCCCTTTTGCTGACCTCTTTGTTGTATGCTTGTGAAATCTAGAAGTATACCAATGCCATGCCAGGAAACTGAATCACTTCCATTTGAATTATCTTAGGAAGATTCTGAAGATCACTTGGTACCAGACATTGAGGTCCTTCCTCAAACTAAACTGCCAAGCACTCAAACTCTACTGCAGAGAGTATAACTCTGATGGGCTGGTCACATTGTTCAAATGCCAAATTTTTGCTTAAATTCCGTTTTACAGAGAACTCAGACAAGGCAAACACTCGCAGAGAGGTCAGAAGAAGCAATACAAGGATGCTGAAGTTCTCTCTCAAGAACTTTGGAATCATGAGATACAGGAGACATTAGCACAGGACTGCCCAGGACTGTGCCCACCTCAAAAAGGCACTGCTCTCTATAAGCAAAGCAAAATTACGCTAACTCAAAAGAAATGTGAGATGCACAACTTCAGAGATGTCTCCATTCCAAATATTCATATGAACTATTTATTTCCAACCTATGACAGAGCCTTCCCAACTCATATTGGTCTGATCAGCCACAGTCAGATACACACTGAACCTTGACCCTGCCATCATGATGTCATTTTGGTCCTCTTTGTAAGTACAAAGGACAACCAACTATGACACAGCTTTCCCACCATCAGCATTGGAATGCTTTCCTCCTTCTTTTCACCCAAGTAGCTTGTGGAAATTGCTCAAAGACAAAAATCCCCAGGACAGGACAAAATAATAGCAGAATGTGACAACTGATAAGAGTGTAGGTTTGATCTGATAGGAAATAGAAAGTCATTGTTTGTTCTTGAATAGACTAGAAGACAAAAGATTGGGTAAAGAATGGACCAAAAAGCTATTGCTTGTAGCATAGGAGGTAATGCATGTAAGGGGACTGGATTGAAAGGCTGAAGGATGAACAAAGAGTGAGAAACATATTGTAAGGATAAAGGAGAGAAGTTGGTGATACATAGGGTACAGAAAAAAGAATCATAGTCTTTAGAGCGTAAGGGGATATATGAAATAGGCCACTGAGTCCAACACCTTCATGTGATGATTTTAATTTAATTTTTAAAAAATATAACAAGCATCAATTAATATGAACATTTCAAGAAATGGGGAAAAAAGAATTGCATATGAAATTGCACATTTCTATTACAAACAACCTGCTCCAAAAAAATAGCCAATAATATATTCAATGTTATTTTTAATGCTGTCCAACTTGTCTGTCCTTCTGAAACCCCTCCACCTGCCTCTACTTACCTTTTTTAAATTTTTAGGTGATCTTTTCTTTCTTCTTTTTTGCATCATTTTTCACTTTCCTGTCTCCTCTAGATGCCTTTAGTTAAAAATAAATAAATAAATAAATTCTCCCAAGTGTCAAATAAGCATATGCAAGTGAAATTAGGCCTATATCACTGGATTGAAAACTAAGTGTAAGGGAGTGGGATATAAGAAGACTGTAAAGTCAGAGAAATAACTATTAATAACCAATAATTTGGGGAAATCCAGAGTTCTCTCCAAGGTTCTGATTTTTAAAAGCTCAGTTTCTTGGAGGACAATCTGATAATGAGATTGGAGTAATTTTCTTGTTCAGTACCCTACCCTGCTTTGGGTGGGGCACACATTCTTTGAATAGATGGCCCAAGACTGGGGGTTGTCTGGATATAGAGATAGTTTCCCTGTTCAAAGTTGACATGGTGTCACTCTCAGCTTCTCATTTTAATATAGCCCACCTCCCATTATGTTAACCAATCGGAATTGATTACTGCTCCTCTTCAAATAGAACACATAAGCCTGACACAATGATTGTCTTTGATCTGAGCAATATGGCCAAATGACCATCCTCTTATCAATAACATGCTGGCATTATTAATAGAATGATTAAATTACCCAGAAATTATATGTAACTTGTAAAATAATTTCAAAAGGAGGGAAGGGGCTAGGTTATGAAGGGCTTTGAATGCCAAACAGAGCCTTTTGTATTTGATCCTGGAGGTAATAGGGAAACCATTGGAGTTTATTGAGTTTATTATCCATGTCTGAAAATGTATCATCCCCACATACATTACTCCACTGAGAAGACAATCTCCCTATCTTACAGAAGAAATTTTGGCCCAGCTGTTTTTATAGAAAAAAAGTGGGGAGGGAAAAATAAAAAATACTGCTAATAAAACTCTCGGTTTTTGTCCTGGGTATCTTCCTTTTCGTTGACCAGGGTCTTATTTTGACTTTTCTGACCCATTGCTAGGTCTGTGGTGCTACTCATATAAAGAAGGCTGGGTGATGAAGTGAACCAGTCTTTTCTGTTATTTGGTCCTTTTTTCACTCATGTCCAACTTTTTGTGACCCCATTTGGGGTTTTCTTGGCAGAGACGCTGGAGGGGTTTGCCATTTCCTTCTCCAGCTCATTTTATAGATGAGGAAACTGAGACTTGCTGAGGGTCACAAGGCTAGTGTCTGAGGCCAAATTTGTGCAGGCCCAGCATTCCATCCACTACACCACTTAGCTGCCTCAAGCCAGTCTTACTGTTGTTCTAACTGTAATTGTTGTTGTAACTTATTGTCTACAGTAGCAAAAAGTGCAGCCCCTATTGGGGGAGATTTCTTTCCTAAATAGAAGCAACTTTTTATACTAAGAATGCTCAGGTAAGGAACAATAAAACTTTCATCTTATACCCCAGAGCATCTCCCTTCAGTCTCCAAACTGGACAAGCTATTGTCATTCGGTCCCCTCTCTTCCTTTTCTTCTGAGAGAGAGGAATGAGCCACTCCAGGCTGCTGAGTGATGGGCTCCCTTTGTAATTAACTTTTCTTTTCCTTGTCTCAGATGCCACCCTCCTTCTGGGAGGTTCTTGAGAAAAATGTTCCTGCCTTTCTGGAAGGCTGCCTCTTGAGTTGATTAGATGAAAAGAAACTGCAAGCAAATGGGAAGATGGAAAGCACCTGTTGGGTTTCTAGGGTAAAATTACCTGAAAATCACAGACACTTATCAGCGTTTGAGCCACTGTAACAATCCAGGCAGGAGGAATGGAAAAGGCTCTCAGGGCAGAAACTCTACTTAAGGACACTCAGCAAAGCTACCTAGTTGCGGGGTGGCACTCCCACTACTGTCATCATGAATATACATGGACTGCATTCATATTCATGACCACCCCTATCAGCTTTATTGCTTACTTGTTATTATAATAAAACAATTATAGCTGCTCTTAAACAACCTCTCATGAAGTGGTCAGTCTACTTTAAAGTAATTTAAAGGATCATTTCTGTTCCTCAACTTTTTTTTTTATTTCAAAACACTATTCAACCTATATTGAGTCATTGGATGGTCGGTATTGATCACAGTGCCTGGTACAAAGTAGGCACTCAATAAATGCTTGTTGATTAATGAATAAAAGCATTGATTTAGAACAGGGAGAAAGCTTAGAGATCATCTTGTTAAACCTCCGCATTTTACAAATGAGGAAACTAAGGCCCAGGGAAGTAAAATGACCTGTTGACCCACAGCTTTATCCAAGCCATTGCCTTAAATCTTGTAGAAAATATAAATATAAAAGCAAGACCATGCCCTTAATGGGGTAGGACAAATATACACATTCATTCATTCAATAAACATTTATTAAGCATTTACTAAGCACTAGGTAGAATGCTAAGCTCTGGGGATACAAAAAGAAACAAAAGACAATCCCTACCCTTAAGGAGTTTATAATCTGGTGAGGGAGAAAGCATGCAAAGAATACATGTAAAGCAAGCAAAATACAGGATAAATAGGAAATAATTAAAAGAGGGAAAGCACAGGCATTAAGAGGGTTTGGGGAAATTTTCCAGGAAAAGGTGGGATTTTAGTTGGGAGTTAAAGGAAGCCACAGAGGTCAATAGTCAGAATTGAAGAGAGAGAACGTTCCAGACACAGAGAAAGTCAGAGAAAATGCCCCAGAACTGAGCGAGGGAATGTCCTGCTCATGGGATAGATAGATAGATAGATAGATAGATAGATAGATAGATAGATAGATAGATAGATAGATAGATAGATAGATAGATAGATAGATAGATAGATAGATGATAGATAGATGGATAGATGGATAGATAGATAGATAGATAGATAGATAGATAGACAGTTATATAGAGAGATAGATTCATAGATAGACAGATGGATAGACAGGTACATCCATACATCCTTACAAACATACATAAATACATACATACCATATATAATTAGAAAGACAGAGATATGCACACAGAGCAAGGCAAATAGATAGGCACGTATCATACATATCAAGGGAAACATAGACACACTGAGAGATAGATAGATGGATAGACTGATAGAAAAGTAGACGTAGAGAAACACAGATTCTCAGAGAGATACAAAGACAAAAAATTAGATGGATGGATTGAAAAAGGGAGAGTAGGGGAAGTAAGAGAGTAAGAGTAAGGAAGAAAGAGTAAAAACCTAGGTTATGAAGGACTTTGAATGCCAGATAGTGCCTTTTGTATTTGCTCCTGAAGGCAACAGAAAACCACCGGAATTTATTGAGTAGAAGGATGACATGATCAGACCTGTGCTTTAGGAAAATCACTAATTGCGAACCAAGGCAGAATAATAACCACAGATGTACAAAGTACTTTCTTATTGACAACCTTATGAGGCATGTAGTATAATTATCATGCCACTGCTTTACAGATGAGGAAACTGGCTGATTGTAATTTTTTTTTATTAGACTGGACCAGTGGTTTCATCAGTATAAGAAACTCCCTCTACCAATGTAGATATCCATGTGCTCTACAACTCCTAATGTTAGAGAGTTGCCTAAGGCACTGGGACTATTTATTAATAAGGAGGAAGGAAGAAAACAAGAATTTATTAAGTGCTTACTAGGCACCAAGAACTGTAATAAGAGCTGGAGATACAAAGATAAGCAAAGAAAAAAATATTCCCCACCTTTCAGGAACTTACAGTCCAATGTGGGAAGAAAATCCACAAAAGGGAACTTAAAAGTGGGGTGGGGAAGACTAAGAATGAAGTTAGGAGTAGGATAAGGAGGAGAACGAAGGAAGGTTAGCCTTGGCCTCTCCATAAAATGGAGTCTTTAGGAGGAACTCACCAATGGGAGCAGTGGGGCAGAGCTCATGGAGGATATTATTCCATGGTGACCAGATCACAACTGCAGTAGGTTTTCCAGGGCAAGGAAGCCCTAGGGCAGGCATTGAGGGAAAGTTCCAGGATGGGCCAGTAGTAGAGACATGATAGTTTTGAAGTCTAGACGTCTCCAAGGAACAAGGCCATTGTGAAGGGTGGCTAACCTGGACACTTGTGAAAATTGAGGCTCTAGAGATTAATAAGTGGTTCAGCTCCAGGAGTCTGGTACTTTCCTAGAGTCATACAGCCAGTATATGTAAATGGATATCAGAGGGAAGGGAAGTATAACTAAGTCAGGAAAAATAGGGATCTACTCCATAGTGCCAATATCCCGTAGGCAGTACACAGACTTCCTAGGGTTCACTTCTTTACAGAGTAATAGCTGTCTCCCTGGCCTGCCTCAAGGTCCACAGGGTATATAAAATGCAAACGACCTCTAGAGACTCTCTGGGTATATCTCATTCTGGTGTATAACTAATTAATTGTAGATAGCTAATTATTTAGAAGTAGTCTCCTCCATTAGACTGTGAGCTTCTTGAGGCAGGGACTGCTTTTTTTGCCTTTCTTTTTATTCCCACGGCTTAGCACAGTGCCTGGCACGTAATAGACATTTAACAAATTCTTACTGTTGACTGACCAGAGTAGCTGGCACCTCAGTAGGATTATCCTCTAGCCCTCTCCCATAAACCTGTACTCTGGGTCACCACACTGCTCCCCTCCCTCCCACCCTCTGACACTGAATTTGCCCTGGGAACATTTTCAGCTACTTATAGTTGGAGGGTGGGAGGAAGCGTGTGGAAAGGGGCCCTCCAGATATTAAAAATTTATACAAAGGAACAAAATTGCTTAATTTGTGCAGACCACAGCAAGAATCCTGGTTTGGCTGGAACACAGAGCACATGAAAATGAACAGCAGGAGACAGGGATGGAGAGGAAAACAAATGCTGCTTCTTTAACTTTGGATAATTAGTACTTACAACAGGTTTTTAAAATGTCATGGGAAGGCTGCAACCTGTAAAATTACTGCTGTGATTATCATAGGAGCACCTCACTTTGCAGAGAGCTGGGAGGGAGGTTAAAGTCCATGCAGTCCAGTCCACTTACTTTTCCTGAAAAGGACATGAGCAGTTAGAGAAGGCAAGTGACTTACCCAAAGTATCTTAGCTTACAAAAAGTAAAACTAGTACTTGAACCCAAGTCTTCTTATTCTAACTACAGAACTCTTTCTTTTTCTTCTTTTTTAAAAAAAATTTGAATGTCTATTTGTTTATTTTTAGTTTTAAACATTCATTTCCACAAAATTTTGAGTTCCAAAATTTCTCTCCATCTCTCCCCTCCCCTACCCCATAATGCTTTGCATTCTGATTACCCCTTCCCTCAATATGTCTTCCCTTCTATTACATCCCTCCCTTCCCTTATCCCCATCTTCTCTTTTTTCTTATAGGGCAAGATAGGTTTCTATACTCCATTACATGTATTTCTTATTTTCCAGTTGTATGCAAAAACAATTCTCAACGTTTGTTTCTAATACTTTGAACTCCAACTTCTCTCCCTTCCTCCCTCCCTACCCATCCATACTGAGAAGGCAGTCAATTCAATGTAGGCTATATATCTGTAGTTTTGCAAAAACTTTCCATAATAGTCATATTGTGTAAAACTAATTATATTTCCCTCCATCCTATCTTGCCCCCCATTTATTCTGTTCTCTCTTTTAACCTTGTCCCTCACCAAAAGTATTTACTTCTAATTACTCCCTCCTCCCATTTGCCCTCCCTTCTATCATCACCCCCACCCCACTTGTCTCCTTCTCCCCTACTTTCCTGTAGTGTAAGATAGATTATCATACCAAATTGAGTGTGCATTTTATTCCGTCCTTAAGCCAAATGTGAAGAGAGTAAGCTTCACTTTTTCCCTCTCACCTCCTCCCTTTTCTCCTCCATTGAAAAAACTTTTTCTTGCCTCTTTTATGAGAGATAACTTGCCCCATTCCATTTCTCCCTTTCTCCTCCCAATGTATTCTTCTCTCATCTCTGAATTTTATTTTTTTAGATATGATCTGTAGCGGACGGCCCGGGTCTCTACACCGCTCAGTGATGTGATTGAAAGAAAAGAGTCAGGGGAGGCGGGAAAAGATAGACCAGTTCCCTTTATTGACCTGAGAGTTAGGGTTTATAGAGACAGAATCTGCAAGTCTACGTGACATTCTGCTCATCTCCTGTCCCAGTGATTTGGCCAGACTTATTGTCTTTAAAGGCTATTAGCCTAGAGGACATCTATTTTACATATCCCTTGTTTTCTGTAGTTCCCTCGTTTGTCTCACAGAGACAGCAACATCTGGGGGGCATGGAGAGCCATTCTGGATGATAATAAGCACAGTCTCCAAGAACAGTTTCCCCAAAGGTCTTTCCTGATCTTGTCAATAGCACTCCACCCTGGCCCTCAACAATCATCCCTTCTTATTCAACTCACCCTGTTCTCTCTATCTATATGTGTGTGTGTGTGTGTGTGTGTGTGTGTGTGTGTGTATAATCCCTCCAACTACCCAAATACTGAGAAAAGTTTCATGAGTCACAAATATTATCTTTCCATGAAAGAATATAAACAGTTCAATTTTAGAAAGTCCCTTATAGTTTCTCTTTTCTATTTACCTTTTTATGCTTCTCTTGATTCTTGTGTCTGAAAGTCAAATAGTATTTTAAGGATAGTGAAGTGTTTTGCAAGTATCCTTCCATTTTATCCTCATAACAATGCAGGGGAGTAGCTGCTATTACCGTCCCCTTTTTAAAATGAGGGAATTGAAGCACAGACAGATTTAATAACTTGCTCAGGGTCACAAAGTCAATAAGAATCCAAAGATTTGTTTGAATTCATTTTTTCCTAATACCAGGTACAGTGCTGTATCACCAATGCAATATTTACAACACTGGTGGTGACTAGGAATATTCCAGCATAGTTCTCAATTGCACAACATAACAGACTCTCCATATAGAAGGCAGAATAAAAACATTTATTCAGACACCAGAAAGCCACATCCCAGTGCCAGAAAGCTAAATCCATCATAGTAGCCAAGAAGTCAATATACATTACCACTGCAGAGGACAAAGTCATTTCCAAGCCTTCCTTCCCTGCTGGGGCCTTCCCACAAACAAACACTCAAGAGACTAGCTATCTCCTTGCCTGTGTCCTCTCTGTCTTCTGCCCTAACTGCTCCCAATGACTTCCTCCTACTTCTGCTCCACCCCTTCCTGTTCCACCTGTTCAGTAAGCTCTTCCCATCACATGTGACTTAGGCTTCCATGTAATTTAAGGGTTACATGGGACTATTAATGAGTGGGAAAGATCTTCCCATTTAAATTACCATTACAGGTACTCCAGCTACTGCCCCACCTAGCTAAATAATGACTTGGAAGATTTTTAAAGACTTAATTTAATACTTTTTTCTTAATAAAGTGACTCAATATTTCAGCTCATTCTTATGCTCCTTCTTTCTGCATGTCACTAATAGTTTGTTATCATTCATTCAGCGCATTAGGAGATCTCAGTTTGGATGAATGAATTTCCAAAATTGATTCAAATCAATGTATGGGGTGGATTGGAGGATGTAGAGACTATAGGTAGAGATCATAGCAAGGAGACTATCCAAGTGAAAAGTTATGAGTATGGTGGCATGCATGGTGAGAATTGGACAGGTATGAGGGACTCATACACTATTTCTAGAATTTTTTTCCTTAAATTAGATTTTTCTCATATATATACATGTACCTGAAGCTGCTATTGGCTTACTGGATAAAACAATGGACCCAGAGTCAAGAAACCTTGAGTTCAAAACCAACCTCAGGTACTTCCTAGCTGTGTGACCCTGGGCAAGTTACTTAATCTCTGCCTGACAAAAATAGATCCACTTGGCTTCACTGGAGAAGGAAATAGCAAACCATATCCTAGTATTTTTGCCAAGAAAACCTCAAATGGAGTCATAGAGGGTTAGAAATAAACAATAATTGATATTCAAAATTCTATCATGGTTACCCCTGGCTTTCATTATTCTTCATAATATGGCTTCATCAATTCTATTCAATCTTACCTCTCATTATGAAATTTTCCCATAAACATAAGCATGCCAGGTTCATTTCAATGTCTGCATCTTCACATTGTTCCTCTCTCCCATGTCTCCCTTCCCCCAACTTCCCTTCTATCTCTGTTCCACCTTTTCAACTCTTTCTTAACCCTCAAAGCCCAAGGTCAAATTTCAATTCCTCTATCAAATTTTATGGTGGTCCAAAGACTGAAAGGTTTATTGGCAACTACATAAACTATATATATGTATAGCAAAAACAGGAATTTTGTAACAAAGGACTGAAGTGAAAAGTAAAGTGAGAAGGTTTTTTTCCCATTTTTCCTTCATTGTTTCCTTTCACTTGCATGGAACACTAGAGCATCCTGAAAGATTGGGAAATTATCTTCAAACCCATACAACCCTTGGGATTTGCTGGGAATGCAACACCTTGAAAGAGACAGTTTATAGAAGGCAAGTTCTGAAAATGATTTTGAAGAGATGCAGGTAGCAATGAGAAAATGACCAAGGGGAATTTCTAGATTGTCTTACCATAAGTCAAGCTGAAGCTTGAGACAGAGACTTTCCTACTGGTGAGCAGGAGGAAATAGGGTCAAAGGCAAATTAAATACTTATGAGTTCTATTTAACTGATTGACTGTTCTATATTCCCAAACAGCTTTATCTCTGGAGATGAAAACGATTCTTCATTAAGGAAGTCATACACAGGTAAAATCTTAAGAACTGGCAAATTCTTCTTTCCATGGAAAAATTCAGTTGAGGGTTTTTCTCTTTTCCAAGAATTAAGTAGGAGAAACTAATTCCTTCATTAAAACATCTGAGGCTGAAATTTGGAGGTTCAAAGCTGAGAAATGGCAGTGCCCACTCTTCTGCTGGAGAGGGATAGCACTTCTTCAATCAAAATAATTCCTTTAAGAGTGTCAGCCAATTGTTCTATAAGAGCTCTCAACATCCCTATGTTTTGCCTTACCAAAACTTACTTCCCTGCCCACCACTTCCTTGTATACTCCCTTCCTACCATATAAGTTCCTTGAAGGCAGGATTCTCTTTTTCTGTTTGTCTCTCCAGTGCTTGGTACAGAGTAAGGGTTTAAGAAGTGCTATGTTATTTATTTCATTCCACTTGAAACCCATAGGACCTGAATTAGGAGTAAGGTAGGAGGAGAAATGGAAGGACCAGAAAATGTATCAGAATCTAAGCTCTTGGGAACTAGATTCCAAACATAGTAGCTCTCAACCAAGCAAACATCATAAATGCCAGAACAAAGTCCTCTTCAGTTGGACAATAAGGCCCCAGGTCACTGGATCCAGATGGCTCAGGAGGAGAAAGTGAGGCTGGTGACCTTGCATAGCCCTCCCTCACTCAAATCAAAGTCAAGTGTAAAGTCATGTCATCATTTCTCTGATGTCATGTTCTTCCTCAAAAATGAAGGACAAACACAAGGCCCCCAGAAAATTCTGGGCATAGTAGTTTCTCCAACCAGGAAGAGATTATCTGCCATAGTGAAAAGAGAAGTGAACTGGCAATCAGGAGATAACAGACCTTGTTCAGATCAGTATCCAACTGGTTATGTGATATTTTCAAGGACTTTTCCCATCTTGGCACCCCAGTTTCTCAACTTGAAAGAAAAAGCTGGTAGAGGTGAGAAAAGGATTAGAAGTTACAGCCTGTGAGTTTCTCTCTCTCTCTCTCTCTCTCTCTCTCTCTCTCTCTCTCTCTCTCTCTCTCTCTCTCTCTCTCTCTTCCCTTCCTCTCTCCTTTAATCTCCTTTAGTTTACTCATCTGTAGAATTTAGTAGAAGAAAAGCTATTCCCAACTGGCAAATGGTCTAAGAATATAAACAAGAAGTTCTCAAGGTAAGGAACCCAAACTATCTATAGTGATAGTTGAAAAACATGCTCCAAATCACCAATTATTAGAGAAATGAGAAAAGCAATTGTGAGATTCCATCTCACACCTATCAGATTAGCAAAACTAACAAAAAAAAAAAAGAAAATGACAAATCTTGGAGGGGCTGTGGAAAAAAAGAAAAAACTAGGAATGTTCATCTAATATTGCTGGAGTTGTGAACTGGTCCTGTAAACCTGGAGAAAAACACATTCACAAAGTTACTCAATTGTGCATACCTTTTGAGCCAGGAATACCACCATTGGGCCTTTATTCAAAAAGATCAAAGAAAGAAAGAAAAAGTCTTATAAGTACAAAAATATTTTTGGCAGTTTTTGTAGTGGCAAGAAACTGGAACTAAATGTGGTCCATCAATGGGGGAATGAATGAATGACTGAACAATATGCAGCATTTAATGTATGGACCCCAAAGCCAAGACTCATGTGCCACTTCTGTCCCAAGTGAAATTGTTTTCTTCTTAAGTCACACATTTCTCAAGTTCCAGACAGCATCAAGGAGCTCCCAGACCAATCTCTGACCTCCTGGTGTTAAAAGGAGGAGGTAAGTGGAATTATACAAGAATTTCCCAACATTTCAATGAAAACAGAGCAAGTTCCCTAAAAATTCTCTCATTAACCAGTTATTGATTTGCTTTCAGTCCACAGTTGAAAGACTTACCAAAGCAGAGCAGAGGAAAAGGTCGATGAGACTCCTCAAAAAAGATAACCAGCTGCCTCTGAATCAGAGCCAGCCCTCCTCTTGAGCAGGAGAGAATTCCATTTCAGTAATAAGCAAGGAGAGCAAGTGTTAGATTTCAGACAACAATGCTGACAAATCTAGGATACATCACCATTTCATTCTTTCTTATACTTTTTAAAAAATGATTGAGGTTTGTCTTCCAGTATGACTGAAGCATGTGAATTGATTTCTTTTCCTTCTCCCCATAGCAAGTAGTAAAGTTCAATGAGTCTCATGAAACTGACTAGTGGTATTTATAAACCACCGGACTTTGCCCTTCCCAAATAACAGAAACAGCTCTGTGTCCATTGTGCGCATTATTCAGCACTTACTTCTCCTGGCTCTGAGTCCACAGAGGGATTGTTGTTCTGTCATGTCTGACTCCTCATGACCCCATGGACTTATCCATAGGGTTTTTTTGGCAAAGATACTGAAGTGGTTTGTCATTTCCTTCTCCAGCACATCTCCATTTTGTAGAGGAACTGAGATAAATAGGAGTTAAGTGACTTACCCAGAGTCATACAGCTAATAAATGTCTGTCTGAAGTCAGATTTGAACTGTGATCTTCCTAATGTCAGACAAAGTGCTGTAACTACTTCCCCACCTAACTACCTTCAGAGAGATTACCAGCATTTATTAACTAGCCTTCAAGATGTGACTTTGATAAAAGAATTCAGTGCTGCTATTGACTAGAGAACTAAAAATCAAGATAACTCTGAGGTACTACATCACACCCATCAGATTGGCTAATATGACAAAACAGGAAAATGATAAATGCTGGAGAAATTGCAGGAAAATTGAAACACTGATACATTGTTGATGGAGTTGTGAACTGATCCAACCATTCTAGACAATAATTTGGAACTATGTCCAAGAGACCATAAAAATGTGCATATCCTTTGATCCAACAATAACACTATCCCAAAGAGATCAAACAAATGGGAAAAGGATCTATATATACAAAAATATTTCTAGCAGCTCTTTTGTGGTGGCAAAGAATTGGAAATTGAGGGGTTGCCCATCAGTTGGGGAAGAGCTGAAAAAGCTGTGGCATATGAATGTAATGGAATACTATTGTGCTATAAGAAATGATGAGTAGGTGGACTTCAGAAAAGTCTGGAAAGATGTATATGAACTGATTTTCAGTGAAGTGAGCAGAACCGGGAGAACATTGTGCACTATAACAGTCACATTATCCAATGACTAACTTTGATAGACTTAGCTCTTCTCAGCAATGCAGTGATTTAAGACAACTCCAAAAAACTCATGATGTAAAATGCCATCCACATTCAGAAAAAGAACTGTGGATGGGGAGAAAATTTAGAATTCAAAATTTTATGGAGGTGAGTGTTGAAAACTAAAAACAAATTTAATTTCAAAAACATTAAGAAAAAAGAATCCGTGAGGGCTGTTAACCTGGTGGGCAGTAGTGGAAACAGTATCCTTTAGAAGAGAAACCATGTTCCTTTAAATATCAAGAAGGTCTGTAAACTTGCTTTTTTTTTCTTTGTAAAAAATATTTTCATAGATATATTTCAATACAACTGTTTTCCTTTGTTTCTCAGTTATGTCCAACTCTTCATGACTTGGGAGTTTTTGACAAAGATACTGGAGTGGCTTGTCATTTCTTTCTCTAGCTCATTTAACAGATGAGAAAACTTAGGCAAATGGAGCTAAGTGACTTGCCCAGCATCACACAACTAGTAAATATCTAAGGTCAGATTTGAACTGATGAAGATAAGTCTTCCTGACTCCAGGGCCACCACTCAGTTAGCCCTATTTTTGTTTGGTATATTTTGTGTTTGTGTATTTTACTTTCTGCATTTAAAAACATTATTCTGAGAAGAGGCCCAGAGTATTCACAAGACTGACAAAGAGGTCTGTGGCTCACACACATACACACGCACATACAAACACACACACACACACACACACACAAATGGATTAAGAACTCTTGTTTAGAAGGCCCAAAGTTTAGAGGCTATATACTTTGATACGACTAGGCACTGTTACTACCTGGTCACATCCTCCTGTTGCTCAGTGTTTGCCTGAAGCCAAATTTTTGCCATGTAGCAAAGTATTTGAGGCCACATAATTTGTCATATGATGATATATTTATAGCTGAAAGTTACCTTTGGTTATGGTTCAAGTCTCTCACTTCAGAGGTGAGGAAACTGAAGCCTAGGAAAGTGAAATGATAGACCCATGGTCATATATAAGTAGTAAGTGGCAGAGCTGGGGTTTGAACTGAGGTCCTCTGACTCCAGAGCCATGAAGGAACCAAGCAACTATGTGGCACGGTGGATAGCATGCCAGGACTGAAGTCAGGAAGGCTCATTTTTTTTTGTATGTTCAAATCCGTTCTAGACACTTACTAGCTGACTCTGGGCAAATCACTTAATCCCATTTACCTCAGTTTCCTCATCTGTAAAATGAGCTGGAGAACGAAATAGAAAATCACTCCAGTGTCTTTGCCAAGAAAACCCCAAATGGAATCCTGAAAAGTCAGAGATGATAGAAGAACAACATGCCTTGATGGAAGAAAATAAAGTGCTTGGTACTTGAGCCTGAGGGAAGTTTGGGCTTGGAACTGGGATTTTACTATATAGCCACATAATGAACTTATGAACCTAGCCCCAAATTCTGGGGTGGGTTGAAGGAAAGGGATTAAGAGCCACATTTGGGAGAATAAATTTGCTAATTTGTGATTATGCTTTTCGAAGTAAATATTCTTTTGGAAAAACTAATCCAACAGTTAGTGGTTAAATGGAACTGGGTGCAGGGACCATTCACTACAATTCAGGGACCACCATAAGTGGGTTTGGAGCCATTTGCAGAGAGCCTAGACACCCCCAACTACCTTAAGGATATCATTAAGGAAGCCATAGGTACAGGGACCATTCACTACAATTCAGGGACCACCATAAGTGGGTTTGGAGCCATTTGCAGAGAGTCTAGACAGCCCCAACTACCTTAGGGATATCATTAAGGAAGCCACAGGACCTTGGCCTTCAGGGAGTGAGGGCCAAAGTAGTCTGTGTTACATTTCCAAGGATTGGTTAAAGGAACCAATATTTATTCTTGAGAGGAGATAGCTGTCCATCATAGAGTTATAATGTGTGAGGAAAGATTAGACACATTCTTCCTGGCCCCAAAGGACAAAACAATAAACAGTGGATAAAAACAGCAGAAGTAGATTTTGACTCAACATAAGAAAAAAATCTTCCATCAGTTATAGCTGTCCCAGAGTACAATGCACTGCCCCAAAAAGCAGTGCGTTTTTTAAGTTACACAAAAAATAAGAAGAGGAAAGAAATATCTCAGAAGTCAAAGGAAAAAGAGTGCCCAAGGAGTTAGTCAGTCAACAAGCAGTGAGTTGACCACTATGTGCCAGGCATTGTGCTAAGCCCTGGGGATACAAAGAAAGGCAAAAACAGCCCCTGCTCTCACGGAGCACAGAGTCCAATGGAGATGGTAACATGAAAGCAATTATTTACAAATAAGATACAGACAGGATAAACCAGAAATAATCAATAGAGGGAAGACACTAGTATTAAGGGAGATTAGGAAGATTAGGATTTTTGTAGGAGTTGAGATTTTTGGTAAAGAAGGTGCTTAACAGTGTTAAAAGTCACAGAAATAATCAAAGGCAATAAGGACTAAGGAAAGTCACCTGAGTTTAGTGATTAAATGATCAAGAAAGTGTCAGTGTGCATTGTAATGGATGTCTGCAATTCTCTCATCATCTTGCCATCTTTCTCTGGATATGGTCTAGTTTCTAAATGTTCTCCCTAAAATATGTTGTGACTCTTAATGGACACTGGGAATCCGAGGAGAGAAAGGGTGTTATTTCTTCCTAAACGTTGTTTTGTTATTTTTTTTTTTGAGGTAATCAGGATTAAGTGACTTGCCCAAGGACACACACCTAGTATGTTTCTGATGCTGGATTTGAACTCAGGCTCTCCTGACTCTTGGGCTGGTGTTCCACCCACTGTGCCACCTACCTGCCCAACCTAAATAGTTTCAAGATGGCTGTATCACCACTTGTTCAGAATGATGCAGAGAATATTACTTTTCAAGTGGACGTTAGACTAAAAGAATAAATTTTTTAAAAATAACAATCACTACTATGTGTCAGGCACTATTGTTAAGTGCTAAGGATATAAACACAAATAAACAGAATAGACCCTGTCCTCAAGGAGCTTACAATTTAATAGAAGAAGAAAACATATATAATGGAATATTAAACAGGAAGAGGTTTTGGTGAGTTTGGAGGGTGGTGAGGAAGTGCAATAAAGATGTTGACAGATAGATGAGATGCTGTCTATAAGATATAAAACTGAAGCACCATCTGGTATTAGGGCCAGCCAGTAGATACAGTGACTAAGTAGGTTTGTTTACACTTACTTCTAATAAACTGGGTTGGACTCTAAGTTAGGAACTAATAGTCTCGTCTATTAGCATCCCTACGGACTGGGACTTCTGTTCTGGTACAGTCAGCACCAAGGCTTAGGTTTCAGGTCTGACATGAAGAATGCAGCACAGGCAGATGCCAAGATGGTCTACATGGACGGCTTCAGGGAGGTTAAGTGGACCAGGCTCGCCATGGTCTGACCAGCCTGCAGGTAGAGTGGCTGAAAGGACTGGTTTGTTTAACTTAATCATCAGTCAACTGATTTCTGAGATCCCTGCCAATTCTAACAACGTATAAAACTGAATTCCAGAGAAAGACGTGATTTCCTCCGTTATATAGGAAGTGAATGTCAGAGCTGGGACTCAAACCCAAGCCCTCTGTCTCTATGTAAAGCTCTTTCCACTAGTCTCTTGTCTGTTGGGAAAGGACAAGATTGTTACCAGGGCCTCCCTATTAGAGCCTAGATTAGACAGATGCCACAATGATGCCATAATTGCCCTTGTTTATCTCTAGTCCCAAAGGAGAGAATAAGTGAAAACCAAGATTTATTTCAGGGAAAGAGGGAGGGGAGAAGGAGGAAAAGCAAAAGAAGGAGGAGACAAAAAGGAGGAGAGGACAAGGAAAAGGGGGAAGAAGAGGAAAAGAAGGAAAAAGAGAGGAAGAGGAAGAGCAAGAAGGACAAGAACTATAAGAAAAAGAACAAAAATTATAAGAACAAGAAAAAGAACAAGAACTGCAAGAACAAGAAGAACAAGGACAAGAACAAGAAGTATGAGAAAAAGAACAAGGAGAAGAGGAAAAAGAGAGGAGAAAGAGAAGACCAACAATGGAAGAGAGGTTGGGGGAAAATCTTTTTTTAGCAATTTTAAAATTTTATTTATTTAGTTTTAGTTTTCAGCATTCAGTTTTATAAGATTTTGAATTTTAAATGTTTTCTCTTCCCTCCTGTTCCAGCAATTTGATATGTTATCCATGTACAATCATATTAAACATGTTTCCACATTAGTCAGGTTAGAGAAATCTTAAAGAGCTGCTCATGCGTTTTCCATGATGAACTATAATTGATATTGACAATACGTCTGCTTTCGGAAAGTGTCTTTTTGACCCTCGAAATGCTGAGAGTTAAAGAATCTTGAAGACTATTGAAAACTAAGCAAGGGAAAGGTTAAATTAAGCGGTGATGGTTACTGAATAAATTAGCAAACTGAAACCAAATGTATGTCTCTTTGACTCACATCTGCAAGGCAGAGATTTATAAAATAAAGCCTGTATTCAAAGTAATTTTGCACTTCGAAGGGTAGATATTAAATGACTTGTGATTATGCCCTTAGAGAACAAGGGATGGGTTAGGGGGTGAGTTCCCAGCCCCATGCTGGCAAGAGTTCTCCCCTACCTTGCTCCCATTGCACTTCATGTCTCAAACAAAGGCACACCTGGAGAGAGAAGGACAAGTTAGACCAGAGATATTCAAAAGAAATAATATGAAATCAAGAAAATGTAATCTTTAACAATAAATTTAAGAAAAAGACCAATGAAAGCAAGGCTTGGTCAGAGTCTGCTCTCTTCCTCTCAGGGCGCTTGTTTTTATTGGTTAATACCCTCCAATAAAATATAAACAGTCCTAACTTGTCCATTTAGACAGAGATGATCTCTCATGGTTTTAGAAAAAGGAATCACAGATGTGGCTAACATCACCATCTGCCCAGTTGTGCTGCTACCATGGGATGACTGTCATATCTCCCTTCTCTTCTTATTGTCCTCCAGTCCGCACTATTCACCCTCAATGGAGAGCTGATACCAAGCGACTTTCCTCTCTTCCCAAACTAGAAAGAGCTACAAACTCCAAGGGGTTTTGTGGTCAACCAACCCCTAACCAAAGATATATTCTCTCTCTCCTCTCTCTCTCTCTCTCTCTCTCTCTCTCTCTCTCTCTCTCTCTCTCTCTCTCACACACACACACACACACACACACACACACACACACACACACACACACACACTCCCCAAAGTATTAATATAGTTTGCCTACCACAACAAGCCACACATCCATGCATGCTCAACAATCTCTCCAAAGCACTTTCATACCATGTCACCATGACTCTCCCAAAATCAGGTTCCTCAGAGCCTCCACATGGCACCATTAAAAGTAGTGCTGAAATGTGCCATTCCCTACTCCAAGTGTATTACAGTCCCTGAGAGCAATAGGAAGACAGGAAGGGAAGAGATAAATGTGAGCTGAAGTGAGTGCAGCAGGTGAATGCAAACTGAAGTTAGGCTCCCTGGGTGAGCTGGGATTTGATTTGATGGGGCCTAACAAATGACTCAAAACTGAATAGGCCAGGAGGAAGTAGAGGGTGTTCTAGCAAAGGGGAGCCAAGTAAGTAAAAATGCAGAGGCTAGGGTAAAACTGATATGGGGAAAGGGAAGAGCAAATGTTGAGGAGAATGGAAGACAAAGGAGACAAGGAAAGTGTTTATCCCAAGTACTCAACACTTAGGTTTAAGCACCCTAAGGTAATGCTAGGAGGTGATAGAGGAGTTATCCAGATTAATACACACTGTCCAAATGATCTGTTTAGTGGTTCAAATCAGCATTGTATTTTCCTGACAGATACAACCTAGGTTGACCAAATTTCTGCTCAGACTGAGTTTTTACTGTATTTTCAAGAGATTAAAAAAACTCACTGAAAAATATTTACAATGAAAATGCTGACAAACTTATTCCCGCAGCTGCCTGAATGATAGGCTACCATGACAGAAAACTATTAATTGGCCTCAGTATCCTATTCAATGGTCCAGGGCCTGAAAAGCTCAGATAACCTTGCTGTCATTGACTGTGGCTAGGTACTCTGGAGGCTGCATATTTCATTATGTGAAAGGGCAAGTGTTGGGCAGCTTGAGTATTGATCTGTAGATAAAAATATTCGAATAACCTGAGTCTCATGCCAGTAACTCTTAGTGTAAAATGCCCTTTTTTCTTGAGCATTAGATCTTTGATTAATTAGGTTAAATTAATTTATGAGTAGTTTTGTAATGTCAGATCCTTGGTGATTCAACAGGTATATTAGCCTCTCCCCAATACCATAACTTTGAGAACCCCAAGAGAAGCATGTCTATCTGACCTAATCCCCATCTCTTTGACCAGCCTGATACAGCAGAATGTTTGACACCTCATATGACTCTTTGTTGAAGAATTTATCCAAATTAGCAGATCGAGCAGTTTTAAGAAAGTGTGTTAGCCAAAACTCTACCCAGGAATTTGACCATTCTCTGGTCAAACTCCCATAAACCTCTGCACATCCCTGTTAACTTGTCTTGTGGAGTAGTCACAGGACACTTCTACTGAGGAAGGCCATGTCCCATCCTTCTCCTCCCTTGTACACCTCTTTTGATCCAATAGCAGCTTCAATACCCCTTTCTAAGTTAGGGCTGTGGTACAATGGGAAGATACTGGCTTTGGGGTCAGAGGGACAGATTTGGATCTTGGATCTATGCTGCTTTTTACCTGCATGACTTTAGACAAGTCATTTAACCTCTGTGCTCTCCCTTCCTTCCCTCCCCCTATGTTTCTTCATCTTTAAAATAAGGGAGATTGGAGCCAGTGATCTCTAAGTTCCCTTCTAGCTCTAAGACTGTGATCTTAATGTTCATTCAACTCTATTTCAGCTTCATATAGAGGGAGGAAAAGGGCAGGGAGTTAAGGTAACAAGAAGAGTCCACGAAAGAGGACTTCAAAATTGTCTAGTCTGTTCATTTCTCCTACCCCCATTTTGCAGGTGGAGAAAATGAGACTTTCAGAAGTTGGGAACCTGAAGAACAAAAGCAATGTCTTAGAGAGAAGAAGGGAGCGAAGGCCAGGGGGGAAAAGCAGAGGGTATGTGAACTCGTTTCCCACACTGAACTTCACCCCATTAGAGAATGAGGATTTGACATGCATCTATCATCCACGTTGTCTCATGCTCTCATGGTTAAAAAGCAAAGAAAGCTAGAGAGAGCAGTGGGCAGAACACTGAACTGGACGCCAAGAAGGCTGAATTCTTTCTTCAATACTCATGGTCTGACCTTTGCATGGTTACTTTCCTTAGCTCTTCATTCTCCCTGTCCCTGTCCCTCTCTCTCTCCTTCTCTCTCTGTCTCTCTCTCTGTCTCTCTGTCTCTGTCTCTGTCTCTCTGTGTCTCTGTCTCTCTCTGTCTCTCTGTCTCTCTGTCTCTGTCTCTGTCTCTCTGTGTCTCTGTCTCTCTCTGTCTCTCTCTGTCTCTCTGTCTCTCTCTGTCTCTCTCTCTCTCTCTCTCTCTCTCTCTCTCTCTCTCTCTCTCTCTCTCTCTCTCTCTCTCTCTCTCTGTCCTCTTTCTCCCTTAAGTTAATTTGTATGGGCTCCACCTGTGATTTCAAGGATGCAGGGATTTCCAAGTGAAGAAGCTCCTTCTGCGGATGCAAATCAGCAACTGTTCTGCAACTTTGTCTCAGAGAGTTGTCTGAGGCAGGGAGAAGGTAAGTTAAGTCATTCAGTAAATATGCCCCGAGTTATACAATCAGTAAATGTTAGAGGCAGCCCTTGAACCTATTTCTTCTCATCCTCTCAGGCCGGCTCTCTATCCAGCACTACACGCTGCCTCTTATCTAGATTCTGATACATTTACTATTTATTTATTCATTCATGTTTTTACCCCACCCCCCTGTAAAATGTGTTCTTCTTAAAGGCAGGAATGACTTCATTTTTGTCTTTGCCCTCCCCTCTTTCCACCCCCACTTCCCTCTTCATCAAGCACAGAGCCTGGGATATGGTAGGCACTTTATAAATCATTATTTAATTGAATTAAGTTGAATGAGTCTATGATCAGTGATTTACAACGTTCATTCTACAGGAAAACAAAAAGACCCTAGAGGAGGATAAAATTGACTTTTTCTAGCAAGAACATGGATTTTTAAAAAATTATTCCATGATGCTGGTGGGTCCATTGCACAAATGCAGCCCTGTCCCATAGCCAGCCCAGCCTTAAGAGGATGATTAAAATCCTATGTATTCCCATCCCTGTAGTTACTGCAGTCCCAGATGCTTCCTGTCCCCTAATGCTACTCATCTCCGGCAGCCTCTGAGTTGCTACAGGCATCAGCACAGTATGGAGTGGGGAATAGGGGAGAAAAGCCTGAATGTCGCTCAGGACCTGAGCCAGGCTAATTCTACTTAAACCCCCATTAAATTTACTCCTTCTCTGTAAGCATTTCCATTGTAAATAGTGATTCCCTGCCATAGAAATACACTACAGGAATCTCCTGATAGACGTAAAATTAAACCCAGCTCCTGTTCTCTATCCACATAGCACATATCTGTAGCTTCATAATCTTCCAAACTGAAAGGGATTTTGCAAACATTAAAGGAGAATATTGCCAAAGAAATCCTGCAGAGACCTGGGTTAAGGCTGCCTTAATCACAGAGACTGGTAAAGCTAGCCTCCTGCCTCTCCCCAATACCAAATGCCTTCTTCCTCCTAATTACAAATGGAATTGCGATTCTCCTTTACCACCCCCAGCCCCAACAGCCAGAAAAAAAATAAATCAGCATCACTTGCTAGGGTTCCCAAGCACCTTCTGGGTCTCCATTTTCTTCTCTTATCAAATGGACATTCAGCCTGAACCTCCCTCAGTACACACACACACACACACACACACACACACACACACACACACACATACACACTCCCACAAAAAGAGGATCTCCAGGGGAAAATTAAACATTATAAAGGTCTTCATTGTCCCTCTAAAGGTAGTACATCTGACAGGATTTTAAACCAAGTGTGTTTGACACTCCACCCCCACACATAGCTCAGGTCTCCTTTCCAGCTGCTCTGCAGTGTTGAATATGTTGTGAACCACCCCTTTCAATTCCAGGTAGAGATGCCACAGGGTTCAACTAAAGTAAGAGTCACCTAAAAGTGAAAAAAATGAGCTCTAAAGATTTGATAAACTTCTCTACAAAAGGACACACACATTCACAAGTTTCTACATCTCCTCATCCACCTTGAATATCCGCAGTTCTTTTGATTCATTCCTTGCATGGCTGACCTGTTTAAAACATTCTCTAGCTTGTCAATCTTAATGTGGCATCCTGCCCTGCAAACAGTGGCCCAGATGGCATCTGACCAGGGCAGAAAATATCTGAACTATCATTTCATTTAGTTTATACACTATTCCACTATTTCTCTTCCTTCTCCCTCCTTCCCCCTTTCTTCCCAACATGGTATATAAACCATGAAATCTACAAGTTAAAAGGTATAGACATTTTAGTTGCTTTGTTAACATAATTCCAAGTTGTTTCCCTAGACCTATGTGCTAATTCACAGCTCCACAAATAATATACCAATGTGTCTATGTTCCCATAACCCCTACCACACTGACTTCTAGTCTTTTGTCATCTTTGCCATTTTGCAGCATGTGCAATGAAACTTCAGGCTTAATTTGCAATTCTCTTACTATTAGTAATTTCCAGCATTCTTTCATACTATCGGCAATTCTTCTTTTGAAAAATGTTTTGTTTACATCCTTTGAACATACTCCTCCCCAGCTCAGTTACACAGAGTGATAGTCATATCCATCACCCACAATTGCACCACTTCTATCTTCATGAAGTCTGAAATGACCTTTCTCTGATCATAATTTGTTGTCATTCCTTCTCAGACTCTGGCTCACAATCTCTAACCCTGCTCCTGTCCTCACCATAGCCTCCAATCCCTCTCGTCCTCACTTCTTTCCCAGGTCATCTCTCTTACACAGGTTACACTTTCCTCCTTCCCCACCTTTGACTCCTTGTTAAGCCAGTTAAACTTTATTATTAATTTATTATAATTTATTATTCTTTGCTCGAGTCCCTCACCCCTGATCCTTATCAATCTTGCCCTTCCAAGCCTCCGCCTAAAATTACTCCTGCCATTCATTGTTTTCCCTCCTATTTCATGAAGCTGGAGAAAAACACTAAACCATGATGAACGGATCCACAACAATCATATTATTTTCATTTCAGTTGGGCCCTCACTGTGCCAAGGCAATCATTTTACAACTTTCTAATTGATTCACTGTTTTGTTCACCACAATAGTATTTCCAAACCTTGTCATCTCTCTTCAAACCTTACTACCATGACTCAGTTACCTCCTCACCCTGGAACATCCCTTCATCTTGGTGTCCCCCTTCTCCTATTGGTGGGTAGGAAATCTAGGAGACCTCCACTTTAGAAATAGGCCCCAGCCACCATGCTCCATTCCTCTCCTAGTTGTCTTTACATCTCTTTAAACACTATCACATCATGCTCTATCCTCCAGTCTCCTGGCTTTGCCTAGTCTACCTGCAGGGGAAGGAGAGAACCACCATTTCATTGACTGCCTCCATTGGTCTCCTCACCTAAGACCTTGAGAGGATTCCATACTGAGGCCAAACCCTTAGAAATGCTGATAACCTATCTGAACTCATTCTATAACAATTAAAAAACTCCTTCCCAGTCAAACCCTTCCCACTCCAGGGATTCTGAATGGATGTATTATAACCCTATTCTCTATCCCCCCACTGCCCATTCCCTTAACCCCATCCCTCAGCCTACTCCAATCCTCCAATGTCTCATTCTAAAGCTATCCACTCTTTCCACCATGCTCTCTGGAATACCTGCTCTATAGGTAACAAATTTGCTTTCATGTTATTTTTTTCCCCTTTCCTTTCATTCTCTTGGTTCTCACTGGGATCTGAGTCCCTCCTGAGGATGACACAGACTTCCTGACCTCCCTTTCCAGCAGTTCTTGAATTTTCATTCATTTCCCTTGACTTACTTGTAGAAGTAAAACTGGAATACTTTTTGCTCTACATTGCCAGATCTAATCTCTCCCTCTACTGCCATCATTCAGTAACTTCTACTCCTTTGAGATTCACTAAGTCCACACATATCACTCATCAAAATTCTAGAGGCTATTGAATCCGAACACTCCCCTTCTTTCCTAAATGAGTTCAGTGCCTGGCTCCCAATATTTCCTTCCTCCTCAACTCTTGCCCTCATACTAGGGTACTTCAACATATACCTTGATGCTCCCTCAAATACTTTAATCTCTCAATTTCTCAGCTTACTCATGTCTTATGACTTGTTCCTCCACCTCACCTTAGCTACACACAGAGATGATCATACATTTGATTTTGCCATCACCCTCAAAATGTTCCACTTTCCTGTTTAGGAACTCCAAAATTCCCTTACCTCAATCTACTGTTATTCTACCTCTCCTTTAATGCTGCAATCCCAAACCATGTTCTTTGTCCTCATTGTGAACTCTAATTTCTCCTTCTCTCAGTTCATTCACAGTACATTATGACGATTTATAATGGTAATTTAAGGTTAATGGTGGGTGGGAAGAAGAGTTAAAGATCTTTCCTGATCATTAATGGACCTCAATACCTTTAGTTAATTTCTATTGAGGCACAGTGTCATGAGGGTCCTGGCTGCTGACTCTAAAAAGTGTATAAATACTCTGAGGTAGGTTTTGCTTTGAGGGCTTAGTTGTTGGAAGAATGTTTGTGTGCCAAATGAGACTATGAGAAGCCACTAAGGAGGCCTCTGGCTTTGAAAACCCAGATGTTGTTGCTTCTCTCTCTGGTAACTATGCATGTATTGCTCATGATCATAGAGTCTGTTGATATTTATCTCTCTGTATTTTCTCTGAACTTCAGGGTGCTGAATTTTTTCCCTGAACTAAGCAAATGATATATGTGCTTGATTAAAGTAAATTGCTGATCCCTCAAGAGTTGCTTTCCTTTTAGAAAAACAGATCCAAGAACCCATACAGAAGGCCCTTGTGTATGTTGGGGTCCTTGCTGTTATACTATTCTAACTGCACTTTACTTCCTTCCCTATCTTAACTTCTTGGATTCTATGTTGTCTTCTTCTCTTAAGTCCTTCACATCCTTGATCACTGATCTTGACCTGTCAAGTCTCAGCCTTGGATTATTCCCACCATTTGCTGCCTTCTTCCAACTCATATACTACTAAACAAAGTTGGAGGAAATCATGAAACTGTGTTGAACAAATTTACTACAAATTTATGTTGTATAATCTTGACTCAGATTCACTATCCTACTAAGCAAAGTGGCTTTTCCAAACCTTTTCATCCCTCTTCAAACATCTTCCTCTTCCTGCCTTCTCAAATGAGAATCTTGCTACATATTTCACTGAAAAAAGAAATTGAGGCTGTTCACTGAGAATTTCCTCCTCTTTGTTCTCCTCGATCTTCATCACTCAGATGCCTTCTGCCACTATCTCCTCTTTCACCCTTTTATCTCATGAAGAGTTAGCCTTTCTCGTTGCCAAGACAAGACTCACAACATGAAGAAATAATCCCATTCCATCACATTTTCTCCAGAAGATTGCCCTAATTTTCCCCCACTCTGGGCCATTCTCCACTCAACTAGCAAAATGATCATCTTAAAGTGCAGGTGTAATCATATTACAACATTATTCAATAAACTCAAGTGGCTCCCTTTTACCTCCAGGATCAAATGTACAAACATACGAGATACTACATCTCACAGCTCCGTGTGTTTTCACTGACTTTCCCCCAGGTCGAGAATTGTCTCTCCTCATTTCTATCTTGTGACTTTCTTCCAAGTGTAAGCTAAAAAAAACCTCATGTCTCCAAGAAGCATTCCCTTCTTATCCTAGATACTTTAAGTTTTTTTCTGCAGAACCTTTTCAGTTTCATGGTACCAAATTTATCTATTTCAATTTTTGTAATTACTTCTATAATTTATTTAGTTAATAATTTTAGTTTCATATAATCTAAGTTATCACTATTTATTGTAATTCATTCTTTTCTTTGTTTAGCTAAGAATGTATCTCCTACCCATAATTGTGAGAGGAACAAGATATACTTCTCTTTGGATTTTTTTATGGTATGATCTCTAATATTGAGATTATATATCTATTTCAAATTTATTGTAGAATATGTTGTAAGATGTTGGTTTTATTTTTGTCAGGTAGCTTTCTAGTTTTCCCAGCAGTTTTTATCAAATAAGGAATTCTTTCCTAAGTCATTTATGTTTCCCAGTGTTTTAAACACTGGACTATTGAATCCCATTTTCTGATCCTCTCTTGTCTGGTGTATTCCACTGATTCAGTTTTCCATTTTTTTTAAACGAATGACAAATGATTTCAATGCTTCAATAGTCTGAGGTCTGAAAGATCTATTCCTCCTTCACTTCTATCCTTTTTCATTATTTCCCTTGATATTCTAGATGTTTTAGTTCTTTTGTTGAGTCCTGTAAAGTATCCCTTTGATAATTTCATTAATCAAAACTGTAAATTAACTTTGATAGTATTGTCATTATTATTATACTACCATTACTTAGTGAAGAAGAGTGAATGAATATTCTTGCAATATTCTAGTTCTTTTTCTTAACATTTTATAATCAAATCAATGTAAGTCATTTGTATATTTCAGTAGCTTGGTCCCTAAATATTTTTCACATTTTTTATTTATTTGGATTTGAATTTCCCTTTTCATTTTTGCCTCATGTTTTGTTAGTTTTATATAGAAATGCAGTTGCTTTTTGAGAGTTTATTTTGTAGCCTAGAACTTTGCTAAAGCTATTAATTACCTCAATTAGTATTTTTGCTGACTCTTTAGGATTTTCTGAATAAACAAACATGTCATCAGCAAATAGGAATATTTTATTTCCTCTTTGCCTGTCTTTACACAGTTAATTTCTTTCTCTTGTTTTATTGCTGTTACTGTCATTTCTATTACTATACCAAACAATAGCAAGTAGAGCAGGTATCCTTGCTACATTCCTTTATTTATGGAGAAAATTTCTAATATATATCTATTGCCTAAAATGTTCTTGGGAGTTTGTTTTACACAGATACTTTTTGTGGTGTTATAAAATCCCTCTTAGCAGGGAAGTGGAAGAAGGGTGTCACATAAATGAATTATCTTTTGTCTAAGACTTTTTCTGCATCTATTGAAATAATCATGATGTGGTTTGGGGTGTCATTGTTTTTAATATGATTATTAATTTCCTAATGTTGAACCATTCTTGCATACCTTATACAAATCCAACTTGGCCATAATAAATGATATCTTAGATGAATTGCTGTAGTCTTTATTTATGTAGAATTTATTCAAGATTTTTGAGTTGATGTTAATTAATTATGCTAGGCTATAGTTCTGTTCTGTGATTTAACTTCAGTGGTCGAATTATTGTGAGTATAGTTGACTCATAAAAGAAATCAGATAGAGTGCTTTATTTATCTAGTTTGGAGAATGATTTATGCAAATTTTGAACTAATTTGTCCTTAAAAGTTTGATAGAATTCTCATGTAAATCCATTAAGACCAGGAGTTTTGGGGTTTTCCCCCTCCTTTTATAATTACATTACAATTTGATTTATTTCCTCTTCTGATCTAGGATTAAGATCTCTATTTGATCTATTGAGAGTTTGTATATTTTGTATTTTTGGAAAGTATTCTTTGGTTTCTTTTGCATTGTCACTTTTGCTAGCATGTAACTTTGCATGGTAATTTGATTATTCCTCTTAATTCTTCCGGTTTTGTTATAATTTCATGTTGTTCATTTGCTGTTTTGATGATTTGATATTCTGCCCTCTTTTTAAAAATCAAGTTGGCTATTTTTTGTTATTCTTTTCTAAGAACCAGCTTTTAGTCTTCTTTAACATTTTTTACAATCTTTTTAATTTCCAGCTTACCTATTTCTCCTCTCATTTTCTTTATCTCCTCTCTTGTGCTTATTTTGGGTTTATTTGTTGACTTGCTAATTTTTAAAACTGCATATTCAATTCATTAATCCTCTCATTTTCTGTTGTGTTAATATATTTTTAGGTATGTAACTTCCCCCCGAGGACTGATTTAGCTGCTTTCCAGACATTTTGTTATGTTGTATCATCATTACTTTGTTTTATATAATTATTAATTATTTCCATGATTTGTTCTTTACCCACTTGTAATTTAGGATATCTTTGTTTCATATTCATTTGGGTCTGTGTCTTTTATTTGTGCTCCCTGAACTAATTTCTACTTTTATTATATTGTGGTCTATAAAAGATGTGTTTACTACTTCTGCCTTTTTATATCTCTGTCCCTAGAACATTCTCAATTTTTATAAATGTTACATGTGCTTCTGAGAAATATGTATATTATTTGGCAGATCCATATAGAAAAATCCATGAACTTTATATCTCCAGTTTCTTTAGCCACTTATTCATTTCCATATTTTCCCTTTTGTTTGTCCTTCTGTTAGATTCATCCAAAATTGAAATATGAATAAAATTTCTTGCTGTAACTCTTACTATACATGTCTTAAAAATTCTAGTTGTTTTTTAATTTATGGATTTCAATGCCATGGAATTTGAAGATAAAAGTTTAATATTAATATTGATTTGTCACCTATGGTTCTTTTCAATATAATGTAATTTCTTTACTTATTTCTTTGGATGTTGTTAACTTCTGCTTTTGCTTAATCCATTAGCATGATTACAGCTCCTACACTTTTTATTTCATCTGATGCATAGTAAATTTGGTCCCTGACCCTCATTTTTATTCCATATACCTCTTTGCTTTTAAGGTGAGTTTCTTAAGCAACACATTTTGAGGTTTTGTTTTCTTAGCCGTCTCTCATTTTATTGGATTGTTTGATCCATTCACATTTAAGGATATGAAAGGTCTGTATTTTCTTCAGTTTGTCTCTACTGTTACTTTTTTTCTCAGTGAGCATTACTCTTGTAATAGCAACACTGTCTCTTCTGTTATTTTGTTTAATCTTCATAGATTCTCTTCTGTCTTATTTCTTGCCCTTTCCCCTAGTTTTGGAGTCATAACCTATTAATCTTTTTCTTTATTCCTTTAATCCAATTGTCTAATTCAACCCCTCTTTTTTTCCTCTCAATTAGAGTAAAATACCCCCTTCTTTCCCTCTCTTCTCTTTTTTAGTTTTTTCCTTCATTTTCTGTACTTTTTCTAAAAATAATTTTTTTTTCTTCTCCTATTCATTAATTCGCTTCCCTTTCCATCTAGTCTAGACTTTCATTCTTTGATTCATGGTTTTTGAACTTGTATATTCCTTCCTTAGTGTCCATATTCCTTGTGGAATTACAGCTTCTAAGGAATCTTGAGTTCGCTCTTAAATTTTTTCTTTGTTATTGGTTTGAAGATATTGTCTTGTCCCTCCATTTTTCTGCTGTTCACTCTTAGATGTGAATTCCTGTAGAAGAAAGAAGTATCGCCCTGGTATAAAATTTTCTTGTGTCCTGATTGTGTGGTTTATTGTACCCCTAATTTCTCCATGAGCATTTTCCATGAAATCTCTCTGGGAAAATGATCTCCTATCTTTCTCTGCTTCTCCTGAGGCAAAATGCTGTGAATGAAGATAATACTCTCTCAGAGATAGTGATCTTTCTAAGCACCAAATCCTTGAAGATTATACCAAAGATCTGCATCTCTTGTTACATAATATCACTACCTCTCCACTGAGCAAAGAGTTTTGTTCAGTAGGACACCCTATTGCCACCAAATTGAAATTACTACCTTTCACGCCCCAGTAAATCACTTCTTTTTCTTCTCATTCATTTTCCAGTATCATCTCTTCCTTCTGAGATTTCCTCCTTAGAGACTTCGTTCTTTGCTATTGACTTAATTAGGATACACATTCTTCTCACTGATTTTATTTACCCTCTCACTCTGTAGTTTAGTTCTGCAAAAGCATAGACTGACTTGTATGAAAGGTGTTGACAGTTTTAGTGCATGGTGCTTCGGATCTTTTCCTTCTATCATTTCTATTTAAGTTCTTTTATCCTTTTCTTCTTCTTCACTTTATTTATTTGTTTAATGAAAATTTATTTATTTAACTTTTTACATTCATTTTCACAAAATTTTGGGTTCCAAATTTTCTCCCCTTTTATCCCCTCCCCCAACCCCAGTACACTGAGCAATCTAATTTTCCCTATTACCAATCTGCCCTCTCTTCTCTTGTCCCCATCTTCTCTTTTGTCCTGTAGGGCCAGATGACTTTCTATTCCCCATTAACTGTATTTCTTATTTCCTAGTAGCAACAACAATACTAAACAGTTGTTCCTAAACCTTTGAGTTCCAAATTCTCCCCATCCCTCCCTCCCCACCCATTCCCTTTGGGAAGGCAGGCAATTCAACATAGGCCCTATCTGTGTAGTTTTGCAAATGACTTCCATAATAGTCGTGTTGTGTAAGACTAACTGTATTTCCCTCCATCCTATCCTGCCCCCCATTGTTTCTATTCTATCTTTTCATCCTGTCCCTCCCCGAGTGTTGACTTCAAATTGCTCCCTCCTCCCATTGTCCTCCCTTCCATCATCCCCTCCCACTTGCTTATCTCCTTCTCCCCGACTTTCCTGTATTGTAAGATAGGTTTTCATACCAAAATGAGTGTGTATTTTATTCCTTCCTTTAATCGAATGTGATGAGGGTAAACTTCTTGTTTTTTCTCAGCTCTCCTCTTTTTCCCTCCACTAAAAGTCTCCTGCTTGCCTCTTGAATGACATATAATTTATCCCATTCCATTTCACCCTCTCTCCTCCCACTACATTTCTCTCTCACCATTTACCTTAATTTCTTTTAAGATATGGTCCCATCCTATTCAATTCACTCTGTCCTCTCTGTCTCTGTATGTGTGTGCATGTGAGTATGTGTGTGTGTGTGTATGTGTGTGTGTAATCCCACCAGCTACCCAGATACTGAAAAGTTTTAAGATTTACAAATATTGTCTTTCTATGTAGGAATGTAAACAGTTCACCTTTGGTAAGTCCCTTATGACTTCTCTTTGCTGTTTACTTTTTCATGCTTCTTCTCATTCTTGTGTTTGAAAGTCACATTTTCTTTTCAGCTCTGGTCTTTTCATCAAGAATGCTTGAAAGTCCTCTATTTCATTGAAAAGCCATATTTTTCCCTAAAGTATTATACTCAGTTTTGCTGGGTAGGTGATTCTTGGTTTGAGTCCTAGTTCCTTTGACTTCTGGAATATCCTATTCCACGTCCTTCGATCCCTTAATGTAGAAGCTGCTAGATCTTGTGTTATCCCGATTGTATTTCCACAATACTGGAATTGTTTCTTTCTAGCTGCTGGCAATATTTTCTCCTTGACCTGGGAATTCTGGAATTTGGCCACAGTGTTCCTAGGAGTTTCTCTTTTTGGATCTCTTTCAGGCAATGATCGATGGATTCTTTCAATACTTATTTTCCCCCCTGGTTGTAGAATATCAGAGCAGTTTTTCTCGATAATTTCATGGAAGATGATGTCTAGGTTCTTTTTTTGATCATGACTTTCAGGTAGTCCCATAATTTTTAAATTGTCTCTCCTGGATCTATTTTCCAGGTCAGTTGTTTTTCCAATGAGATATTTCACATTCTCTTCCATTTTTTCATTCTTTTGGTTTTGTTTGGTGATTTCTTGGTTTCTCAGAAAGTCATTAGCCTCCATCTGTTCCATTCTAATTTTGAGAGAACTATTTTCTTCAGTGAGCTTTTGAACCTCTTTTTCCATTTGGCTAATTGTGCTTTTGAAAGCATTCTTTTCCTCATTGGCTTTTTGAACCTCTTTTGCCAATTGAGTGAGCCTATTTTTCAAGGTGTTATTTTCTTCAGTATTTTTTTGGGTCTCCTTTAGTAAAGTATTGACCAATTTTTCATGCTTTTCTTGCATCTCTCTCATTTCTCTTCCCAGTTTTTCCTCCGCCTGTCTAACTTGATTTTCAAAATCCTTTTTGAACTCTTCCATGGCCTGAGCCCACCAGATATCCACCTGGGATGTCTGGGATACAGAGGCCCCAACCTCCACATCTTTCCCTGATGGTAAGAATCCTTCCTCATCATCAGAATTGAAAGGTGGGAACATCAGTACCCCATCAAAGTAGCTCTCTATGGTCTTATTTTTCTTCCCTTTTCTGGGCATTTTCCCAGCCAGTTACTTGACTTCTGAGATTCCTGTCCACCCCCACCTAGATCCACCCAGCTAGTGCTTGGGGTCTGAGATTCAAATGGGCTTTCAGGGGCAGGCTCGGCTGCTATTCAATGTGAGTTTGAGTTCTGGTGCTCAGGTGGGGGCAGGGCCACCTCCCAGGCTCAGTTCCCTCAGGGGGTTTATGCGGAGACCTTTTGTAATGGCCCTGAACTTCTTCCTGCTGCTCGGGGAGTTCTGGGCTGCTGCCGCTGCCTCTGCCACTACCTCTGCCACTCCCTCCACTGCTGCCTCCTGAGGCGGCCTGAGTTATGGAGACACCCCGCTCCCCTCTTGGCCAGCCCAGACGTCTCTCTCACTGACCTGTAGCATCTGTGGGTGGAGGGACCTTCCCAGCCACCGGAGATTCCGTCCCTGAAGCCTGCTCGGATCTGCTTTGGCTCTCTAGGGCTCTCTGAAATGGAAATCTTTTCCACTGTGTTTCTGCACACCTTGCAGTGATCCAGAATTTGTGGGGAGTTCTTCTTGCAGGAAATATATGGGCTGTGGGTTTAGAACTAGCATACATGGGTCTTTCTACTCTGCCATCTTGGCTCCACCCCCTCTTGTTTACTTTTAGAAAGAAATCACTTCTTGTGTTGTTACATTATTATTAACTCCATAAATATATCTATTTTTCTAGTTAATTTATTTTGTTACTTTTGTCTACCTTGATTTCTATATTTGCTTACTTACACATCTGTTGTCTAGGGTGCTTGTCAAGTAAATAATCTGTTCATATTTGCCTTTTTATATGAACCTTTCAAATGCCTTTCTTTTTATTGAACTTTCACCTTTTTTTTCCATTAAGATTTGGCTTAGATTTACAAGATATTTAATTTTGGGTTGCATCTTGAATTCTTCTGCTCCTCAGAATACATTTTCTTTCTGTGGTTTCTGTTGAGTACAGAAATTTCTTTTCTTTTATATATGAATTTTATATATGATTTTTATATGAATATGTATGATTTTATATATGAATTTTATATATGATTTATATATTTATATATGATATATAGTATATAATATATGATATATAATATATATTTATATATAATTTTATATGAATATATATGATTTTATATATGATTTCCCCTGGTTGTTTGCAAAATTTATTGTTTGTCATTGGAATTGTTGAATTTAACAACCATGTGTCTTAGATTTTGCAACAGATTTTTTTTTCCTGGAAGTGATTTATGAATATTTTTTTGGTACTTTGTTTTCTGTATTCAACAGTTCTGGAAAGTTTGCTTGTTCATTTGTTATTTGTTTGTTTGTTTGTTTTCCTTTAGGTATTCAGGGTTTTTTTTTTTTATTTGTCATGTTTCTCCAGTAGACTTATGATTCTTAATATTTTGTTTTCATTATCAGTTTCTTGTGTGGATATTGTTGGTACTTTTAACATTTTTCTTTTCTCCTTCCAGATTGTCCTTTACTTCTTGGTATTTGGATTCCCAATCAGTTGTTCTCTCTCTTTCTCTCTCTCTCTCTCTCTCACTCTCTAGAGAGATTTGCCACTTTGGACTTAAGTTCTTCTATTGTGCCAATTATTCCTACTGTGCAGTCCATGAATTCTATTTTCATAATTCTTATTTCTCTCTTGAAGCATTTATGAATTTCCTGTTCTGGTTTCGTCCTTTCCTAGGAATTCATAGGATACTCTGCTTCATGAGGAAGTGACTAATTTTCTTTTGTTTCACAGTATTTATTCAAGGATGTTTGGATTAATTTAGATGTTTTGGAAGCCACCTCCCCTTCTATTACTAATGTCTTCTTTATTTGTTATCTGCTTGAGCTCAAACTGGGTTTTCTTACATCTCTGGTAATTTCATCTTTTTTCTTCATATTTTCCTATCACTTTTTGACCCTTCCTTTGAGGCTTTATCCCCTAATGCTGTGCCTTAAAGCTAGTTCAGCCTCCTTCCATGTGGGAATTCACTTTTCACCAGTCACTCCCTGAGTGACTTCAGGAAGAGGGGACAAAAGTGACTCTAGGTGAATAGAGGACCCCTTTCTTTCAAGCCTAGTGCATCTACCCACACATTGGCACTCTGCCTCAGTTCTTTCTACTCTTTAGTTCTCTGGATGAACACTGCTGTAACTCAGCATATGTACATGCTACTGTTCCAAATAGAGCAAATTTTCATTTTCTTATGCCTCTACCTCCCCTACACAGCGCTGAGTTCTGCTGCTTAACACCATAGAACAGTGGGGTAAGATTAGAGGTAAGAGAAGTGGTGCTGGCAGAGACTGCTATAGTCGCAAGGGAATTCATGAAAAAATTTCAGAACCCAAGCCCATCATACAACTCTGTCAGAGCATTAGGTCTGATGAGGGAGAGTATATTTAGTGAGTACATTAAAGATTGGGTATTAGCTTTCTCTACTATTAATCTATTGGTATGGTTTTAGGCATCTTAGCCTGTGGATAAAATAGTGAGAGTTATCAGAGGTTGTGAGGATCAGAGGAAATTTCTAGTCCTCTATCTTGTTAGTCAGGAGACCAAGGAGGTAGCAGGAAGTTGATTTTTAAAAATTCAAATGTTGATCTTTATGTTTATTCCCTGTGAAATTTCATCTGAAATGCCAGTATAAAATAATATAAAAAGATTAATTCATAGAAAATGAAGGAGAAATAAAGGAAATGCCTGATTATATACCAATGATACCAATAACCTAAATGAAAAAGATGAATATGTACAAAAATGTAAAATGCCCAGATTAGCATAATAGAATATAGAAAAATTAAATAAGAAATTGGACATGTTAAAAATAAGATCCTAAAGGGGAAAAGGCTGGTACTGGGTGAATTTACAAGTAGATTTACAATTATCACAGAATCACATGTGCCAGTCCCAAAAAATCATTGATCTTTTGACAATCCTCTGGTGCATTTAAGGTTTATCTCCACTCATATAGCAAAGATATTTACTTAGAACATTTCATTGAAAAGTCAAAAGAATGTTCCATTTCTTCTGAGATCTCATTATTTTGAGATATTTTGGCCTTCCTCAACCAACAAAATTGATGCAAGTACTCATACTTCTCGTTTAGGTTACGTTAGAGCACCCTGTCCATATCAAGCTTAAAATGATACTCCGATTGCCTCGAAAGCCCTTCTTTGCTAGTTCTATACTTCCCTTATTTTAAGAGTTCTGGATAAACTGGTGAAGCAAAAGAAATGAGATTCACATAAAAGGCAGCAAGCTGCATGTCTTTCCCCTTTATTTTCACTTATTGTTCATTGTCTGACTCCCTCCGCTTTGATAGTGGTTTCTCTTAGAAATGGATCTCAAAGAGTGCCAACCTCCTCCCAGGTTGAGCAATTAATTCATGGTCACTAGTCTATATCTCTGTCTTCAAGTTATTTCTTGGGAGACGGAACCTCTTCTACCTGGATGCTAGGTTCTTTTCCTCTGGTTTAGTGGAGTGCCACACAGTCAAACACATGTCCTCATTGCCTCTGTTTCTTATTTCTCTGGCTGATTGACAGAGAGCACTGTGACATCATAGCCTACACAATTTCTATATTTGGACTTTGGACCCTTGAGACCCTTGGGGAGGGAGATTGGCATATAGAGCTGACTTCTGTTACAAGCAAGAAAATTGCCATACTGCTATCAGAGCATGAGTAAATTTCTACCATTTGGATATCTTCAGCAGCATAAAGGATGGGAGGAGATGAGATGTCAAGTTGAGTTCTGTTGCAAGTGTATGGGTTGGATTGTTCAGTCCTATGCATTGGGTGGAGGGGGGCAGGGTGGAGTGGGTGCTATGAACACATTTGAGGTTAGGGATTAATCTGTTCTATTATTAGTTCATTGATTTTTTTAACTTTGTATGGGTTCTGGGTATTCTAGATGTGATGAAGACAACTGAAATTCCTTTATCTCTTGTGCAAAATTCTTATTTTGGAGAAATCTGAAAGGTCATGAGAATCAGAGAAAATCCTTAGTCCTCTCTCCATCTTGGTCACATGACTGATTATCATTATGTTAAGTATCTTCCAAATTGTTAATTATTTCATTAAGATGTCATTTATATTCAATAAAATTTGTCAAATAAAGATATAAAGACTTGCAGATAACAGTAAGCACACAAGACCTTGTTGGACTACTTATTTTAATTTTCACAGTATTCCATATAAAATATTAATAATTGGTTTATAATTTGTACTTAGAGTTTTAATAATCATGAGTAGAATAAAAAATTTATATTTTTAACTACATAATATAAATTTTAATTTGCTGGTTTGAGGAATAATGCTATTGCATTTATTGTAAACAGTGAATAAATCTGAAAGAAAATTATGAGTAATATATTAAATTACCTTGAAGATTCACAACACATTTTTGTTATTGTTGAAAGGGGTTCAAGGAACAAAAAGCATTCAAAACTGCTAATCTAGTGTTCTTGAGTTACAGATGGGTCAAGGCGCTCTGATAAATTCACAGAAACCCACAGATCTAGAAATGTGTGGGTGGCCTAAGAGTAAAGAATTCTTTGTCCTAAGTAAAAAAAAAAATCATGTCACAGAATTTCAAACTTCAAACATGATAAAAAAAAATCCCACTTTGTTGATTTGCTCTTTAAAATGTAAAGCATTAAACAGAAGGAATTTTCAGACTAGAATATACTATATATAGGTAAATGAATAAATAAATGAATGGATAGATGAGTGGATGAATATGGCCCATTTTACCAAATATAACAATATAAGGTAAATTTGCTGGAAAAAGAAGGTGTGGGAGAACAGAAAGCTCTCTTCAAGTGTCTGAAGAATTTCATGTAGAGGAGAAATGTACCTCTAAACAAGAGCAAAACATACTTGGCCTCAAAGAGTAAAATGAGGAGTAATTGGTGGGGTCTGCAGAGGTAGATTTCAGCTCAATGTAGGGGAAAATTTCCTACTGGTTAGAGGTATTCTGAAGTGAGATGAGTGCCTCTGAAAGTAGTGAGTAATAACACTGTGGGTCCTTAAGTGGATGACAAATAACTTCTTCTCTAGTGTTGATTTAGTGACTATTCCTACTTAGGTGCAAGTTGATCTAGAAGACCTCTGGGATCCCTTCAAATGGTAGTAATCTGTAAAGAAAAGAAAACAATATTCCGTGAGATGGTGCAACTATAGAGTCTGGGAATCTTGTGACCTATCCACCACACATTCAATAATTACTTATTGAGCCTCATATGTTATTCAAGGTGCTATGAAGATAAAGGAAAAAATGTGACAACCCTTTCCCTTAGGGAACTCACATTGGATCGTTGTACATGTTGTACATATACATGTACAACATGTACATGTATAATGATATACTAAATAAATGAAGTAGTTACATATTATACATATGTATAGGTTATACACACAAATGTATGTATGTTTACTTGTATGTGTGTATGCTTTGATGGCTAAAAACTGCACTGAATCTTTTTTGGCCACATTGTCTTTATCATATAATCTCTGTGTGTGTGTGTGTGTGTCTCCCTCTCTTTCTCTCTCTCTCCTTGTCACATGCACATACACACACACACACACACACACATACTGACTCATGTACATACACAAACTATTGAAAATAGACCATAAATACCTTATATTGGTCTGGTGAGAGACCAAGTGGAACTGATGGGAGGGGGCCTGAGGAATTGATAAAAGCAGTGTCAGATCTGACAAGGTGCACAGGATGGCCTAAAGGAGACAAATCAGGACAATGATGAGGTTGTGAGGCACTGAGAAATGAGGGGAGAGAGCCCCTTAAGCCTTACTTTGTTGCCACGGTTTTCAGCACGTGCTTCCCCCAAAGCCCTCTCCCGTAAAGTAGGATGAGGGAAACCAAGCCTGCTCTGTGAGCATGCAGCTGTCAAACTACATTTCTTTCCCTGGATCCTCCTTCACTCTTGACTTCAGCTTCACCATGATGTTCCTTTAAATGAGATCCCAGGAGAGAGCATCAAAGCAAATTCCCCACCTGTGAAGTTTATGGAAGTTGCCATTGGTGGCATGAAATGACTGTGTCAGTCCAGGTACAAAAAATGGACATTCAGGTCATGACTTTCCCAGAATTCTTTTTAGAGACAAGCCTGGAGTACCGACCCCATTCAAAAATCAATGTTCTCTCTCATCTTATGCCCTAGAAAAAAATTACATTTTTACAATCCTTTCATTTCCTGAATCTTTGTTTAAAGCCAGTGAGTTATGATAAAGTCACAGAGTCTACTAACCTCACTGCAGATCTCACTCTTCCAAAGCTTGAACTGAATGTAAAAGATAAAGTCAACCTCCCCTGCTTGAATGGTGGCTCGCTGAGCCACACACTTTAAGTCTAGGTTGAGCTGCATTTATTGGCAGTCTGACCTCTCAGAGGTCATCATATTTCCCTGTAATCCAGGCTTTCTGTAACCCACAAGATCATTGTGAAGAAAGTGATTTTCAAACCATAAATATGTATAAACTATTATTAACTTGTTCAGGACTCAATATGATATGGTGGGAAGAACATTGGACTTGGAGTTCGAAGGCCTATGTTTGAGTTCCAGCTCAGTGAGCTATAAGCCATGAAACGTCACCAACTTATTTAAATTCTTTGGACCTCAGTTTCCTCATATGTGATATAAGAATAATAATACTTCATGGGATCAGAGATTTAGAAGTAGAAGGGACTTAGAGGTTATCTGCTTCAATGCCCTCCATTTATAGATGAAACAGAGGTCCAAAGAAATGAGGTTACTTAACCAAGGTCACAAAGGGAATTAGTAGCAGAAGCAGAATCTGAACCCAGGCCCTTGGGTGTCTAAGCCATAACTTTACATTGGACCACTCTGCTTCCTACTCATATTATCTAATTCATGAGGATATTATAAAGAAAGCACTTTCTAAACTGTGAAGTGCTTTATTAACTGTAAGATACTTGAGAAACTACAGAACACTTTTGTAAATTAAGTTTCTATTCCTGTATGTGTTCCCTCTTTTCATGTGCTGTTTTCACTGTAAGCAGAGCCCTGGAGAGTAAATAAACAGACTCAAGTCCAGTTTTGCAAACCCAAATTCAAAATGAGTTTGCCAAAATCACAGAAGACCCCCTATAGGTAAAAAAAAAAAAAAAAAAAACTAATCTAAGACTTGAAAGATGGATGATATTTGCATAGACGGATGAGGTTGTAGGTGGAGTACCAGGTGGGAGGAAGAACAAGAATGTGTGGCAGTAGGAATTAGCACAAGATCACAGGGTCATGAATGGAAAGCTGGAAGGAACCTTTGGGGTAATCTAGTCCAAACCCCCTCATTTTACAGATGAAGAAACTGAGGCCCAGAGAAGTTAAATGACTCTCATAGGTTATGTAGGTATTCTGTCAGAAATGATGTTTGTATTTGGGTCCTCTGACTACCTACCAACCTCTGTTGAAACAGAGGGGGTAGTGGGAAATAAGGTTGTACAGGGCCTTGAATGCTGGGGTAAGGAATTTAGGCTTGATTAGGCAATAAATTGAGACTTGATGAAGGTTTGACCAATACTTCCCCTCCCATTCCTCTTTTTTCTAGGAGAAATAAAGTAATATGAAGAAATCACTGCTATATGAAGATTTTTTTCTGAGAGACTGGAAAGGAGAGAGACTAGCAGGTAGGGAGACCAGTTAAGAAACTATGACAATAGCCCAAGCAAGAAATGTTAATGGCCTAGGTTGCCTTGAGGATGGAGATAAGGAGGGGATAAATGTTAGAGAAATTATGAAGACCCAACCAGGATGACAAGGAATAAGAGAGACCAAGATATCACGGAAACCCATTTTCTGTCGACATTTCATGTGCTTCAGGGAATCAAACCTGATGCCCTCCCGGAGAGGCAAAACGATTTTTCCTCAGAGAGAAATAAGGAAGGAAAAATAATCTGACAAAATTCTGACAATTATGCCTTTGATGTATGAAGAATCCTTGCCCCTTTAGCTTCCCATAAATAAGGACTCACCTAACCTCCTGCCACCTCCCTGTCCACATGGTTCCCAACTATACTTCTCCACCAAGAAGAATCTGAAGGTAAATTTCCTCTTCAAACTATTTCCTTTAAAAGGGAATTTGGGATGTTCCCCATTAATTGCTCACTTAGCCTCTCGAGACCTCAATTTATATGCAGCAATGACCAATGTGTGCCAACAATTTGAATAGGCAGAGGTGGAAGTCTTTACAAAATGAATGTAATAGCTTTGGCTCATTGTTACAAGATTCTAAGATCCGTCCTCTCTTCTCCCCTTCTCTCCCTCCTCTCTTTCCTTCCTTCCTTTCTTCCTTTTTTCTTCCTTCCTTCCTTCCTTTCTTCCTTTTTTCTTCCTTCCCCCCTTCCAAACCTCACAAAACCTCAATTAAAATGAGGTGTCACACTCTACATACAGATTAATCTAATATCTTCTTTTTTATTTAATATGAAGGTGAAAAGGGAAGAGCTGAAAGAGGGAGCAAAATAAAGAACTTGTACTCAAAAGGCCTGAGGAAGGTGGGGTGTGATTTGATAATGAGGGTGGGAGCACAGAGGATTTTCTAGGGAAACGTATAAACTCAAAGGAGGACAAGGGATTTAAGGATAGTAACAGATTCATCTGTTTATAACACTTTAAAACCAGTAATATACTTTCCTGGCAACATTTCTGAGAGGTCAATAATACTCATAAGTAGTCATCCCCATTTCAGAAATGAGTAAACTGAGGCTCATGGACACAAGGTAGCTTATTTATGGTCACATAGCTGGTAATTTCCAGATCTTGGACACAAACTCAGGTCTCTTGATTCCAGGTTTGTATTCTATCTCAGTTGACTCAGAGAATGAAAATACTCCCCCTGTGGTATTTATGATATGCCTTGTTCTTATTACTGTCCAATTGCTTCAGTCACCAACTCTTCATGAGAGATCCCATTTCGGGTTTTCTTGGCAAAGATGCTGGAGTAGTTTGCCATTTCCTTCTTCAGCTCATTTTACAGCTGAGGAACTAAGGCAAACAGAGTTAAGTGACTTGCCCAGGGTCAACAGATAATGAGTGCCTGAGATCTAAGTTGAACTCAAGAAGATGAGTTTTCCTGGCTTTAGGCCCAATGCCCTATCCATTGTACCACCCATCTGCTCCTTATGATATGGTGCTAGCTAATCAAAAACAAACATTAAAGCACAGGTGAGAAGTCTTGTTGATATTGGCTTAGAAATGATTTACAGATTCCCAGAAAAATACAAAGGGAATCCTTTTATCATAAGCTACCTTATGATACCAGGGGCCTAGTGATACATTTGCGAATTTCTCTTTTCTACTCCTTATTCCTCCACACATATGACAATCGGAGCAATTTCATCATATGACACCATCCTGCTGTTTTCATCAGTTCCGTTTGCAAGCACAAAACTCACAAAAAAGAATGAATAAAAAGTTGGGTTGGGTTTTTTAAAATGGGTCAAAGATAACTTTTATGAGAAAAAATGGAAAAATACTGGTTTCCTCCCCAATTATTGATTGATTAAACCTTCCCCAGAGACCTGTGTAACCACAGTGGCTTATACTTAAGCACTAGGAAAGACTCCCACTAGGTATCCTTTCTCACAATTCCATAGCAACTCAGTATGTATGTGGAGTCTACTTCAGCTCTTCCCAGGAGGTAGAGCCTATCCCTCCTTCTGCAACTATGTACAGCTACCTATTGAAGATACTGGTCACCTGATCCATAACTAAGATGAAAAAAATGGGGCATGGACATCTGAGGCCTTGAGATCATGCTTCTTCCATGCAGTGTCCCTGATCATAAACTTCTTTGAAAATTGTTACTCTTTGTGACTGGCTGTTCTCTTGCCCAACCCCAAGCCACTTACCCCAGGATCCTGTTGATGTCCTCTTTTCTGAGCCCCAGTGCTATTTTTACTCATCAATATTTGCCCCAGCTCTAGATGGGAACTTTAAGAGAAAACACACATTTTTCAAAAAATTCTCCTTTCATCCCTGTATGTCCCCCTGGAGCCTTATGAATGAGACGATGCAAGAAAGAACTGTTTCCATAGATAACAAAAGTAGTAAGGATTGGGGGAGGACATAAACATTCTCTGGTGCTACTGCATGTTGGAAAGAGAAGAAAAATTAGTATCCATTTTATTTAGAGCCTCTTTTAGAAATAGTTTTCTTTTAGTCCTTCATAAATACCTGAACCTTGAAATTAACTTATTGGAGCCCACCAACATTCTAAGGAAGATTCTTAAATAGTCAGCATGTAAGATACAGTTGGCTGCTCTGGAGGTGCGAAAGGCTGGTTGCTCAGGATAGTGAAGCAAGATGTTGAGCCACCAAAATAAATGTATCTTAAATCCATATTAGTAAAGCTATGGGACAAATTTAATCTTTTTCAATCTCAAAATAAAACAAAACCAGAAAAGGGAGGTGGAAATCTGTCTATTGTAATCTTTATTCAAAGAGTAACTGAAAGAACCATGGAGTTTAAGACAGAGGATGGAGGCCCAAATCCCACCTTGGACACTAAGCAGCCATGAACTCTTGGACAAATCATCTTTCTTTTGGTACATCAGTTTCAACATGTGTAAAATGAAGTTGTTGGAACAAATGAGTTTTATAGCTCTAAATTTATGTTCCACCTTCACATAAACTGTCCTGAACAATAAGCTTCTGCTTCCTAATCTACAGAGGTCAAAGAAGAATCTTGGGTGACCGTTACCTCTCATCTTCTCCACTCTGTTTCATCTTACTCTTCTCTAACACACATACCCACATCCCTTAGGACACTACTGGCCTTTAGGTACTTCAACAATATTGCAATATTGCTCAGAACTCTGCAAATATCATGAGTAGCAGAAATGCTCTGAGCATCCCTGAGTTACTGAGAAACTTCAAATAGTTACTGAGACCAGATATATATTTTTTTCAGCACTTGAGAAATTGGAAGGACAGTCCTAATGGTGCCCTTAGGGAGCTCATGCTCTCATGGCTGGAGGGGATAAGGAAGATGACACATACATAAATAATTGTAATAAAAGTGCATGAAAAGTACCAAGTTCTAAGTTTAAAGAAGAAAGAAATAACTTCTAATTTGGGGAATAAGGGAAGTCTTCATGAAAAGAACAACACTTAAGGTAGATCTTGAAGGATGAATAAGATTTCAAAACTTGGAAGGAAGGGAAGAGGACGGACAAGGGGGGACAAAAGGACACTCCACCTCATAATAAGTTCCAGGCATTTTCTCCAGCTGTCCCCTGTGCCTGGAATGTTCTCCTTCATTTACTCCACCTATTGATTTCCCTGACTTCCTTTAAGTCCCAACTAAAATCTTATCTTTTACAGAAAGCCTCTTAATTCTAGTGCCTTTTTTCTGTTAAGAACTTCCTATCTATCTTGCACATTAATATGCTTTATAAATATTTGTTTCTATGCTGTCTCCCCCAGTAGAGTGTAAACTCCTTGAAGACAGGAACTATTTTTTTCCCTCTTCTTGTATCCCTAGCCTTTAGCACAGTGCCTGGCATAGTATAGGCATTTCATATATGTTTATTTCTTGATTGATTTCCAGATATAGAATGGGGTGTGAGCAAAGGCAAGGAGGTTACATGAGGCAGGAAAGGACAGAGCAAATTCATAGAGCAATCACCATGAATGTGAAATGGAGACGAGAGATGAGGCTGGGAAAGTGGATTTTAGGGTCTTGAATGCCAAGATCAGGTTGAATTTTATTTTGAAGAGAGTGATGAGTTGTGGAAGATTTTTGAACTTGGGAGTAACATGAAGAGACCTATAGATAAGAAATATAAACTTTCATTTTGTTTAGGTCACAGAGGGGAGAGGTGATAAAGGGGCAGTAAGAACAGATGAGTGGAAGGCTATGAGAAAAACTATGGATATAAAATAGAAAAGATAGGGAAAATCATTGAATTGTGTGGAGATCTAGAAGTTAGAAATAAAGGAAAGGAACAGTGAGGGAATGACAAAAAGGGAGACGGTATATCACATGGAATTCAATCTGATTCAATAAACATTTAATAAAGGCCAACTATATGCCAGAAGGGAAGATGGTTCCTGCCCTCCCAGATAACAAGTGGAAGAAAAAAGATCACCTCCCATTGCAAAAGATGATTAATGGATCTGAATACAGATGTGAGAGGGAGTTTGATGACAGCTCGGTCCCCCACACTTCACCTGCTGAGTCATGTGTTGAGTCAATCTTTGGTACCCATATGTAAAATCTTCCTCTTTTCCCACTCAAACCCATACATACTTTATGTTGTGCTCAAACTAGACTGCCAACCTCGTACAATTTCTAGTCTCCATGCCATTTCCCCATACTATGCCTTCTCTCTTCCTTTATCATTCATCTCTACTTTTTAAAATACTATTCTACTATAATATTGCCACTTCCACAATCTCCAAGTAAAAAAATGGTCTTTTCTTCTTCATCCTCAAATAGGGTATCTCTTATGTATTATTCCAGTATTATTCTTCCATGCTATACTTACTGTGTAGCCCTGTGGATTTGTATGTGTTGTGACCTTTTCTCTTATATTAGAAGCACCATGAAACATATTTTGCACCTTACCCAGTAGAGAGCATATGGTCCTACACACAGGGACCAGGGACATAGGTACCTATACCAAGGACTAGAAAGAAGTCTTGTGTTCTTTTCACAAACCCACACTGCCTCAAATTGATTATTAATATAACTTACACATAAGATGTAATATATATATATGATATAATAATTCACTCCACACCCTCCTCTTTCACAGTCATTCCTCACTTGATTTAAGGACTTTAACTTGGAACACAGAGTAATAGAAAAAGGGCTGGAAGGGACCTTCAGGGTTAAGTCCCTCATTTTACAAATAAAGTTTAGAGAGCCTAAGTGACTTGCCCACAGTCACACAGTTGGTAAGTATCAGAATCAAGATTTGAACTTGGCTGAACTGGCTAGCAGGCCAGACCTGAAGTCAGGAAGAACTTACTGGCACTTCTTAGTTTTGGGACTCTGGGCAAGGCATTTTATATCTCTGACTCTCATCTGCAAAATGAAGGGAGATAAACTAGAGTCCCTTCTCAGAAGTCCCTTCTAACTCTATCCTGTGATTTCTCCTTGTCTTATGACTCCAAACTCAGCATCATTTGCACTATAGCACTCTTGAATGGATGAACAGCTAGGTAACACAGTGGATAGTGCCCCCAGTAGACCTGGAGTCAGAAAAATTTCTATTTCTGAGTTCAAATCTGGCCTCAGACACTTAACACTTTGCCTCAGTTTCCTCATCTGTAAGAAGTTGGAGAAGAAGATGACAAACGACTCTCGTATCTTTGCCAAGAAACCCCTAAATAAGGTCACAGAGACAGTCATACATTACTGCATAACAACAACTCTTGAATGGACATTTAAACCTGTTTTTTTTTTTTACCACATGGACCACTTTTCATCAATACAGATAATTCCTGTCTATGGCAAGTCTGAGACACACATACTTAGAAGTTTATAATACAATATTGGTAGAAGATACTCTTAGCCAGCATAGCCAAGTGAATGCCAAGTGAATGACAGAAATCCTCTGCCATTGCATGTTATTTCTTTTTGCTTTGTCCCCCTTTTTAAATTTTGGTGTGTCTTCACAAGGCCCAGGAGAGGCAATATGACATAGTAGATGGAAAGCCAGATTCAAATCTCAAATTGCAGACAATCTGGATTCAAGCACTGTCTCTGACACTGGCTATGTGACCCAGGGCAAATCACTAAACCTCTCAGTGTTTGAGGTAACTCTCTAAGACCATAACTTACAGAAAATATGGTGACTTGAACTGATATCCAAAGAGTTCCCTACACCAATGAAATCACAATACTTATTATGGGATCAAAAGGTGTTGGAGATGTGCAGGGGGAGCCTAAAGTAGGGTCTGGTGTTGTAATGAAAAATCTCTACTGTGATCTGGATACTGGAGGTGCTAAAACATATAGAGAAGGGTAGTCCATTCAAAGATACTTGCTAACATTGACTCCATCTTGGTCTATGGTACATACAATATTTCAAAACAAGGCAGAAGTTGGGGAAAAAAACCTGAAAATTTTATTTGCAATTCAAAGTTGCCTGGTACATCACAGCCTAGCCATACTAGAGAAACTGAAAAAACAAATCATTCTGTTTGATCACTAGTCACAGTTATGGGAATAAAGCTTACGTTCACATATCTCAAAGCACTGACTTTGTTTAACTATCTGAAGAAAGCAATCGAGAAAGCAGCTAAGAATGGAAAAGAGCAGGAATTAAAAGGGGAAACTTCCAGAAACTGCTTGTTTCTTCAGAGCCCAAGGAAGCCCAGGTAATTTGAGACATCCATGAATTCACATACCTAGACAGTGCCTGAGGTGGGATTTAAACTCAGGTGTTTCTGACTCCAAGTCCAGCACTTAATAGACATTGTCTTTCTATCTCTCAGGGAACTTAGCTGCCTCTGTGATGAGGAGTCATTGGTGAGTTCATTTATTCTTGGGCTGCTTGTTTTTCAAAGGCGTGCACCCTGTTGAGTCAATGCCTGATTGTAAGAACAAAGGTTTTCTCCTCCTGTACAAGGCTCATCCTCTGCTGTTCTCAGAATCATCCCTGAGTAATTCTTAGCTTAGGGTAAAAACACAGACTCTTTGCTATTCATTTGACTTTTCCACTATTACCTTCTGAAATGACCTTTGGTTCTCTGTTAATTATAAGTAGTTTGGTCTATTGGAGAAATTGAACTGAATTATCTCATTTTAAAGCTCCCATCAATAATTTAAATGCCCATTTCTAACAAATGGAAAATACAGTCTTGGATGAATGGAAGAGGCACTTTTGTAGCACTGGCAGCCCCTCGGCCTGTGCATCAAGACTGGAATTTAATAATGAAAACCAGTCTCAACTCTCAACCTGCAGCATGTGGTCTGTGATCTCACAACCATGTGGATACTTGCAGTGGAGTAGCAAGAATTCCTGGGGCCGATCCTTTCCCAGCAGGGGGGCCCATTAGGCCAGCTGTCAAAAACATGTGTCTTTCCCGATTACCATCAAAGCTAAGCAGGCCTAAGAACCCCAATCTGTGTAGTCTCTTCCCCTCCACTGAACTGTCATCAAGTGATTGTACTTCAGCAGGGAGACACTTAAAACCCATCCCTGATGCTATTTATATCCTTCTTACAAGGTCAATGGCAGGTGAGACATCATTGGAAAGGTGACCAGTTCTGAGAGAAGGGCAGAAGACAGCATATACTTTTTTGTCAGTGACTAGAGGCAAGAAATATGCTCCATGATACCAAGTTCTCAGTCCTCTTTGATTCCATACTCCTTAGCTTTCAGTAAGACATACTCCCCCCACTACTCAATAGAAAAGAAATAAATTCTAAAGTTTACTCTGCATATGCACTTAAGATAAAATACATTAATTTTTCAAAAAGGAAATTTATTCAGCACATAACATTTCTTTTAGCAACACTACCACTAATGGAATATTTTAATAGGATAATATAATTATTTATCTGATATTCCTTGGATTCCATCCTCCTCCTTGACAATCTTCTCCTTCCCTGTAGGGGTACTGAGGGGTAAGAAACCCTGATTTCTATTGCTGTAGTCATTTAATAATTACTTTCCTCATTGTGCTAACTTCACTTTGGATCAATTCATAGTCCTCCCTTGTTTCTTTGAATTCTTCATACTTGTCATTTCTTGCGATGATTACTCTATTATGATGAATACTCTATTACATTAATTTGCTATAATTTATCTAATCATTCCCCAATTGATAGACATCTCCTTTTTCTTCCAGCTCCTTGCTACTGAAAAAAGTTGGAGGGCCCTAATTGTTAGGAAAGTTTTGTTTTCCTCTATAAAGCCCAAATACATCTCCCTGGATTGAGTTTCTGTCCCTAGAGGTTTTCCAGTGAAGATTAGATTACCACTTGTCAGATAATTATAATATTATAAATTGTGGTAAGGATTATTATTTGAGTATGGGTTGGACTGAATGATCACTGAGGTAAAAGAAAAAGGAAGGAAGGAAGGAAGGAAGGAAGGAAGGAAGGAAGGAAGGAAGGAAGGAAGGAAGGAAGGAAGGAGGAAAGGAAAGGAAAGGAAAGGAAAGGAAAGGAAAGGAAAGGAAAGGAAAGGAAAGGAAAGGAAAGGAAAGGAAAGGAAAGGAAAGGAAAGGAAAGGAAAGGAAAGGGAAGGGAAGGGAAGGGAAGGGAAGGGAAGGGAAGAGAAGAAAGAAAAGAGGGAGGAAGGGAAGGAAGAGAGGAAGAAAAGAAAAAGGGAGGGAGAGAGGAAGGATTAAGGGAAGAAAAGAGAAAGGGAGGGAGAGAGGAGTGGAGGGAGGAAGAAAAAGAAAGAAGGAAGGGAAGGGAAGGGAAGGCAAGAGAAGGGAAGGGAAGGCAAGGGAAAGGAAGGAAAGGGAAGGGAAGGCAAAGGAAGGCAAGGGAAAGGAAGGCAAGGGAAGGGAAGGGAAGGCAAGGGAAGGCAAGGGAAGGGAAGGCAAGGGAAGGCAAGGGAAAGGAAGGCAAGGGAAGGCAAGGGAAAGGAAGGCAAGGGAAGGCAAGGGAAAGGAAGGCAAGGGAAGGCAAGGGGAAGGCAAGAGAAGGAAGAAGAGATAGCCTGTAGTGAGAAAAGGGATGATCCTATTTCCCAAAGCAAAATATGGTACCCAGACTTAGGAAAAAAAAGAAAGCTTTTCTTTTTTTTCCCCAAAAAACATAATTTTCTTTTCCTAACATTAAGAAAGGTCTGGAAAATGCAGTTCAGTCCCTAGCTCTACAATTTCCCACAGCTGGAGCTGCCCAACCCAGGTTTCGATCAATCAGCCAAACAACAATATTTATTAAGGGTCTACTGCACTATGTGCCAGAAAAATGCTAGAGGCTGCGAATACAAAATGAAACAAGACCTTCAGAAGAAGAAGCAAAACACTTGTCTGGAATGATCTCAATAGGGATTTCATTATTCCCCCTTTCCAATTGCGTCATTTGTCAGATAGGACCAGTGTGCAGGTCTGTTTTGATTACCTGGACTTCTTTGCTGTGAGGGAGGGTTTCAAGTGGATGCCAAGGAGGAGCCCTGAGAAGTCCTTGGGAAGGGATAGTGACATCTATATCAATCAATCATTTTAAGGTCACTTGATAGCTTTCAGAGTATATACCATAGGAATCTTTGCACAAGATGTCAGACCCTTAGTGTGAATTTTGAAACTCATCACTCACCTTACCTATGGGAGACTTTCCTTCTTCCCACTTACTTTCCAATTAAAATGACCATTTTCTACATCCCAAATATATACTTCAACATCCATAATCCAGTAAACAATTTTATTTCAAATATAAAAAGGAGAATTGACTATTGTGCAGAAACAACAGCCTGAAAACATCAATAAAACTGATTAGTGAACAACATGATGCAGTTTCCAGCTCGATGTCGGCTCATCTTCTCAGGTGTGGCCATATCTTAGGAGTGAAATAAACATCTGCAGGGGTGGGAGGCAGTAAGCTACTTTGGGATCCTGAAAGAGTTCAAGATGAAAGCATTTGCTTTCTTTACCTCAATGAACAAACTCTCCTTGAGTATTTCTTCAAAGCTGTCACTTCTTTGTGTTACTCATCTTCTTTATTGAATTCTTTGCCTATAAAAAAAAGGGCTGACCATTACTTATTTATCTCCTGACCCTGTAGGGGTTTGAATAGGTCTTGATTCTTTGTTAGCTTTTAATTACCAAGCTAACTAAACTGGCACCCTAAGCAATCAAGTATAGATTCCAGGCCACCTCCCTACATCTGCTGAATAGCCAGAGGCATCTCTCAAGGGTACAGCTCCCTGATGGAGGCAGAATTATTGAACATACAAAGTCAGAGTAAGTTCACAGGTCAGAGTATATTGAAGAATCAGTGTTCTTTCCTTCCCACAAGGATGTCTTGGTATCCAGCCGATGCCCCCGTGCTCCAGGCAGATATTGATGTAAGTGACATCTTGAGACTACATGTTTCTGACTTGGGGAATTGATTTTTCTTACGAAATTAGAGAAGGAGCATTAAACAAAGGTTTTTTCCTTTACTGAGGCTAAGATAAAGATTTTTAAATTTTACATGGAGTTCACAATGCAAAGAAAAATGGTGTTTTGTTGAAGTAAAGACATAAGCCTTGTTCAGAAGTGACTGGGAGGAGTTGCAGACATCTGTCAGTTTTTTAAAAAATCTAATGCTATGATTCCTTGAAACTATTAAAGGAAACAAAACCAGAGTACCCTTGAACCTGTAATCAGAGCTGGTCCCAATATTTCCAAAGAGATAACCAAGGCCTAGGAAAAGTCCCTCGAGTATGAATGAATAAATAAAAACTTATTAAAATATGTAAAAAGTACATGCTAAGCATGGGGATAAATTTTTTTTAAAAAGGAGCTCACATTCTAAAGAAAGGACAACAGATATAGAAGATTTCAGCTGAAACTCAGAAAGGTTCCAGAGTCTTTAGGGTACTGTGACCAAAAGAGATATAATGTATCTTTAATGTCACTTCCATGATAAATCTTATCAGTCTCTAATGATGATAGTGCCAAGGACTTTGGGGGCAAACTTTTTATGGATCTCTGATAGCGGTGGATGCAACACCCATTTTTAATTGCCAAGCTTCATCTTCACATGGGATTGCTTCCCCAGATGATGGCATAGGAGGGCTGGGCCAGAAGCAGGATGTGTCCTCTGGGGAATGCTGCCACTCTGAAGGCTTACCTGACTGTTTGGTCAGCAGTTGGTGGTAGTGGTGGTTATAAGAAGGTAAGCCCCTTCTCCATCATGATCTCTCCCCTTCCTTGATGGCTAGAAGACAAGGCCAGAATCAGGGCCAGTAATCTGGAGGACATTGCTGAACCCAAGACTGGTAGTTGATGGTAATGACTGACCCTTTCTCTGCAAGAATTGTTTCTCCAATGATAGCTATTGGTCTGAGTTGGAAGCAGGTCTGGTGGTCTGGAGTGCTCTGCTCTACTCAAAGCTTCTGGTTTCAGAGTCTTGGATTGTCTCCATCCTGGTCTCAGGGTAGGTAGTGCTCAAGGAAGTAGTAGTTTGACTCTCTTGGAACTTGCCTGCATCTCTCCCTTGGGATGCTTTGCTGATGTATCAAGGTTGACTGGTTTGCCCTGCAAGTGGCAGATGGTCAACAGTTGGTGAGGGTGACTGTCCCTTTCTCCGAAAGGAATTGTTTCCCCAGATGGTGACTTTGAGGAATAGAAGATGGAACAGAGATGTAGTGTGAGGACAGATTAGAAAGGAAAAAACCTGAGGTTTCTTCAGTCTGGACAGGTGATGACAAGTTATAACAAAAGAACTTACAAATTTATAAAGGATATGGAGAGGCAGGGAGAATGTTAGCTTCTTTCCCAATTTCTAGGGACTGATTAAAGGAATGAATGAATTTTACTCTTGCCCTGAAAGGAGCAGTCAACCTTACAACATCATGGATTTTACTACCCTTTCAGGAGGAGGTACAGGTTTAAGAAGGGAATCTTCTCCAGAAAAGATTCAGATAAACTTCTAAATGCTTGGTTTGTGGTGAGTACTTAAGGGCAGCTGAATGACACAGTGGATAGAGTGCCAGACCTGGAGTCAGGAAGATTCATCTTCCTGAGTTCAAATCTAGCCTCAGACACTTGCTAGCTGTATGAACCTGGACAAATCACCTAACCCTATTTGTCTCAGTTTGCTAACCCGTAAAATGAACCAGAAAAGGAAAAGACAAACTACTCTAGTATCTTTGTCAAAAAAAAAACAACCAAAAACAAAGGAGGTCACAGACAGTCAGACACAACTTAAAATGACTGAACCACACCAAATTTAAGGAAAAGATGTGATGCCTCAGTCTGTCTCCAGTCTATGAAGTGGTTATTACAAAGATGCTTATGGCAACCCAGAAACACTGTAATAACACAAATCTGTCAATCAGCCATGAATCCTTCCCTTTCGGCCATATTATTTGTGCATCAGTTTTCTTTTAATCTATGCTAAAGACTTTGTAGCATTTCTTTGTAAGATGAAGCAGCTTCCCTAGGTAGCATTATAGGAGGCAGGCATGAAGTCAAGGGATGTCATGGTGAAAACAGTCTGAGTTGGCAATCAGTGAAGGAATTAAAGTACCACCAGAAAGTGGGTGGGATTTAAGCAAGCTTCCAAGTTCATGCCCATGAATTCACATTCAGTTCCATGATCTGGGACTCCTTAGTCCACAGCATTCAGCTTAGTACACTTAGGATCATAGATTTGGAGTAGAAAGGGACCTTACAGGTCATTGAGTTCAACCTCCTCATTTTACAAATCAGGAATTGAGGTCGAGAAGATGTAAGACTTACCTAAGGTCACGCAGCTAGTCTAAGGCAGGACTTGAACCAAGGTCTTCCTAACTCCCAGTATGACAGTCTATCTACCTTATCATTTTACATCTAGAAGACTTGACCTGAGCTTTAGTCCTGCCCTTACATGAATTTTCTGTGTAGTAGGAAAGGCACTTTCTCACTCCAAGTCTCACTTTCCTCCTCTGTAAAATGGGAATAATATCACATTCTCTACCTGACTGAACTATTATGAGAATCAAATGAGATAATCGACGCATAAGTATGATCCTCTATTCAAATAAAAAATTATCATTATTTCAGAAAATATTTATTGAATTCTATAATGTGTAAGATCTTGTTATTGTTAGTATTAATAGTAATAAGCTTAAGTCTCAGGGCACTACAGAGGACATGCACTACATTCATTAACTACTTACAATATATAATATATGTGTATATAGTGAAGAGACAAGTCCTAAATCATTTATTGCCCTAAATGGGTGAATGGGATATGAGTAGGAAGAGGGGGAGGGTGAGAATGGAAAGGATATTAATAATGTAATTCCCTAGAAATTAAACAGCAGAATGCAGAGCCCAAGGTCTCCTCTGGTGCAAATACCGTGGCCCCACATTTGCCGTTTAGCACATTTGCTATTAACCAGAAGTTCATAATAGATTTCATAAATCACTTAATTTTTATGACTCTCCACTTGAGGACACACTGCCGGCACTGAGCAAAAATGCCAGAAAATAACAAGGACAAATGCAGATACTAACACAAAATGCTTGGTTCACTAAACAAAGAGGCCTTTGATGTTATAACTCAATTTACATTGGCATAATAAGATCTGAGCAAGCCTAACAACAGCCGTATATTCATACTATACATATCAGGCACTAAAGTCAAAAAGTGAGTTGGAAAGTAAGTTCTCCATGTAATATCCCCCTCCCTACCTCTCCACCCTCGAGGCTCCTCTTCTTCCCAAGGACAACTACATTTGCCTGATGTGATTATAAGACACGAGGGAAGAAAGTTTATGGGAGACCCATAAGGGAGCTGGTTAATTTGTCAGGGGAGATACTCCAAAGGGAAGAAAGTTTATGGGAGACCCATAAGGGAACTGGTCATTTCAGCTCTTGTCCTAAGATAAATCACAGAAATAAATCATTTATGCATTCATTTAAATTAAGTATTAATTCATTCAACACCAGTACTAATTACTTGTACTTAATGGTACTATGTACCAGCTACTGTGATCGGCACTGGGGTCACAAAAATGCCCTCAAAGAATTTGTATTCTTTGGAGGGGAGGAGATCAAATGTGTGTACGTGTGTGTGTATGTGTGTGTGTGTGTGTGTGTGTGTGTGTGTATTTATGTATGTCTTTTAAAAATAGAGATGGGTACTGAACTGTGATTTCTGTTGTACAAGGAAATCTTAGGTGAAAGAACCTTCTACCATTACAGGTTGGTCTCTTCTCTTCAACTTAAAATCTTAGAGAGTTGCTTACAACACTGAGAGACTGTCACTTGCCCAGAGTTGCACAGCCAGTATGTCAGAGTCAGATCTCAAACCCAGGTCTTTCTGACTCCAAGGGTCAACTCTGTATCTACTAGCAGCTACAGGGATCAGAAAAGTCTTCATGTAGAAAGGATAACCACAAAAAAAAAAAAAAATTAGGGCAGTTAGGTGGTACAGTGGATAGAGCACCAGTGCAGGAGTCAGGAGGACCTGAGTTCAAATCTCACCTCAGACACTTGACACTCAGTAGCTGTGTGTGATCTTAGGCAAGTCACAACCCCAACTGCCTCATCTTGGGTCATCTCCAGTCAGTCTGATGAATATCTGGTCACTGGATTCAGACGACTTTGGAGGAGAAGTGAAGCTGGTAACCTGCACAGCCCTCCCTCACTCAAAGCAAAGTCAAGTGAAAGTCATGTCATCATTTCTCTGATGGCATGTTCCTCTTCAGCAACGAAGGATCAACACACACATAAACACAAAATATAGATCATATAAAGACAAAGAAATTTCTAGTGAGGAGAAATAGCAAATGGGGATCAGGATAGGCTTCATACAGAGGAGACTTGAAGGAAAGCAGATGTTCTACAAGGCAGAGGGGAGGGAAGAATTCCTAGACATACCTCTCCAGGCACAATGGACTGTCTATGTGAAGGCACTGGGACAGGGGATAGAGAGTTGTGCATGGGAAATAGCAAGCAAATTGATTTGGCTAGAAATAGAGTATGTAGAGTAATGGGCAATAACGCTGGAAAAGTAGTCTGGAGTTACATTGGAAAGGTCTTTAAATGCCAAACAGAATAGTTTATATTTCATCTGAGTGGCCATTGGGAGACATGGGAGCTACTTGAAGGGGGAAGTCATGTGGTCAAACCTATTGAGGAATATCAATCTGGTATCTGTGTGGAAGATGTATTGGAGAAAGGAGAGACTAGAAATGGGGAGACCAATGAGGAGGAGGCTATTACAGTAGAACAGGAGAGAGAGATGGTGAATGAGAGAAGGGGCTGTGTTAACAAAGAGTATAGATGTCAAACGTATTGTAAAGGGAGGATCGAGAAGAATGGGGTAAGAGGATAGAGGAATGGTCCAGGATGACTCTAAGCTTGTGAATCTAGGTGCCTAAAAGGAGGACAGAATCGGGGAAGTTTGGACGTTTGCTGTACTATGGAAACTAGAGTCTGATTCCTCTACATGGTGTTCCACACACTAACACCTTCTCATATGCACAGCCTAATGCGATAGAGGCAAAGACAAAAGTCCTGCCCTTGTTAAGCCTACAGGATGATTCCTCCATCTGGAATCCCATTCCAAGTCTCTCTCCTGAACTTCTGCTATTCATCACTAACTGCCTTTTGGAATCAAATACCCTCAAATTCAACATGCCCAAATCAAAATTTCTCCTCAAAACCCTTACTTCTTCCCAACTTCTCAATTCCATCAAAATCACTACTATCTTCCCAGTCACCCAGACCTGCAACCTCCATGATTCCTCATTCATTCACCTCACATAGACCCAATCCCTTACCAGATCCTGTGTTTCTACCTTCACAATATCTTACAAAACTACCATCTTCTTTCCTCTCACAAGACTACTACACTACCTCAGGTCCTCATCCCCTCTCATTTGGACACAATACCCTTCTAAACAGTCTCCCTCCCTCCAGTCTCTCTCTAATTCAATCCATACTGCAATAGCCAAGGTGATTTTTCTCAAGTACAATTCCAGCCATGTCCTCCCACAGCTCAACGAGCTCCAGTAGCTCTGTTTTCTCCAAAATAAAATATAAACCTATTTGTTTAGCACTTAAAGTTCTTTATAACCTGGCCCCTTCCTACATTTCCAGACTTCTTATACTTTATACTCTTCCACATAGACTATGATTCAGCTACATCAGCTTCATTGTAGTTCCAAACACACTCCCTCTCCCACAGCTGTGAAGCACTCGCTATCTTCCACAGCTGGAATACTGTGCTCCCTGCCTGTCCTTTCTTAGTTTCTCTGGCTTCCTCTTAAGACTCAGATCAAATCCCACCTGCTCCAAGAGGCCTTTCTCCCATCTGCCCAGCTACCGATGTTCACTCTTCTCCATTAGAATTTCAGTTCCTTGTGCGCAAAAACCGGGTTTTTGCCTTTCTTTGCACTGGTAGTGCTACAGGTGGTGTCTGGCATAGAGCAAGCAATTAATACACATTTTTTTGATTGCCTGTTTGCTTCCTCTGTCTTGGAGACAGAATAGAAAGGCATCCCAGGTAACATTTAATTCAACCTCTTTCCAAAGCAGGAATCTTATTTAAAATACTCTTGACCATTGATCATCCAACCTGTGCTTGAAGACTTTCAGTAATGTAGAATTCATTACTTCTCAAGGTAGGTAGGTTATTTTATTTTGGATAGTTAGGACTGTAAGGAAGGTCTTCCTTAAACTGAATCAAAATCTACTTTCCTGTAGTTTTTGATTGCTCAGAGGAAAGACAGGTTGCTTCCTCCAGACATGTTAACTATATATCTTCTGAGGTCCAGGATACATGAGTATGAGTCTTGGATCCAACAGTTACTACATTCAGCATATCCCTTATTTGAATTTATTTCATTTGTTTTTTAAAAGGTTCAATAATCAATTAAACAGTAAATAAAATATTTATTATGTGCCAGGCACTGTGCTAAATATTGGAGATACACAGAGAGGCAAAAGACAGTCTCTGTCTCTAAGAAGCTTACAGTCTAATGGGGGAAACAACATGCAAGCAACTATACACAAAGCAAGCTATATACACAATAAATAGGAAAAAAAAGAGTAAAAGCACTAGAATAGAGAATTTAGGGAAAACTTCCTGCAGAACGTGGGATTTTAGCTGGTATTTAAAGGAAGACAGAAGGTCAGTAGTCAGAACCAAGGAGAGAGAGTGTTCCAGGCATGAAAGGTTAAAGAGAATGTGGGAACTGAAAGACAGAGTGTTTGTGGAACAGACAAGAGGTCAGTCACTATGTCAAAGAGCACGTATCAAGGATTATGGGGTAAGAAGACTGGAAAGCTAGGAGAGGGCTATGTTATAAAGGGCTTTGAATGTCAAACAAAGCATTTTATATTCACTCCTGGAGGCCATACAAAGTCGCTGGAGTTTATTGAGTACAGGAGTGACATGAGAAGACTTACGTTTTAGGAAAGTCACTTTAGTGACTGAGTGGAAAGCGGTTGGAGTGGGAAAGGCTAGAGACAGGCAGACCCATTGGCAGACTGTTGCAACAATCCAGGCGGGAGGTGCTGGCAGTATCAGGAGAGTTAAGCTGGTATTTTTGACAGATGTTGCAAAACTGAAATTTGTAGGTATTGGTTACAACAGCTTAAAGGGGTGGAGGGGATCAATGAGAGATAGTAAGGAATTCAGAATGACCCTTAGTCTTTAAGCCTGAGAGACTGGAAGGAGGATGTTACCATCTACAGTAACAGGAAAGGTAGGATGGGGAGAGCACTGGGGGAGAGGAGTTTGGAATAATGAGTGTTGTTTAGGACATAATAAGTTTAAGATGTTTACTAGACATTTAGTTGGAGACATCTGAAAGACATGTGGAGGTCTGAGATTGAAGTTCAGCATTAAGGTCAGATTGGACAGAAAAGGTAGATTTGAAAATCATCGGCATAGGGATGGCATCACCAAGTGAAGTAGCTACAGAGAGGAGAGAAAGGGGCCTAGGGAAGAACACTGAGGGATGTCTATAATTGCAGGACGTTATCTGGAGGAGGATCCTACAAACAAGACAGAGAAGTGGTCAGATAGACAGGAAGAGAACCAAGCAAGAGTAGTGTCTGAAAAACCCAGAGAGGAAACAATATCGAGGAGAGAGTGATCAGCAATGTAAAAGACTGCAGAGATATCAAGATGAATGAGGACTGAGAAGAGACCAGGAGCTTGGCAATTAAGAAATCACTGGTAACTTTAGAGAGAGCAGTTTCCATGGAATGATAAAGATTATATGGGGTTAAGAAGAGAAGAGAGGAGAGAAAGCAGAGGAATCTATTGCAGACCACGTTATCAGGAAGTTTAGCTACAAAGGGCAGGAGAAATGTAGGATGACAGCAGAGATGGAAGGATCAAGTGAGAGTTTTTTTCAAGGTGGGAAGACATGATATGCCTGATGGAGCTGTTGCAAGGCAAGTACTTTGTAAACCTTAAAGCACTTTAGAAATATAAATTATTATCCTGGTTTTTCTTTTTAGGATCCAGGAAAAGGTCATGCTCAGAAAGTGGATTTAGTCCGATCTTTGTGTTACTGTAATCACCATGACTTTATACTATTATGTCAAGGTTTTATTGGTGGAAGAACTCCTTCCCCCAATACAATGTATAAATTAAGAGATGGTTCTGAGTGAGCTATCTGAGGCTCACAGATTTTAGGTGACTTGTCTAGGTTCAAATACATGGTACTGGATGGAGCACCAAGCCTAGAGTGAGGAAGACCTAAGCTTAAATCCAGTATCAGACATTTCCTAACTATGTGACCCTGGGCAAGTCACTGTTTGCCTCAGTTTGATCATTTATGGAGATAATAAGAGTACCTAATATCTGGGGTTGTTAGGGGGATCAAATGAGATAATCATTATAAAGTACATTGCCTGGCATAAGATAACCATTATATAAATGTTTAGTAGTAGTAGTAGCAGTAGCAGTAGCAGTAGTAGTAGTGGCAGTAGTAGTAGTAGTAGTAGTAGTAGTAGTAGTAGTAGTAGTAAGTATCAGAGGTAGAATTGGAACCCAAGTCTTCTACCATTCCAACCCCTTATCACATTTCTTCTACTGTGCCTATTGTTGATCAAACAGCAGAAAATAGACTGCAGAGAAAGGTTCCCATAACACAGTAAATGTTGATGACTTCAGTGACAGCCTCTGTGATACAAATACATGTCCATTATCAGGAAACTAATAAACTTTTAGGAATAGCAGTACCTTAATAAACCGGGAAATGAGGCAGCTAGGTAGTGCAGTGGATAACTCATCAGTCCTAGAGTCAGGAGGACCCAAGTTCAAATCCAGCCTCAGATACTTGACATTTACTAGCTGTGTGATCCTGGGCAAGTCACTTAACCTTGATTGTCTTTCAAGAAAAAAAATAAGATAATGTTTTTCAATTTGGTCTCAGACAAGGGACCCACCAGTAAGCTACCAAATGTCTCCTCTATGATGAAAAAGAAATTAAATTACAAATGAAAATGAGTTGTTTACAGAAATAAGTTACAGAAACTTATTGCCCCTTAGAAATAAAGTATAAGGAAACTGTAGATTGTCGATCTGTTTTTCATATAGGCTATACTAACTCCATCAGAATGCCTTCCAAGAAAAGGGTCTGAACTTGGCCTAACAAGAAGTCCTGCCTAACAAGAAGTCCTTGTCTCCCATGAGCTCCTCAAGAGCATGCTCCTCTCAAAGAGCATTGGATCTTCAAGCCAGAAAGATCTTTCAACATCATCTAGTCCAACTCGCATCCCTCATTTTACAAATAAAGAAACTGAAATGCAGAGATGAATAGGGGATTAGCCCAAGGTTACCATGTCAAGTTTTTGTGAGAAGCCACAGCATAAATTTAGAACAAAGTTTGGGATGAAAACCCAGGTCTCTTGACTCCCAGGCCAGGACTATTTCTACACTTTAAAAAAAAAAAAACACCCATTACTTTAAGCACACAGAACCTTTCTCCCATTCTCTGTTTTCCTTCTCCTTATTGTTTTCATATAAAAGATCATACAGCCGCCATAGCCACCACTCTGACTACCATCTTCCCTCAGACCTTAATGAGGCAGCCCAAGTCCTTGGGTCTAAGAGCCCCAGGAATAATGACATTTTAAAGGGACAGGCATTAACATATATTTTGTTTCTCCATTCTAAAGACCATGGGACTTGTGAAGGAAATCTTTCAACAGGAGTTCCTAGAGAATAGGGATTGCCTGACTTTTCTACAGATATTCCCTGTGCTTTATACACAGTGCTTAATAAATGCTTCATTCATTCATTCATTCATGTAGATCACCAGACTATTCCAGAGCCTGAAAATCCATATCACTCACTGGAAAGAAACCCAAACTAGGAGTCAGGATAATTATGTTCTAGTACCAAGTACTGCCACTCATTCATCCTGTTATCTTGGTTGAGTCATTTTCCAGCTGTAAAATGGGTATAAAATAATTGAACTCTTTATTTTATAGAGGAGGGGGCTACAAGGATCTAATATGAAAATGAATGTAAGTGTTTTGTAAGCAAATAAGTGCAAACAAGATTTATAGAATCATATGATTCTATGAAATTTATATTGAGTGCTTGCTGTATGCCTAGCAATGTGCTAAGTATTATCCCTTAATAGATTTGCACATGGAAGGTGTACCCTTCGTGGTGATAAGAGAGAGGGGTCATGGCAGTGGGAAAAGGAGGTTGACTTTAGAATTAAGAAGACCTGGATTAAAGTCTTTTCTCTGACACATACTAACTGCATGACCCTGTTAAGTCTCTCAACTCCACAGTAAGAGCCCTCAGTACTAGTCAGAATACTAGATGGGATTTTGAATCTTCCCTCAGACATCAGCTGTATGACCTTGGTCAAATTACTTGACCTCTCATAATTTTCATTTTCTCTACTTTAAAGTGGGAATAAATAATTCAATGATGCTATGAGGGTCACCGGTTATTTGGTAAAATTTGAAGCATCATATAAATGTGAGCTATTATTAATAATAATTACAAGTTGCTACATTGATGGAAAGCGTCTCCAAGTGAGATTTCCCTATATCAGTGAAACCAAAGGTCTGGTCCCTTCCCTGACCCACAAGTGTGCCCTTCCAGAGAACCTGGGAAGGGACATGGATTGTCCTTGTCTATAATCAACTGAATTTTCAGACCCTTTCACACAAAAATGGGCAATTTAAAGTGTATCACCCTTACAAACTTCATATGGGTCAAAGTGTGCTTTTAGGGGAAATTCTGAAAAGACAGTTGCCCCGTATGCTGGAAGTATAACAAAAGAACTGATTGGGGAATTCATCCAATAAACCCAAAAAAGTGGGAAGGTATTTTTTGGGTGGCAATGGTTTTCTTCTCATTATAAGTCTTTTGGCTTATGATAACACAATTAGAAATATACCTCAAAGGGATCTAAGACAGATATATATAGTAATGAGATACATAGATAGAGATATAGAGATATATAGTATTCAGTCATTTTTCAGTCATGTCCAACTCTCCATGAGCCCATCTGGAGTTTAGTTAGAAGAGATACTGAAGTGGTTTGCCATTTCCTTCCCCAGCACATTTTACAGATGAGGAAACTGAGGTAAACACCATCAAAAGACTTGCCCAGGGTCACATGGCTAGTAAATGACTGAGACTGGATTTGAAGCCAGATTTTTCTGTCCCCAAGCTTGGCACTCTATCTAGTGTACCCCCTAGCTGCTTTATATATGTGTTAGATGGATAGGTAGGTAAGTAGAAAAATATAGATTTGTGTGTGTGTGTATTCACACACATCCATACAAATATATACAATAATATTCAAAGCAGTCTTTTCTCTGTAGTAACAAAGAAATAGAAGGAAAGTAGGTAGTCAATTGGGCAGTAAATGGACAAATTGTGGTAGATGTGAATATAATGGGATATTGTTATATTCTAAGAAATGACAAACATGAAAACTTCAGAGAGACTTAGGAAAACACATAAATTGATTCAGAGCAAAAAGGGTAGAATGAAAGGATAAGCACAATGATGAAAAAGAAAAACAACACTGAGGCTTCAGAACTCTGAGAAATACTGTGGCTAATGGTGATATCAGACAACTGACACTGAAGCCTGTCTTGACCCTCTCAGCAGAGGTACAAAACCACAGGGTCACAGATGTTAAGCTAGAAGGGGCTTTAGAAGGATTTTAATTTAATGGAACCCCCTCCTGTTTTCAGGTGATGGAATTGATGACCAGAGAGGTTAATTGATTTGCCCAAAGAAGGTCACATAGACAATAAGGGACAGGGCTAGAATTTGAATGCTGGTCCTCTAATTCCAAGTACACTGTTCTTTTCACTTCAGAATGAGGCCTACATTTCCAGATACGGCCAATGTATAGATTTGTTTTATTTAATGACATTTATTCATTCAACAATAAGTGAGGATTTTATTTCTACAGGGATAGTAGGGGAGGGTTGAAATTATTGAGAAGTAACTAGAATTTTTTTTTAAAGAGTCTGAACAAAAAACCTTAGTAGGAAATGCTTGAATTGGAGTCAAGAAGACCTCGGTTCATATTCTGCCTTAGATACCATGTGACCCTGAGCAAATCACTTAGCTACTCTTCCTTCATTTTCTCCATCTGTAAAATTAAAGGGTTAGACTAATGACCTCTAAGGCACCTCCCTTTCCAGATTTAAATTAATGATCTAAACATTTGTTTGAAAAGAAAAAACAAAGTTGTCCAATCACTTGTTGGAGACATTTTAGAAAGGTTTTCTTCTCAGATAGAAGTTGGATTTAATGGTCTCTTCCAATTCCAACATTCTGATTCTGTGAAGCAAAACTATAACTAGAGAAATGGGAGATCAGGTCTTTGCACCAGGGCACTGATATCTAGGCCTGTATTTCTGCCCTGTGGAAGACCTCTGTCTTACAGTTATGTGTTTCATTGCCAACCCTATGCTATTCAGAGCCAACACCAAAGGCATACCAACTCACTCCTGGTCTGTCTTTTTCCCACTATCATGTTTTCTTACTCCTTGTTTCCTCTCCTTCTTTGGCTTCTCCTGAGGATTGGAAGCATACCACCAAAGATCATAAGACATGCCACGGAAGTTGTGGATAGATTCTCTAGAGAACAAATTTCCCACTCTCCTGGTACAATGGAACCTACCCAAGGAAAATAGTTGAATTTGCCTCAGGTATCTGAATTTCTCATTATGGCTTTGCACTCAGAGAAAGCATCAGTTCAAGAAACAGGAAAGCATTGGCATCAGCAGGTGGCAACTACTAAAAATATTGATATTTAAGGTCAATCACATTAAAAAATGCCATTACTGCAGAGGCAAGATTGTGGATTAGAGGTAGCCATGCAACTGAACTCCCCCAACATTCCCTTCCAAACAATTTTAAACTATCACCTCACATCAAGTTTGGGGGCAGCAAAGTCAACAAAAGATCAGGAAGAGACATTTTTCTGGCTTAAGACAACTTAAGAAGTTGGGCTGGAGAAATCTGTGGAGGGTGAAGACCTATCCAGAGTCCACACATGCTATGGCAGCAACAGCAGCTGCAAAAGTTGTAGCAGTAGCAGCAGCAGCAACTGTGGGAGCTTTCTGCCCAGAGATGATAAGAGGGTTGAACACCTGCTCAGAAAGAGATTAGAGAGGACCTTTTTCTGGTCCTAGGTATAGCTGGAACTGATTGGCAAATCTATTTTTCACACACAGTTCTGAGTCACTGTTCCAGGGTGATAGGACAGCTGGTGGTTAGTCACAAGGGAACAGGGTCCTGGTCACAGTTCCAAAGCAAAGAGGAGCACTAACACTCACAGCTAGAGAGGACCAGTGGCCCTTTCTGGATAAAGACCAGAGTACAGACCTATAGAACAGTAATTATACCTCTCTAAGAATCACACCACCTCAGAATCACCAAGAACTTGCCAATTCCCAGAACTAGGTCTGAAAACAGCAGCATGAAAAAGCCTAAAGCTTAGCAAAGTGCATCCCCACCACCGGGTGAAGAGTCCAGCTTTAACATAAAGTTCAAAGTCAAGAAATAGGCTGGGGAAACAAGTAAACAATAACACCAAAAAAAAAAAAAAAAACTTGGAGGAAGACTAAGATATAAACTTAAAAGAAGACAATATGAAAACAGCTACCAAAAACTGGACCCAAGGCCAGGGAGAATTCCTAGGAGAAAGAGAAGTAAAGGAAGGAAGGAAGGAAGGAAGGAAGGAAGGAAGGAAGGAAGGAAGGAAGGAAGGAAGGAAGGAAGGAAGGAAGGAAGGAAGGAAGGAAGAGAGAGAGAAAGAAAGGAAGGAAAGAAGGAAAAAGAAAAGGAAGGGAAAAAAAGAAAGAAAAAGAATGGTAGAAGAAAAATTAGAAAAAGAAATGAGTGAAGCAATTCTCTTATAAAAAAGGAAATTAGCAACTTGATAAAAAAAAAAAAGGACACCAAAAATACTGAAGAAAATAGCAGCTTAAAAAATAGAATTGGCCTAAAGATAAAAGAGGCACAAAAATTTGCTGATGAAAAGAACTCCTTAGAAAGCAGAATTGGTTAATTAAATTAAATTAAATTAAATTTAAAATTAAAAAATTAAGGTACAAAAAAAATTAAATTAAAAAATTAAATTAAAATTAAATTTAAAAAAAGGTACAAAAGTTTCCTGAAGAAAATAATTCCTTAAAAATTAGAACTGGGTAAGTGGAAGCTAATGATTCTATAAGACATCAAAAAACAATAAAACCAAATCAGAGTGGTGAATTGATCCAACCATTCTGGAGAATAATCTGGAACTATGTCCAAAAGGCTATAAAACAGGGCACAGCAATTTTTATGGTGGCAACAAATTGGAAATTGAAGGGATGCTCATCAATTATGAACTGGCTGAACAAGTTGTGGCATGTGATTTGATATGGAATACTATTATGCTATGAGAAATGACTGGGGTGGGAGGGAGACTTGGAAAAACATGGCAAGACCTCTATGAACTGATGCAAAGTGAAGTGAGAAGAACCAGGAGATCATTGTGCACAGTAAGAGCAATATTTTAATGATGATCTACTAAGAAAGACTTGGCTATTCTGATCAATACAATGATCCAAGACAACTCCAAAGGACTAATGATAAAAAATGCTAATTCACCTCCAGAGAAAGAACTAATTAACTCAGTGCAAATTAAGGAATACTTTTCTCATGTTCTTTCTTTTTCTTGGTTTTTTGTGGGTTTTTTTTGCAATATGGCTAACATGGAAATATGTTTTACATGATTTTATATGTATAACTGATATGTTGTTTCAGTTTGCTTTTTCAGTGGATATGAGAGAAGTGGGAGGGGGAGAGAATTTAGAACTCACATTTAAAAAAGAAAATAATATTAAAAATAAATTATAAATTTTAATGTTTAAAAAAAGTCATTGTCATCCTTATAGCTTCATAAACAACTTTTATAGGACATTGGCCATGGATAAAGTCAGATGAAAATAATGGAGCAGCTAAGTATTACTCTATAAACTTGTTTTACAGGTGGTCATGAGAACTCTTATAGCTCCTGATCAATTACTTAGGAAGCTGTACTATAATGAAATGTGGAAAATCTCATGAGGATGTGAAATGGGAATAATCTATTATAATATTTGCTTTTTAAATAAATAAGAAATATTATCTTGAAAATACTTCCCACCCCCCATCTTCATCTGTATATTATATTATGTCTGATACTGTTATAATAGTGGTAATAACCCCCATTTTTAGAGCACTTTATGATTCACAAAGGACTCTTCTCATGACAACACTGTGAGGAAACTCAGATGAATATTACTAATCCCACCTTACAGAGAAAGAAGCTGGAATTCACAGAGTTTAAGTGACCTGCCCAGGAATGATAAAGCTAATACTTAAAATTCAACAAGCATTTATTAAGCACCTACTATGCGTCAGGGGGCATCTAGGTGGTGCAGTGGATAGAGCACTAATGCAGAAGTTGGGAGGGCCTAAGTTCAAATCTCTTCTCAGACACTTGACACTCACTAGCTGTGTGACCTTGGGCAAGTCACTTAGCCTCAATTGCCTCATCCTGGGTCATCTCCACTCATCCTGATGAATATCTGGTCACTGGATTCAGATAACTCTGGAGGAGAAGTGAGACTGGTGACCTGCACAGCCCTCACTCACTCAAAATAAAGTCAAGTGCAAGTCATGTCATCATTTCTCTGATGGCATGGTCTTCTTCAGCAACAAAGGACGAACACACTCTATGAGTCAGGCATTGTGCAAGGTATTTGAGATGCAAAAAAAAGTAAAATTATTATTGTTCTCAAAGAATCTATATTCTATCAAATGGTAGAGTTTGAATTTAAACCCAGTTTTTCTTGTGTCAAATTCAGTGAACGTTCTACTATGCCACATTGCATCCCTTACTAGATAGGAATATCCTTGACAAAAACAACTAAATGTCATTTCTTTTTATTTGCTCCTACTTAGCATAGACTTTACACATAGTAGGTTTGCAGTAGATGTTTACAGAATTAAACTGAGCAGAATCCACCAAGTGATCATCTGGGAACTGCTGTCAGGTTTACTTGAATTTCACTCTGACTGGGTAGCCAAGAGCATTCAATAGCTATAAGGTCTTCCCCAGGCTTCTCAATTTGTCACTTTTGAAAATAATCCCCCATTTCATTTTTAGAGTTCAAAAAATTCTTGAATACACACACACACACACACACACGTATATACATATATATTCAATCAAAGCATAGCCGAACTTGTTTTGTTTTAATTAATCATTGCTGATGAACTGTTTAATTAGAGTTTATGGGCTTAATCTAGTTGGTCTGTAGCTGGTGTTATTCTAATCATTAAATTATATAGGAAAACCAGAATTTACTAAATCCTCAATCTGGTTTGGGAAACCCTTCCCCTAGATATGGAGAAAGAACTGTTCTTCTTTAGGAGGTATTGAGAGGGAATACAATGGTTATTGACTGAGCTGAGATCAGGCAGTTTCCAATATTAAATGCCCTTCTGCACTATGAGGACCTTGAATAGATTTCTTTTTTTCAGTGCTCCTTTCCATGATGATAAATTCTTCTAACTGCTGTTATACAAACTTATAAAACTTCATCACCAGACCAATTTAGGGGGAAGGACAGGGAAGATAGGATCTGCATGAGCATTCAGAATTCAACCTTGGGACAAAGTCATTTGTAATAATACCACTTTAATTCAAACCTCACTAGTTAAGAATATATGCTAATTCAGACAAGATGTGAGTGAGAGTTTACCCTGGCTCTGCCTATTAGAAATGAAATTAAAGAAGGTAGATTAACTTGTTTAATTTTTAAAATCATTTTCCACAAAATGCACAAGGTAAATGGAATAAAATAATAATAATAATAATTGAAAATGAGTATTGCAAAACTGTAAAGAACAAGAATGAACTTTAAGAAGGCATATGAGAAAATACTTCACCCTTTCCCATCAACTCCTTTACAAAAGTGGGAGGTCTATGGGTATGAAATGCATATATTTTCCTATTTTTGACATGATGAATTTTATTGATTTTTTTCTCTTTCACTCAGAAAAATACTTCATTATATGGGATAACTCTTTGGAAGGGTGAAACTTAGGTGCTATAAAGACAGATGATATCAATGAAAATGCACTTTAAATAACTGTTTTAAATACTTTTTAAAGCACTTTAGCAACATTCATTTTCATATAAATCATGTACAAATAAATCTTCTCTCTCCACTAAAGCAGGTACAGCTCTCTACCTGGCAACACTGTAAGATTACTTCCACTTACTACATGTTCTTAAAAGAAATAAAATGTATCTCTTTAAAAAAAAGTATTCTCAGATTTAGACTGCCCCCGTAAATCACTCCCCATCAGTGATGTCTAGAGGGAATAATGTTCTTTATCCCTAAGGAAGTGGGAGGAATATCAGAGGTTGCCAGACTGGACAAGGAAAAACCAGATCATATAGCCAAACATCAGCCATGTGTGGTCATTGCTCATAGAGAACAAATCATCAGCTTAATTACTGGCTTGTGAGTTGTCTAGGGAAGCCTAACTCTACAATCCACCATTATGAAAGGTAGTAGACCATTCTTCCTAGGTTACTAGTCTGCTTCTGGCATAACAGGGATCCTATACTGCCATGATTTGACTTCACTGACTTGGATTTTAAGTTAGACTTTCTGGCTGCTCACAGACTAACTCAGGACTTCTTTTACGCTCATTTCTGAGGAAAGGTTTGCCACCACCTCCCTATAGTGACTCCTAGAACTTCAAAGATGGAAAGGACCTGAGAGGTCATTTAAGATGAGCTCCTACCTATGTCATAAGCCACAACTTCTGATATAGATATGTCCAGGGAAATAAGCAAAGGTTCAGAAGGTGCTTTCAAGGATACAACTACTACCAACATGACATGGTATAATTACCATGCTTATTGTGTGCCTAAGACCTAAGACAGCGTGTCACATAGTCTAATTTACATGATTTCCTCAGGACATACACAAAATGGAAGGTAACATAAACACAGATATGCGAGGAAAGCCACTCGGATAACTGATCCCCTCAGAACTAGGATATGTTATTACAACAAAGTCTTCCCCGTCTTTCTTGCTCTCAGCTCTGTAATGTAAGGGTTAGTCTAAAACATATAATCACACACCACTATTATTAATTATTGTATCATAAATGCAAGCTAAGGAGGGAATAAAATATACACTCAGTTCAGTTTGGAAATCTGTCTTACACTACGGGAAATTAGTGGGGAAGGGAATAAGAGAGGGAGGAACAACAGAAGGGAGAGCAGATTGAGGGAGGGGTAATCAGAAGCAAAACTCTTGAGGAGAGACAGGGTCAAGGCAGAGAATAGATAAATGGGGGGTGGGATAGGATGGAGGGAAATATAGTTGGTCTTTCATAACATGACTATTATGGAAATGTTTTGCATGACGACACATGTATAATCTTCATTGAATTGCTTACCTTCTCAATGAGGATGGGGAGGGAGGGAGAGAATTTGGAGCTCATAATTTGAAAAACAAATGTTAAAAATTGTTTTTACATGCAACTGGGAAATAACATATACAGGCAATAGGGTACAGAAATCTATCTTGCCCTATAGGAAAATAGAAGGGAAGGATATAAGAGAAGGGGGGTGGGGGTGATAGAAGAAAAGAAGAAAAGGTGTATTTCCCTGGACATACCTATATCAGAAGTTGTGGCTTATGACACAGGTAGGAGCTCATTTTAAATGACCTCTCAGGTCCTTTCCATTGGGGTAAAGGATAATCGGAACATACCTTATGCTGGGGTGGGGGAGGGGAGAGATGGGGAGAAAATTTGGAACTCAAAATCTTGTGGAAGTGAATGTTGAAAATTTTTTAAAAAAGAAATGCTAGCTATAGCAATGACAAAAAAAAAGAAATAGAAGTAATAAAAACAGTCAACAAGGAAACAAAGTTATTCTTTGCAGATGATAGATATGATGGTACACTTAAAGAATACTAGGGAGTCAACAAAAAACCTAGTTGAAATAATTAATAACTTTAGCAAAGTTGCAGGATATAATATAAACTCACCTAAATCTACATACTATCAATCTATATACTACCAACAAAGCCCAAAAAGAAGAGATGGAGAAATTCTATTTAAAATCACTGTAGATAATATAAAATACCTAGAAATCTGCCTGCCAAGACAAACCCAGGGATTATATATGAACACACCTACAAAACACTTATCACACAAATCAAAAAAGATCTAAACAATCAAAGAAATATTAATTGCTCATGGGTAGGCTGAACCAACATAATAAAAATAACAGTTTATTTGTTCAGTACCATATCAATCAAACTAGCAATGAATTATTTCATAGAGCTAGAAAAAGTAATAACAAAATTCATCTGGAAGAACAAAAGTCCAGAATATCAATGGAATCATGGGGGGGTGGGCAGGGTGGAATATGTGCCAGTATCAGATTTCAAACAATATCACAAAGCAGTAATCATGAAGACTATCTGGTACTGGCTAATAAATAGAGTGGTGGATCAATGGAAAAGATCAGCTACACAATGCACAGTAGTAAATCATCATAATAACCTACTGTTTGATAAACCCAAAGATCCAAGTTTTGGGGACAAGAATTCAATATTTGAAAACAAATTCTGGGAAAACTAGAAAGTAGCTTGGCAGGAACTAGGCATAGACGAACACCTCACGCTGTGTGCCAAGATAGGGTCAAAATGGATAAATGAGTTAGACGTAAAGTATGATATCATAAGTAAATTATGGGAGCATGGAAAAATTCACCTTTCAGATCTATGGATAAGAGAAGAGTTTATGACCAATAAGAGGTAGAGAAGATCACAGGAGGCAAAATTATTTTGTCCTTTGTTCTCAAAGAGGACCATGGCATCAAGGTAATGACAAGACTTGCAGTTGACTTTGATTTGAGTGAGGGAGGACTGTGCAAGGTCTCACTTGCTCCTCCAAAGCCATCTGAGTCCAGTGGCCAGATATTTATCTGGATGAGTGGAGATGGCCTAGGATACAATGTGAGAGAGCCTGGCCATTTCAAGCTAAGGTCATATCAGATTCTTACTTTGAGTGAGATACACCCATTCGTTGAATAGGTGTCTTTAAGTAGTGATGCAAGGGATGGCCCCTTTAATAAAAAAAAGAATCATACTGGGAGAGGAAGACCCTCAGGATTCTTGGATAAAAAAGGAACAGTTACTATTTAGATATTTACATTCACTCTGTGCTATGAGGGAGGGGACCTGTTATCCAATCTATGAGCTCAGGAGTGAATTGTGCTTAAGGCTTGGTCATTGAGCAAGAAATCTAGCCAGTAGGAAAAAACAGCTCTTGGCCATGGAGGTGTATCTTCCCCTTGGTAGAGTACTCCAGGCAAGGACAGGAAGATGACATCAAGATGATAACATGACTTGCAGTTGACATCGATTTGAGTGAGGGAGGGCTGTGCAAGGTCACCAGTCTCACTTTCCCCTCTAGAGTCATCTGGGTCCAGTGGCCAGATATTCATCAGGACAACATGATATTAAAAAAGGTTTTGTATAAACAAAACTAATGCACGCAAAATTAAAAGGAAAACAGAAATCTGGCAGGAAAAATATTTTAAAGTACATTTCTCTGACAACAGTCTCATTTCTCAATTATATGGGGAATTGAGTCAAATTTGTAAAAATAAACATTGCTTCCAGTTCATAAATGTTAGAAGGATATGAACAAGTAATTGTCAGGAGAAAAAAATCAAAGCAATCGGTAGCTATATAAAAACGTTCTCAATCACTTTTGATTAGAGAAAAGCAAATTAAAACAACTTTGAGAAATCACCTCATCCTATCAAATTGACTAACATGATGAAAAGGGAAAATGACAAATGTTGGAGAAGATGTGGAAAAACTGAGGAACTAGTGTACTTTTGGTGGAGTTGTAAACTGGTCCAAACATTCTGGAGAACAACTTACAACTATAGCTAAAGGACTACAAAATTTTGCATAGTCTTTGATTCAGCAATACCACTATTAGGTCTATATCCCCAAAAGATCAAATAAAATGGGAAATGACAAGTAGGATGACTTCAGAAATACCTGAAAGGTCTTTCATGAACTGATGCAAAGTGAAGTGAGTAGAATGAGGAGAACATTTTAAACAAAAACAGCAATATTGAAACGATGATGAATTATGAAAACTTTAACTACTCTAATCAAGATAACGATCCAAGATAATTCCAAAAATGAAAAGTTTAACTACTCTAATCAAGATAATGATCCAAGACAGTTCCAAAGGGAATATGATAAAGAATGCTATTCACCTGCAGAGAAAAACTGTAGATTGAAGTATATACTTTTTTCACTTTATTTTTCTTGGTTTTTTTGCATTTTCTTTTTTTTTACTTTTATTTGTTTTTAACATTTTTTCTTTTTAATGAGTTTAAGTTTCTCTCCCTCCTTCCCACCCCCTCCCATGCCCACTGAGAAAGCAAACAGTCTATCAATAATACATGTGAAATTATGCCAAATATGTGTCCATATTAGCTTTATCACACAATAAAGCAGAAACCAAATACAGAAAGCAAGAAAATTATATTTCAATTTGCACTCAGAGTTCACTGGGTCTGTCTCTGGAGATGTATAGCATTTTTTTTCATCATCAGTCCTTTGGATTTTATTGATCAGAGGAGCCTCATCTTTCACAATTGGTCATCAATACAACATTACTATTACTGGGCATAATATTCTCTTGATTCTACTCCACTTTATATCAATTGCCATGTTTCTCTGAAACCACCCCATTTGTCATTTATTATAGCACAATAGCACTCTGTCACAATCATATGTCACAACTTGTTCCACCATTCCCCAATTCATGAACATTCTCTCAATTTCCAATTCTTTGCCACCACTTAAAGAACTACTATTAATATTTTTGTACATATAGGTCCTTTTCCTTTTTTTCTTTAAACTTTTTGGGATACAAACCTAGAAGGGATATTGCTGAATCAAATACACAGTTTTATAACCCTTTGGATATAATTCTAGATTGTTCTGCAGAATGATTGAACTAGTTCACTACCCCACCAACAGTTCATTAACGTACCTATTTTCCCTCATCCTTTCCAGCATTTGTCATTTTTAATAGATGTGAGGTGATATATTAGAGTTGTTTTAGTTTGTATTTCTCTAATCAATAGTGATGTACAGCTTTTTATATGACTTAGATAGCTTTGATTTCTTCTTCTGAAAAATGCCTGTCCATATCCTTTAACAACCTATCAATTGGGAAATCCCTCTCTCTTTTTAAAATTTGGCTCAGGTTCCTTTATGTTTGAGAAATGGGGACTTTTTCAGAGAAACTTGCTTTAAAAAATTGTCTATGGTACCTATTAGCAAAGTGTAGTTTTCTTGATTCTTTCTTGTAATTAGGTCTATTCTTGCTTTTACTTTGACTGAAATCAAGATTACTACCTCTGCTTTTTTTATTTCAGATGAAGTATAATACATTTTCCTCCAGACTTTGACCCTGTCTTTCTGTTTCATGTGTATCTTGTATACAACATATTGTTGGATTTTGGTCTTTAATGCATTCTGCTATTTGTTTCTGTTTCATGGGTTAGCTCATCCCATTCTCATTTATAGTTGGGATTACTACGTACTTCCCTGCATCCTATTTTCTTCTGTTTATCTTTCTCTCTCCCTCTCCCTTTTTATGTTGTCCCTTCTCAAAAGTCTGTTTTGCTTTGCCTTCCTTAATCCACCCTCCCTTTGATAATTCCCTTCCCCCATATCTTTTATCTCTTTCCCTTTCTGTTTCCCTATTGAGTTAGATAGATTTCTCTGCCCAAGTGAGCACACACACACACACACACACACACACACACACACACACATTCTTCCCTTTTTGAATCAATTCCTATGAGAGTGAGGTTCAAGCACTGTCTGCCACCACTACCCCATTTTCCCTTCTACTTTAAAAGCTCTTCTTTGCATGTTTTTTATGTGAGAAAAATTTTCCCCTTCTACAACTCTCTTTTCCTTTTTCCCAACATATCTCTCTTTCTCATGCCTGTATTTTTTTGGTGATCATCCCAACATAACCTACTCACGCCCATTCCCTCTATCTACACTGTAATGTAATCAAAAGTTCTTAAGACTTACATACAGCATATTCCTTAAGACAATGTAAACAGTTTAACTTTATTGGGTCCCCTATGAGTACTCTTCTACATTTACCTGTTAATGATCCTCTTGAGTTTTCTGTTTGACTACCCGATTTTTTTATTCATCTCTGGTATTTCCATCAGGAATATGTAGAAGTTCTCTATTTCACTAAAAAAATTCCCCTGAAGGATTATATTCAGTTTGGTAGGTCATTCTTGCTTTAGCCTACCTTGTTTGCCTACTAGAATATCATATTCCAAGCCCTCCACTTTTTTAATGAGGAAGCTGCTAAATCTTATATGATCCTGAGCATAGGTCAATGGTATTTAAATTATTTCTTCCTGGCCATTTGAAATATTTTTTTCCTTTACATTGAATTTAGCTGTAATATTTGCAGGAATCTTCACTTTTGGGGTCTCTTTCAGGAGGTGATTGATGGATTCTTTCCATTTCTATTTCATCCTTCCTGGTAATTTATTGAAATGTGATGTATGTGCTCTTGTTTTTTAAATCATAGCTTTCAGGGAGTCCAGTAATTCTCAAACTATATCTCTTTGATTTATTTTCCAGATCCATTGCATTTTCAGTGAAATATTTCACATTTTCTCCTATTTTTTCATTATTTTGACTTTGTTTTATTGTTTCTTGAAGTCTCATAGACTCATTAGCTTCCACTTGCCCAATTCTAATTTTTAAGGTATTATTTTCCTCAGCAACTTTTGTACCTCTTTTTCCACTTAGACAAGTCTGCTTTTTAAAGAGTTCTTTTCTTCAGCAAATTTTTATACCTCCTTTTCCATTTGTCTTGTCCTGCTTTTTAAAATAATTTTTTTTTTCAATGAATCTTTGTGCCTCTTTTACCATTAGGCCAATTTTGTTTTTCGAGGTGTTACTTTCTTCAGTATTTTTTGATGCTTCTTTTACCAAGCTCTTAATTCTCTTTTCATAATTGTATTACATCTCTCTCATTTCTTTTCCCAATTTTTCCCCAAGCATTCTTATCTCTTTAATTCTTACAGGAATTCTTGCTGACCTTGGGTTCAATTAACATTTTTCTTGGAGCCTTTTTAGTAGTTGTTCTCATGTTGTTGTCTTCTTCTGGTTTTACATTTTGGTCTTCTCTGACACCATGGTAGCTTGTATGGTCAAGTTCTTTTGCTGTTGTTGCTACTTTCTTATTTTCCCAGACTGTTTCTTGACTTTGAACTTTTTATTAAAGTTGAGCTCTGTTCAACTGGGGTGGGGATGCTCTATGCCAAGCTTCAGGCTTTTTCATGCTGGTCTTTTCAGAATTAGTTCTGGGGATCCACTTCCAAGGTGGTATGATACAGGGATACACATGGTCACTCTTCTCCTGGTCTGTGCTCTAGTCTTTACCCAGGGAGAGTCCCTGGGATCCTTCAGTTGCAAGTATTAGTGCTCTTCTTGGCCCTGGTACTGTAACCAGGTGCCCTGCTCTCTTGCAGCCACAAATACTAGGACTCCTTTGGGCCCTAGAACTTTGACCAGGGACCCTGCTCCCTTGTGACAAACCAAAATGCTCCTCTACCCCAGAACTGTGACCCAAAATTGCTTGTAGATAATAGAGCTGCCAATTAGGGTGAGCTGAACACAGTGCTAGCAAAGGATCCCTTGTAATCTCTTTCTGACCAGTTGACTAACCCCATTACCATCTCTAGACTGAGAGCTCCTGAGAGAGTTGCTGCTTCCACTGTCCAGACTGCCTTCAAAACCCACCTCTGTTGCCCTTGCTACTCTCTGGGCCTGTGCTCACTCTAGCATTACAGACTTCTCCTGCAGACCTTCTAAATTGTTTCAGGCTAGATAAATGTCAGATCCCTCTGACCTTTTGTTGGCCACTCCAAATTTGATTTAAGGCATTTTTTTAAAGTTGTTTGTCAGGGGATGTTAAGAGAGCTCAGCTGATTCCTGTCCTGTACAGCACCATCTTGGCAAAGAATCGGTGTGTGTTATTTTTTACAACATGATTAATATGAAAATATATTCTACATGATTTCACAAGTATAATCAGTACATTCCTTGCCTTCCCAATGGGGAGAGGAGATAATTTGGAACTCCAAATTAAAAAAAGGGTATTTAAAAAACCTTTAATGTAACTGGGAAATATTTAACAAAACTAAAATATGTTACAAATAAACAAAACACAAGCCCAGGTACCTGAACTCTCTCAAGCTCCGTATGTTTCCTATAATGTGTGAAAGTTAATGATTCTCTTGACAGGATTATTGGCAGCAGCTTCTACCTTCCTACCCTACAGATCAACTACCTGCTTCCCTGGTTGTGCTAAGTCAACAGTGGGATGGGACAGTCCTGACAGGGCTGACTTCACAGAGTCCCTTCAAAGCCTTCAATTCTTCAGAATAATCACTGTGCTTGTGCTTTTATTGTAAGAGCAAAATTGCTTAGCCCAAAACAATACTTCCTATTGTTGGGAGGAGGCCTGAGCAAGCCAAGAGCAAGAGCTCTATTTAGGAACATATTCAGGGATATTCAAAAACAAATGCAGGCAACTATGCAAATTTTTCCATTATTACATTAAGTGGATGAATGTATTGTATTCTTCCACTTGCCAGGAATGTGACAGTAACTGTTTAAAAAGTCCATGTTTATCTCCATTCCTTCCCCACTGTCCAATACACAGAGGACCATTAGCCATTTGGCAGCTTTTCTGAGAACCTCACATCTCTGCTGGTTCACTCTCTCACTGCCTGGCAGGGAGCTGTCCACTCCTACACTGCATGGAGTATAGAAAACATATAGAAGGGTTGTGAGAGGGTACAAGATGATTTCAATTAGAAATACTGTTGGGCAGTATGGGGCACAAGAGGACACAAAGTCCTGTGCCCCAACCTCCATGGGATCCCTTCTTTAGAAGGGTGAAAATTACTCCCATCTCCCATCCCAAAGTAGTCCTTTCTCCCACTCAGCTATGTGAACCAATCACTGGGTAATTTAATGCAACTTTCAATTGGGTGTTGTGTTGTTTAATAAAGCAAAGACAATTGCCTATTCCTTGGGGTTAGAACAGCCTTCTCTGTGTGTTTACTTGAGAACAAATGCTGTTATAATTTCTTTGGGGAAATCAATATCTTCCAGTGCATATGCACTGCCCTATTGGAGGTACAGATTGTACAAGGAAAGAAAGGCAAATTTATGGCCTTGTAAATGTCGGCAGAAGGTAGTTGGTTTAGTGAGAGCTGTAATTAAAGTTTTGTTGATAATAAAAAATGGAGACAGTAATCAAAGTCACAGAGTTGTTTTCTCCACATCTCCTTATCCTGTGTAGCTACATTGCTGTGAGCTGCAGGAGACGGACGTATTTCTCGGCAGTTGGTCTTGGGATAAGGGAATGGTTTGGGGGGAAGTAATTCTTTTTACCACTCAGAGGCATGATGCTTCTGGGCATCGGAAAACATTGCAATTGTAACGTACTCCTTAGAAATCTAAATATATAATCTTTCTAAAGTGATTTTTTTCCTTCAATATGCATCTGACTCTTGCCTAGATTCCTTCTGTGTAGTTGGCTTGTAGAGACAGGGTACTCCTGGGATGGTCGACACCTCCAGAAAGAAATCAGAGATTCAATTCAACAAATTTATCAAATGTCTGTGCTTTGCAAGACATTGAACCAGATGCTGGGGAAACAAAGACAAAAACCAGAAAATTCATGCCCTCGGGGAGTTTACATTCCACTGGAGTAAAACAAACTGTGCATGACAAGCAAATTCAAAATATATCAAAAGTAGTTTCAACATGTAGAAAGAGTTGTTAACCTGAGGAAATCATGAAAGATCTCATAGAGAAGTGGCACCTGAGCTGTTTCTTAAAGGAAGGCAGTGATTCTTAGGGACACAGATGAGAAAGAAATATATTCCACCTCCAAAAGAGGCACTTATATCATTGGCTACCATGAAAACTCAAAGTGGAGGGGAGGCTGCCCCCTGCCAGGTGTGTGGCACAAGTCTCCTCAGGGCAGCACAGGAAAATTTCCCAGATTTTATCAAGTACAGAGTCAATGAGTCAATAAATATTTATTAATGCCTACTCTGAGCAAGGCATTGTGTTAAGTACTGGAGATCCAAAGAAAGCAGAAATATAGTCCTTGCTCTGAAGGAGCTTATAGTGGAAATGTGTTGTGAAGACAATAGGCAAATAATTAGACACATACAAATTGTCTGCGAGATAAATTGAAAATAATCAACAGAGGGAAGACATTAAAATTAATTGGCATCAGGAAAAGCTTCTTTATGGAAAGTGGGAATTTAGCTAAAACTTGAAAGAAGCCATGAAGCAGAGATGAGGAGGGAGAATATTCTAGGCATTGGTGAAAGCCAGTGAAAATTCAGGGAGAAGTGTCTTGTTTGAGAAATAGCAAGGAAGCCAGTATTACTGGATCAAAGAATGTGTACACAAGGTGGAAAAGTGGAAGTAGACTGGAAAAGTAATGGATGTGGGTTATAAAGGACTTTGAGTGCAAAACCAAGGATTTGATATTGGATCCTAGATGTGATGGGAGACACTGGAATTTCTTGAGGAGGGAAGGGTGTCATGGTCACACCCATGCTTTAGTAAGTTTTGACAGTTGAGTGGAAGGTGGACTAGAGTGGGGAGAGACAAATTGGGAAAACTGACCTGCCGGCAATTGTTGAAATGGTCTAAGCATGAAGTGATAAGAGCTTGTACCAGGATGGGGGCAGTATGAGAGCAGAGAAGGGGCCATATAAAAGAGATGATATATAGGTAACATTCCTTGCCAACATATTAGACATGGGGAAGGGGGAATTTTGAGACTGAGTAAGGAGTCAAGGATGACACCTAAGCTATGAGATTGAGTGACTGAGAGGATGATGAGTACACTCAACAGTATCATAGAAGTTAGGAAGAGGGGAGGGCTTTGGGGAAGAGATAATCACTTTAGTTTGGGAAATGATCAATTTAAGGTGTCTTTGGGACATCCACTTTGTAGTGTCCAATAGGCAGTTGAAGACATCAGATGGAAGGTCTGTAGAGAATAGGATGAATGGACTTGAGAATCATCAGCCTAAAAATAACATGTCCTGTGCTCTGTCATAGGCTAGGACTAAAAGAAAAAGTAGCTTATCTCAGTGAGAAGATCTCATTTATGTCAGTGAGATTGCAATGCCAAGAGGAAGGAAAACCACACTGAGAAACCACAGACACAATGGCTATCCTATCATATGTGTCCCTTTCTCTTCACCTACTCTGCCATTGCTCTCATCACCTCTCACCTAGGATCTAACACCATAGTCTTCTAGTCCTTTCTGCTTAGAGTCTTGTCATTCTCCAATCCACCTGTAGTGAGGAATACATCACACCTAAAAGTCTGGAGATTGCCTTGGGGAACTGTGGTGTGATGAAGCCACATCTTGCACTTGAGTCAAGTACAGACATTTCAGAGCTCATGCAGGGTTAAGAATTTAACAATAAATTTTTGGAATGATGGAAGGCACATTTGTTCTTCCTTTTGCAGCCTATCTTGAAGCAAAGCCTGGTTTCCATACCCTCCTATAAAGGTGGTGTAGTGGAAAGAGCACCAAGCCTGGAGTCACAAAGACTTGACTTCAAATTCAACCTGATATTTCCTACCTATGTAACCCTGGGCAAGTCACTTAATCTCTTAGTTTTCTTATCTGTAAAATAATACTTACCTCCTAGTGCTGTGAGAATCAAATGAGATGAATGAGTAATAATAATATATAATAATAATAACATGAGTAAGAATAAATAATAAATGAGTAAAGGGTTTATTTAGTACAGTGCTAGGCACATAAATACCCATTTCCCTCTCATTTTAACTACTTTATATTTTGTACAAATTTTTTTTTTAAATTTTGTATACTCAAAATTGTCCTTTGTATCTTGTGGGATCTTCTCTATCATTTGTTTAAGCATTAATGCTTCCCCATAGACCTAAAAGGTAAACTCTGCATTACTCCTTTAATTTGTTTATGACATGACCTTTTATACTCATTTGGAACTTATCTTTATATATGATTTGAGGTATTGGTATAAAACAGGAATATACTGGAGCCATCTCTAACCAATAGCACTCATTATTAAAATTTAAGTGTGAGTATTTATATACCAGAAATCAGAAATCACTACAAATCAGAGCTTGATTTATTGTATTCTTGATGATATAGACTTTAGAAAGTATTAATTACAAGAAATGATGAGGTCAACGATCTTAGAAAAACATGGAATTGAATGAAATAACCAAGAGCAAAATGAGGAGAACCAAGAGAACATTATATACAATAATAGCAATATTGTTCTAATAACAGTTTTGAGTGAATAAGTTATTTCAACTGTTGTAAATTCCCAAATTAACTATAATGGATGTATGAAGGACACTATCTGTATCCAGAGAAAGAACTAATAGATAGAACTATGTATAGAATGGTTTTACATATATTTATCTATTTGTATCTAATGGTGGCTACCTCTGGCAGGTAGGAGGAGGGAAGAAAAAGAAGAAATTTACATGATAACTTTGTTGTATATTTAAAAGAAATAGGGGGGTGGAGTCAAGATGGCGGAGTAGAAAGACTCACCTATGCTAGCTCTGAACCCACAGCCCATAAATTTCCTGTAAGAAGAACTCCCCACGAATTCTGGATCACTGCAAGGTGTGCAGAAACACAGTGGAAAAGATATCCATTCCAGAGAGCCCTGGAGAGCCATCCCCAGGGTCCGTCATGCCCCAAAAAGCAGAGTCCACCCCTGTGCTGCCCTGGCCACGGCCCCAGAGGAGCAGATCCGAGTAGGCTTCAGGAACGGAACCTCTGGCGGCCGTGAAGGTTCCTCCACCCACAGGCACTACAGGTCAGTGAGAGAGACATCTGGGCTGGCCGAGAGGGGAGCGGGGTGTCTCCATGGCTCGGGTCCCACTCGGGAGGAAGCGGCGGAGGGAGCGGCAGAGGCAGCAGCAGAGGCAGCAGTGGCCGCCCGGGACTCCCTGAGCAGCCTGGGACTCCCCGAGCAGGCAGGATCTTTCTTACTGAAGGTCTCTGCATAAAGCCCCTGAGGGAACTGAGCCTGGGAGATGGCCCTGCCCGCACCCGCCCCATTACTTTAGGTCTCTGCATAAAGCCCCTGAGGGAACTGAGCCTGGGAGGCAGCCTTGCCCCCATCCCAGCACCAGAACTTAAGCTCACATTAAATAGCAGCCCCGCCTGCTGCAGAAAGCCCATTTGAATCTCAGACCCCAAGCACTAGCTGGGTGGATCTAGGTGGGGGTGGACAGGAATCTCAGAAGTCAAGTAACTGGCTGGGAAAATGCCCAGAAAAAGGAAGAAAAATAAGACCATAGAGAGCTACTTTGAGCAGGTGCAAATGTTCCCGCCTTTCAAGTCTAATGATGAGGAAATAGTCTTACCATCAGGGAAAGACATGGAGGGCAGGGCCTCTGTATCCCAGACATCCCAGGGGGATGTCCAGTGGGCTCAGGCCTTGGAAGAGCTCAAAAAGAATTTTGAAAAGCAAGTTAGACAGGTGGAGGAAAAACTGGGAAGAGAAATGAGAGAGATGCAAGAAAAGTATGAAAAACAGATCAATACCTTGGTAAAGGAGACCCAAAAAAAATGCTGAAGAAAATAACACCTTGAAAAATAGGCTCACTCAATTGGCAAAAGAGGTTCAAAAAGCCAAAGAGGAGAAGAATGCTTTCAAAAACACAATTAGCCAAATGGAAAAGGAGGTTCAAAAGCTCACTGAAGAAAATAGTTCTCTCAAAATTAGAATGTAACAGATGGAGTCTAATGACTTTCTGAGAAACCAAGAAATCATAAAACAAAACCAAAAGAATGAAAAAAATGGAAGATAATGTGAAATATCTCATTGGAAAAACAACTGACCTGGAAAATAGATCCAGGAGAGACAATTTAAAAATTATGGGACTACCTGAAAGTCATGATCAAAAAAAGAGCCTAGACATCATCTTCCATGAAATTATCAAGGAAAACTGCCCTGACATTCTACAACCAGAGGGCAAAATAAGTATTGAAAGAATCCATTGATCACCACCTGAAAGAGATCCAAAAAGAGAAACTCCTAGGAACATTGTGGCCAAATTCCAGAATTCCCAGGTCAAGGAGAAAATATTGCAAGCAGATAGAAAGAAACAATTCCAGTATTGTGGAAATAAAATCAGGATAACTCAAGATCTAGCAGCTTCTACATTAAGGGATCGAAGGGTGTGGAACAGGATATTCCAGAAGTCAAAGGAACTAGGACTCAAATCAAGAATCACCTACCCAGCAAAACTGAGTATAATACATCAGGGGAAAATATGGTCTTTCAATGAAATAGAGGACTTCGAAGCATTCTTGATGAGAAGACCAGAGCTGAAAAGAAAATTTGACTTTCAAACACAAGAATGAGAAGAAGCATGAAAAAGTAAACAGCAAAGAGAAGTCATAAGGGACTTACCAAAAGTGAACTGTTTACATTCCTACATGGAAAGACAATATTTGTAACTCTTAAAACTTTTAAGTATCTGGGTAGTTGGTGGGATCACACACACACATACACACACACACGTACACACATGCACGCACACACACATACACACATGCACGCACATACAGAGACAGAGAGCACAGAGTGAATTGAACAGGATGGGACCATATCTTAAAAGAAATTAAGATAAATGGTGAGAGAGAAAGGTAGGGGGAAGAAAGAGGGTGAAATGGAATGGGGTAAATTATATGTCATTCAAGAGGCAAGCAGGAGACTTTTTAGTGGAGGGAAAAAGAGGAGAGCTGAGAAAAAAACAAGAAGTTTACCCTCATTACATTTGACTAAAGGAAGGAATAAAACACACACTCATTTTGTTATGAAAATCTATCTTACAGTACAGGAAAGTGGGGGAGAAGGAGATAAGCAAGGACGGGGGATGATGGAAGGGAGGGCAATGGGAGGAGGGAGCAATTTGAAGTCAACACTCAGGGAGGGACAGGATCAAAAGAGAAAATAGAAACAATGAGGGGCAAGATAGGATGGAGGGTAATTCAGTTAGTCTTACACAACATGACTATTATGGAAGTCATTTGCAAAACTACACAGATAGGGACTATATTGAATTGCCTGCCTTCCCAAAGGGAATGGGTGGGGAAGGAGGGATGGGGAGAATTTGGAACTCAAAGTTTTAGGAACAACTGTTGAGTATTGTTGTTGCTGCTAGGAAATAAGACATACAGTTAATGAAGAATAGAAAGTCATCTGGCCCTACAGGACAAAAGAGAAGATGGGGACAAGAGAAGGGAGGGATGATAGAAGAGAGGGTAGATTGGTGATAGGGAAAATTAGATTTCTCGGTGTATTGGGGTGGGGGGAGGGAATAAAAGGGGAGAAAATTTGGAACCCAAAATTTTGTGAAAATGAATGTAAAAAGTTAAATAAATAAATTTTTATTAAAAAAAATTAAAAAATAGCAAGTTATACATAGAGTAGATTCACAGTTTCATGTGTGATCATCTTTTTACATTATGGAAATGCATGTTTTATTCCATAAATTAAAAATAAAACTTTAAAAGAAAGTAGTAATAAATGCAAACTAAATTTAAAAGTATGTAGACATATATTTTCTCCTGAAGAGACCCATTGTTAAACTTTTACCAGAACCCCCCTGTATTACCCTCCATTCCTTGTTTGAGCTCAACAGGAATGCAGCAGAAAGCTCAGAGAATGAAGTTACTGCCAGATGAGTTCTGGTGACTGTAGGTTAATTATAACAATAATACTCAACAATTGGCCTGTAGATAGCATTTTAAGGGTTGCAAGTGTTTTCATATCTATTTTTTCATTTGAGTCTCACAAAATCTCTGCTGTAAACAATTTCTTCCAAGCTGCTTTCCAGTTTTCCTACCAGTTTTTGTAATATGGTGAACCCTTCCTCTAGTAATGAAGGTTTGGGGGTGTTGTGCTGCTGTGTTTATTTGCTTCTGTATGTTGTGTATCTAATAAGTTCCACGGATTAAAACTCTTCTAGATTTAATCAATATCAAATTGGTTTAATGATTGTGGCTTTGTGGTACATGTAACAAAACTCGTGGTTGTCTGACAGCTTCTCTGACTTCCCTGACACAGCTTCTTCCCTGCTGCAATGTCCCCAGCTTAACTCGTGGAATATCCTGGTCTAAGTTCTTTCACACTTGGTAGGCACTTAAGATCACCACACAATTTGTTGTACTCTAATGACTTACTACTGACCATAAGCAGTTTCCAGATGGAGAAAAGGGAGGGGAGGAGGGGGGCCATCTCAAGAGATGCCAGTGCCACTGTATTTTTGCTCTATATCTTATGTTGTATTAGGGCAAAGTAAATCACTTTTGTTAAATGCTCAGTGACTTGAGGGCCTCATTTTGTCCCAACATCAAAAGTGAACTAAGAGGTTGTTGACTTTAGAGTAACACCTACAATAGTTTGAGATTTGATACTTACAAACATTTTCCATTCTCACTTTTTTCATTATTACCCTCTGGATTCTTGACCTTTTATTCTTCCAAATGAATTTCATTATTATTTTTTCTAGCTCTATAAAATATTCCTTTGGTAGTTTGATTGATACAGTACTGAATAAATAAATTAATATGGGTAGCACTGTCATTTATATTATATCGACTTGACCTACTCACAAGCAATTAATGTTTCACCAATTATTGAGGTCTGTTTTTATTTTGGCATTGAGCAATTTATAGTTAGATTTATATAGTTCCTGGGTGTAGCTCAGTTAATGTGCTCCCAAATATTTTATAACTTCTGTAGTTTTTTGTGGAATTTCTCTTTCTAGCTCTTCCTGATGATTATTGGTGGTAATATATAGGAATGCTTATGATTTATGTGGATTTATTTTATATCCTGCAATTTTGTTGATTTCATTATTTTTAAAATTAATTTTTGATTAATTCCCTAGGTTTCTCTAAGTTTGTTACCATTTCATCTGCAAAAAGATTATTTTGTTTCCTCTTTGCCTATGCATATTCTTTCAATTTTGCTTTTCTTGTCTTATTGAAATTTTTGTTTTGTTTTACTACATTTCTAGTATCATGACAACACAGTGATAACTAAAATAGTGGTGATAATAGGCGTCTTTGCTTTACACCTCATTTTTTGGAAAAAATTTTTTACTTTTCTTCATAATATGCAATTTTTGCTCATGAATTTAGATAAATATTATTTACTAGAATAAGGAAAAGTTTATTTATTTATATGATTTCTGGAATCTTAAATAGAAACTGGTGTTAGATTTTGCCAAAAACCTTCGAAAGTATCTGTTAATGTAATCATATGACTTTGATTTTTATACCTTAACATAATTTATCACATAGTCTTTTCTATAGTGAACCAACACTTCCTTCCTTATAAACATCTATATAAACTGAATATGATTACAATCTTCAAATGTGTTGGTTTAGCCTAATACTAATAATTTATTTCAAATTTTGTGTCAATATTTATTAGGAATGGGGGGAGGAGCCAAGATGGCAGAGTAGAAAGACTCACATATGCAAGCTCTGAACCCACAGCCCATAAATTACCTATGGAAAGAACTCCCCAATGGGTTCTGGAACAGTGGAAGCCATGCAGCAGCAAAGTAGAGGAGATTTATGTTCCAGAGAGCCCTGAAAAACTGACCCTAAAGGTCCATTGGCCATCGGACAGCGGAGCAGAGCTCCTACCCTGGCCGTGGGGCCCCAAAGGAGCATATCTGAGCAGGCTTCAGGGACAGAATCTCTGGTGGCCACGAAGGTCCCTCCACCCACAGGCGCTATAGGTCAGTGAGACAGCCTTCTGGACTGGCCGAGAGGGGAGCGGGGTGTCTCCATGGCTCGGGCCCCCTCAGAAGGAAGCAGTGGGGAGGCTGTGGACAGGAGCTCCTGGAGCAGGCAGGACCTCAGATCCATTACTGAAGGTCTCCACATAAAGCCCCTGAGGGAACTGAGCCTGGGAGGTGGCCCTGCCCCCACCTGAGAACCTGAATTTAAGCTTACCCTGAATAGCAGTCCCGCCCACCACTGAAAACCCTGAGGCAGGGGAGCAGCATTTGAATCTCAGACCCCAAGCACTGGCTGGGCAGATCTAGGTGGGGGTGGACAGGAATCTCAGAAGTCAAGTAACTGGCTGGGAAAATGCCCAGAAAAGGGAAAAAAAAAATAAGACCATAGAAGGTTACTTTCTTGATGAACAGATGTTTCCTCCTTTCCTTTCTGATGAGGAAGAACGATGCTTACCATCAGGGAAAGACATAGAAGTCAAGGCCTCTGTATCCCAAACATCCAAAATAGATATCCAATGGGCTCAGGCCATGAAAGAGCTCAAAAAGGATTTTGAAAATCAAGTTAGACAGGTGGAGGAAAAACTGGGAAGAGAAATGAGAGAGATGCAAGAAAAGCAAGAAAAACAGGTCAATACCTTACTAAAGGAGACCCCCAAAAATGCTGAAGAAAATAACACCTTGAAAATATTTACTAGGAATATTGTTTTTTCTTTTTCTCCTCTGTCTCTCCCTATTTATATATTAAGGTCATATTTGTGTCATAAAAAGAATTTGGAAGAATAGCTTCTTTTCTTATTGCAAACTGTTTTATAGTATTGAAATTAGTTATTTTTTGAGTACTTGATAGAAGTAACTTGTAAGCCTATCTGGAATTTTTTTCTTTGGGAGTTCATTCAAAATATGTTCAATATTTCTGATGTTGGGGTTTGTATTACCTGTTTCTTCTTTTGTTAATCTGGGTATTTTATATTTTGCTAATGTTCATAAATTTCTTCCAAGTTATTAGTTTGTTAGCATTTAGTCAGACAAAATAATTGCTAATAATTTCCTTCACTTCCTTTTTAATCATTTTGACTTATTTTTAATTTTTATGTGACTAATTTGATTTTCCTCTCTCTTTTTAATGAGATCAGTTGCTTATCTACTTTATTCATTTTTTTAAAACATCAAATTTTATTTATCATTTGAGTTGCAGCACTGGCACAGTGGATAGAACACCAGTCTGTATTTAAATCTGGCTTCAGACATTTACTCGCTGTGTGATCCAGACTGGGCAAATCTGTCAACCCTGTTTGTCTCATCTGTAAAATGATCTGGAGAAAGAAATGGTTAATTAATCCAGTATCTTGGCCAAGAAGACCTCAAATGGGGTCACAAAGAGTCAGTCACAACTGAAAAACAAGTGAACAACAATAATAAATTTTATTTGTCATTACAGTAATATTTTTGCTTTGGATCATTTCTTCTTTAATTTTTGGAATTTCTATTTTCTTAGTTGAGAATTTTTATTTGTTATTATTCAAGATTTTGAAAATTACATGCTGAATTCATGGGTTTCTTCTTTCTTTCTTTTTTTGTTGACAAAAATATTTAGAGATATAAAATTTCCCCTCAGCATTGTTTTAGCTGCATTCCATAAGTGTTTGTATGTTATCATAATTTTCTTTGAAGAAATTTTCTATCATTTCTGTAATTTGACTTTTAAATTTTTTTTTTAAAAAAAATAATACTAGTTAGTCTCCAATTACTTTTTGGCAGTATACAGTTAAATTTTGTAAAGGTACCATATACAGCTTTAAAGTATGTAAATTTCTTTCTGCTACCAAAGACCTATCACCTCTAAACTTTCTAAAGTTCTATTCAGGCCCTTTCTTTTTTGTTATCTTTTGATTAAATTTTCTAGGTCTGGTAAAGTTACATCAAAGTCACTTTAGTTTTATTATCTGTTTGTCCCTCTAATTCAATGAACATTTCCTTTAAGTATTTGTACTATTAGATAGTATGTGTATGTATTTGTGATATCAATTTATTATGCAAGAAAGCCATGATCAAAAAAAGAGCCTAGATATCATCTTTCAAGAAATTATCAAGGAAAACTACCCTGATATTCTAGAACCAGAGCTCAAAATAGAAATGGAAAGAATCCACTGATCACCTCCTGAAAGAGATTCCAAAAGGAAAACTTCTAGGAATAGTGTAATCACATTCCAGAGTTGCCAGGACAAGGATAAAATATTACAAGCATCCAGAAAGAAGCAATTCAAGTGTTGTGGAAATACAATCAGGATAATGCAAGATTTAGCAGCCACTAACTAAGGGTTTAAAGGGCTTGGAACAAGATATTCTGAATGTCAGAGAAGTAGTATTAAAACCTAGAATCACCTACCCAACAAAATTGAGTATAATCCTTCAGGGGAAAAAGTGGAATTTCAATGAAATAGAGGACTTCCAGGCATCCTCATTGTAAATACAGAGTTGAATAGAAAATTTGACCTTCAAATACAAGACTCAAGAGAAACATGAAAAGCTAAACAGGAAACAGAAATCATAAGGGATTTATTAAAGTTGAACTGTTTATATTCCTACATGGAAAGTGGGAAGGAATAGATAGATAGATAGATAGATAGATAGATAGATAGATAGATAGATAGATAGACAGACAGACAGACAGACAGACAGACAGACAGACAGACAGATAGATAGATAGATAGATAGATAGATAGATAGATGGATACAGACATATGTATGTATGTATAAACAGAGAGAGAGAGAGAAAGATACAGAAAGTATAGGGTGAGCTGAATATGAAGGAACGATAACTACAAAATAAAATTAAGTGTTGAGAGGAATGTACTGGGAGGAAGAGAAGGCAAGGCAGAATGAAGTAAATCATTTCACATAAAAGAGGCAGAAAAGAGCTTTTACAATGTAGGGAAGGTGGGGAATGTGAGAGAGAATAAGTGGGCCTTACATCAGATTTGGCATCAGTGGAGAATACAATACACACTCAATTGGGTATGGAAGTTTATCTTACCATACAGGAAAACAGGAAGGAAGAGGATAAGAGATTGGATAATAAAAGGGACAGCAGATTGAGGGAAGGGGTAATTGGAAGCTAACACTTCTGTAGAAGGTCAAAGGAGAGAATAGAATAATGGAGGATGGGACAGGATAAAAAGGAAATATAGTTAGTCTTTCACAACATGACTGTTATGGAAGTGTTTTGCATTACTACACATGTATAATCTATAACGAATTGTTTGTCTTCTTAATGAGGGTGGATGGGGAGAGGGAAAGGGAGAGAATGTGGAACTCAAACGTTTAAAAATGAATGTTAAAAATTGTTTTTGCATGCAATTAGGAAATAGGATATGCTGGCAATGGGGTATAGAAATCTATCTTACCCTACAGGAAAATAGAAGGGAAGGGGATAAGAGAGTGGGTGGAATGATAGAAGGGAGGGTAGATTGAAAGAAAGAGTAATCAGAATACACACTGTCCTGGGGTGGAGGGAGCAGGGGAACAGGGAGAAAATTTGAAATTTAGAATTTTGTGGAAGTAAATGTTAAAAAATGAAAATAAATTTAATTTAAAAATAATGTAAAGAAATATAAAAAAGAAGAAAATAGTATTCATTCTCCCATTACTTATTAACCAATCAGAGTTGATTTATAACCTCTAGTGCACCCCCTTTTCAAAACATTTCATAAATATCAAAGATTCAACAGCCTCTTTCTCTTTGCTTGTGGAGGGGAACAATGAGCCTATTTTGTTGACTGCTTTCTAGACATAGTTAATAAAGTTGTTTTTACTTTATCTAGAAACTCTGTCTCTTGGAAACTTTCAATCAGGGAGTTTCCCTAATACTTAAGACCGTACGAGGGAAATAGCCTATTTCTTCTCTGTTGTACTTCTTTTACCTTGATGCCATCGTGATCCCATTTTTACTCTTTCTCCTTTTCTTTTTAATCCCACCTTTATGTTCCTCCCTCCAATATTCCAATTTATTTTGCTTATGACTATTCCATATCTATGGGAAAGGGACACTGTCCCCTGCCAAGTATGTGGCAGACATCTCCTCAGGGCAGTACAGGAAAATTTCCCGGAGCTCAGTAAGTACAAAATCAGTTTGTCAATAAATATTTATTAAATGCCTACTCTATGCCTTCTCTCTACATGCCCTATCTTCCCTTCCTTCTTAGAACTTTCTCCCTCTACCCTTTCCCTTTAGAGTTCAATGTATTTTTATACCAAAATCTCTCTCTGTATGTGGTTGGTTCAGTCTTCTTTTAGTTAGTTCAGGTGAAAGTGAGGTTCATGGGGAGTCTATTCTGCCCATTCCTTCCTTCTTCTGCGATTATATACTCTTCATATTTTTGTATCTCTTTTTTGAAAAATTGACTTTGCTTCTGATTTTCTTTCTTTTCCAATATAGTCTCTTGTTCATCCAATTTTTGCCTTCTACAAAACTGTTAAAACAGAGAAAAAGCACCCTCAGACCCTCTATTATTTTACCTTTCTTTATGATCCTTAAAGGTAGTAGGGTACTGAGAAGTTATTTGTTTCTTATTCCCCTATTAACGGATAAATATTTTATCCCCATATATTCTCTTTCAATTAAACAAACACATGCACATATCTATGTTTCCCTTACTGCCTACACTTCTATTTCACAATGTCCTCTCACTTCTGACCTTTTCTATTTTCACTTTACCTTTTGGTTCTAAGAGTTCTGGGAATGTTTTATTTATAGTTCCTTGAAATATAACATCTAGACTTCTTCAAAAAATTACTATCTACCTCACAGTTTATCCCACTGTTTGTCTTTCAAGGCAAGTCATTTTATCATGGTATTCAGTTTTCCTTGGCTTGCTCATTTCATCAGCTTCAGTATCAAGGTTGGGAAGGTAGGGTGGGAAGGATAAAGTTGGGTCAAATTTCTCAAATGAATAATGTATCCAGGCAAAGCCTGGTCCTAAGAATGTGGGCCCAGTATCAGTTCTTCATGAGACTTCAAGAACATTCAGGTCCTTGCTCTGCCTGAAAAATTCCTCTTACAGGGTCTAGGTTCTCCTGCTGAAGAGTTGACCTAGGATTCTTCTCTTTTGCTGATGGGCTCGGTATCTCCAATCACAAGCTTTAGGTACTGTCAGAATTGATTATGTGTAGGGTCATTATTGATTTATATAGTTTGTCCCATTTCATATACCCATGAACAGCTCACTGGGGCTGGGTTCCTATAGACACAGGCTTTGGGCTTGGTACTTACACTACTAGGCTCAGTCCGGGTGTGCCATGCTAGCCCTGTGTTTGAGAGATGGCTACTCTCATCCCTCTACATGCCCCAACTTGCTCACAGTCTTTGCAAGATTCTAGAGGTCTCTATGTGGATTCCTCAGTTGGGTGGTATAGTCTATGCATGAGTCTTCTTATTTCTTTCTCAAGCAGTGCATTTCCAAGCCATGAAAAGATGTTTAGGGGGTATTTGGGCTTCTCTGTATCATAGAACACCATCACTTTTGTAGCCCTTCATTTTACAGAAACAAAAACTAAGACCCAGAGAGACAAAGTGACTTCCCTACAATCATTCATGTAGCTTGCAACAGAGCTGGGATTTGAATCCAGATCCTTCGAGTCTAAATACAGTGTTCTAATTAAACAAAGTGTCTTTGAGTAAGGGATTTTCAACAAGCAGTAGGTTGTGCATAAGCAGAGGCAGTTAGGGAAAGACAGTAATCTAGACCTACGTTCTTCTATGGTTCTAGCCTCAGTGGCTCCCATAGGGTCTGATTAACTATCTCCACAGAACCAGGTGCTCCATTCAAAATAAAAGTATCAGTGCAGTTCTCAGATGCAGTGAATATTTTCAATAGAAGACACTATTCCAAGAGCAGATAATGTTGTACATTGGTATACATTAAAAATTTTTTTAAAAAAGTGTCTCCCCACATGTTGCAGGATGCTTCAGCTAGGTCTGGCAATGCAGCCGCATAAACGTTACAAGAGGTTATCTCTTGAGGAAAGAAGATTCTTTGTGCTGCATAGGCCTCATATCAATTCATACACTTATTTTGTTATTATTACTCTTTCTTTGAAGTAAAGTTTTGGAGCACCTCATTTTCCAAAGAATTGTTACATGGACTATTCCATGATGTGTCATAGACAGAATAGTCTTCCTGATGGGTCAGTAGGTGGCACAGTGGATAGAGTGCCAGCTCTGGAGTTAGGAGGACCTGAGTTCAAACATGAACTCAGACACTTGCTAGCTGTGTGACCTTGTGCAAGTCACCTAACCCTATTTGCCTCAGTTTTCTCATCTGAAAAATGAGTTAGAGGAGGAAATGACAAACCACTCTAGTGTCTGCCAAGAAAATCCCAAATGGAGTCATGAGAAATCAGACGTGATTGAAACAATTGAACAACTCCTTCTGCTGATATGTTGTTTCCCCACAATAGAATATAAATTTCTTGAAGACAAAGAAGTATTTCATTTTTGTCTTTGTATCCTCCAGTGCCACTTTGGCACAGAAAAATGTTTGATGAAGGAAGGAAACTGCCAACCAAAGTTTTCCCACTCATATGGGGAAAGGTGGTTTGTTCAAAGCTACAGTCATCAGAAAAGTCAGTGACTTCTCAAATCTCCATGTTCAATCACTTGGGTTACCCATCTCTCTCCAGTTCACCAAAAGGCATCGATACCCCTGTGTGCCACCTATCAGAAGCAGCCAGAGAGCATCACAACAAAAGCGATAAAGTCAGAAGTCTTCTGGGACCCACAGAACTCCCGTGAGAGCAGGGGAGGAACACTGAAAAGTCAGGGGATACTTTGGTACTTGATGACATCATTACATATTTAAACTTCTCACTCCTATTTCTATCTTCCAGGTTCTCATTGATCTTCTAGAGCCCCTTGTGACTGTCCCTCTGCAAGCTGCTGATTATCCAATAAAATTACAGACAGGCATTAAATCTATCCTTGGATGCCTCAATGTCTTTGATAATAAAAAAACAATTTGGCACTGGGGATAAATACTCCATCTCATTTTCTCACTCTCACTAGTCTCTTGTCATCATGCACTTATTAATACGATCCCTAATATACAGCTCCCTGATAGCCTCTAAAATTGGCTTGCTATTCTTATGAATTAACTGCTAAAACTTGGTTGTACAATTCAATGAGAGACATTTGGAGAATCAGTGTTGGTAAACTAAAAGAATAACAATACTTTCATTTGGCATAGGGCCAAAGGCAGTAAACTACCTAGAAGAGTGTAAGTTCTTTGAGAGAAAGGATGACTTAAATGTTTATGTTTTTGTATCCCCATTGTATTGTTGAGTCATTTTTTTAGTCGTGTCCCACTCTTTATGACCCCATTTGGGATTTTCTTGACAAAGATACTAGAGTGTTTTGCCATTTCCTTTTCTAGCTTCTCTTACAGATGAGGAAACTGAGGCAAATAAGGTCGAATGACTTGCCCAGGGTGGGTCACACATCTAGTAAGTGTCTCAGGCAAGATTCAAACTAAAGAGAATGAGTCTTTCTGACTCCAGGCCTGGCACTCTATCTTCTGTACCACCTAGCTACTCTGATATATAATAAGAGCTTAATAAGTGCATTTGAATTTCATTGAATTGTACTACTTGACAGGTCTTCCTCTTCCTCCCTTCTACCTTCTTTTATTCTGTGGCCTACATCTCATATAACTAAAGAGAATTGAATATTGATATCCACATCCAAAGAATTTAAGTACCACTACCTATACTCAGCCTAAAGGCACAGCCAGTATGTTATTAATCTTTACCTTTGATGGGTTTGATGATGGTGCGTAGCCAAAGGATAATAAAGAGATGGCCCTGGACTATAGTCAGAAGACTCTTATACCTTCAAAGACCCCAAGTTTTCCCCATGAGCTTTTATCCATTAATTTATCCACATCACTTTTTAATGCTGTGATTTCAGCATTAAATAATTCTACAACTACTAGGCTTATACCTCAAGGAGTTCAAAGATAGAGAAATCCAGGGGATCTCCAGTCAGCTTGATTTATATCTTGCAAGTGGACCCAGATGGCTCTGAAGCAGAGAGTGAGCTGGTGACTTAGCATAGCCCTACCTTACATAAATCCAATTCACTTGCAAATCATGGCATCACCTTCCTGACTTAATGGTTCTCTTGGAGAATGAAGGAAAAACAAAAAACTATTAATAGTAGTAACTGCCCCACTGGGGACCTAAATGGCCAGTTCCAGTTGAGCAATTCAGCAGTTTCCTTCCTTCCTTTCTTCCTTCTTTCTTTCCTTCCTTCCCTTCCTCCCTCTCTCTTTCCCTGCCTCCTCTCCCTCTGTCCACATGAGGTATCATACTCTTACTTTCAAGTGCTCTGTCCAAAAGAATGTAAATGCTGATCACTGGAACCTTGCAAGATTTATGGAGTGTTTATGCGCTACAGTTCTTACTTAAGGACCATGCCTTAAAGTCAATTCTTTCTGGCTCTCATAGGTCCCAGCCCAAGTCTCAGTTGGTCACTGTTTGGGCCCTAATGACTCAGAGTGAAAGTAAATAGCAAATATTTCTGTTTTGGCCAGAAACTTTGAGGGTCTTCTACTCCCATACTGATTTTTAGTTTTTTGACTAGGTGAAAGAAAACATTCTTTGCCTCTTTTCTTCTCTAGTCTGATTCATTGAATGGGCACTGCCTCAGTGAAACTGAGACCTGGGAAAGACCTTAACTTAAAAAGGCCAAGGTCTCCCACTGTATTCTGGGTTCTCTCCAGTAGTCTTGACCTATATGTTGCCACTGGACCCAGATTACTCTAGAAGAGAAAATGAGGCTGGTGAGCTTACACAACTTTCCCTCATTCAAATCAAATTCATTTACAAGTCATAGCATCAAGGTTCTTTTCAAAAACAAAACGACAAACAATAACAATCAAAGACAAAATCAAAGGCCCTATATACATTTAAATATTCATAGCAGCATTTTTTTGGTAGTAGAAAAGAATAAGAAACAAAGTTGATGATTGTGAATTGGGGAATGGCTAAACCATTATGGTTCATGGACACAATGGGACGTCAGTGTCATAAGAAGCTAGTGTCAACAGAAAGAATGAAGAGAAGTATGGGAAATTTTACATAAACCTGTGAAATAAGAAGAAATGAAAAACAATATGCACAATGATTCTAGAAATGCCAATGGAAAGAAAAACCAAAAAACTAAACATTGTATCATTTTAATGAGTGAAATGGGCTCCAAAGAAGAAATAAAAAAATGTAACTACTTCCCTTTCTCGCAGAGATGGCAATTATGAGTGTGGAACATAGCATATATTAGCAGATATATTTGATATGTTGTTTGCTTTTGCTGAACTTCTTTATTTTCTGTTTTAAAACCTCTTTGTGGGGGGCAGGAGCCAAGATGGCAGAGTAGAAAGACTCACGTATGCTAGATCTGAACCACAGTCCATAAACTACCTATAGAAAGAACTCCCAATGTGTTGTGGAGCAGTGGAAGCTGCGCAGCAATGGGGTGGAGGAGATTGCTGTTCCAGAGAGCCCTGAAAAACTGACCCCAAAGGTCTGTCACACACCGGACAGCGGAGCCCAGCCCTGCCTCAGCCACGTGGCTCTGAGAGGAGCAGATCTGAGCAGGCTTCAGGGATGGAACCTCTGGCAGCCATGAAGGTCCCTCTACCCACAGGCGCTACAGGTCAGTGAGAGAGACTTCTCCAAGAGGGGAGCAGGGTGTCTCCGTGACTCGGGCCCCCTCAGGGGGCAGCAGCAGAGGCAGTGGCAGTCCAGAACTCCCAGAGCAGACAGGAGCTCAGGGCCATTACTGAAGATATCCACATAAACCTCCTGAGGGAACTGAGCCTGGAAGGTGGCCCTGCCCCCACTTGAGAACCTGATTTTAATCTTACATTGAATAGCAGCCCCACCCACTGCTGAAAACCCTGAGGCAGGGGAGCAGCATTTGAATCTCAGACCCCAAGCACTGGCTGGGCAGATCTAGGTGGCAGTGGACAGGAATCTCAGAAGTCAAGTAACTGGCTGGGAAAATGCCCAGAAAAGGGAAAAAAAAATAAGACCATAGAAGGTTACTTTCTTGATGGACAGATGTTTCCTCCTTTCCTTTCTGATGAGGAAGAATGATGCTTACCATCAGGGAAAGACACAGAAGTCAAGGCCTCTGTATCCCAAACATCCAAAATAGATGTCCAATGGGCTCAGGCCATGGAAGAGCTCAAAAAGGATTTTGAAAATCAAGTTAGACAGGTGGAGGAAAAACTGGGAAGAGAAATGAGAGAGATGCAAGAAAAGCATGAAAAATTGGTCAATACTTTACTAAAGGAGACCCAAAAAAATGCTGAAGAAAATAACACCTTGAAAAATAGGCTCACTCAATTGGCAAAAGAGGTTCAAAAAGCCAATGAGGAGAAGAATGCTTTCAAAAGCAGAATTAGCCAAATGGAAAAAGAGGTTCAAAAGCTCACTGAAGAAAATAGTTATCTCAGAATTAGAATGGAACAGATGGAGGCTAATGACTTTATCAGAAACCAAGATATCACCAAACAAAACCAAAAGAATGAAAAAATGGAAGAGAATGTGAAATATCTCATTGGAAAAACAACTGACCTGGAAAATAGATCCAGGAGAGATAATTTAAAAATTATGGGACTACCTGAAAGCCATGATCAAAAAAAGAACTTAGACATCATCTTTCATGAAATTATCAAGGAAAACTGCCCTGATATTCTAGAACCAGAGGGCAAAATAAGTATTCAAGGAATCCATTGATCACCACCTGAAAGAGATCCAAAAAGAGAAACTCTTAGGAACATTGTGGCCAAATTCCAGAATTCCCAGGTCAAGGAGAAAATATTGCAAGCAGCTAGGAAGAAACAATTCCAGTATTGTGGAAATACAATCAGGATAACACAAGATCTAGCAGCTTCTACATTAAGGGATAGAAGGGTGTGGAATAGGATATTCCAGAAGTCAAAGGAACTAGGACTCAAACCAAGAATCACCTACCCAGAAAAACTGAGTATAATACTTCAGGGGAAATAATGGTCTTTCAATGAAATAGAGAACTTTCAAGCATTCTTGATGAAAAGACCAGAGCTGAAAAGAAAATTTGATTTTCAAACACAAGAATGAGAAGAAGCATGAAAAAGTAGACAGCAAAGAGAGTCATAAGGGACTTACAAAAGTTGAACTGTTTACATTCCTACGTAGAAAGACAATATTTGTAACTCTTGAAACTTTTCAGCATCTGGATAGTTGGTGGGACTACACACACATACACACACACACACATAAACACATGCACACACACAGAGACAGAGAGCACAGAGTGAATTGAATAGGATGGGAACATATCTTAAAAAAATTAAGGTAAATGGTGAGAGAAATGTATTGGGCAGAGAGAGGGTGAAATGGAATGGGGAAAATTATCTCTCATAGAAGAGGCAAGCAGAGACTTTTCAGTGGAGGGAAAAAGAGGAGAGCTAAGGAAAAAAACATAAAGTTTACTCTCATCACATTCGACTAAAGGAAGGAATAAAACGCACACTCTTTTTGGTATGAAAACCTATCTTACAATACAGAAAAGTGGGGGAGAAGGAGATAAGCAGTGTTGGGGGGGATGATGGAAGGGAGGGAAATGGGAGGAGGGAGCAATCTGAAATCAACACTCTTGGGGAGGGACAGGATTAAAAGAGAGAATAGAAACAATGGGGGGGGCAGGATAGGATGGAGGGAAATAAAGTTAGTCTTACACAACACAACTATTATCGAAATCATTTGGAAAACTAGACAGATATGGCCTATATTGAATTGCCTGCCTTCCCAAAGGGAATGGGTGGGGAGGGAGGGATGGGGAGAATTTGGAACTCAAAGTTTTAGGAACAACTGTTGAGTATTGTTCTTGCTACTAGGAAATAAGAAATACAGGTAATGGGGAATAGAAAGTCATCTGGCTCTACAGGATAAAACAGAAGATGGGGACAAGGGAAGGGAGGGATGATAGAAGAGAGGTCAGATTGGTGATAGGGGAAATCAGAATGCTTGGTGTATTGGGGAGGGGGAGGGGACAAATGGGGAGAAAATTTGGTACCTGAAATTTTGTGAAAATGAATGTAAAAAGTTAAATAAATGAATTTATATTTAAGAAAATAAATAATTAAATTAAATTAAAACTCTTTGTAGCAAGAAATGCTACAGGTAGAGGAGAAAAGTAAGAGATATTCAGAGATGATGGCTACATAAAAACAAAAGATTTAACAAAAAGGATACAGCAAGTATTTAATAAATGCTTTATCAATGTATTTATAAATATAGTAGAGGAAATAGCTGAATTTGGGGTCAAAGACCTGGGGACTCTGAGGTACCTAATACTCTGTCATGAGATGCCAGACAATCCATCAAGATCCAGAACTCTGAATGTCAAAGATTGATGGGGGCCCAGCTCTGGAAAGTGAAGGTCAGTGCGATGACCCAGTGAACACAGAAAAAGACCAAAAAGGGCGTACCAACCTCCCCAAAAATGCAATGGGGCTGAGCTTAGCTTTGGTACAAATCCCCAATTCAGAAACTAAAGCTAGAGAGATTAGTCTGTTGAAGAAAATATCAGCCAGTATAAAAATTATTTAAAAGATAACTTTGTAATAACTACAGAGACTCAAAGAAAAAAATTATTTTCCACAGGGATAACATGAATGCCTAAAAGAAAAATTAAGCAAGAAATTTTTATATTAAAAACAAAAAGTCTTGAGAAAAGAATTGGAAATATAATAACTAACTTAGAAGACAAAGTGACCAATTTTATTCAAGAATGAAATCCCTGAAAACTAGATTAGACCAAAAAGAAATCAGTGACTCCATAAAACAGCAAGAAATATTAAAACAAAATCAAAAGATTAACAAAAGATAAAATATTTGATATCAAAAAACAAATGACAAAGGTTATTTAAGAATCAGTGAAGTCCATGAAAACTTTCATTTAAAACAAAAATATGAAGACTATATTTCAATAATTCATACAAGAAAACTAATCAAATCTATGAGAAATATAACAGAGTAAAGCTAGATGGAATATATAGATCACTGAAAGGAAGTCAAAAGGAAAAATCTTAAGAGTGCCATAGCCAGAATCTAGAGGTCTCTGATCAAAGAAAAAAAAATACCATAAATTTCCAGAAAGAAGTAGCTCAGTGCTGACTGTCTCTACTCAAAATGAGAGACCATCTTGAAATACAGCATCCCAAAAGACAGAAGATAAAGGCTTACAACCAAGGATAACTTATCCCACAAAAGCTTAAGTTTCTACAGGAAACAACAACGACAAAAATGGAATAGAGAACTTTCAAGTATTTCTGATGAAAAAACTAGGATCAATTAGAAACTCTGAAATACAAACACAAACATCTAGAGAAAATTAGAAAGGTAAATGTAATAGAGTAATTGGGAGGAGCAGTATGATGATATAATGCTAATATTCTAATGGGGAAATAGAAACAACAGTCCTTTTGGGACCTTCAGAGCATTTCAGAAGTCTTTGCAGGCTACTGATGGATTAAATCAGAAAAGTGAAGGTCCTCGAAGTGTATTCATTCTGCTTTGAGGGTTTTAACATGAGAAGAGAGTAAAAAGGAGAATGCATTATCGCAAAGGGGAGAAAGGAGGTGCAATTTATTTCTCCTAACTGGAATATATGTGAACACAGAAAAATTGGAGGAAGAGGGAGGAGAACCTCATTTTTATTTGAGATGGAAAACAGTGGGAGAATTGAACACACACACGCACACACAGTGTAGAACTAAATCAAACTCAGTAAGGGGTGGTAGATGAAGGGATGAGTGGTGAGGGAGGATAATGCCAGAGAATGAGTAGTCACAACAATATAAACTTCCTGATCCTAAAAAGTGAAGAAATAAAGAAAAGAAAATAACCAAAATCTAAAGGAGTTCCTCAGCTAGCCTCTTAGATAATTGGAAAATAGTTGAATAAATTATGATACATGGATGTAATGAAATATAATTGCACCTTAAGAAAAGACAAAAGAGATTATTTTAGAGAATTGTTACTAGTTGAATTGACTAAGAGGGAAGTGAGCAGATGAAGAAGAAGAATTTATACAAGGACATCAACATTATAAAGAAAGATAACTTATAAAAAATTCTCTCTGATCAATGTAATGACCACCCATGTCTCCAAATGACAAAAGTAATGATATCCTAACAGAAAGGTGATGGGCACAAGGTACAAAGAAAAGACATATTTGGACATGGTCACAATGTGGATTAACTTGACTGCACTTACTTGTTAAAAGAGGTTTCTGCCATTTTTTCTCTCAGATTTTAATTGGAGAAGGGGGTAGTAATAGTGATGCCCCCCAAAAAGGAGACCATTGTAACATTTTAGATGTAGAAAAGGGAACAAAAGGTAGTTCAGAAGAAAGCACAGATGAGTAAGACAGTGCCTGATAAAATTTATTATAGACATTTTTTAAAAAGCAAGTGTGTGAAATGGACATTAACAGTTCTATATAGAATCAATTCCCTTTGTCATGTTCAGTTGTGTGTATAGAAATCCTTTTTGTTGTTGTTTTAGTTCAAATTTTTTTTAAAAAAATTGGAAATTGTGGGGATGCCCATCAATTGGGAAATGACTGAGCAAGTTTTGGTATAGGATCATGATGGAATACTACTGTACTATAAGAAATGATGAACTTAATGATCTTAGAAAAACATGGATAGACTTGCATGAAATAAAGAAGAGTAAATTGAGCAGCATCAAGAGAATATCGTACACAGTAAAAGTAATATTGCTTTAAGAACAACTTTGAGAACTAAGTCATTTTGACTATTAGAAATACCCAAATTAATTACAAAGGACTTATGAAGGAAGACATTATCTACATTCAGAAAAAGAATTGATAAATTGAAGAATATACATAGAGTGATTTTATGGCTAATGGTAGCCATCTCAAGACTGGAGGAGGGGGAATGGGGGAGAAAAAGGGAAAAAATGAAAGTTGCATGATAACTTTATTATACACTTAAAAGGAATAGCAAGTTGGACATAATAGATTTGCAGTTTCAGGTACAATTATCATTTTTTCCATTCTACTACATTATAAAAATTTTTGTTTTATTTCATAATTTCAGAATGAAATAAACTTTAAAAAAATTTAAGTGTTTCAAATTAAGTTCCTTTTTTCCTTAGCATATTCCTTTTCTAGGGCTGCCAGACACAGGGAAGGGGGTTGAGAGGAGATCTGGGAGTTTGAACATGACCTCTCCTGCTTTCAGTTGACTATCTATAGCCTGTAATTCCATAAACATTTTTGTTTAAAACAAGACACTTTGAAACATATATGGCAGTTTATTCATAGACTCTTTGAGCTGAAAAGTTAACTTTCCCACCACACGCAGGAATTGTCTCTTCAATATTCCTAGTACGTGAACATGCAACCTCTATTTGAGCACTTCCAGCCTGTTCTATTGTGGAGAGTTCTGAATGTTAGAAAGTTCTTCCTTCTGTCAAAAGTCATTGGGCTCTCTCTGAATTCTAGCCACTGATTCTAATTCCTGTTTCACACAATGAATTAAACATAAAATAAACTGTTTTCCCTTCTAATACCCAGGAGGTAAGTGCTCACCTGGAATAAAAAGTGGGTATCAACTTCTCTGTTGTTTCTCAAGTTTCCCCATCAAATGAACACTTTCAAAATGATGAATTTATTCCTATGTGGCTTTTTAATTAATGCATCACTTTAGAATATAAGCACATTCTCAAGAAAAACTTTAATGGAAATGAATTATTAGAAGTTCTATACATATTGAATGGCCAGTTTTTTAAAATTTACTCAATTCTAATGTATTCATATTACTAGAAGCTGACAAGCATTGGAGAGAAAAAGATCATTTCTAATATGTACTTCCAGATACTTTACAACAAGTTAGCTACATGGACTCATTGAGTCAATAAAGAAAGGAGGTGGTATCAACTCATCTTTCTCATAAGATCTCCTTTAAAGAAGAGTCAGATTCCTTCCTCCTTGGGACCAGATAGGTAGAGCAACTGTGGCATCCCCATCCAGCCTGTGAATGGAGTACATTGTATTTAGTGTCTACTTATTGCTGGCTTGAAAAGACCCTCTCTGATGAAAGGGATGTTTGTTGAGAAAGGAGAAAAGGAAAAATAAAGTGGGATTTCAGTACAAGGACTAACCTTTGAGTGACAGTTGAGGTTGCAAGGACTAATTCAATGGGAATATGTGATCAGCCTGAATTATTCATGAGTACATCAAGGTAAAGGATTTAGTCCTGTTATCTTTTTGCTTTCATACTTTGCTGATATAAAGAAACTTACCACAAAGAGTACTACCTAAACATTGAAAAATAGGTTAGTTTGGGTGACATATAGTTGTCTGTCTGAAATCCATCACTATCTAAGCACAGGGCCACCTACTCACTGCTACACATCCTTTTCCTAACTCCTACACCACCCGACACTCCTTAGAATCATACCTTCTCAGAGTGACTTTCCTTGACGGACAAGAAATTACTGAATCACAGTCAAACTGAGATCTGGGAAAGACCCACAGCATCCTGGGCCATCTCCAGTTGTCCTGATCTATATCTTGCCACCGGGACCAGATGGCTCCAGAGAAAAAAGTGAGGCTGGTGACTTTGCACAGCCCTCCCTCACAAATTCATTGCATGTCACAGCATCGTCTCCCTGATGTCATGGTCCTCTTGGAAAACAAAGGACAAACACCAACTGAATCACAGAATTCAGAGACAGAATGACTTCAGCAACTTATACCTGAAAGGAATTCCTACTATAACTACTCATACTGTAACCTACTCTAACATACGAACAACCATTCATCCAAGCTCTACTTGAAGACTGCCAGTGAGACTTCCCCACCCCCGCCCCAAGGCAGCCTATTTCACTTCTGCAAACATCTAATTTTTGAGAAGTTCAAACCCAAATTTGTCTCTTTGTAACTTCTACTCAGTTACTGGTTCTGCCTTCTGAGACTAAAATGAACAAAGAGTACCCCTTGCACATGACAGCTCTTCAAATATGTGAAGATGGTTATCATGCCCCAGCCCTATCAAAGTCTTCTCTTCTCCAGGTTAAGCAAGCCTCATTCCTTCATCCTATCTTCATATGACTTGGGTTCAAGGTGCTTCACCATTCTAGTTGGCATCCTGTGAATTGTTATGAGTTTGTGTATATCCTTCTTTAACTATGGTATCCAGAAGAGACACTGGATGTGGAATGAATAGGGTAGAATACAGAGGGATTGTCATCTCCTTACCCCTGAAAGTTTGCCTCTCTTAATGGAGCATTAGGGTTTGTTTGGTTTTTTTTGTCTACCATAGCATATTGTTGACTCATATTAATCCTTGGGTCAACTAAAATCCTCAGATTTCTTTTAGAAAAACTGCTGTCTATTTGTGCTTCCGTTATAGTGAACTTAGGATGTTGATTTTGTAAAGCATAAAACGAAATTAAGAGGCTTCATTTTAAATATGCCCAACTAAGTCAGTGACTCAAATGTTGCTTTAACTCACCCACTACCCCACCTCCATCTTACTATACCCCAAGTCCTGGAATTCAATCATGTGACCAGATCTTGTTCAATGTGTCCCCAATGCCAGATTTCTTAAATCTGTATGAGATGAAATTCACAAACATTTTCTGAGCATATACTGTGTGCCAACATTGTGCTAGGCTCTGCTTTTTGTGAAGCAGAGAGAAATATAGGACAGTGCCTGCCCTCAAAAGACCTTATAGCCTAATAGAAGGGAAGGAAATTAAAATGTGAAAATTTGCTAATAGACAACTCAGTAGAAGGAGAAATATAACAAGATCATGTATGAGTAATCTTTGTAATGTTTGCAAAGATACCAAGTGTTCAGGGGAGGGAGAAATCAGATGACCTGTGACTTTGAAAGATAGGTAGGAATTTGTCAGGGCAAAAATTGGAATCAGAGGGCCTGAAAGAACTGTAAGTACCACTTTTGGCACCTGGGGCAGATTCATAAAACTCCTCTGAGCAAACAGAGGGAATTATGCCCTCAAATCTACTCTTTAAGACATGTTCATTGGGGGTGGGGGATGAGTGGAGAAATGCTGAAATACATGACCCCATGGGAAGTGAGGTAGAGACAAAGACTCTAGGAAAGAAGACAACTGCTCAGGAAGCAACCATTGAGTGAGTATAGTAGAGAACTGAAGAGTTCACCTGCCAGGGGAAGAAACATGCCATCTCTTATTTCTTTATTTATCCAACACAATCTAATTCTATCAGTATCATGCAGTATATGGCTGCAAGACATGACATACAACTACCACTGAATATCTTAAAATAAGTATAGCATGATAGATGGCAATGAAGAAGTACATGATGAGTGGGAGTAAGATGCAACAAATGATCAATAAGAAATTCCAAAGAATATGAATATTCCTTCAATAAGGAATTTTATGATAGAAAGAGAAGATGAGCTGGTCACACGCCAAGAATAGAGGGTGACATGTGGATGTCCAGGGTAATAGTAATCTTATAATGGTAGGAGATAGTAAGGGAAGCCTCTATTTGTGTAAGACATAGACCAGAACTGACAAGTATGGACAGGTTCCTATCTGAATATTGGAGTAATTCCCAAATTGATGAGATCATAGATCCAGTTGAAGATTTTAGTATTTTTGCTAGTCAGGTACTTAGTTCAATTATTTCTATGTTTCTGAAGGAGCATAAGTGCTATACATGACCTATAAATTTTGGAATTGTGACAATTAAAAAATTCTGAGAGACCTAGTTTCTTGGTAATTTAATATAGCCAGCATGCTATAAATAAAATGCTGGTCATTTGGTCATTTTTCTTAGACCAAATACCTCTCACTGGCAGTGGGATCACAGTTTATGTGCCCTTCAAAGAGTAGGTATTGTTGAGGGGCTCCTATCAACTCTGATTTGTTAACACAAGTGGAGATGAGCATATTAAAATGAGTAGGAATACAACTGTTAACCTAATTTAGAATTTCTTTAACTCTCTAATTACACCTTAGCCAGGGTAAATCTTTAAGAGAAATTTCCCACAGTGGTTCATTTCTGTACAAGGAAGCAAAAAAAGAGGAAAATCCTTGGTCCTGATTCAATAATCAGTTATTAAATATGGGAGAGAAATACTCATTTCTCACAGTACCCTGAGGCAAAGTCCCAGTTGTCCTACCATTCTTTCAGACAGTTACCTTATTCCAGACACCACAACATAATAAATTCACTCTGAACAAGACCTTGAAGGCTTTCCAGTACAGAGATGCTTGCCCATTCAGAAAAGATAATAAAAAGTTCAACTGTACTTCCATTGTGTGTTGTGAGAAAGGAAAGTTGACAATGGAAAGTGGTCTGACCAAGAGCCAAACTATAGAAAGTTACTAACTTATTTTTCAAAGAATGGAGAATAGGCAATTATTAAAAATATCAGACCACATTTCCTCAGTTTTCTAATTGACTGAGATGTAAAGAAAAAAAGATTTCTTTCTGGATATGCTGATTTTTTATTTTTCTTTATTATTATTATAAATATGAAAAATAAATGAACAGGACTACTTATTTTTAATTTATATATATACATATATTTGTTTATTTAATTAATTTGTTTATTTTCAGCAATCACTTCCATAAGTTTTAAATTTTCTTCTCCTCCCTCTTCCCTCCTTCCCCAAGATAGTATGCAATCTTATATGGGTCCTACACATACATTCTTATTAAACACATTTTCACATTAGTCATGTTGTACAGAAGAATAAAACAAATGAGAGAAATGATGAGACAAACCAAAACATAACAAAAGAGAAAATAGTCTGCCTCATTCTACCTTCTAATTCTATAATTCTTTCTCTGGATGTGAATGGCATTTTGTATCAAGAGTCCTTTAGAAATGTTTTAGGTCTTTGCATTGCTGTGAAGGGCTGAGTCTATCAGAAACAGTCCTCACACACTGTGGTTCTTACTATGTACAATGTTTTCCTGGTTCTGCTTATTTCATTCAGCATCAGTTCATATAAGTCTTTCTAGGTTTTTCTGAAGTCTACCTGCTCATCATTTCTTATACACAATAGTATTCCATTACATTTATATACCGCAACTTGTTCAGCCATTCCCCAATTGATGAGCATCCCCTCAATTTCCAGTTCTTGGCCACCACAAAAAGAGCTGCTATAAATATTTTTTGAACATGTAGATCCTTTTACCATTTTTATGATCTATTTGGGATACAGCCTTAGAAGTCATGTTGTTGGATCAAAGTGTATGTACATTTCTATAGCCCTTTGAGTATAGTTCCAAATTGCTCTCCGGAATGGTTGGATGAGCTCACAGCTCCACCAATAGTGAATTAGTATTCCAAGTCTCCCGCATCTTCTCCAACATGTATGATTTTTTTGTTTTGTCATGTTAATCAATCTGATAGGTGTGATAAGTAGCTTAAAATCGTTTTGATTTGTATCTCTAAGGCATTTTTTCATATGACTACAGGTAGTTTTCATTTCCTCCTCTGAAAACTGCCTGTATTTTTGCAAAATTGACTCAGTTGTCTATATATTTTAGAAAAGAGGCCTTTATCACAGACACTAGTGATAAAAATTCTTTCCTAATTTTCTGCTTCCCTCCTAATCTTGATTGCATTGACTTTGTTTATGCAAAAACTTTTCAATTTAATGTAATCAAAATTATACATTTTGCATTTCATAATGTTCTCTATCTCTTGCTTAGTCAAAAATTTTTCCATTTTCCATAAAACTGACATATAAATTATTGCTTGCTCCCCTAATTTGTGTATAATATCATCCTTTATATCTAGATCATATACCCATTTGGATTTTATTCTGGTATATAGTATCAGGCATTCTTCTATCCCCAGTTTCTAACGCAGTTTTCTCAACACTTTTTGTCAAAGAGTGAGTTCTTATCTCAGAAGCTGGGGTCCCTGGGTTTATCAAACAGTAGACTGATATAATCATTGACGACTATGTCTTATGTACCCAACCTACTACACTGATCTACCCCACTATTTCTTAGCCAGTTCCAAATGAGTTTGATGATTGCTGTGTTATAATACAGTTTGAGATTTGGTGTGGCTAGGCCACCTTGCCTAGCACTACTTTTCATTAATTCTCTTGATATTCTGGACCTTTTTGATGAATTTTGATATTATGATATTTTTTCTAGCTCTATAAAATAATGTTGGTAGTTTGATTGATATGGTACTAAATAAGTAAATTAATATAGGTAGAATCGTCATTTTTATTATATTAGCTCAGCCTACACATGAGCAACTGGTGTTTATTCAATTATTTAGATTTGACTTTATTTATGCAAAAAGTGTTTTGTAATTATGTTCATATAGTCCCTGAGTTTGTTTTGGCAGATAGACTTTCAAATATTTTGTAGGCTTTACAGTAATTTTAAATGGAATTTCTCTTTCTATCTCTTGCTATTGGGTTTTTTTTAGTAATATATAGAAATGCAGATGATTTTCGTGGGTTTATTTTATAGCCTTCCATTTTGCCAAAGTTGTTTATTTCAAGTAGTTTTTTACTTGATTCTCTAGGATTCTCTAAGTATATCATATCATCTGCAAAGAGTGATAATTTAGTTTCTTCTTTGCCTATTCTAATTTCTTCAATTTTGTTTTCTTCTCATATTGCTAAAACTAACATTTCTAGTACCATATTGAATAGCAGTGGTGATAATGAACATCCTTGTTTCACCCCTGATCTTATTGGAAATGCATCTATCCTATACCCATCACATATAATGCTTGCAGATGGTTTTAGGTAGATGCTACTTATTGTTTTAAGGAAGGCTCCAATTATTCTTATGCTCTTCAGTGTTTTCAATAGGAATGGATATTGTATTTTGTCAGAAACTTTTTCTTCCTCTATTGAGATTATCATATGATTTCCATTAGTTTTGTTGTTGATATGATCAATTATGATGATAATTGTCCTAATATTGAACCAGCCCTGCATTCCTGGTATAAATCCTACCTGATCAAAGTGTATTATCCTCATGATAATTTGCTGTAATCTTTTTGCTAATATCTTATTTTAAATTTTTGCATCTAAATTCACTAGGGAAATTGGTCTGTAATTTTCTTTCTCTGTTTTGGCTCTTCCCACTTTAGGTATCAGCAGCAAATTTGTATCGTGAAAAGAATTCAGTAGGACTCCTCCACCAATTTTCCCAAGTAGTCTAGATAGTATTGGAATTAACTGTTCTTGAAATGTGTGATAGAATTTGCTTGTAAATCCATCTTGCCCTGAAGATTTTTTCCTAGGGAGTTCACTGATGACTTGTTCAATTTCTTTTTCTGAGATTGGGTTATTAAAGTATTTTACTTCCTCTTCTGTTAATCTGGGGAAGTTATATATTTGTAAATATTCATCCATTTCACTAAGACTTTCAAATTTATGGGCATAAAGTTGGGCAAAGTAATTTCTAATCATTCTTTTAACTTCCTCTTCATTGGAGGTGAGTTCACCCTTTTGATTTTTGATACTGGTCATTTTATTTTCTTCTTTTTTTCTAATCAAATTGACCAAAGGTTTATCAATTTTATTCTTTTCTTTTTCATAAGACCAGATCTCAGTTTTATTTATTAGTGCAATAGTTTTCTTAATTTCAATATTATTAATCTTTCCTTTGGTTTTCGGTATTTCTAATTTGATATTTTTCAATTTGTTCTTTTTCTAGCTTTTTTAGTTGCATAATCAATTCATTGATCTCCTCTTCCTCTATTTAATTCATGTAAGCATTCAGAGATATAAAACTTCCCCTGAAAACTGGTTTCACTGCATCCTATAAGTTTTGATGGGTTGTCTCATTATTGTAATTCTCCTGAATGAAGTTTTTGGTTTATTGCTTGACCCACTCATTCTTTAGGATTAGATTATTTACTTTCCAAATTAATTTTTGGTCTGACCCTTTACTACATATAATTTTTATTCCCTCATGATCTGAAAAGGATGCACTAACTATCTCTGCCTTTCTGCACTGTATTGTGAGGTTTTATGCCCTAGTACATGGTCAGTTTTTGTGTATGTGCCATGTACTGCTGATGGAAAGATATATTCCTTTCTATCCCCATTCAGTTTTCTCAAGAGGTCTATCATATCTACCTTTGCCAGAATTCTATTCACATCCTTAACTTCTTGTTTACTTTGAGGTTAGATTTATCAAGTTCAGAGAGGGGGAAGTTAACGTCCCCTACTAGTATAGCTTTGCTGTTTATTTCTTCCCATTACTCCTTTAACTTCTCCTCTAAGAACCTTGGCGCATGTGTATTTAATAATGATATTATTTCATTGTCTATGGTGCCTTTTAACAGAATATAGTTTCCTTTCTTATCTCTTTTGATTAGATCTATTTTTGCTTTTTCTTCATCATTGCTACTCCTGCTTTTTTTCTTTACTTTAGCTGAAGCATAACATATTCTGCTCCAACCTTACAACTTTACCCTATGTGTATCTCCCTGTTTCAAACGTGTTTCTTGTAAACAACATATTGTAGCATTATGGTTTTTAATCCATTCTGCCACTTGCCTTTTTTTTATGGGAAAGTTCATCCCATTCATATTCACAGTTATGATTACTATCTGTGTCTTTCCATCTTCTTCCCCCCTCCCCAATTTATGTTTTCATTTCTCCTTCTCCCTTCCCCTCCTCAAAAAAATTTTATTTCTGACCACAGTCTCTTTCCCTTTTATCAGCCTCCCTCCTTTTTCTTTCCCTTCTCTCTTACTACTTCTTCCCTACCTTCTAACCAGTCCCTCCCTTTTGTTTCCCTTTTCCCCTCTTATTGCTTGTAGGGAAAATTAGATTTCTGTACTTCACTGAGTGTGTTGTTACCCCTTTGAACCAAATCACATAAGAGTAAGCTCAAACAATGCTCATTTCCCTTCCTTCTTTCCCTCTGCTATAATGTTTTTATGCCTCTTTATGTGATGTAATTTTCCCTTTTCTGCCTCCTGCTTTCCTCTTCTCCCATTACAATCCCTTTGCACTTTTTAATTATGTTTTCTAACATTGCATCAGTCAATTTATATGCATTCCCTCTATGTATATCTTTTTCAAATGTCAAAATAAACATATAATTCTCAAGATTAACAAGTATTGCCCATAATGAATAACAAGGTTTTTTTTTTTCTTTCCCCCCACACTCCCTGTTTACCTTTTTATGCCTCTCTTGAGTTTTGTATTTGAATATCAAATTTTCTACTGCACTCTAGTCAGGAAGGTCTCCAAAACCCTTATTTCACTGAATGTCCATGTCTTTCCCTGAATGATTATGCTCAGTTTTGTTAGGTAGTTGATCCTTGGTTGTAGTTCAAGCACCTTTGTCTTGCAGAATATCATATTCCAATCCCTCTGATCTTGTAATGGAGAAGCTGCAGTGTCCTGTGTGATCCTGACTATAGTTCTTTGATATTTGAATTGTTTCTTTCTGGCTGCTTGAAGTATTTTTTCCTTGACCTTATAGTTTTGGAATTTGGCAACAATATTCCTTGGTATTTTCAATTTGGTATCTCTTTCAGGAGGTGATCAGTGGTTTCTTTCGATGACTATTTTGCCTTCTGGATCTAGGACCTCAGGGTAGTATTTCTTGATGATTTCTTGGAAGATATTACTCAGGCTTTTTTTTTTATCATTGCTTTGCTGTAGACCAATAATTCTTAGATTTTCTCTCCTATATCTATTTTCCAGGTCAGTTGTTTTTCCAATGAGATATTTTACATTTTCTTCTATTTTTTTCATTCTTTAGATTTTATTTCACTGATTCTTGATGTTTCACAGAGTCATTAGCTTCTACTTGCCCAATTTTAATTTTTAACAAATTGTTTTCTTTAGTTAGCTTTTGCCCTTCCTTGCCCATTTGTCCAATTTCCCCAGTTAAGTTTTGTACTCCTTATCCATTTGGTCAATTTTACTTTTTAAGAAGCTGTTCTCTTCAAGGAGTGCTTTTTTCATTTTATCAATTTCATTTTTTACATCATTGGTCAATTTTTCTTCTACCTCTCTAATGTGGCTTTTAAAGTCCTTCTTGAGCTCTTCCAAGAATGCTTTTTGAGCTTAAAACCAGTTTATAGTCTCTTTTGAGGTTTCAGGTGTGATTAAATTGTCAGTGCTGTCCTTCTCTGAATTCATATTTTGATCTTCCCTGTCCCCTTAGTAAGAGTCTGTAGTCTTTGCTTTTCTGATTTGCTTCTTGCTCATGGTGATTGCCTTTTTCCTGGCTTTTAAAGTGGATCTCTACTTTTGGGACACAAGGGGCTCTGTCTCAGGCTTCTTGTGCTTGGAATTTCAGATCTGGTTGCTGATTTTGTTTGTTGTGGCTTCTTGTTCTTTTAGCTAGAAGCTATATAATGCTGTAGCTTACCTGGTGCTGAGCCGGTTGGTGTGTGCCAAAACTGAGGTCAGGTGAAGTCTTTTTGAGTTTCTCCAGATCTACCCTGAAGCTCATGGAGTGAGGTGTGGGGTAAAGGTTGTCTGGCTACAAAAGGTCTCCTCCTCCCATAGGGCTGAGCACAGGCAGCCTCAGTGGATGGAAAATCCCCTTCTGTACTGGTGTCTGCTCAATTCCCCTGGCTATACTAAGGCATACCTGGGGTCCTCATGTTGGCACTTGCTGGCTCCACCCCGATCTCCTGCTGGTCTGCTGAGGTGGAGCTTGCTGGGACACTTCTGGTCCTGCACTGGTCCCCTCAGCCACGCAAGAAGGATTCTTCTCATAGATCTCCCTAGCCTTCCAAGCTGAAAGATTGCTGTACCTTTTCTGTGTTCCACTATTACAGGATTTTTCCTGGGGAAAAATTCTGAATTTCTCAAGATCAATAAGGGGAGGGTGAGAGCACTTACAGTTTAGTTTGCCATCTTGTCTCCAGAATTTCAAGTAGGTGATTTTCAGTCATTTAGTCTGTTGACTGATAGCTTCAGGAGTAGCTGTTGCTGCTTCTGGGGGCCCTGTGCTTCTCTCTCACTAAGTTCTGGTGGATTCTCATCCGGTGCTAAGAGGTTTGAGAATTCACACTGCCTTTTCTGATTCAGCCTACCTGGGGCTATTCCTGCTCCTCTACGGCCAATTCTGCACTAGTATAGCCCCCATGCTCTGCATTCCACCAGCCCCTTGTAACAGATCCTTTCTATTGACCTTCCAGGTTGTCCTAGGCTGGAAATCTGCCACACTCTGTCTCCGACTGGATTTTTCCTCTCTCAAATTGTTCAGATTCACTTTTTAGAGATGTCTGAAGGAGTTTGTGGAAGAGCTCAGGTGAGTCTCCACTTTCATTTCACATCTTGACTCCACCCTGATGACATGAATATTTCTTGATACAAAAAAAAAGAAAAAGCGGATTTATATGACATATATGATTTATATTTACCTCATTGTAGACATGATGTTCATCCTAAAGCTTTTTTGGCTTCCATGCCAAAACTATTGAGTCATATATATTAATGTTAAAGAGTGTTCCCGTGGCCCAAAAGGTTAAATGTTTTAAAGGTTAAAATGGATGAGGCATGGACAAGCTGGCTCATGTTTAAGGATGAACCTTGACGAGAAGGTCCTTCAATGGTATTTTAAATAATGGATTTGGCCTTGAACAGCATTAAACAAAATAAAAAATGAGGAAATGTTCTATTGCCAGAAATGAAGAAGAGGGGAACAGCCCTGAGTGTGCTGCTAAACATCATGGCTAAATAGCATGGGCAAGAGAAAAGGAAGTTACTTTATGAATATAATATGCTGGATCCAGAGGTGATGTTGGTACTTTGGCTATGCAGATTGAGATATCAAAAGACCTGGTCCATGCAATCACAGAACACTCACTCATCATAGTTAATAGCCTAGATAAATCCCTAGCATTCTCTGTTACTTTACAGCCTTAGGAGGCCATGACAGAAAGGAGTGTTGAGGCTGTAACATAAGCCACCAAAACCCATAGATCTTTCTAACTTAGACTGTTGTGCAATCATACCTCCTCCAACCTGTGTGTGTGTGGAACTGATTCTTTTTAACCTTAGTACAGAGCTTTTACCCTTATTTCATTGCCAGTACTCCCACTCAAATTTTTTCAATGAATACCACCAACAGCTTGATTTTTCTTTGGTACTAACCAAATTATTAACTTCTCTTTGGATCAACTACTTATAAAACATTTTTGTTCCAGTCTTGCTAGTCAGAGAAGATGAAATTTCATAGTGTTCCTCTCCAGCTGTCTTCCCATCCTGAAGAACCCTTCCCCCCCCCACCCATGGCTTGTATTCTTGATTGGTAAAGCCCTACCTGGGCTTTATCTACCATTTTATGAAAGTTCCCAGTGGTGTTCACTTCCCTTCCAGCTCAACTCACTATCCAGCCTACTCCATTTCCCGAGCAACCAACTTTTCCTTTGCCCAAGTACCCTTCCATTCCCCATTTCTGGTTCTCTTTGTGTGTTGTATTATTCCATTAGAACATAAACTCCTTGAGGGTAGGAACTATCTTGTTTGATTGTACTTAAATCTGAGTACTTAGCCCAGTGCCTGGAACATAGTAATTCCTTACTAGAGTATGTATTTGAAAATCATTCTCCTCGATAAAAACAAAGCAAAATAAGACAAACAAACAAAAACCTATAGCCTTGTGAAAGATGTGGGGTCAATATTATTTTCGTTTTACAACTGATGAAACTAAAACTCAGAGAGTATCTTGCTCAAGGTTCAATGTCAGAGTCAAAACTACAGTTCTGTCTTTAGATCTCACATCTATATCAAGGCTATAGGCCATTTTGTCTTTATCAGACAGTCTATTTGTCAAGTATGATTGTGTGTTATAACTATTCAGTCTTTGCCCTATCCTTTTATACAATGAACCCTGTGAAAACAGGGACCATCACCACTCTAACCCCACAATCCTCTGCCCACCTAATTATCTACTGAATGAATGAACCTGAGTCTTCTAACTCTTGGGGCCAGGCTCCTCTCAGCATACTAGGCTATCCCCAATACCCAATATGTTTGTATATGGATTTGTCAGGGTGCTTTGAACATCAGAATAGAAACAGCCCTATCCTGATGCCAAATGTCAGGATGTATGTCTAGACATTGTATTCTTCAAAGCAAAAAATGGTTCCATGCTAGATGCCAGAGATACTAAAAGACTCTCAAAGGGGTATTAAGATTCACAGATTTAAGATTCTCTTCTCCCCCTTTGATGATATATAGGATCATTGCTCTAGAGTTCAGAAAAACCTTAGAGACCAACTCCCTTCATTTCTCAGAGGAGGAAATTGAGGCCCCAGAGACTTTAAGGGACTGTTCAAAGTCACAAACCAATTTCAGAATCAGGGTGCAATCCTATGTACTCTGATTCTAAAGCCAATGCTCTTTCCATCATACCATTCTGGGATGAGCTACACTTTTGCTCTTTTCTAAAAATCAACAACTAGAAAAAAAATTAAAGAAGAACCTGGACATGTCTTCTCTCTTTAAAGCAAGTTTCTGGTCAAGTTACAGTTTCCTCACTATCTCATCCACAACTTAGAAAAACCCAACGTAAATGAATTCCCCACACCCCCAGGCTTTGACATAAATGACAGGGACATAGAAGGATTTGGGATTTGAAGTTTTGTTTTTTTGTTGTTTTTTGTGGTTGGGTTGGGTTTGTGCTTTTTTCTAAGTTTATGGTAATGGTTTACCTTAGTGTGAAACCATTCCACAAAACACTATGAATGGATCCAATCAGCTGGAAAGTTGGGGGAGGGAATAAAGAAAAGGGTGAGAGGGGATGGAGCAAAAACAGGGAAAGGGACCAATATGGTAATGCAGCTTTAGATCAATCCAAAGTGACTTAGCCACAGATGAAAGTCCCTGCCAATGAAATGTACCCTCTCTTACCCACTGAAGGGATTTAGATACCAGAAAACATCTCTATTTCTGTCAAATTAAACAGCTTGCTAATTACACCTTGAGAAAACTCACAAAGGTACAGTGTGGGGGTGGACATGCACTGTTGAAACTTAGTAAAAACAAAACTTTTGAGTCATATTTGACAACCATTTTATGTTGTGGCACTTAATTCTCTTTTTTATTTCTCTAACAGAGTGGAATCAAAAAAGTTACCAGTATGTTCTTAGGAAAGTCTTTGAACTAAAATGATTGAAGTCATATTAATTAGTATTGCAGTCACAGTTACATCAGGCCTTACATGTAGTAAAAGCACTTGATAAAATTTTATTGGATTAGATTGAAGCAATTCAGTACTATAGTGAATAAAGCATCAAAACTTGAGTCAAGAAGTCTTGGGTTCAAATTTGGTCTCAAGACTGATTGATTAACTATATTATCTTGGGCAAATCAGTTATTGTCTCTGATTTTTTTTCCTTCCATAAAATGGAGATAAAAATAACACCTACCTCCCAGTATTGCTGCGATTATCAAATGAGATAATATTTGTAAAGTGCATTTGCAATCCTTAAACACTGCATAAATGAGAATTATTCTCATTATTATTTATTGAATTTTGGGTCTTGTAAGACCTCCAGCTTCTTTTCACAATAGTCATTTCTGGCACCTGGAATCACCAGATCCAATAGAGCTGGAAGGGATGTCAGCCACCATCTGGTGCAGTCTTCTCCTTGTACAATGGAGGAAACCTGGGTCCTCAGACCCTGGAGTCAGTGCGCTTTTTCAGCACACTGCCTTGTGCATTTGGGCTTTTTTTTTAAGTTCCCTTATTGGATTTTGTATTTATCCTCACTCCAATTTGTTCCTGAGGCAAAACACAACAGAGAGTACAAACTGAACTCTAGGACGACTTAAATGCCAGCAATGAAAATAATCACAGCAAAAACTCAATAAAAGCAGTAGGTTCTCATTGAGAAGGAAAAAAAAATCTTAAAAAATAATAATCACTCATATTTATGTGGTGCTTCAAGGGTTACCAAATGCTTTACATATCTTATTTGATCCTCACAATCACCTTGTGAGAAGTGAACTATTATTCTCCCTATTTTATAAATGAGGAAACTGAGGCTGAAAGGGTTAAGTCACAGAGCTAGTATATATAAATGGTAAGAATTTAACCCAGTTTGGTCTTCCTGACTTTTAAGTCCAATGCTCTGTCCAGTATATCCTGTAGTCAAAGCTTGAAAACTTGGTTCTCCCATTTTCCTTTTAGTATAGAACTTGACATTATGCCTGTTATATGAGCATTATGGATCTATAATATGAAGTGTAGTTTTTAGCTCCCCAAAATGGCATGTTTTCTACAAATGAGATGTGTCTAAAAAATCATCCTTAGAGAAGGCAGAAAACTTCTGGGTGAGGAAAAAAAGTCCCTGGCTGCTTTTTACCTTTTATCAGTGTCTTTTTACAATTTGTGTAATGAAATGAAATTATTTTATGTCCATGAAAATGATGTTGGAGCATGACTGTTGAGTCAGACAGTTGGCATTCTTGCTGACTTGTTTTCCACATGAAGCTGTATTCTACCGTGCAATTAAATTGGAATTGTGCGAAAGGATGGAAAAAAGGTATGGTCAGTGAAAAAAGGAGGGTCTATCCTGCCTGAAGCTTATCAGATATTTTGGTTGGATGTCTTTAGTGAAGGGAGGGGAATAATTTTTGAAAGAATTCAAGATATTTAATCTTGGAAAGATATTTGTATTATGTGTTTGTCCTTCATTTTCCAAGAAGAGCATGATATCAGGGAAATGATGACATGACTTGCACTTGACTTTGTTTTGAGTGAGGGAGGACTGTGCCGGTCACCAGCCTCACTTTCTCTTCCTGAGCCATCTCTGGAGATAGCCCAAGATGCAATGGGAGACTTTGGTCTTTTTAGGCTAAGGCCTTTTCAGGTACTCACTTTGAGGGAAATAATACCCATTGAGTGAATAGGTGTCTTTAAGAAATAGTCAGAGAATGTCCCCTTTAATAAGAAAAAAAACTAAATCAAGTTGGGAGGGAAAGAGAAACAGTTACCGCTGATAATCACTCTAAGCCAGGAGGGTCCAGACAACAGCCCTTAAGTGGAGCTTGGGCAGGGACCTATTGTTGTCCAATCTATGGGCTTCAAAGTGCGCTTTAGGAAAGAAAAGAAAGAACAAAAGAAAGAATGAATGGAAGAAAGAAGAAAAGAAAGAAAGAGAGAGATTTAAAGGGGGACATGGCTACTCATAATCTTCCAACACTCTAACCCTTCATTCTCCTTCTCCATGTTTTTATTTATACTGTCTATTGAGATTCTGTCCATCCCTTATACATAGGCTCAAATACTTCCAGTTCCATGAATCCTTCCCTGCCCACTCTTTCAGCGACAGTGATTTCTACCCTTATATGATGTCATAACTTTTTACTGTATATATGCAGTTATACTTGAATTGTGTGATACATGGAATCTCAAAAAGTGTAGTTTTACATTCTAATAGTTTAAAAGTTTTAAACCCTAATACTAAGCTCTAAGACTTTTGGGATACCTTGCATTTTTTATGCAAATGTGTCTTCAACTCCTTGAAGGTCAGAGTTATGCTTCATTTACTGGGTACCTTGAAAGGCTGCTGGGAGAGCCCCTTGGAGCCAGTAAGTCTCTTCCATACTCATCAAATGATATAATGTAGGTGCTTATTGTAGGACTTTAAAGGAAATTCAGTGGTCAAGCTCCAGGGGTAGATTCTCTCAACTCCTTTAAAGGTTTCCATTTCTATTCCTTTGGCTAGTAAGGAGAAGGAGACTCTGGGCCACTGGTGCTGCATCAGCAATAAACCAAAGGATATATTTGGAATAATAATATCATCCATAAATTTTTTCTTATTAAATTTTAAACTTTAATAAAATAATGACAAGTTTGATGCCTTAGCCCTCTGTTTTTTATCATTTTTTAGGTTTACAGATAATCCTTTAACATGCAAAGTCTGGAAAACAACCACTTTCCTTGACAAATAATACCCTCCAACCTTGGAAGACCATTGGCTGAGCAAATTCTTAGTATTCCAGACACCAACTGAATGATGGAAATTTTTTTAGTCCAACAATGAAAAAAATCCAAAAATGAAGGGAATCTGGAAGATAGTGAGTATAGTGACTGAGTCATGGCATAAGGGACAAGATTTTTGGAACTAGAGTGTAAGATAGCATAGATGAATGTATTTTAAAGACTTGATTAATGAGGTTCAAATGTTAACATTATTTTTCCCTGCCCTGACTCAGTAGGATTCATTCTCCTTAGGTATGAAAAAAAACAGGAGATTAAATATGTCCTACATATTTTATATGTAAAGAGAAAGAGAAGTGGGAAGGAGAATGGCCATCAAACTGGGGAGAAGGGAGCCCCTAATGGACACTATCCTAGACATTCCAGACCTACACAAGCTAACCCAAATGTACCCGGCCCAACCTTTCTATTATTCTTCATTCATTCTATATTTCAACTGCACTTCCTGGACCCCTGCCATATTTCTCATCCTGCTATTTTCTTCCCTGGCTCACATCATTCTCCAAGATTGGAATGTAGCACATGGTCTACAGTTATCTTCCGTCTATTCTGTATTTGTTTTGAATGAGTTATTTATGTTGTCTTCCCTATTAGAATATAAGCTCCAGTTCTTGTCCTTTGTGTGTGTGTTGGGGCAGGGGCATGCTCAAAACTGAGCATGTAATAAATGTAATATATAATATAATAATATATTTACAATTAGATAACATAATTAATGATTAATTCAATGAGTGATGGAAGGATCTTCCTTCCACCTCCATCTTATGACATCTATCCTTTCTTTCACAGCCTAACTCCAAAGCCACTCTCCCCAGCAATCTTTGTCTAACCCCCTGAATGGGACATCTCCCTCCTTTATTCACCTGGATCTCCCCTTTGCACTTATCAGTTATTTGAGTATTTGTCCTTCCTACATTAGATGGCAAAGTACTTGAGAGCAAAGCTGGCATTATATCTACTGCTTAATAAATGTTTATTGATTTGAATGGCTGTTAAGAAGGGAAAAGAGAGAAAATGGGAAGATGTCTGGAAGAAATAGTACAGCCCTGTGATAATCACTAACATGGGCTAACTTCTTGCCTTCCTAAGCTCTAAATGTCTTGCTTTGTTATACTGGTTTTACATACTCTTGTTTATGGATAGAAGTAGTCCTGACTCCAGACTACTAAAAACATTCCTGGACTCTGTTATGCTTTGAGTGGGTGATTTGAAGCAGACACACTTAGGGTTTTTCACCTCTGCTTAGGGAGGAACAGAGAGAAGCAAAGATAGCTTTTGGTTTACTGAATCTCTGACCTTTTAGGATAGGAAAATTATCTGTGCTCCCCTTTTCCCTTCCCTCAACAGGAGTTGGGGAAAGACAACAAAGCAACAACTTGATAGAGGGGAAGGAGGAAGATCCAAACTGTTTCCCTTGGCACAACCTCCTATGGTCTCTGGTCATGCTGATGTGGCTTCCTGGTCATCAAGGGGCATGAAAGGGTTCCTGATGTGGCATCAGAATCCTCTGACTTGGTAGATATCTAAAGACAATGTGAGTCATCACAGCTTGCCCTTTTTGACCAGATATTTCTATATGAAGATGAGTTCCCTACTTCTACCCTCTACCCCATATGCAAGTTATGTGCCAGTGTATTCTTGTTACATATCCTTGCTGATAGGACTAAGTTAACAAATTCCTTTTACTAACTCTTCAATGACTCATGAGGGTTCATTTTGACCAAACATCCAACCTGAACTAGTATCAGGCTCAAACCTATCTAGGACTAATTCTGTGCAAGCCAAAGACAGAAGGAAGGAAGGAAGGAAGGAAGGAAGGAAGGAAGGAAGGAAGGAAGGAAGGAAGGAAGGAAGGAAGGAAGGAAGGAAGGAAGGAAGGAAGGAAGGAAGGAAGGAAGGAAGGAAGGAAGGAAGAAGAAGGGGAAGGAAAGAGAGGAAATGAAAAAAGAAAAAGAGGAGAGAAGAAACACACAAAAACATGCAAATATCAGTGAGCATACAAAATTGAAATTTGGCTCTCCACTTCCATCCAGAGTTTGGTCTAATAAATGACAGCAGCCCCTGACAAAGTTCTTTTTTATTAACATCTGAGAGACCCTGATGGAAAATTGGACTTCAATAACTGTTCCTACCAGCAACCTCCATAACCACAGTCAGTATTCCAGTCCAGTAATCCTGTTGAGAGGATGCAGAGAATGAGACAGAAGAAGGCAGAAGTTGTAAGCAATGTCTTTGATTATTTCAGAACGAAGTCATTTTCTCGCCTGTCAAAAGGTCCCCTTCCCCACCCAGAAGCCTAGAAAGACTTTGCCAAAGTTTACTAGGAAATTTTCCTTACGGGTGTGTATTAGACAAAAAGAAAATCACAAAAAGTTTCCTACAAGGGTTTGGAAATTCTTTGTTCAGGCATATCTGGGCACCAACCCATGTGTAGGGAATTTAAAAATTTAAACAAAGAACTCTGTATTCACAGTGGGACATGACTCACTCTCCTTGATTTAAAATACAATCAATTCAATCTTCTTTAATTCCCAGAGATCCTTCCAGGAGAAACATATTTCTTAAAAATAAAATGTTTTCTCCTATATTTCTGCACCAAAAGGTGATATCATTTTCCACTGGGAAGTTGGGGGAGAAAGTGGTTCAATTAGTTTTAAAACTTAAGCCCACCAAACCACCTCTATCATAATTGAAAGTAATGGACTTTAATAAAAACCAACATAACCCCTTCAGCAAAAAAATAGATGTCATTGAAACTAATTTGATTGCTGCCTTTCAAGGCTCCTTCCTCCTGGCATTCTATTGGTGCGAGTTAATAAGAAGAGAGGTTAATAGTCCTGATTCTCTCCCAGTCAATCTCATCTGGAAGATAACTCTGGGGATTAGGGGCCCTCTCTGCTTCCTAGAACCATGTGGTCTGTGGTTTTTCTCCATAATGATTTCCTGATTTGGGAAAGGAGATTTGGGTATGGGGAGAATGAGCCAATAATATGCCCAATCATTCATGGCTTCTTAAATTCAGGCAGTAGATATCTCAGACTAAATATGACCAAGCTCTTCAAACTCAGATATCCAATAATAGATGGATGAACTCAATACAATGGAAGAAACATTTATTGTGCTGACTGTGAGCTGAATACCCTTACCAAATCAAGAGAATTTTAGAGTTGAAAGGGGATTCAGCAGTCAGTCATCTGGAGTCTGTGAAGAGGTGCAGCAGACAGACGATTAGACTTGAAGTGAAGAAGACTTGAGTTCCAATTTTGTCTCAAACACTTAATCATTTAACCTCTCTCAGTTTCTTTCCATCTGTAAAATGGGACCTAACTCACAGGCTTGCTAAGAGGATCGAATGAAATACGTCAAGCACTTGCAAACCTGCATATAAATACAGGCCGGCTGTGATTTAATCTTAACTCAAACCTGAAAAATGATTCCCACACCAGGGCTCAAGTTCTAGAAACGGAATTTTGTGGTTGTTGTGGAATTGTTTTAGCCATATCTGACTCTTCCTCACCCCATTTAGAGTTTTCTTGCAAAGATATTGGAGTGATTTTCCATTCCCTTCCCCTATTCCTTTTACAGATGAGGAAACTGAGGCAAACAGGGTTAAGTGACTTGCCCAGGGCCACACAGATAGTGAGTATCTGAGGTCACATTTTAACTCAGGTCCACCAAGAAGCAGAAGACCTGAGTTCAAATTTCATATCTGATATTTACAAAGCCTGTGTGACTTTGGGTAAGTCATTTACTCTTCATGGACTTCAGCTACTCCATCTATAAAAGGAGGGGGTTGGACTAGTTGACCTCTGAAGTCTCTTCCAGTTGTAGCTCAGTGATCATAAGAAATCTTTCACATGATAGACTTTCAAGTATTTGTTGTTTCTCATGTAAGTCTTCTCTTCTCCCCATGGTTCTCCTTCCCAGTACGGACTCGAGGCCATTCACCATTCTAGTTGCCCTCCTTTGTCAGCTTTCCAACTTATTCATGTACCTTTTAAACTATGGTGCCCAGAATAGAAAACAACACTCCAGTGGGGTCTAAGCAAGGTAAAGGACAGAAAGACTTTTACTTCCTTATTCCTGGAAGTGAAGCACGAACATGCACTGTGCTTGGGGAAATAAGAGGTTTAGTTAAAATGGCCTCTGTCCTCATGGAGTCTAGAATCCCCCAGAGGGAGAAGATGCATACACAGAAAGTTAAAATTCACAGAAGATTACATCAGAGAGGAACAGAACACAGTGATGCATTAAGTTAGAGGCAGGAAGATTGTCACTGATGGGCAAGTCACTTAATTCTGTTTGCATCAGTTTCCTCATCTACAAAATGAGCTGGAGAAGGAAATGGCAAACCCCTCCAGTATCTTTGCCAAGAAAGCCCTGAATAGGGCTGAACAATAAAAGAAGAAATTAATTCCATAGGCAATTTCACTAACTCTTCACTCGTCCTGGAACAACATGATCTCACACCAGCACCCATGATTCTAGTCTGAGTGAACAGTAACCCAAGGTGAAAGATCGGGCCACTACATCCCCTCCCCGATTTGGTCAATGTACTTCATTCAAGTCACAAATACTCTGTTCTCTTCCCTTTGTTCTCAACACCCTATTTCACATTTCAAATCTCATGCTCACAGTTTCAATTTTTACTACTCTGTTGTTGGCTCACAAATCCATGTCTCCAGCCCAGTCCTCTCTTCTGAGCTCCAGATCCATTCCTGTCAGCACTACTACTCTAGTTTGGACCATTATCACGCTGAGACTGGATAATTAAAATACCTTCCTCCTGGACTCCCTGTCTCTAGCCTTTCTTTCTCCTGTCCATCCATTACCTGATACCAGAATGCGCCTCCTACCATACTTTGCATGTGACCATTTTCTGACTGAACCCTTTAGTGACTCTTCATTACTTACAAAGAGTCTGAGCTCCTTAACCTGCCAAAAAAAAAAAAAGACCCTCTAAAGGTGGCTGTTTAAACCCTCCCCTAAGATATAAGATCATGGGGAGAAGACAAACACAGGATTATGATCCAACAAGTCCATTTACCATCTTCCTCCCCTCACACACACACAAAAAAATTCCACCATCCATGTTGTTGCCTCCATGACTCATTCCCATAAGACATATATGTACAGTTCCATGTAGTTTGTATCATTCACTCAAATTCTTTGCTCTCCCATTGTTGTCCAAATCACCTCTCTCTCTCAGATGCAAAGGTCTGCAGGGCAGGAGAAGCATGGAGTCAGAGTCATTCATGGATCCAGAGCTAGAAGAGAGCTTAGAGGTCATGTAGTCTAGCCTTATCATTTTACAGATGGAGAAACTGAGTCTCAGAAAGGTCACATGACTTACACAAAGATGAAGTAACCGTGTCAAACCCAAGCCCATTGTGAGCTACCTTCTGATCCATCAGACTAGGCAGGTAGCCTCCTGACAGTTTCCATTGGTTCATCTTTCGATTGGAGCCAGGATCATAGAGTGGAAAAGGTTAATTGGTTTCACTAACCATCTGTTTGCGCTGAGAATTAGCCCTAAGCAGGATGTGTAATAGATGGACTTACATAGATTCCATAAATAAATGTGAAGAATTAGTGATATTCTATGAATTGTGCATTAGAAAATAATCTTTGTCACAAGCAGGCTAGACATCAATTACTAGATGCCAATTACTGCCTAAAGCTGAGCTCCCCAAGGAGTGCCAACAAAGTTATTACAGGCAAAGCCCTGGGGATCTTGCGCAGACCCCAGAATGCACATGGATCCACTTTCACAACCTCATCTTCTTTGCTTCTGCCCATACGCCCTATCTCAGACATCAGGATTGCCAACTTCAGGGAGAGGTGGGGAGAAGACAGACACAGTGCCCGGCACATAGCTTAATAAGTGCTTGTTGATTGGCTGATCTTGCCCACACCTTTGATGATATTCATCAATTTACAATAGAAGCTTTGACAAGCCCCTTGTGCTACTGACAGCTCCATCCTCAACCCATCATCGCCCTGGTAGTATCCTACAATTCTGGACATGGTCCCCATCAGTCCCAGCTCCTAGCCCAGCTGGGATACCTGATATCCCTGGTGGCAATTCCTTACTCTGATTCTGATTCTCTCTAAGGAGTTAACTACAAACCCTGTGGCATTCACTGAGACATCCTACCCCACACAGGTTCATTAGGAACCCCAGGGCCATTCCCTACTTCTGGTGCAGCACAAGCAGTATTCCTCAGTTCCAACTCTCTTTCCACTCAGGCTGCAGCTGTTTGGGTGGAGTTTCACACTCCTCTCCCTCTCCCTAGCCCAGGCAGTACTTCCCAATCCCAGCCCATCCCACCCCCAGCATCCTTAGCAGCATTCTCTGTTCCATATCCTACAAAAGAGTCCTTCCCTTGTGCACCTCACTCCCAAACTTCTTTCCTGACAAAATTTCCACCTTGGAACCAAGAACAAACTTCAACAGACATGTCCTCCTGCTCTTTCCCCTTTCAGGCTGAAAAATAGAATTTATTCACATTTTAAAACCTATATTATGCACCTTCTATGTGAAGAACCCTGGGATCTAGCAGGAGGAAATAGAAAGCTTAGATAATAACTGATATTTAATAATAGCTAACATTTGCTTACTATCTACCAGGCTCTGTGCTATGTTTTATAATTACTTTTTCATTTGATTCTCATAACAACCCTGCAAGGTAAGTGCCGTTATTATCCCCATTTTGTAGAGGAGGAAACTGAGGTAGAGGTTAAGTGACTTGCCCAGGGTCACACAGCTAGTGTCTGACGTTGGATCTGAACCCAGGTTGTCCTGAATTCAGGTCCAATACTCCATCTCCTGCACCACCTAGCAGTTCCATTTGTATATCATTTTAAAGTTTATAAAAGCTAAGCTCTTTGAGGGCAGAGGCTTTCATTTTCATCAACACCTATCACGGTGTCTGGAACGTAGCAAGTGCTCAATAAATACTTAGGGAATTAAATTGAATTGAATTGAATTTATAACCTGGCATCAACCTGCCTTTCCAGACTTATTACACGTTATTTCTGTTCACACGTTGCATTCCAGGCAAACTGCCAACTCACTATTCCCTGACTTAGTTTTCCTGCCCCTGGACCTTGCTGTCCCCTTACCTGAAATGCTCTCTCTTCTTACCCTGACTGCTTTAGAATTCTTAACTTGCTTCAAAACTCAGCTTATATGACTTCTCCTTCAAGAAGTCTTTTCTGATATTACAAGTCACCAGTGCTTTCTCCTTCCTGATATTATTCTGCATTTGCTTATCTGTATACATATTGTACCCTATCAATCCCAGCCCCACCCTCAGTAGAAAGAAAACTTGAGGAAAGGAGTTTCATTTTTGTGTCTGTATCCCCAAGGGCACAGTACAATGCCTACACACAATAGATGCTTAATAAATCTCTTGCGGATTTGATTTGAATTCTAGCAACTAGCACCTTGCCTTTTACATAGTAGGCCACCACTAAGTTGTTGGATTGACTTGAATTGAGACTGAAGGACAAGAAGGAAAAACAGTAAAAAATCTCTAAGCTGAAGGGTAATTGTTTCATCGTTTATCAGTCACTGGCATTCTAACAGGAAAGGGTAGGGTCTTTAAGGGTTCCCCAAGTGATTTCCCAGACTCTCTTATACAGACCAAAGTGTGGAGCTAGGGCCCTGGAAACTATTTAACCAATGGTTGGAACCACACTTTCTATTTCCTGTAATGAATTCTCATTTTTGCGAAGATACTGCTTAGCAAATTGCATCATAAAACAAAAATGAGCATTTTTCTAATAGAATTTGATTTTTAAGTTTCATGAGCTCTCCTGCTGTGAGGTGATTTTTACAACTCCTGTTGCTGAATACAAAACTGGAAAAAATAGAGGAATAGTTTGGTTTTTTTCCTAGGTAGTTTTAAACAGAATTGTCAGCCCCTCCAGAATCCATCATCGATTGAGATGGATGAAGCTATTTTTTTCCTTTAAAAAAAAAAAAACCAACACCTCCTAATGAAGCCTCTTTGGTGCCACAAACTCAGCGGTAAAGATAAATGAGAAACAATTTCTTGGTATCCATTATTTTAAATCAAAGATATCAGCCCTGATGTTGTTTTCAAGGTTTATTGAATTTTCATAGAATATCATCAACTTCTACATTCTATCCATGTAATTGAAACCTGAACTCATGGAAGTTTTTATGGGCTCACTTTAAAACTGCAGTAAGGACAGACCTGCTTCCATATCATCCCTTGAGATCTCAGCCCAGAAAGTTTCCAGCTCATTCTAAAATGGACAATTCACAGAGAGTCTACAGAGCAATGAGTCAAACCTAGAGAAGAGACCCTGGACAGAATGCCTCTTCACTCAAGAGCTTTAATGTCCAAGGATGCCTTACACCCACACCTACGCCACTTAGAATTTCCAGGTCATCGATCACAGAGCAAACAGACAAATATGCCCCATGCAAATGTCTGTCTTCATCATATGTGGACTAGATCACACATGATGTGATCTGACATGAGGAAGAGCTGGTGATCCGATAATCTTCCTTCTTAATGAGGGCCCTATAATCCCATTATTCAATACTTCTTTGGGCTGAGATCCTGAGGACCTCTGTTTAAATGAACCTGAGCACCTAGATTCCACTCTCATCCTGTCACTTAATCCCCATATGAACTTGGACAGGTCACTCAACTTGTACTCAGTTTCCTCTACTGGACATGTGATCTGAAAGTTCCCTTATAGTTCAAAATTCTAACTCAATTGTATACATGTTAAGTCTGTATGTATTTGTCTGTAAACATTTGTTGATCTACAACAATTTATTGAGTAGCTGTTCTTATGAAAACCCTTGGGCTGGGAAAAAACAACCAGAGGTAGAGAAGACACAAACCCTGCCTTCCCAGAGATTGCTTTCTTGTCAGAGACAGAGACTAAAAGCTGTCTTCTAGTCGAAAGCTGTCTTATGGTATCAGGCAATGCAAATACCCCATGGGTGACAAGGAAGGCAAGAACTCAGGAAAGGGAATGGTCTCTATGGGCTGAGAAGATAATCAAGACTTTCTGGAAACAGTGGGACCAAACTCAGGCAACATAGTCAATAGAAACCTGGGCCTGGAATCAGAAGACCTGAATTCATTACAGCTTCAGACACTTACCAGCTGTATGACCCTGGGCAAATTACTTAACCTCTATCTACCTCAGTTTCCTCAATTATAAAATGGGAATAATAATATCTTTCTCCCAGAATTGTGAGGATAATATGAGATAATATTTGTAAAAGGCTTAGCACATTCTCTGGCATATAGTAGTAACTTAATAATTGCTCATTCCCTTCTCTTTCCCTTCAAAGGCTATGCTAGCTGGATCTGGTAGCTCCAAACAAGCTGGAAAGTCTTTGAGTCTGACTTAGCCACAGATTGTAGTTTTGTCATATGAGGACAACCAGCTAAATTTGGAGAGACTTTAATCTCTGACTGGCACATGGTATGTCCTTAATGCTCGGTTGCTGCCTTTCTTTTTTTAATTATTAAATTCGATCTTTAACTTATGGAATAAAACAAGTATTTCCATAACATAGTACAAAAAAAAAAAGATGATTGCATATGAAACTGCAGATCTGCTATGCACAACTTGCTATCCCTTTCAAATATACAACAAAATTATCATGTAAATGAATTTTTTTTTTAGTCCAACTAGCCCAGATGAGAGGAGGGGGAAGAGGTGAGTACACGAATAAAGGTGAGAACACCCACTATCCTTGTCTGAGTCATCTTTCCAGATGTTCGTCACAAAGCCTAAGGGAAGCAGATAGTGAACAGAGAGACTATCCCAAAGGATTGCTCAGTTCAGCATAGAAGCCCCACTGGGCTACAGAGACTCTGAACCAGACAGAGAATCTGGACATAATACCAGCTTCATACCTCCACACCGCTCTTCTGAAGGATGCATGACCTGTTATAAGATATCCCAACCTTCACACCAGAGATGGTTGCTTTGGAAGGGAGTCACATCATCCAGGCACTTCCAGTTCCCACTGGGCAGGAGGGGGGAGGTGAGGCTAAATTATGGTCTCTCCAGCCCCCCAAATGTCCATGAGTATGCAGGTTTTCAACCCTAATCTCATCCTCTCCTCCCACAAGTTTCCCAAAGTCTGGTTTTGCTTTGTAAAGTCTCATTTCATTTGAAGCAAATAAAACTGCATTTGACACAGAGCCCATTTTCTCAAAGACATTTCTCCTTGCATTATGCTTCATTTTATAGAATTAACATGCTAGATAAATTGCAAAACCAACACAAGGAAGGTAATTCTGCTGTATTATGGCTCAAAACAGCTGAAGGGACCTTGGGGGATGGAGGTTTGATAATGCAATTCTCCAGGCGCATGTAGTGTCCCTTGGACAGAGTGACCCTCCAATCCCTGGACATGCCAGAAAAGAATAGGAACCACTGTTAGGGAGGGAGGGATAAAAGGAGGAAAGGACCTGGACTTGTGAGTTCACTGCTATATGGTACTCCCTACAGAGAAAATTCCTTCTATCAATGCAGATTATCCCCTTCTCTGAACTTACAATCTTAGAGAGGTTCCTAGAATACAGATGTCAAATACTCCTAATTACTGGCCACAGGTGCTCAGGAACCAAGTTAAAATATAACTGGAAAATATTTAACAAAATAAATTAAACTATAATAGGACATAGATAATGTTAATATGTGGTTTTCTAAGTTAATATATAGCCTGCAGGGATCCTGATGTACAGCTTAGTGTTTCTATTTGAACTTGACTTCATCAGCTTAGAGCATACCAAAATTAAATGACTTGCCTGGGATCCCATAGCCAGTATGTATCAAAGTTGGGACTTGTTTCCAGGTCTTTCTGGCTCCCCATCTACTGCACCACACTGCCATGACTCAATCCATATTCAAACACCCCAGTATTCCAATGGATCTGTTAGTTCCTTGATTGCAGTATTACCTTACAGGATAGAGATCAAAGTCCATCAATGCCTATTCATCCTGCCCAAATCTTGTCCATACTCTCTCACTAATTTGCCATGGCAAATCCACCCATCATACTGGGATCCTTTCTCACATTCTTTTGCTATCACAAGGACACCATGGAGCATGGGAGCTGTCCATTGGTTACTAGCAGCCCTTCTCTTCTGATCACACATTTTTCTCATAACATTCTTGACTCCTTTCCTCCTTGAAAATTCCTTGCTTGTATTGGATAATTAAGAATTTACAGCATTTTCTGTCTAACACAGAAGACAAAGAATGCCATTACCAAAAGGGATTGGTGCACAAGACCATCTTCCTCATTCAGCTTCTCCCTCCATAGCTCCTCTTCCTCCATCCAACACCTCAAGTCTTTGAGTTGTCACTTGGGCTTGTGTCACAATTGTTTCTCCTAAGACCTTCTCAAAGATCAGTGCTCCAGGGCTAACTAAAGCCCAGAACCCCTCTCACTCCTACTTCTCTGGGATAAACAGGTCTCATTCAATTCAGGGGACAGTTCATTCTGGCAGGCTCCCCAACATCACATGCCATATATTATGGGTCACAGTTCTTTATATGAATGTGCTCACCCTTCCTGGGCTAAGGCAAAGGACACCCTTCTCAGACTAAGACATATACTCTATTTAGTTTCTGGGCACTATTCAGGGACGACTGTGAGAATTCTATAGGACCATAACTCATTCTGTGGTACTTGCAGTCTCTCTGGTGTTTCCATCCAAACCTTCCAGTTTCTGTTGTAAAGCTTTGGATTAAGAAGCAATTGGAACTATGGATCAGGAACTCTTTTTCTGGAGACCCTCAAAAACTGAACAGACCTCCATCTGTCTAGGTTAGATCTTACCTAGAGGAGAGGGAAGATAGACAAAATAACCTCCTCAACTCCTCTGCAATATGACAACCAAAGGGCTAGGTAACAATGTTTGTATCTGGGGCAAGAGGGAGGACAGGATGATTCAAATGTTGCTGGGCTAGACACCATCAGGGAAGGAGGGAACAGTAGCAGGCCAGGGAAGAGCTCACTTGGGATGCAGCCACAGGCTGACCTACTCATAGCTTCCTATTTTAACCAACTGTTCTTCTTAACTAGGTACAAATCTCATTTGTTTCTCTACTGCTGAAGGACAGCAAGTGCTATCAACATCCTCTAAATGTTGGCACCCTGGGGAAGAACCTCAGTCACTCTGTCCTAGTTATGACGCTGTTGATGACTGTGACCTCTTTAAATCTGATTACAGTAGCTAGGCTTTCCATAGCACTAGAATATGGATGTTATTTTCCTGAACTACTTCAATATGTTGAATAGTTATTGAATCTCAGATTTGGAAGGGACCTCAAAGGTCATTTTGTTCAATCCACATATAAAGATAAAAGTCCTTTACAATATCCCAGACAAGCGGTCAGCCAGACTCAGCTTCTCTCCCTCTCCCTTCCCCTTCTCCTAGTTTCTTCTGCCCTTTTCTTTCCTGACTTCGTCCCTCATTTATTTCACCCGGACCTTTTTCCCCCTCAGTTCTTCCCCCTCCCTGACTTCCTCCATTACTTTCTCCCTGCTCCACTCCATTTTCCTCCTGCCCCATCAATCCTCCTCCCATGTGACTGACTCCCTCCCTCCCTTCTCCTTTGGACAAATATGCTTTCCTTATCCCTCTGGTTAAGCTAGTTAAATTCCTCCTATACCTTACCCTGGTTATTTTTCCTTTATTGGCATTCACCCCCTTCCTCTTAAGATCGGCTCTATCAGAGAGTCTATGACCCCCAATGATCTCCCCAAAACCATCTCTATGGGTCCCTCTTCAGTTCTATCTGCCCTATTCTCTCTCAGTCCAGGCCAGCACCACTGCCCTCCAAGCTGCTGAAGAGTCACACCACCCATCAGCCTTTGGTCTTCCTATAGTAGCTATTGTGAGGAATCTAGATGCTGCCAGGGCATCAGAAATGTACCCAGCCTAGAGGCAGGAAGACCTGAGTTGGAACCCAGCCTCAGATGCTGACTAGTCAAGTGACCTTGGGCAAGTCACTTAATATGTCTACGTCAGTTTTCTCAACTATAAAATGGAGATAATAGCACCTACATCCCAGGGTTGTTGAGAGGATAAAATGAGATAATATTTATGAAGTACTTTACAAACCTTAAAGTACTACATAAATTCCAACTATTAGCCAAAAGCCTATAACAGATGAAATAAAACGAACACCAAATGATAAGTGAATAGAGTACAAGGTTAAAAATTAAGAGGAAACAGAGTAGAGGAAATAGATATAGACTGGAGGCTAAAATGAGAGGTTATGCCAAGGTGGAAGACAGTCAAGTGGTATAATTTGAAAGTCACCAAGAAATGCAAAAGGTATGTAAGTGACACAATGGATAGAGAGCCAGACCTGGAGCTAGGAAGACCTGAGTTCAAATCTAGCCTCAGATACCTATTAGCCATGTGACCCTGGGCAAACCCTGTTTGCCTCAGTTTCCTCATCTACAAAATGAGCTAAAGAAAGAAATGGCAAACCCCTCCAATATTTTTACCAAGAAAATCCCAAATGGGGTCAAGAAGAGTCCAGCACAACTGAAGAACAGCAAAAAGAAATGCAATGGGCTACCTGGAAAGGTAGTGAGCTCCCTGTCACTGCTGGTTTTTAAGCAAATAAAAGACAAGGGTTAGAGATGAGAGGGAACCATCTGTGACTTCCTTCTTTTCTGCATGTGCTGCCTGCATTTGGGGAACACCAGCTCACCAAGCTGCAATCCCCTCCTTGCATTAGGGCCCAGCCAGTTTCAAATGAGATTAATCATCATCCTGGGACTCCAAAATGACCTGAATGCTAATGATTATCTACTGCAGCAGTTCTCAAGTGTCATTTGAAAACCCCTGCAGGCTTTCAGGGGGCCTCTGAGGTCACAACGGCATAATGGTACTAAGATGTTATTTGCCTATTAAAACACTCCTCCCTTTTCCAATGACATCATCTATATAAGGCCAGATTTTCTTAATTTACTTCTACCAAAACAATATACTGCAACAGCCTGTATGCAAAGCAGATATGAGAATCCAGCTGTCTTTTATTATGCCAGACATTAAATAGATTTGCAATAATGTGCAAGGCTACAATTCTCATTCATTTTTTTGTTTTGAAAAATATAGTTATTTTAAATTTAAAATGTATTTATGTTAATGTGCAAAGCTTATTGTTATTTTAAAGTAATTAATAAACATTTTAAGTTTTTCCTACTTTAATTTCTAATGCAATAAATATTGATAGAAATAATTCACATAAACAAAAGTTCTTTGGGGTCCTCAATTATTTTTAAGAGCATTAAAGATGCTGATACCAAAAAGTTTGAGAACCACTGGTCTACTGTTACCAAAATGAGAAAGGCAAAGTAGTCTAGCTGTGAGAAGGCAGCAGACACCGTCAACAGGCCTCAGGAGGATACCAACCCTCTGATATTAGAGTTGCCTGATGCTAACATATAAATTAATTCAGGGAAAAGCAGGACCTCCATTCTGTAAATAGCTGATAAGGTAAAATGTACTCCAAATGATACATGAGTTGGGGCAAGGTTAAAAATGAGGAAGACACAATAGAAAAGGGGAAAATAGATATAGAGTGGAAGCTAAAATGAGAGGTTGTGCCAAGGTAAAAGAGAGCCAAGTGCCTATTGGTAAATCATGCCAATGCTGCAGAGCTGGTGGTCCTTACACAGTCATAGACTCAGAACTGGAAGAGATCTCAGAGGACACCTAGTCAAATATTCCCTCCTACCTCCATTTTACAGATGAGAAAGCTGAGGCCTAAGCAGGTTGACTTGCCCAAGATCACATAAAGAGAAACAGGGGTTTGGACCCAAGGTCCCTGACTCTAGAGTTAGTTCTCTCTTAGAAGACAGGAGGACCAGAGGAGATTTTGCATCCCTGCACGTTTCTGTTGTTCCTGGGTGCCTTTCCCTATATGAATATCTTGATGTTTCATTATGTTGTTTCCAAGAGCTCTTAAGTGCCAGCTACCCAAGTTCCAGGTCACAAAGAACAGGGAAGAGATTTATGGTTAAGAGGGTATCACAACACAATCTTGTGAGTTCTTAAGACGTATCAAAGTCAGCAGTCATAAGACCCTGACATTCACCACCTCCCCAGAAATTGTTTGTGTTTCCTCAAACCCAAACCAGAAACTGCAATCATCAGGGAAAATCCCATTAGAGCTTCCACTGAGTTCATGCAAAGTATTTCCTTCCTTCTATCTCATTTCCTTACATTCAGCACCAAAGTGGTAAATTCTTCTCTGTAGCATTGGAGATACACTGGACTCTGGTTCTGGGATTTGGAACCAAAGAAATGAATATAATAGCACCTCAGCTAACTCATGACCCTATGAGCTCCCTCCTAGATATTAATACTAATAATTTGCATTTATATAATGCTTTAAAGTTGGTAAAACATTTTACACACATATTTTCTCATTTGGGCCTCATCTTGTAAGGCTGTTATTGTTCAGTCATGTCTGACTATAGTTTTCTTTCTTTTTTTTTTTTTTTAATTTTTATTTATTTATTTATTTAACTTTTTACATTCATTTTCACAAAATTTTGGGTTCCAAATTTTCTCCCCTTTTATCCCCTCCCCCCACCCCAATACCCCAAGCAATCTAATTTTCCCTATCTCCAATCTGCCCTCTCTTCTGTCATCCCTCCCTTCTCTTGTCTCCATCTTCTCTTTTCTCCTGTAGGGCCAGATGACTTTCTATTCCTCATTAACTGTATGTCTTCTTTCCTAGTAGCAACAACAATACTAAACAGTTGCTCCTAAAATTTTGAGTTCCAAATTCTCCCCATCCCTCCCTCCCCACCCATTCCCTTTGGGAAGGCAGGCAATTCAATATAGGCCCTATCTGTGTAGTTTTGCAAATGACTTCCCTGATTGACTATAGTTTTCTTGGCAAAGATTGTAAAGTTGTTTGCAAGTTCCTTCTCCAATGTGTCCCCATTTTACAAGTGAGGAATGACAGCAAATTGGGGTTTAGTGACTTGTCCTACCTATAATAGCCAGTAAATATCTGTGACTGGATTTGAACTCAAATGCTCCTGATGCCATGCCTGGTGCTCTAGCCACTGCACAACCTACCTTCCCCTACTCCTGTAATGTTAATGGAATTTAAGGTATTCCCCGCTCATTAATAGACCTCATGTGGAGTCCATTAAGGGAGGCTTGCTTATAGAAAGGCTTTCATATCTTTTGCTAATTTCTAATTAGGCACTGTGTTACCAGGGTTGTGATGCCTTCTGGCTCTGAGAAGTGCATATATACCCTGTGGTGAGGTTTCACTTTGGGGCTTGCTTATGAGAAGGATCTTGTGATGGCCAGGTCGAGACTGAGTAGCCATATGTTCAGACCCCTGACTGCTCAGATGCAAAGGCTCTTTCGATGCAGGGATGTATGTAAAATGTATTGCAATATTACTTTTATTTGGACAGTAGAGCTCTATCTGTTGGGCTTTATTTCTTTGCTTATGTTTTCTCTGTATTTTCTCTGAAGTTCAGGGTGCTGATGTTTCTCCTGATCTAGTGAATATAATTTAAAAAGACTGCTGACCTATTAAACAGCTATCTTTCCTAGTAAAGCAGATCTAAGAACCTGTTCTAGCAGTCATCCTGGGTGCTTGCCACAGCCAGTGTGGTTGCCTTTACAACACCCTATGAGGTAGGCACTATTATTATCCTCATTTTGCAGATGAAGAAACTGAGGCACAGAGAGGTTAAGTGATTTGCCCAGGGTTTCACAGTTAGTAAGTGTTGAAGACAAGATAAAAACTCAGCTCTTCCTGACTCCAAATCTAGCACTCTCCACTAGACCACCTAGCTACCACCACCACTACAGGATAGGCTGGGTTAAGAGATCTAGTACAGAGATCAAAGTCCAACACATAGATTTCATAGCCAGTCTATCCCTCTTTCTTACCTCCATCTCTTCTCAGTCTTTTGAAATAGCTGATATTCTAGAACCGGAGAGTAAAATAAATATTGAAAAAAATCTGCTGATCTCCTCCTGAAAGAGATATCAAAAGGAAATTTGGGAATATGTAGTCAAATTCCGAACTTCCCAGGTCAAGGAGAAAATATTGCAAGCAGTCAGAAAGAAACAATTCCAGTATTGTGGAAAAACAATCAGGGTAACACAAGATCTAGCAGCTTCTGCATTAAGGGACTGAAGGACTTGTAATATGATATTCCAGAAGCCAAAGGAGCTAGGATTAAAACCAAGAATCACTGAGCCAGCAAAACTGAGTATAATACTTCAGGGGGTGGGGGGAATGGTCATTCAGTGAAATAGAGGACTTTCAAGTATTCTTGATGAAAAGACCAGAGCTAAATAGAAAATTTGACTTTGACAGGAATCAAAAGAAGCATGAAAAGGCAAACAGGAAAGAGAAATCATAAGGAACTTACTAAAGTTGAACTGTCTACATTCCTACAAAGAAAGATAATATTTGTAACTCTTGTAATTTCTCAGTATTTGGGTAGTTGGAGGGATTATATACATATAGATAGAGGGTACAGGGTGAGTTGAATAGAAGGGATGATATCTAAAAAAATAAAATTAAGGGGTGAGAGAGGAATACATTGGGAGGAGAAAGGGAGAAATGGAATGGGGCAAATTATCTCTCATGAAATAGGCAAGAAAACGCTTTTTCAATGGAGGAGAAAAGGGAGGAGGTGAGAGGGAAAAAGTGAAGCTTACTCTCATCACATTTGGCTTAAGGAGGGAATAACATGCACATTTAATTTGGTATGAAAATCTATCTTACACCACAGGAAAGTAGGGGAGAAGGGGATAAGTGGGGTGTGGGGGATAATAGAAGTGAGGGCAAATGGGAGGAGAGGATAATTAGAAGTAAACACTTTTGGGGAGGGACAAAGTCAAAAGGGAGAATTGGATTTAAGTGAGGCAGGGCTATGCACAGTCATCAGCCTCACTTTCTCCTTCAGAGGTATCAGAGGTCAGTGGAAACACATAGGTCAGGACAGCTGGTGATGGCCCAGATGCAGTGGGACACTTTGGTCTTTTTAAGGTGAGATCTTTCCCAGGTCTCGATCTGTGTGAGACAATACCCACTCATTAATTAAAGGCTAACATGAATGGAGACAAAAGATGACCTAGTTTGCTTTCACAGAAGAATCAGTCTGGGAGGAAGAGACCTTCAGAGTTTCTGGCCAGAACAGAAACAATTGTCATTTTGGTAGTGTGGTAAAGTGGATAGTGAGAGATGGAGAGGGAGAGAGAGAGAGAGAGAGAGAGAGAGAGAGAGAGAGAGAGAGAGAGAGAGAGACAGAAAGTGAAAGAAAGAGACAGAGACAGAGAATCCTTAGAACTTGGTCGATTGAAATTCAAGTTCCTCTTCTGATCCACCCGGGCTACATGACCCTGGCCTAAGTCATGCAACTTTTCAGTGTCTCAGGCAACTTTCTAGAACTAATTGAGGGTCTTTCCTCACTGGAAATTCTCTATACCGATGAAATCCCAGTTCTAGTTTCCCCCAGAAACTGAGGAAAGTGGACTAGATGTTCTCTAAGCCACCTGCCAGCTAGGTTCCAGCTTTGATTCGCCTTCTTAAAATCACTCGTCTCTCTCAAGATCAAAGCAAACTTCTCCAAAGAAATTATTAAAGTAAAAAATCTAATCATCATGAAACATTCTTCAAGAAACCAGTTCAGACCTGGACAAGGTCCAAAAAAGGACAACTGAAACATATAAAAGGATGTAAAGTCTTCCCTAGAATGAAAGAGTCCCCAAAGTGAGACTTCTTCAGCCTACACAGGTGAGCTAGGAGGGAATGAAACACCAAAATACAAAGGCAGAGGGAAGATAGAGAGAAGGTAGTGGGACTTGATAAAAGGAATTGGGGACCCTTTTGAAGTTTGAAATCTGAAAGACAACCTACAATGCCAAGTTCCTACCCAATATTCAAGCTTAGCCCTTCTCCTAACTGTATCCTTCCTGGCTTATTGATATATCCTCTGCTCTGCTCACATGTCCTCTCCTAGAAAACCCCTAAGGGGCCCCCCAGTTCTAACTAAAAGATTTAGAATTTAGAGCTGGATGGAATCTGAGAGATCTCATTCAAACCTCTCGTTTTACAAATGAAGAAACTGAGACACAGAGAACTTGAGCTGGGATTCAATCTCAGGCCCTCCAACTCCAATTCCAGTGGTTTTGCAATGACACTACAACTACCTCATAAGATGCCATGATTCGTTCTTTCCTCCAAGAAGGAGGGGAAAAGGGCATCCTGGCTTTTTTTTTGAAAGTGCTTGAAAGTAGATTCCTGAAGGTTTGTGGCACAGTGGAAAGAACACTATCTTTCCCACCTACAACTTGTGCAAACTTGATCAAAGTAGTCCCTCTTTCTGGGCCTTAGTTTCCTTATCTATAAAGTGATACCGCTGCAGCATCCAACTCCTTCATTTTACTGAGAAAACTAAAGCCAAGGAAGGTTATGATTTGCCTAAGATCACACACAGCAGATGTACGAGGCAATATTTGAACCAACTCCTTTGATTCCAAAGCCAGCAAACTTTCCCCCTCTAGCTCCCTAAATCCAGGAGCCTCCTTTGCCACCAGTCACAATGGAACATACAAAAGTAGCAAGGTAGGATTCAAACCCAGGGCTTCTGACTCCCAAGTTCAGCACTCATGCCCTGTACCTTCATGCCTTTCAGTAGATGATCTTGAAGACCCCTTGCATCCCTAACTCTACGATATTTGTTTATCTGCCTCCTCATCAAAGAAGAAACAGGTTCTCCTTTAAGGATCATTCTCCTCAGGCTCTGCAGTAATTTAAAATTTTTAGACACAGTTTCTTATCTCCATTTTTCCTTTTAAGATTTCTTTCAGTCTTGTGAAACAATCAATTGTCTGCAATAAAAGTCATGGGTCCATCCATGGCAATCTGCTGTTGTATTTTATTGGGGAACTCAATTGAGCTGGTGTATCATCTCTAAGATAATAGAAGTGCTAATAATATTTTCTAGGGAAGCATTTCTCCCTGTTGAAAAATACCAACTGCTATTAAAGGTATGTGTATGTGTGTTAGTGCCGGTGAGACTCTGGATCTCAATTGCTTCTGCAGAAACATGGGAACCACAACAGAACAGACCCAGCTTTTCCCTCTATGCTGGGGGTGAGGGGCAGGGAGGGAATTAGGCCCTCAAAACTTAGAGAATACACAAAACACTTGACACCATTCTGAGTTAGTTCCTAAACCCCATTGTGATTCCTTTCCTATTAAAGGCCTTAAATATCTTTATTCTCTTTTAATAGAACACTTCATCAATCTGTTCCTTCAAAAGGCAGCTGCTACCTATCAACTAAAGGCAGGACACAGAGAGGAAGGAATTGACCACTGTTGTCAATGAGCCGGCTCGGGCAGGACCGAGCCTATTGCAAGGCCCTCTGAGAACGTTTGCTGAGCCAATGAAAGAATGCACGGCTGTCAGAGTAGCTGATTGATGACAAAGTCCATCGTTTTGCTAACACCTCTTAAACTGAAGCTTTGAAGGATCACTTTCCAGATTATAAAGTTAAGAAATGCTTCATCGTCATTTTTTAAAATTTAATTTTGAAACCAAGGGAATTCCGGAGCTGGTTTTTGCCATATTTTGTCTCTGCGCTAACACTTGGCAAGATCAGACTTTTATAGAGCGCCATCTACTGCCCAAGGCTCTTTGTTTCCAAGAGATATCAGTCTACTGTGATTCCAAGAGAAAAAAAAAGGGAAGGAAGGGAGGAAGGAAGGAAGGGAGGGAGGAAGGAAGGAAGGAAGGAAGGAAGGAAGGAAGGAAGGAAGGAAGGAAGGAAGGAAGGAAGGAAGGAAGGAAGGAAGGAAGGGAGGGAGGGAGGAGGGAGGGAGGGAGGAAGGAAGGGAGGGAGGGAGGGAGGGAGGGAGGAAGGAAGGGAGGGAGGGAGGAAGGGAGGGAGGAAGGGAGGAAGGGAGGGAGGAAGGGAGGGAGGGAGGAAGGGAGGAAGGGAGGGAGGAAGGGAGGGAGGAAGGAAGGAAGGGAGGGAGGAAGGAAGGAAGGAAGGAAGGAAGGAAGGAAGGAAGGAAGGGAGGGAGGGAGGGAGGGAGGGAGGGAGGAAGGGAGGAAGGGAGGGAGGGAGGAAGGAAGGAAGGAAGGAAGGGAGGGAGGGAGGGAGGAAGGAAGGGAGGGAGGGAGGGAGGAAGGAAGGAAGGAAGGAAGGAAGGAAGGAAGGAAGGAAGGGAGGAAGGGAGGGAGGTAGGGAGGAAGGGAGGAAGGGAGGGAGGAAGGGAGGAAGGGAGGGAGGGAGGAAGGGAGGGAGGAAGGGAGGAAGGGAGGGAGGGAGGAAGGAAGGAAGGAAGGGAGGGAGGGAGGGAGGAAGGAAGGAAGGGAGGGAGGAAGGGAGGAAGGGAGGGAGGGAGGAAGGAAGGAAGGGAGGGAGGGAGGAAGGGAGGGAGGTAGGGAGTGAGGAAGGGAGGAAGGGAGGGAGGGAGGAAGGGAGGAAGGGAGGGAGGGAGGAAGGGAGGGAGGGAGGGAGGGAGGGAGGGAGGGAGGAAGGAAGGGAGGAAGGAAGGAAGGAAGGAAGGAAGGGAGGGAGGAAGGGAGGGAGGAAGGGAGGAAGGGAGGAAGGGAGGAAGGAAGGAAGGAAGGGAGGGAGGGAGGGAGGGAGGAAGGGAGGAAGGGAGGGAGGGAGGAAGGAAGGAAGGAAGGGAGGGAGGGAGGGAGGAAGGAAGGAAGGAAGGAAGGAAGGAAGGAAGGAAGGAAGGGAGGAAGGGAGGGAGGAAGGGAGGAAGGGAGGAAGGGAGGGAGGAAGGGAGGAAGGGAGGAAGGGAGGGAGGAAGGGAGGAAGGGAGGGAGGGAGGAAGGGAGGGAGGAAGGGAAGAAGGGAGGGAAAATTTGAATACTTAATTTCATGCTATGGGAATTTCCTCCCTCAATGCAAAATGCTTCCCTGCTGAGTCCGTTGCTGGGGTGGAAAATTTCTGGGCAAACAGGACTAAAGTGCCAGGCTGTTTGAGTGATAAATACAAAAATGTCAGCCTGACACAAATTCTCCGCAGACTTCCGCCTTACTTTTACCAATCTTATTCCCTATTCCTCTTGTGATGGAGGTCTGTCACATTCTTAGACCACCTATGTTACCTACATGGAAGACACTGGAGGACCTGCTTCTGGGAAATTGGAGGACTAGAGTATGCATGAACATTTTCTATTGGCCTATCACTTAACTGGGAGTAGTCTTTTTTCTGGAGCTCACACAGTGGGGGATCCAAAATTCCAAAATCCAAAATTCCAAGAATTCAGTTCAGATGTTGCAGACAGCCTAGAGGTAAACTCAGAAGAGTAAGGGTTCAGAGATGTCACCCCATCTGGGCTTTGGGCTTGAACTTTATGGGACTAAGGCTATGTAGGATATGAGCTGAGATGTAAACCTAAACACTCCTCTTTCCAAAGACCAAGGTGGTATGAGAGGATATAATACCCTTGGATGTTGAGGAAGATTCCTTTATAAAAGTTAACCAATGTTAAGTGGTTAAATGAAACTAGGGCGCTAGTCACTCAGCCCCAAAGAATAGAGGAAATGCAGCCAGTGAGTGAAGATTTGAGCTAATCACAAAAAAAGAGAGAATTCATGACCCTTTCAGAATGCCAGAGAACCCAATAGAGAGCACACTGTAGGCCTGGCCTGAGAGAAGGGGGCTTCACACACTTTCTCTTCCTGTCCCCATTCCCAGGGCCTCCTCCTCATGCCATGACTTTTCAGAGGTGCTTTCCTATTCTCCTTCCCTCTACTTCTTTCAAGTCTCTCCTTCCTTCAAAGAACAACGGCTTAGGTGTCACCTTTTACCAGATGCCTTTTCTGAGCACCCCTCAGTTGTTCATTACTCTCCCCTTTTTGAAATATCTATGTATAACTTTGCATGTATTTTGTATGTACGTGTGGATAATATACACATGTATGTGTATATGTGTGTAAAAGTGTGTGTGTGCGTGTGCATGTGTGTGCGTGCCATATCTCCCAAGCTGAACTTAAACTTTGGAAAGGTAGAAAAAGTATTCTTTTAATTTTTGTGTTCTCAGTACAACACCTTGCACATGGTAGGTAACTAATAAATGTTTATTGACTTGAATTTACAATAATGGTAAATTATTACCCAGTGCATAGAAAAGGGATAATGGGAAGCTAGCTCCCTTCGCAGCCGAATCTGCAATAAACACAAAGGAACAGACAAGAGTCATTGATGAGCTTTAGAGTGAGAGAGCAGCTATCCACACAATAGACAAGTTAGGGCCTCACATTTTCCAGGAGCATAATGGTCTTATTGATCCTTGAGCAAAATGGACATTGACAAATCAGTATGTGCTTTATGTAGTAGATAAATATTGTCCGTGGCTAACTTATAAGGCAGACACTGGTGGAGGTCAGGCAGTGTCACGGGAAACTCTGCCTACACACTTGAAACTCTGAGGTTCCTTAGGAGATGTGATAACTTCATTTTGGGGTGGTATTCATGGGTGTGGGTGTGTTATACAACATACACACAGAGATTTGAACAAATGAGGGGAATGGGGTGGCAGAAGATCAAGTCACTTCCCTTCTCTGTCATTCAGTTGTCTCCTCTAAGAAGTTAGGACTAGATGACCCTTTGAGATCTCTTCTTGCATCCAGTGATACTATGATCCCCCTATAATGGGAATGAGAAGGCCTGAGTTCTAGTTCTGACTCTGACATTAAATCAAAGGAAAATGAAATTAGCCAAATCATTGATTAGAATCCCATTTACACTGAGATTATAAAAAACTAAACATCTGTTAATTCCTTGTCCCATTCTGATACCACCCCTACCCCTGAAAACACAGAATATAAGTTTCTAAGGGCAAGAACTGCTTCATTTTTTTCTACATGATGGAGAGAGGTTCAATGACAATCTGGGATAGTACTGAGGGCTGGAAAGACTGTAAATTAAGATGAAAAATAGGCTTAGGAGAAGTAAGGCATAGGGAGATTTAGAATGGTAGGAGATTATGACCAGATAAAGGAACTTCAGAGTTCTTTTTTTTAAAGAGAGGAAAAGGCAAGGCAATTGGAGTTAAGTGACTGGTCCAATGTCACACAGCTAGCAAATGCCAAGTATCTGGCCAGATTTGAACTCAGGACTTCCTGACTCTAGGGCTGGTGCTCTATTCACTGCACCACTTAGCTGCCCCTAAAATTCTTAATCATAAAACTGGAATACTTGTGTGAGCCACATCAAGGGTATGCCATGTGCCCTGAACATGATAGGTACATAAGAAATGTTAAAAGTACAGACCTGTGGTATCATTGGTGTGGGGAATTCCCAGTATAGAAACACCCTTCACTGACTTAGATCACTAATTTGCCTATAACACAGTCCTAGAGTATTGCCTAGGATACTGAGGCACTGAGAGACTCGCCCACAGTCACTTAATTAGAATGTATCAGAGGCAAGTTCAAGAAACCTTGGAGACAGGTTCAAGAAACCTTGAACCCAGGTCTCCATGACTCTAAGGCCAGCAGTCTCTCCACTCTGTCACTCTGGCTTTCCTTCTTAGGAAAGATCCTCAATTGAAAAGGTAGAAGAAAAAGTAACATAGATGACTTGAGAAGAGTAAAGAAGGATTAGGGGAAAGTAAAAAGATAACTTTGCTGTACTGAGAACCCAGAAAAGAATAGATAACATGAACTTGTAGTGGACCCAGTATAATGATAAGGGAATTTAAAGATCTTCCCTGCCCTTTAATAGGCCCATGTGACCCACTTTGAGCTCTGGCCCAGCCCACAACCTGAGTCACATGGAGCTGATGGTGGGAGAAGTTTTATTGAACGGATGGAGCAAGAAGGATGCAGCAGGAGGAGAGAGCGAGGCAGAGCTGAGAGAGTAGGCAGAGCAAAGTAGCCACTGTGGGTGAGAGGGAGTGATTTTGCCTAAAGGAGCTTGTTTGTAGGGAGGCCTGCTGGAGGGAAGGCTTGGGGATGGTCATGTTCCCTGCATTGATAATATGTATAGATTTCTGTTACTATGATAATTTTGGCTTTCTGGTGTTTGAAAAAATGTCTTGATTTTATCTTTGAGGAAGAGAGTTTGTATTTTGCAAATTTACCCTGGAAATATGCATGCATATACACTGCTGCTGCTGTGGGTATCTCATTGGTGTTACACCCAGTCGTCAGGTCATGGTTTCCTCCAGCTCCATTCAGAAGCACTTGAGAATGAGTGAAGGAGGTAGATGATATTCAAGAGCTGGATTTTGGCAAGATATGAGAAGAGATAGGACAAGGGCACAAAGGAGTCAAGTGCCATGGATATAGGGTTGATCTGGTTCACCAAGGGGTCAAAATTAGATGGGAGGAGAATGTAGCCAGAGCTGGAAGGAGGGCTTATCTTCTAGGCTGAGACTGACTCAGTCAATCTCCCCTAGTTTAGGTTCAATAATGGAACCAAATGAGAAACTCGTAAGTCATTCAGTTGTTAACAAAAGAAAATTTCCTTTAGTCATAACAGGGAAAGGATACTCAACAAAAGGATACACTTCAGGTTCATTCAGCTGAGCAAAGCTCCCGTTATCTGCATTATCCATTGGGCTCCATTATCCAAGGGCTCTGAGAGCCCTTCCTTCCCCCAGGACCTCATGGCTGTTTTGTACTCAGCTATAGGCAGTGAGCAGTTAGAGATACAGTTCTTAACTTCAGGGAAAGGATGAGGGAGAAAGTTCATCTGAAAGGGAAGTATAAAACCAAGATCACAGAAGAGAGTAAGAAGAGAAGAGGTCCAGGAGAGAGTCTTAGGAGATACCTAAATTTCATCAGAGAGAAGATAAGATGAAGCAATAAAGGGGACCAAGAAATTATTTAACATTATATTAACATTTAACATTCATGGTCACAGAGGTAGCATATGGCAGATTTTAACTAACTTTTCCAGACTCCATATCTGACACTATCCATTCTGTCACACTGCCTCTTCTGTTCTTTAAATGAAAGGTTTGTACCAGGTGACCCATGGGGTCCCTTCCATCTTTGATATGAGAAAACCAGGAGAAAACAGGACCTGTGAAGGCAAGAAAGCAGAGAGGAAACAAGAGGACAGGTTGAGTAATGATGATAAAAGAATGTTTAAGGAATATAAAGACGGAGGAAACGGTCACTGGATTTGATGATTGTGACATCATCCTTGGTGACCTTTGAGAGAGAGTAGGGATAGAAATCATATTTACAAGAGTTTGAGGAACAAGGTGGTGGTAAAGAAATGGAGGTAGCAACAAGTTCACACCATTTTTTTGGAAGTTCAACAGTGAAGTTTAGGAGAGAGATTGGATGGAGAGAGGCAAGTCAAGGGAAGCATTTGTTTAGGATAGGGAAGAGGTAAATAGAGGAAAAGGAGCCAATGAAGAGGGAAAGGTTGAGAATGAGAGAAAAAGAGAAGAAATAATAGATTCTCTGGATGGTGGGCAGGGATGAGATCAAGGGCACAAGTTTAAAGGCTGGCAATGGAAGAATAAAAGATAAATCACCTTGTCTTCTCTAACCAGAAAGGTGGAGAGAATGAGTGAAGAAATTTTAAGGTGAAGAACAGGGAAAATGAAGAAGCTTTTGTCTTCAATCTTTCCAGAAAAGTAAGACAAGGTCATCTGCTAAGAGAGAAGATGTGGAAACAGAGTTAGGATGTTGCAGAGAGTAAAGCTTTATAATATCTACTATGGATAGTATTCTAGAGAACTAATAGGTTTTCTGAACTTTTCATCTCCCTAGGAGTATTCATGAACTGCTTCTAGGAGTGGTAACCACATAAAATTTGTCATTTCTTAAATGCCCTGAATCTCACACTAGGACACTTTCAAGGATCCCAAAATTGGCAGAGCAAACTAAGAGGAATTATGACACGAGATCAGAAGATGTTTAACCAGTCTGACAAGACCAGAAGCAGCCAGAGCCATGGCAGTGTTACTCACATCTTTTCAGATGGTACCAGCCTTTAAACACTGGTCCCAACCATGGGCTTCCTCTGTCCCGACATAACTCCCTATGAATGCGTTTCATAGTCAGTCACTGTTAACGTTTTCAGACATGTTGTCTTTCAAAGTTTCAAATAAAAGGAGGCTTTTATCTGATTCAAAAACATTTTAAAAGCTTTAAAAGTCTTATCCAATGGGTTCCCACTCTTCAGTCTCATTCAGAAGATAAGAGTTTTAATTATAACAATCATTATAGCATAATACCTTCAATTTAGACAATTAGCTCCATTCAGAATATTCAAATAGGGGGAGGAGGAGAGAGGAAATCTTAAAAATAATAAGAACCCTCTGGAGAGTCAAAGACTAGCTTTCTTCCCCAACATTGTCATTTCAGCTCATAAAGAAAAGCAAAATGGTTTTCAATGTTTATTATAGAGGTTTAGAGAATCCCATGAGACAAGGGGTAACTGAGAATGCAGGTTATACTGAGCTACCCCCAGGGCTAAGTTATATAATCACAAATTCTTAGAATGTCAAAGATGGAAGTGGTCCCATACGTCACCTAGTCCAAACCCTCGATTTACAGAGGAGAAAAGGCAATGTGACACAGTGGATAGTGTAGGATTTGGAATCTGTAAGACTTAGTTAAAATATGCCACATACTGCCTCTGTGGCCATGGACAAGTCAATTAACTTCTCCCAGTCTCATTTTCTTCATCTGTAAAATGATGAGTTAGACCACATGGCTTCTAATATCTCTTCCAACTTTAAATCTACAATCCTATTATCCTACGAAAATGGAGGCCAAGAGAGGGAAAATTGGAGTCCAATGGAGAGTAACCAAGATGGTGGGTGACAAAGTTAGGAACTATGTCATGTGAGAATCAACTGGAGGAACTATGGATGAGAAGATTTAGAAGGCACATGATAGCTCTCTTTATATATTTGATGGGTGGTCATGTGAAAAAGAAATCATGTTTATTCTGCCTCAACCTCACAGGGTAGAACTGCAGTTTACATTTATATAGGACTTTAAGATTTGTCAAGACATTTATATGTATTTTCTCACCTGATCCTCAAAACAACCCTGGAAAGTAGGTGTTACATTTATTCCCATTCTACAGATGAGGAAACTGAGGCTTAGAAAAATTAAGGAACTTGCCCAGAGTTTCACAGCTAGTATCTAAAACAGGATTCCAACTCAGGCCTTTTTGCATCTAAGTCTAACTTGCTGTTCAGTATACCGCACTGCATCTACCAGGTGAAGGATCAGCCTATTAAGGAGAACTTTTTGTTCACAGATGATTGTGCACTCAATGCAGCCTCTGAGGTTGAGATATAACAAAGTATGAATCGATTCTCTGCCATTTGTGCTAATTTTAGCCTGACAAGCAACACCAAGAAAACAAAGGTTCTTCACTAGCCAACCCTGCACCATCCATATGAGGAACCATTGGTTATAGTAAATGGAGAAATTTTAAATGCTGTGGATAAGTTCATTTCCCTTGGCACTATACTTTCCAGGGATGTCCCTTTAGATGATGAGGTTGATGCATTCATTGACAGAGCTAACTCAGTGTTTGGGAGGCTCCAAAAGAAAGTATGGGAGAAAAGAGATATTTAGGCAGTCTACTAAAGCTGAAGATCTACAGACCTTGTTGTATTGCCTGTAAAACCTGAAGAGCCTACCAGTGCTAACCAGAAAACTGAACCATTTCCACTTGAAATGTCTTAGGAAGATTCTGTTGATCACCTGGCGAGATAAAGTTCCAGCTCTTTCTTGAGCTAAACTGCCAAGCATCCAAACTTTACTGTAGAGAGCACATGCCCAATGGGCTGGTCATGTTGTTGTAATGCCAAATATACGTTTACCTAAAAGAACATTTTACAGAGAACTCTCACAAAGCAAGTGCTCACATGGAGGTCAGAAGAAGCAATGCAAGGACACACTCAAGGTCTCTTTGAGGAACAAATCAATTGTAAGACACAGGAGACACTGGCACAAGACCAACCAGCATGGCTTGCCTGCGTCAAAGAAGGTACTCTACTATAAGCAGAATCGCAGCAGCACAAAAGAAGAGTGAGATTCACAAATCTAGAGACATTTTCATTCCAAATGTTCAAATAGATAGACTATTTGCACCCGAACTGTGGACGAGCCTTCCTAGCTCACATTGAACCGATCTGTCACAGTCAAACACACTGTACCTTGACCTCAACATCATGATGGCACTGGTCCTCTTCAAATACAAAGAAGAAACAGCCACCACTACATTGCATCTCATCTTGGCAGGGGAGGGGGAGAGATGCAGCATTTGCACAGATAAAGCATATCCAAAATAATACACAGTTATTCCAAGAGGAAGGGAGCATTAATAATTTGGTGATGAAGTCAGAGGGTCAGGAAAGTCCATCTGTAGGAAGTAGCAAACACCTAAACTGTGTTTTAAAGAAAATTAGGAATTTCAAAAGAGATGGGGAGAAAGGAGTTCATTCCAGACATAGACAAAAAATTGTTTCCTTTCTCTAAGCTTCATTTTCCTCATTTATAAAATGAGCAGGTTGAACAAGATGCTATCCAACTCTGATATCCTGTGAGGACTGGTTGAAGGCACTGGGGGCATTTAACCTAGAGAAGAAAAATGGGGAGGGCAGAGAAGGAGGAAGAAAACTATGACACATTCATTCAGAGGCTGGCTGGGATCCCTCAGGGATTCTGCAGAGTAGACTATTGCACTGAAGACCAAGCTAGAGGATCCCTGACGTCCTTTCCTCTGCTAAGATTCTATACTTCATTAATTTTATGAGTCAAGAGGCCTTGGTTCTAGTCCTGGCTCTGTTCCTAACCCTCAGTGTGACCTTGGGCAAATTACTTAATCTCCCTGAGCCTCACATCTTTAAAACAAGGAGCCTGGCTTAGTAAGTGAGACTGAGACAGAGAGAGACAGAAACAGTGGAGACAGACAGAGACAGAGAGGAAGGAAGGAAGGAAGGAAGGAAGGAAGGAAGGAAGGAAGGAAGGAAGGAAGGAAGGAAGGAAGGAAGGAAGGAAGGAAGGAAGGAAGGAAGGAAGGAAGGAAGGAAGGAAGGAAGAAAGGAAGGAAGAAAGGAAGAAAGGAAGAAAGGAAGAAAGGAAGAAAGAAAGAAAGAAAGAAAGAAAGAAAGAAAGAAAGAAAGAAAGAAAGAAAGAAAGAAAGAAAGAAAGAAAGAAAGAAAGAAAGAAAAGAAAGAAAGAAAGAAAGAAAGAAAGAAAGAAAGAAAGAAAGAAAGAAAGAAAGAAAGAAAGAAAGAAAGGAGGACTCAGTCCAGGGAGCAGGCACACAAGGTGAGCTTATTTCTGGAAGTTCATGATGATGTGGAATAGACAGACCCCAAACAGGAAAGCTTCACTCATGTGGCTGCTCTGATACTCTCTTCTCCTCAAATTTGAGACTTAAGGAATCTTTGACATCTTTCCACCCAAAAGGCTGCAGATACAGAGAGAATCTTACTACCCAGCCCTCTCTCTCTGAACACAAACCTGATTTTTCATATAATTAATATGCTCAGAGTTCAGGCTGTCTAAGCAGTTGCAATATTAGGGTGATTTTCTCTGTATCCAGTAGAATATGGGACTTAGCCCCTGTAGGAATCCGCTCTAAAAACTCAGTCAGCAAATTAAGATCTCGCTTTTGGAACCAATAAGATAGAAACACATCCACATCAACACATGCACACTTCCCCTTACTAAAATGAAAGCAGGTCCAGGGCAGCACTGTGGTCGTTTTTGTCTTTGTTTTTCTAGGGCTGAGGACAACTAATATATTGTAGACACTTAATAAATGCTTGTTGGATCAAAATCTATGATCCTGGGAGCCTGGCAGTTGAAATAAACGTATTAGCACCACCTGCTTTACTCGGAGTACCTGATGCAAAAAGATTTTTCCCAAAAATTTTACCCGGAATCATTAAGGGTGTTAAGGACTCTGTGACGGACAAAATGGAGCTCAGTTGAAGTCTCTCCCACCTCCTCCATGGAGCCTTCTCTGACTATTTCAACCCCCACTTTTCTTAGCACTCCATTGCAGATGTATTTTGTTTCTAGTTATTTCCTATATGTGTCTTACCTTCCCAACTAGACTACAAGCTTCTCAGGGAGAAGTGCGATGTCTTTTGTCAACTCTACAGCAGATAGCTTAGGACATGCACTAATGAACACAGTCATCTTTACCACAAATTGCCCTGCTCTGTGATTCCAGATTTATCTTTCTAAATCATCATTCATGGGACCACCATCTTCCTTCAATGGCTCTTCTATGCCTATAGGATCCATCTAAACTGCCATTCAAGGCTTTTCACAATCTGGTCATAAACTTGCCTTCACTTTGGTAGAGTAGAAAAGATCCCTGGGCTGAAAATAAATCAGAGTTATGGGATCATTAGGTTATGTGACCTTAGACAAGTCTCTTGCCCATTCTGGGCCTTGGTTTTCCCTTTTGTAAAATTAAAAAGTTGAAACAGATATCTGTAAGATCCCTTCAAGCTCTTACATATTATGGTTCTAGGATTCTACTTCAAGCTCTGTACAGACACTATGCTCCAGTAAGAGTTCCATGTACTTAATGCCCCCACAATGTCTTTGCCCCGTCCCACTTCTACCTAGCTGTGTGACCCTGGGCAAGCTTCTCATGCCTCTGTTTCCTCATCTATAAAATGGGGATAACAATGGCATCTATTTCATAGAGTTGCTGTGAGGACAAAATTTATAAAGTGCTTTGCAAATCTTAAATCCCTGTATAAATATCAGATATTTATTATTATTGCTAATTATTATTGTATGCCAGTGGTTCTCAAACTTTTTGGTCTCAGGATCTCTTTACACTCTTAAAAATTATTGAGGACTCCCCAAAGAGCTTTTGTTTCTAGGTTATATCTATTTCTATTTACCATATTAAAAATGAAAACATCTTAGAATTATTATGAAAATAGTTTTGATCTCCCAGGTTCCCTGAAAAGGTCTCAGGGATCCTTAGGGATCCCTGGACTTTCAGAACACTGCTAAATGTCATTCCACGCCACCCCCCCCTTAGAATGCCCTTGGCTTTCCTATCTACCTCCCTGAATTTTGTCCATTGTTTAACACACAGCTCAAATCCTTCCTATCCAAAAAACCTTCCTTGAATTCCCCACCCTATAGGGACCTCTACCTCCCTTGAAACCCCTAACATAGACTCTTCCATTCACTGGCCACAACATATGCTGTATGATGTTGCTAGTTACCTTTAAAGTATGAGACCCCCATGGAAAGGAACTATTATTTCTATACTGGTATTGTTGGTATGCAAATAAGTCCCTCTTGCCTTAGGAAAGTAAGCCCCATCCCTCACTCCTGTGTAACTCCCAGAACACTTGTTTAAGAAGGAATCTCTTTCAGCTTACAAGAGGGAATCTAAGGGGAGTTTGAGACATTGACCTGCATAGGGGGCCTCAAGAGAAACCTGTAGGGCCATATGACTCCTACAAGGAAGCATGTATACCATGGACCTGGCACCAGATGGAGTCTTTGAAGAAAACAGCAGATCATTGAAAGAACAAACCCATGGACCTTGTTTTGGTACCAGAATGACCGGCATAACAAGAAACCATATGCACCTAGAAGTAACAGGAAAGCCCACATCACAAAAAAAGCCAACCAGACCTATTTCTTTTTCCAAGAAAAGGTGAAACAAATCAGAGAAGAGGGTCATTTGATGATTTCTGGAAAGGAGAGGAGTTTTCTTCTCCTTTCCAAGTAAAGGAACTTGGATATGAGTCTCTTCTGACTTCTTCTGAAGGGTAAAACTTGTGCTATATCTGACAATCTGTTAGCCAGAGTCCTGAAGGCCCTTTTGGGGAGAGCACAATGAGCCAGAACATTATGTTCCTTGAGTTTCCAAGTATGGTCACAAGGCAAAGAGATTTTGTAAGGGACATCTATCTCCCTCTCCCCCACAAAAAAAATTATGTTTGTGTCCAACCCTGGGCATACACAGTGTTTAGTAAAGACTTACTGACTGATGCTTATCTATCCAATCATTAGGCAGGAGGCCAGGATTAGCTCCTTCTAGTACGTTTCTCCAGAGTTTGAGAGGGATAATACAGACTGCCTGGCCTGTACATAAGGAGCCTGTAATATACAACCTTCTGCATTCCAAGACAAACATCACTAAGGGACAGTATAGCCCTCACATCAGCAGTCAGGGGACAATGTTTTCATCACTTACTGTACAATAAGCAGTAGACTCCAACCCCAGAGTCACTTTTTCAACATTTCACATGCTGAGTGGGCCATGCAGAGCTATTAGCCAAATGTTCCACAATTCTATGTTGAAAATATGTATTATGCTGGGAGTCCTCCAGAGAATGGTGAGACATATGGCCTTGTTTACTCCTCTGCCTCTTAGAGAGGGGAATATATATCTTGGGTTGAACATCTACACATTAGATATCTCCCCAAGCAAAGCTTTTGCTTCTAGCAGCTCAGACAGATCACTTCACTGTTCTGAGTACAGGGCAAATTTTTTCAGCCTACCTGCCATTCAAGATCACCCACTTTCTGCCTCCACCCTCCCTCTCCAATCCTGTCCTGCCACATTCTCCTTCACATACTTTGTCATAGCCAGAGTGACTCATAACCTGTCTTTCCCCACCTCTCTTTATTGTCTGTGCTTGATTTTAGATTCCATTCTCATCTCCATCTGTTGAAATCTTTGCTCTCCTGCTCTCAGCTCAGGCATCACCTGCCCCATGAAACCTCAACTGACCACCATTACCATACCCCTTCAGAAGAGATTTGTCCTCCACTAATCTCTCCCAGTCCTTTACTAGACCTTCCTTTGCACTATTTCCACTCACTCTTAGATCATTGCTTTTAAACTATAAAGCATCATGAGAGCTTTGTACGCTCTGCTGTATTGTTGCTGCTTGGTAAGGGTTTGTGGAATTGAGTTCTTTCTCCATTTCAGTACACTGCACCAAGGATAGCTCCTGATTGGTTATCCCCAGAAGTTCTGCTGAGAGATCATCTGTTCTTTTCATCATATCTCACTAAGTCCCTAAGTGATTAAATAGCCTTTTCTTTGTCTAAAAGAAGCCCAGCTCACCTACTACACCGGATAAAAGATCACTTCTATCACAAAGGTGATAACTATTCCTTTTCTTTGACCAGAAAACCACTAACACCAGAAGTCATTTGAAACCCCAGGCCCTCACGGTGCATGACAAAGAGGATTCTTTTTGTGATTCACAAGAAAAGAAGCAATTGGGGAGGAGGGGATGCTGTATTCTTGCCCAAGGTTGCTTGAAGAGGTTTCTTGGCCTTCCCCCAAGGCAACATTGCTGCAGAGCTGGGACCTGACAGGTCTGATGGGGAGTGCTCAGTCTTCGTCTGGAAATGATCCACTTTCTGTTTTAGGAAGCTATAATTTCTGAGTTTGAATAAGTTATGAGATTTCCAAAATGGAATCATGGAAACTCAACATTGAAAGGGATCTCACAGGTCATTTGGCTCAACTTCTTACACAATTCAAGGATCCTCTAGACTGTCATCCCTTATAGGTTCAGTAATTCTGAATACTTTCAGTGGCAGAAGAGGTCACTACCCAGGAGGCAGTCCATTTAAGATTATCAATGATGCACTATTAGTGCTCCATCTTGAGATAAGATCGGAGATTGAGAACTGGGACCTTAGAGGTCATTTAAAGATCATCTCCAGTCTCTTCTTTTTGTAGATGAGTGAACTGAGGCCCAGAAAAAAAGGGAGTGACTTCAACAAACCAATTCAGAAAACATATATTAAGTAATATCTGTGTGCAATGTGCTACGTTTGCTCTGAACTAGGGATGCCAAGATAGAGATGAAATGATCCCCACTCTAGAGTAATTTATAGTCTGACTGAGGGAGTGAGTAGCCATGATTATACAGTGAGTTAGTGACAGAGCTGTAATTCCAGGTGTAGTGAACTCATGGTTATAAGGCTACATGTGACCTTCTAGATCCTTAAGTGTGACCTTTTGATTGAATCCAAAAAAAAAATTGTTCTGTAAAAATTGGATTCAGTCAAAAGGCTGTACTTGATGGGTATGGGATCTGAACCCCTAAAAGGAAAACAGCATGTCTTTGAAAGCAACTCAGTCCCTGAATTTTCCCATACATTTTAGTAGCCCAGATCACTGGTGCTTCCTCCCAAGGCATCTGGTCCACCTGGCCACCTTGATTACTTAGTTTATGACACTCCTTAATCCCATCTAGACTGTTTTTTCTGATACCTTTGGACCACCCCAGGCTATTTGCCATAACTAGATCCCATTAGATCTTCCACCAGTCTTTCTGCATAAAAATGTCAGTTCCATCCTCATCAAATGTATTGACTGTCTAAGAATCTGGTCAGCTTGTATCGGTGTCACAAATAGTGCAGACTCACAAGGAGTCTGGCCTACTTCTATTGATGTTACAATAAACTCTCTACTTGAACTGAAAGAAGACTTGAGTAGGGGAATTCTTTCAAGGCAGACACCTGCCCTATATTTACAGGTTCCTAGCACCCCTAGACCACATAGGAACCTAGAAGGCCACATGTGTCCTTATGGTCATAGGTTCCCCACCCCTGATTTAAGTCCTACCTTCTGGTTTCAAATCCAGCACTTATACTATACCATCTCCTTTGTTGGATAGCTCTCTTTATTAGGAAATTCTTCTTTTTACCAATCCTCTCTTCCAGTCTTAGTTCTTCCCTCTGGAGCCACAGAGAACAAGTCTGAACTATCTTTCTATGATAGCTCTTCAGGACAATTAGAGGTTTCATAAATGGCCCCTCAGAACATCAATTAAAGCTAATTAACTCTTATTTTTCATACAGTTCTAACAAGCACATTGATCTGATTCTCCAGATTATAACAAATTAAAAGCAAGAAATTAGAAGAGGTAAAGTTGAAACGGAAAGATAGTTAGAAATATAGAAATATAGTTGACAGGCTGACAATAAGGGAAGAAAGGGGTTGGCGGGGAACCGTACAAAGCAGACATAACCATTCAGAAAGTTCAGGTGTCTGGGGTAATTTAGTGAGGGGCCAACATGTGCTGCCTAAGCAGTTCCTTAGGGCATCACTATGTTTTAGCATAGATTAAAAAAAGATGTTTATAATGATTATTGAAATCATTACCAAAAGACTAATGTTCATTTCTCTTGCTTAAAAAGGCAAGAGAATGTGGGATATATTTTATGAAAATTTCCATCCCAAGACACTGAAGTAAAACAGTTTTTATTTTAAAATCTTGATACTGGGGAGATCCTGGGGTAGACTGAAAAGGAGCCCTGGATATGTCACTAGGACTTGAGGGTTCAAATTCCAGCTCTGTAACTAATAATCTGCATGACATTGGATGAGACACAGCCTCTCTGGGCTCCAATTTCTGCATCATTAGTCCAGAGCCTTTGTTCACTTGGAATAGCTCATTTATGACCACTGGCAATGAATCAGGCATTGCCTTACATTGTAAAATGGGTGTTGGTTGAGCTCAAGGATCCTACATGGCCTGGTCACTGACCCAGATCCATCATCAATCATAGGCATAAACCAGAAACAGGACAGCAGTGGCCAATTCTGAATCCAATAAGGTCATTTAGTTGACAAAGACCCCCTCATCCATGGGCAGAGTTCCACATTTTGCTCATTTAAATCTCCCTCTCATTTAGGGAAGGAGGGTAGCAGTGGAAACATAGATTGTTGTCTCTTTTAAAAGTCTCAGTATTAAGGGATTAAGTTCTGAGCTATAAATCTACACAATTGCATGTGAAGAGTAGGTACCCCAGGGCTCCTACTCCCCAAGTCAATCTTGCCAGATAGATTTATTCACTTGGGCCACAATCTTTCAAAATAACAATAAACATCTATTGGGCAATCATAGAGATGTTAATATTCAATGCAGTAACTGGCCATACAGTCTGAAAAGAAAGCCTCCAGAACTGTTGACACAACATTATAGACCCTGTCTGAGCAGAGGTTAAACCAACTCTCAGGCAGGCTTCTGTAGATGTTGGTGGAGGGGAAAAAGGGAAGATACCCTGCCCTAAGGGCAACTGGACAAGAAACCTTACAAATATGCATACACACATATTTTCCACCTGCCTAAGGGGATGGGAGGGAGGGAGGGAGGGAGGGAGGAAGGGAGGGAGGGAGAGAGGAGGAGGGTAGGGAGATAGATGTTTTCTCCCTTCAGGAGCACCATATCCTTTCCTCAGTCATGTTTCCCCCACATCTGACTCATCATGATATGCTGGGAAGAAAATGGAATTTGAAGCCAGAGGACCTGAGTTCAAATCCTGACTCTATCACTTACTGTTTGTATGACCTTGAGAAAGTCACTTACCCTCTGAGTTTTGGTTTCCTCCTCTGTCATGTGAAGGGGATAGGTTCTATGACTTCCAAGTTCCATTCCTGCTCTACATCTATGAACTTAGAAAGGGGGCTGGTGCTAGAATGAGCAATGTTGGTGCCCAGGATAATCAACTAGAGCAACCAGCAAGAAATGCAACCTCATACCAACTGGGGAATCAAGGAATGTGCCCTCCAATTTTGCCATTCATCATGTGAAAAGAATATAAGTAATTAAGTTATTTTCAATTTTGTGAGATTGCAAAATACTCTATTAGCTTAGGAGAAAAAATAATCTTAGAGCTGGAAGAGATCTGAGATGACACTTACCCAACCTGTGGGCTTCAGGTTCTACACTCTCACCAAACAGGCTTTGGTGGGGGGCATACTATGTGGGCAGGGAGAAGCAATAATGTTGAAATTACTATTCACTGTCCTCATGAGAAGGTGTCAATGCTGAGAGGAAGACAGAAGAGAGGTTTGTTATTGTTTTCAGTAATGTCCAATTCTTCACGACCCCATTTGGGGTTTTCTTGGCAAAGATACTAGAGTAGTTTGCCATTTCCTTCTTCAGCTCATTTTACGGATGAGGAAACTGAGACAAACAGGGTTAAATGACTTACCAAGAGTCACACAGCTAATAAGTGTCTGAGGTCACATTTGAACTCAGGTCTTCCTGATTGCAAGCCCAGCATTCTATCCAGTGTACAACCTAGCTTCCCTAGAGGAAAGACTAATCCCCCAGGAATGAATGGAGAGCAGAAGTCTTCAGAAAGAGATGGGACTGAATGGGTTGGAGATTTCTTTATGAGAAGAAAGGGAGAGAGAAGGATGAGACCACAGTTTGTTATTTTCCATTTACTCAACTATCTCTGAATTACCACTCTCTTTACTTCCTTCTACAGCACTCTTTTGAAATAATGCTAAATGCCTGCCCTGGGACTCCCCCATGCTAACTCAGGCTGATGGTATAAGAAGAAGAGCTTATGCTGGAAATAGAGCCACCAGGTTCTAGTCTCAGGTGCTCAACCAACTTGTTCTGTGCCAACTAGCGAATCTTTTCCTCCTCTCCAGGTTTCCATTTACTCGCTGAAAACTCAAACATGGAAAAGATTAGATGGTATCTGAGGCCCTGCTAACCTTAAACCTCTGGGATTCTGTGATTCATTACAATCCACAGGGCTGGTTCTCCACATAGGCAGATCAGGCAGGGGATACCGAGTGTGCTATGAGAACGACCTATCCAAACGCGTTTCCCTTACTAGACTAAGCTGCCCATCTCTGTGCTTTCTTCACCAGGAGTTTACTACACCAATGAAATTATGACAGTTGGGACCCAAGATAAATTAAAGAAATAAAATGGTTGCTCATATATAGCATAACTGCTTTTTTGCAGCCACAAATATGGATGAAACTATTCACATGGTTACTATTATTATTGTTACTGTAATTTCAGCACTTTGCCTGCAGCCCACCTGTCTGGCATCAAATAATGAGGTTCTTGATTCAACCTGTCAGAATTAAACATGACAGATCACAGAGCATAGAGCTTGAAGGGACATTTGAGGCAGACTCATCAATCCTTCCTCTTGATAAAAAAGAAAAGAAAACAAGTGCCCAGAGATAGCACAGCTTCTCCAAAGTCTAACCCAGCTTCCAGGGGCTTCACAGGAAAACTAACTTAGGTTTGTGAGCTTTGCAGGGGATTTCAGGAGAGGTTGTCAGAAGGGGACACTTAAGGAACAAAATAGTAACAGATACATAGTTCAGAAGCTTCCTTTGAGAGATGCCATAAACGTGAATCCCAATCCCCTTTGGGCATCTCCATACAAATAAAGGCCTGCCTTCATGCTCCCAAACAAGGTGGCCTAGTGAAGAGGACATGTTGCCTCTTAGCCAGAGAATAACCTGTTGTATGGAAGGTCTGCATGCTTGAATTCTTTCTGGTTGCACAAGCAGCGATCCCTCAGGTAAGAATAAAATAGGCTTACATTGCTCGATAGACTTGGCTCTTCTCAACAACACAAGGATCTAAAACATCTCCAAAAGGCTCATGATGGAAAATGCTCTCCACGTCTAGAGAAAGAACTATGGAGTCTGCATGCAGATCAAAGCAGGCTATTTGCTCGTTCTTTTTTTTATTGTTTTGTTTTTTTCTTTCTTATGGTTTCATTCATTCTAATACTTCTTTACAACATGACTGATGTGAAAATATGTTGATGGGAATGTATATGTAGAGTCTTTATCAGATTGCAAGCCATCTTGAGAAGAGGGGAGGGGAAGGAGGTGGAGAAAATTTTAAATTCAAAAACTTATGGAAGTGAATGTTGAAAACTAAAATTAAATAAACTCATTTTAAAAGGTTAAAGAAAGAATAAGATTATGTATGTGTTCGTCCTTTGTTGATGAGGAAGATCATGCCATCAGAGAAATAATGACATAAGTTGCACTTGATATTGTTTTGAGTGAGGGAGGGCTGTGCAGGTCACCAGCCTCACTTCTCCTCCAGAGCCATCTGAATCCAGTGACTAGATATTCATCAGGATGACTGGAGATGACCCAGGATGAGGCAATTGGGTTAAGTGACTTGCCCAACGTCACACAGCTAGTGAGTGTCAAGTGTCTGAGGTGAGATTTGAACTCAGGTCCTCCTGACTCCTGCACTGGTGCTCTATCCAGCAGCACCACCTAGGTGCCCACCAAAGAAAGAATAAGATAGGCTTGGGGTAAAGAGAAAGGAGCAAAGGTAATATTGATCATAATGCCATCCTCTCCCCAAAGTCAAAGAACCCATTACAAACAGCAATGGTTATTCATGTTGAGTACCACCACCATCACAATCCCCTACCCCACCCCCTACCCTCGTTTAATCATTTCAAGTGGAGATGATTATATTCTTTGTATTTGAAGCACCAGCTCTTAGCACAGTACCTGACATACATTAGGTACTTAAGAAATATGTGTTGATTGGTTCACCCAAATTGCACCCACACTAACAGATTATGTCCCCTGAAAGGTGGCTGTGACCAAGTTCCAGAGGTTTCTCTGTGGGTGACTACTCCTACCATTGTTGCTTCTGAGACCCTGCCATGTGCTTTCCTTTAACAAATCAGCCAGCTGACTCAACATAACTCCTAACAAAATCTATTTATTCAAAATCCAAAGTAAAAACATCTGAACAATAATCTCTCCCCAAAACACACAGAATCTGTAGGAAGAGTGACATTAATTAATTGATTGATTTAAAGAACAATGATACTGAGGCCCATACATGTGGCCAAGGCAACTCGCAATTCTAGAATTTCAAGCCTCAATGACCCCTTTCTCTTTTATAGGAACAATTTTTTCAAAACCTGCTAATGGACTTTGTGAATGTACTCAATGGGCTGCTAACCCAGACTGTTCCTCTGCTGAGCTGGGTCAGTTTTTCTCCCAATAAAGGTTTTTTTGTTACTGGGGTAATTGTGAGCTCTTTCATAAAGAGCAGAGTTCCTTAACCTGCAATTTCCAGAAGCTTCTCCAGTTCGGTTCTGTTGACTAGGCTTTATAAGGTATTCTTACCTCCCAGACAAGAAGGAAGTGAGGTTGGTGACCTTGCACAGCCCTCCCTCACTCAAATCAAAGTCAACTGCAAGTCATTTCATCATCTTGATATCATGGTCCTCTTCCAGAACAAAGAACAAACACAACCTCCCAGGAAGTAGGTGGAAGTGCAGAGAACTATAGCTCTCAGACTCTGGGATCTTTTCTTTGACCAGTGGTCTTCCCTTAGGGCCAGGTCCTCTTAATGACAGATCTCATTGTAACTTATGGTAATCAGTCAGTACATTTAGAGATTCTCATCTCTGAAAATAAAGATATAACCAGGCAATGGGCACTTACATGATAATTACAAAACAGCTTTAGAGTTTAGGATTTCCCAGTTTTTTAATTCTAAAGCTCTCCTATTGGTTTTAAGTAAAATGCTTTTAAACATGACAATGAAGTAGTCTTTGCCCTGAGTTATCTTCACAGGGTTCCTTTCTTTCTTTTTCCTTTTTGTACCAGGCCTAGCAGTTGTTCTTGTCCCTTTCAATCATCAAAGTAGCCAAACTCTTAAATGGGTTCACTTATGTATGAATTTCGCATAGTATCAGAACATTCCTACATTTACAATCTAACTCAATTCAGTTCACAATTACTATTACTTTACAAGACACTATGCTAGACATTGTGAGAGATATAAAGTTGAAACAATATCCAGTTACTACTTTTAATGAGCTTAAAGTCTGTTGGGAGTTGGAGTTTGGGGGCCTGAAAGGGAGGAAAGAAGAAGAAGCAGTAACATATACAAAAATAAACACCATTAAACTTATTCATCCATTCAATTAATAGATATTTCACAAAATCTCAGAGGATTTCAAAGGTCATGTTGTCCAAATAATAGTAGCTGGTAATTATAAAAAGCTTCAGCTATGTTATCATATTTGAGCCTCATAACTCTATGAGGTAGGTACCATTATATATTTACAGATGAGAATACTGAGACTCAGAAATTAAGCAATTTGCCCAAGATAATATAGCTAAAAGTGGGATTAAAATCTAGGTCTTTCAGACTCTAAGTATACCACTCTATTCAGAATTAGTCAATAAATATTTTTTAAGTACCTATTATGTGCTAAGCACTGTACTAAGCACCGAGTATACAAAAAGATAGTCTTTGTCCTCGAGGAGTTTACAATCTAACAGGGGAGATTACAAACAAGTTGTGTAGACAATAAGTAGGCATAAATAAGGAGGGGGAGAGTTACAAGAAAGGCATCCTCTATGCCATGCTGCCTTTAAAGCTACCTAACTAAGGGTATACTGGTAAATATTTAACAACTGACTCTTCAAGAAAAAAATATATGCATTACACACATTTAAGTTTAACCTAGATTATTTACATTGTCCTCTATCACTTTTTTAAGTCTAGACAATCAACTGAAAAAGAAATCAAGACCTGATTTGTAGAATTTACTGATTTCCAATGTGCAAATGCTCACACTGAAAATTTAACAATTGGCTCTTGACAGCTAGCTGGCACCCTCCCAGCACATCCCTCTAGTCCACAAATCTCCCACTTAGCCAGAAAAAAAAACACAAGAACATAAACAAATGCTTTGTCAAAATCTAGATGAACTATATCCACAATATTCCTCTGATGAGTCTTGTATAATCTAGTGACTGCCAAAAAAAGAAGTGTTATTTTGTCATGACTTGCTGTAGATGAAGTCATGTTGGTTATTAGAGAATAGTGCTTCCTTTTCTAGATGTTTACTAAACATCCCTTTCTTAATGTTTTCTATAATTTTTCCAGGAATCAAAGTCAAGTTCACTGACCTCTAATCTAAAGAATCCACACTTCTTTAAAAAAATTAATAACAATACTCTCAAATCCTGATATCTTCTTCCCCCATTTTCAAGATTATTGACATAGCCATCATCACATGAAGGAGAGAGAGGGAGAGAGGAAAAGAGAGAAAAAAATAAAGGGGAGAAAGGAAGGGAAGAGAAGGGAAGGGAAAGGAAGAAAAAGAGAGAGAGAGAGACAAAGAAAAGGAAAGAAGGAGGAAAGAGAGAGAAAGGGAGAGAGAACTAACAATAAGAATAACCTGGAAAGAATTCCAGTAGCAGGTGACATCTGATCTAAGATTTGAAAAAGACTAAGGATGCTAAGAGGGAATAATGAGATGTTCATCCTAGGCACAAAGGTGACAGATGGAATGACAAGTTTGGAGAATCACAAGTAAGCTAATTTGGTTAGAACACAAAGTTCATGAAAACAATAATGTGAAATTAGTCTAGAAAGACAGACTGGAGTCATATTGTGAAGGACTTTAAATGGTACGCTGAGAGGCTTGTATTTTTCCTAGGGATAAGAGAGTCACTGAAGATTTTTGAGTAGGGAAGCAACATGGTCAGAGCTGTTTTTAGAACATCAATTTCACAGCCATGTAAAAGGATGGATTGGGAAGAGGAGAAACTGAAAACAGAGCAGCAATAAAGAGACTTTCCCAAAAATCTAGATTGAAAAGTTACAAGGGTCTGAACTCTGGTAGTGGCTATATTACTGGAAAGAAGGGAATAGATGCAAGAGATGTTATGGAACCAGAACTGGCAGTATTGGCAACTGATTGGATATGGGGGAGGGAGAAACAGGACAGAGTTGAGAATGACACTAAGGTTGCAAATCTGGATGATTGGAAGGATGCTGTGATTGGAAAGATTTTCCAAAGGAAACTAGAACATTAGAAAGAGAATGGAATTTAGGGGGAAAGATAATGACTTTTGTTGGGACATGTTTAGTTCAAGATAGAAACATGTAGGTGGAGATTCATACCAGATAGTTGGTCATGTGAAATTGGAGTTTGGGAGGAAGATTAGTGTTCTAAGTATAGATTTCACAATCATCTGTATAAATATGATACCTGAATCTTCAGGAGCTGATGAAATTGCTGAAAGAAAGTATAGGCAGGACCCTGGACAAAGTCTTAAGGGACATTCACAGTTATAATCCAGGAGCAGGATTACATAATCTATTAAAAGAAACTGAGAAGGACTGATCAGATAGGTAGGAGACAATGCAAAACAAAGATAATATCATAAACATCAAACAAGCAGAGAGCATCTTTGTGGAAGAAGCAAATGACCTTTTTTCTCTGTAAAGAAGGAAGCAAGTCCTTTGCTCAGAGGTGGAATAGGTAAGGTTATAGGTCAAAGAGAGAAAAGAAAACCAATAAAAGTCTCTATGGGGAGTAGAATAAAGATTCAGAGAAAAATAAAAGGATGGTATACAGTAGTATGGACCCATCTGAGATTAGGTGACAAATTTATGGAGAACTCGGTTGATACAATGGTGACTTCCTTTAGCATAGTTTGGCTGCATAAGAGTAGGGAGAACTGTAATGTAAAGAGTAGAGAGAAGAGTAATGGAGAAAGCATATGGCAGGGTAACCTAGAGTTAGGATTTGACAAGGCATTAGTAGCAATAAAAAAAGTGGAAAGAGATTTAAAGGCAGAAGACAGTGTATAGTTAAAGTAGTTAACAGAGTCAAGTCTGTGAAGAAAGGAAAATATCAGAGGAAAGCATCAAAGGAAAATAAGGAGAGGTGGAGTGATGCAAGGTTGGACTGAGGATTAATTACAAATTTGGGAAAAGTAAGACAGAGGGAAGAATCAGAAGTTATGATCAGAGAGAAAATTTAGAGTTCTAGGTTATGGAGGAAAAACACTTATGAGTGGTACTGAGGTTAAGTTCGTGATTATCAGTGTAGGTTGGTTGGATTAGAACAAAAAAAGTTGTGAGAGTTTGGGAATAATAGAAATTAGAAAACAAACATGTCTGAGGGGACATCAATGTATAATTGATACACCCCTAAATAAAGGAAGGGTTTGGAAAGAAGATGCGGATGAGCCAAGTACTAAACTCCTTAGAAAAGAAGGTTCTTCAAGAGCTGAAGAGAACAGCAAGGAATAAAGGGTCTTCCAGGAAAGTCACCTTTAAATCTCTTTCCCCTTGTCTTATTGCCATATGTAGACATAAATTTCAAAAGGTGGATAAGGACCCGAACCCCTTTATGATCCATTTCAAGTATAGAGGACAGGGAGAAGTCAGAATAAAATGGAGAAAGAGTGAATTGTCCAATTTGTCTGGAAAAGTTGTGTGACATAATACTGGAAAACTGTTTTGAAGAGATGTTGCAAAAGGCCTTGAGTGCCAGACTAAGAAGTTGGTATTTTATACCATTGATAATAGGGATCCACCAGAAAATTATTAAGCTGGAAATCACCATGGTCAGACTCCATGGAGGTTACAGTTGCATTCTGATCCCCTTCTCTATAGCCTTTTGTCCAATACCTGCTCTGACCTACTCTAACAACTTATGTCATATTTTACCTACTGTTGAGGTCTTACAAAGGGACTGAGTCACATTGACCACGCCTTCCTCCTGCTCCACATGTTGCAAGTATCAAAATGAAATTCCCCAAAATACCTCCTTCCAGGGAGCCTCCCTCTTGGGGCTGATGCCTTCAGCTCTTAGGATCTTTGTGCTAGAAACCATTCTTTAAGTCGCTGCTTACTTTTACTGGCATCTGCATTGCCATCTGTGGGGTAAGTAAATCCACACAATTAATATTCAATATCATCTTTCTGCAACTGTTTGTCTTCCAGAATGTATTCCCTTTCAGGAGCCACAGCTTGTTGCGAAGACACACTTAGATTTGATTATCTCTAACTGCTTAACTGCCACAGCTAATGCTTGATTAATAAACAGTTGCAACTGAAGACTGTTCCTTAAAGCAACACCACTGCTATGACTTTGAGGCGATTATCTCTCTAGGCCAAAAGTGGTTTTTTTTAAACAAAGGCAGAAACTGAGAAGGGATCAGATTAGTCACACAGGTTTAATACTTCTGTCTTGCACCAGATAGAATGAATGATTCTGCAAGGAAAATAAGAAATATTTATTAAAAGCTCTGGAGAAAGAGGTGAGGAGGGGGTTGATATCAGAGCTCTTTGTGTTAATTTTGCCATTGATATCACAGCATAGTGTACAAGATAGAGCACTGGACTTACAGTCAGGAAGTCATAGCTTTCTACACTTTAGAGAGGTAGCTACTGTAGTTTGTCCTTCTGTTCTTGAAAAGGACTCTGGCATCAGGAAGGTGATTTCATGATTTGCAAGTGAACTGGATTGAAGTGAGGCAGGGCTGTGCAGTCGCCAGTCTCACTCTCTCCTCCCCCAATGGGGTCACAATGAGTCAGATACAACAACAAGAGCAACAAAGGGGCAATGAGTAGGTAGGAGATTTTCCCTCATTAGAAATTTGTGAATTACTGAATAATTCGTTGGGAATGTTATAGAAGGGATTCTTTCGTAGGCATGAGTTGGACTAGGTGGCTGCTAAGTCCTTTCTAACTCTGAAGGTCTGAGATTCGTTGATCTCTACACCATGTAGTGGTTCAGAATGCCTCTTCTTTGGAACTCATCCCTTCAGTGAGATGGGGCTCCCTGTCTATGTCCCTTGTCTATGGTCAACATAGACAAGGGAAAATACAAAGTTAAGAAATCTTGCCCTGTAACCTAGTAGGCATGTCTGACTGTTTGTGACTCCTTTTTAGGATTTTCCTCACAAAGATTTCTGAGTGGTTTGCCATTTCTTTCTCCAGCTCATTTCACAGATGAAGAAATTGAGGTAAACAGGGTTAAATGACTTGCCCAGGGTCACATAGTAAGTGTCTGATGCCAATATGAACTCAAGTCTTCTTGACTCCAGAGCCTGGGCACTTGAGCAATAGCACCACCCTTCCTCCACATTGCCACCTCCCACCAGGAACCATGCTTGCATCTTGCCACTGTTCATTTATTTGCACCAGGCAGCCCATAATTCATCCAGTCGTTGTTGGTGAGTCATGTAGCCTTTAGGACTTGTTTGAATTAAAATTAAACACAGAGGATAATATTTGTTTGCTTCTAGGAATCTCATATTGTAACCTTGAAAAAAAAGCGGTGAAATCAACCCAATTACAGAAACTATCCAAATCAAACTCAAACTAGCGGCCATGAACTCCAAACATCCTAAATACTGGCTGAAGCACAGGCCAGAGGCACCCTGAAGTCTGTCAATGTCAGTTTTATTGGTTCCCAGAGCAGTTATTTTGGAAAAGGTATTTTGCTGTGGGGTTTTTGATTTGTTTGTCTTTTTAAGGAACACTACAGCAAAATGTAGAAGACCCAGGTTTGAATCATGGCTTGACTATTGTGATAGCTGTGGCAGAGAAGCCTCAGTTCATAGGATCATAGACCTAGAGAAGGAAGGGACCGAAGAAAACACCCAGTCAAACCGCACAACATACAAATGAGGAACCTGAGGCCAACTGAGGTAAAATGACTTGTCCCTGGCAGTAACTAGCAGACAGAGGTAGGATTTGCTGACTCTTTCCATTATATCACACTGCCTTTCTGGTAACCTCATCTACAATATGGGAATCCCGATGCTTGTATTTTTCTGACTCACAGGTTATTATCAAGTTAAAGTACTTTGTCAGTGTTAAAACACCAGTGATATGCTCATTATTACAATCCAATTCAATGCAATCTTTTATTAAGTGTCTGATATGTGCAGAACACTATGGTCAACGTAGAGAAGGGAAAATACAAAGTTAAGAAATCTTGCCATGTAACCTAGTAGGCATGTCTGACTGTTTGTGACTCCTTTTTAGGATTTTCCTCACAAAGATTTCAGAGTGGTTTGCCATTTCTTTCTCCAGCTCATTTCACAGATGAAGAAATTGAGGTAAACAGGGTTAAATGACTTGCCCAGGGTCACATGGTAAGTGTCTGATGCCAATTTGAACTCAAGTCTTCTTGACTCCAGGCCCAGCACTCTATCCACTGTGCTACCCACCTGCACTTAGGGGAATATAATACCTACATGTAAAACCACAACATAAAATAAGACTCAGAAAACTGCCTAAAACAGGTACAAATCAAATATTGTGAAGAGCCAAAGGACAAAAAAGCATCATTTCCCAACTGGAGAGATCTGGAAGATTCAACATTTATTATTAAGATTAACAACATTAATATGTTGTTAAATCAGTAATTTCTGGGCCCTCATTTGGACCCTAGAAATATTACCACAATACAAGAGTGAGCTACTTTGATCCACTCATGAAAAATCCTGAAACCAAGTTGATAAATGACCTGACTATTCATCACCATCCACATTTATAATGTTCAATTTTTCTTTTGGTTTCAAAACAATTCTAGCAAACAGAATGAGGATGTCAGTTCCTTTCTGCCCAAGCATTTCAGTCAAACACTAGGCTGTCTGACAGGTTACCAGGGTTTCCTGACACTCCTGTCTAATGACAATAATTACAGTCATTATCGGCATTCTCTCTCACTAGCCACTCCACTTTTCCCATCACTCCTTCCTTCTCCATTATTTGTTTGTGGGGATGATGGTGCTGCTGTGTACTATTCATCCTTCTCACAAAACAGTCCCTGCCAGAATGTCTGTGTCAACTAGCAAAAGTGACCATGAGGTCCTTTGGGCAATGGAGAATCAATCTGTGCGAATCCAGAAAAGGACCTCTTGCCAGGTGAATAATCAGACCCAATCCATCTAGTTCTAAAGCAATGGAATTGGAGAAAGCAAATGCCAGCCCTGGAGAAATGAGTCATCATGGACAGGAGCCCAATCCATCGGACTTGAGGTTTGCCCTGAAGGCTGAAAGGACAATATATTTCTTGAGAGATAGGACTGAAGATCTAGTAGACAAGACTATTCTGTGGGAGGTGCAGAGAGGCATTCAGAAGTCCAAGGGTCAAGCCACTCATGACAGGGAGGGAATGAGTTGCCCTAGACATCTCTATGTCTTCAAATGTTGTTTGGAGACTCCTTTTCAAATTTATCTTTAGACATCATGATGGGACTGGAAGGAGCTTCAGGGACTATCTAATCCTACCCATTTATTTTATAAATGAGATAAGTAAAGAAATTGAGACTTGGGCAGTTTGTCAGTATTCATTATAAATTGCCCTGGTTCACACAGAACAAGTGTCAGAGGAGGATTTGAACCCAGGTGTTCTGACGTGTGCCATTCAAAAAGAGGCTGCTTGTCTGGGGTAAAGGGCAGGCTGTTTATATATTCTGGGATACCCATCTCTTATACTTTGCACCAAAAATGCCTATTTCTCATAGATAAAAGTATAAGCAAAGGAATCCAGATTTTTCCCCTGAGGTTCAGGGTGAACTTACATAATTAGCTGTAGAGACATGATCCCCTCTTACCCCAGATGAGGTTAAGGATTGAGTTCTCCAAAGATGGGAAGTGCAGAGGGAATGATAAGTTAGAGGGAGGATCCTCTCCATTCCCCATAGGCTGTGCCCTCTGGACCCTAGAGGAAATGAAAACCCTATTAAGTTAGAAACCAATTGTGCTAATTAGATTAATCCTCTTATCGCTAGCTTGGAAAATGGAAGGTTAATAAAATATGGGGAAAGGGGGGTCCCTGCGGGTGCTCTCAGCTGCTATAAAGTTTACAAAGCAAGCACTTTGGGTTTTATGCAGGCTGCCTGCCATTGTTCACTATGAATTATTACATTGCAGATTTTCAGGGCACTTCTGTCTGCAGTGCCTTGGGAATTGAGGTAACTGTATTTTATCTGTTTGCCAAGAGTTTTCAGGAAACTCTTGAATGCCTGTTAAAGCTCAGAGCCCCAAACAGGAATCTTTGCTTAGGCAACTGGCAGAATGATGAAGGCACTGAAACTTAAGCCTGTCTTTGCTTTTGAAAGTACAACACTAACCAAACTCCCACCCTTTGATTAAAACCCACATTCATTTTCATTGGTGTCTCCAAGTAAGTTCTAACACTAAGATCCTCTAGAGATGCGCAGCACTGATTTTGGCAAACAAGATAAGGGTGGCAGGTGGAAATGGGCCTATGAACCATGCCATAGAAGAATCAGATGAAAACAGTAGGGATGTTTAACATAAAGAAGAGACTGCTCAGGGCTGATGTCAGCTGTTTCCAGGTGTCTGATAGGATATATCATGAGGAAAAAGAAGCACTTTTTTTCTACTTGGCCCTAGAAGGCAAGACTAGTGCCAATGGGTGGAAATTACAATGAGACAGATTTGGGTTCAATATAACAAAGGACTGTCTAACCCTCAGAGCTGTCCAACAGCTGAATAGGGCTGTCTATGGAAATAGCGAGTTCTCAAGAAGAAGCCAAATGGCCATTTGCTAGAGATGGAAACAGGGCAGTTCAGCCAGATAAACTGAAGCTGTACCTTCTGAGAGAGACAGGAGGCAGCATGCATCAGGCAGGCCAAATCAACATCACCTCTTAGTTTCCTTAGAGGCAATTCAGTGACCCAGTAGATAGAGAATTGGGCCTGATCTAAGTTCAAATCTTACCTTAGATACATATACTAGCTGGGCAAGTCACTTAATTTCTATTTGCCTCAGTTTCTTCAAATATAAAATAGCAAGACTGCTATGAGGAGACAATATATGCAATACTCTTTGCACAGTTCCTGCAACTAAATAAATAGTTGTTTCCTTTGTCCTTCCCTTGCTAGTTTCTTCCCTTCAACCTCAATAGAAAAAACCCAGAACCCTGAACTCCTTAGGAATAGCAATTCTTTCAGCCCCATGCCTTCAGCCAGCATTCTGTGAAGCAGCCCCTTTGGAGATGCAGCCTGGAAAGAGCTCCTGCAGGTGCCACATCTAGCCCCCTGTTTTGAAGATTTGAAAAGGAAAATTCTTGTCACCTATGTCCTTGGCACTGTAAAATGGTTCAAAAGCAGAAATGGATATGATCGCATCAGTGGAATAACGTTAAAGAAGAGATATTAACATCTGTTCTGCCACTGCACCCCAAGGACCATGGGACTTTTCCACCTTATTTGCAGCTAAAACCTTCCATTTATGTTCTCCCTGTCATTATATGAACTCCCAGGGATTGTCTTACTTTCGCATGTGTAGCCTCGACACTTAGTACATACTTTGCACATAGTAAGTACTCAATAAATGTTTTCATTCATTCATTCATGTTACAAATCTGAGAATCTATGATTCCAGAAAATCTACTAAATGCAATCCTTCTTATACTTTGTAGTTGTTGTCCAGTCATTTCAGTATGTCCTACTCATTTGAGGTTTTCTTGGCAAAGATGCTGGAGTGATTTGCTATTTCCTTTTCCAGTTCATTTTATAGATGAAGAAACTGAAGCAAACAGCAGGGTTGAGTTATGTGCCCAGGGTCACATAACTAGTAAGGGTCTAAGGCCAGATTTGAACTCAAGAAGATGAGTCTTCCTAATTTCAGGCCTGGCACTCTAGCCAGTGACCCTAGGTATTGTTGTTTGTCAGTAATTTCAGTTGTGAACCCATTTGGAATTTTCTTGGCAAAGATGCTGGAGTGATTTGCCATTGCCTTCCTCAACTCATTTTACAGATGAGAAAATTGAGGTGAACAGGGTTAAGTGACTTGCCCAGGGTCACACAGGTAGTAAATGTCTGAGGTCAGATTTGTTCTTATACGTACCTTACTGTAGTACTATTGAAATGAAGATTTCAATATGTCTCCAAGGTTTTTCATTCATTCTCCAGGCTTATTAACTGACATGAGTGGCCTCCAATATTTTCCCATTTAGTAGTGGGTCAGAGGTGAGGTGAGGAAAGAAGGTTCTTGTCCCTTTGATGTCCCTATTAAATAGTAGAATTTCTGGGTTCTGAGCCCTTGAATTCCCATTCTGTTTAATACAAGCCTCAAAAGACAAAGAATGAAATGTGTTCATAGTCATCCTGTAGGGATTCCTGTGAATGAGAGAAACTAAGCCCAATCTCTCTGAAAAGCAGAATTCTCTCCCTTTACATGGCATAATTTGTCTCCAATGTTATCTCCTAGGAATTAAAGTCAGTCTTTAGTCATTAAAAAAGATAAAGAGGCAGGGGACAGAACCAAGATAGTGGAATAGAAGGGTGAACTTCCTCTAGCTCTCCCTACATATCCCATAAAATACCTGTAAAAAATGACTCTAAACAAATTCTAGAGCAGCAGAAGCCACAAATGACATAGTGGAACAGAGTTCCAGCCCAAGACAGCCTGGAAGGCCCACAGGAAAGGTCTATCGCATCAGGCTCGGAAAGGAGCACAGCCCAGCCTGGGCCACATGGCACAGCATGGACAGGACTAGAGCAGGCTGCAGGGCACAGAATCATGGGTAGCAGCTGCAGTTCCCAGATTTCTCAATCCACAAGTGCCAAAGAATGCTTCAAAGGTAAGTAAGTAAGCTCTTTTATCTCAGTGAGAGGGGAGGGGGGTGTGGCCCCAGTTCCAGCCCCAGGGCAGCAGCCACTGCAACAGCAATTTTCACTTTTGCAGCCCTCAGTCTAAAGACCCTGGGGGAACTGAAAGGCTGATCTGGATCTCAGCCCTGAATGGTGGTCCTGGGGTGAGAAGGAGCACTGGCATGGCAGAGCTGGTGGCTGATGTGGAGAGGGAATCTTACTGGCAGTTGTAGGACAAAGAGTGCTTGTGGTTGCTCACAGACCAGAGCTCAGGCCAAGAAAGGAGTAGACTCCTCTCCCTTGATTTTGCCACCTTGGAGGAACTGAGAACTTACAAGTGCCCAGAGATATCTCAGAGAATAGCTGCACAAAACCTTTGAAATCTAAGGTAATATACCCTCCACTTGACAAAGGACTTAAAAGTCAAGTAACTGGCTGGAAAAATGCCCAAAAAGGGGAGAAAATAAGACTAAATAAGGTTATTTTCTTAGTGAAAAGGTGTTTTCTTCCATCCTTTCAGATGACAAAGAATTACCTACCCAGAAAAACTGAGTATAATACTTCAGGGAAAGAGATGGAATTTCAATGAAATAGAGAATTTCCAAGCATCCTGCTGAAAAGATCAGAAGTGAATAGAAAATTTGACTCTCAAAAGAATCAAGAGAAACATGAAAAAGCACACAGGTAAGAGAAGCCTTAAGGAATTCATTAAAGTTGAACTGTTTACATTGCTACATGGAAAGATGTTATTTGTAACTCCTGAGACCTTTTTCAGTATTAGGGTCGTTAGAGGGAAAATACATATACATAGATATAGATATAAATATATATGTAGGTATATATGTATATTATATATGTAGGTTTGTATGTGTACATGGGTGTTTGTGTATATGTATATAAATATACATGAACAGAAGGTGCAGTTTGAACTGAATATGAAGGGAGAATACCTAAAAAATAAAATTTCCTATTGAAAGGAATGTACTTGGAATAAGCAATAGGGAGAGGTAGAATGTAGCAAATCACCTCTCATAAAAGAGGGAAGAAAGAGCTCTTACAACAGAGGTGAAGGGAGGGAGATGAAAAGAAATAATTCAGCCTTACTCTCATGGGATTTGGTATAAAGAGGGAATAATACACACTCAATCGGATATGGAAATCTATTTTTACCCTACAAAGGGGATAGGAGAGGGAAGATAATATAAGGGACAGCAAATTGGGGAAAGGGTTAATCAGAAGCAAACATTATTGTGGGAAGATAGGTCAAGGAGATAGGCCAGAGGGAAATGTGGTTTGTCTTTTACAAAGTAACCATTATGGAAGTGTTTTGCATTGTCACACATGTATGACCTATATTGAATTGCTTGTTTTCTCAATGAGGGTGGGTGGGAAGGGAGGAAAGGAGACATTATGGAACTCAAAGTTTTAATAATGAGTATTAAAAATTGTTTTAGCGTGGAACTGGAAAACAAGATATACAGGCAATGGAGTATAGAAATCTATTTTGCCCTACAGGAAAATAGAGGGGAAGGGAATGGAAGAAGGGAGGGTAATAGAAGGAGGGACAGACTGAAGGAAGGGGTGGATGGGGTGCATGCTGTCCTAGGGTAGGGGGGAGAGAGAGATGAGGAGAAAATTTTGAATTCAAATTCCTGTGGAGGTGAATGTTGAGAACTGAAAAATAAATAAACTATAAATTTTTAGAAAAATAGGAAGGTTTAACATTTATCCATAGGGTCCTTCCTCATCTCTGAGCATCTTCTTCCTGTCCTCAAGAGGGCTCCCCATACCTCTGATCTTTCTTATCTCCACCCACATCCCAATTGATTTGTCTTACACCCTATCTCTTTAGGACCCTATGATAGACAATGCAGGATAATAATAAGGAAAAGACAAGGTTTGTAAAGAACAGAATTAGTGGAGAAGTCAACCTTTTGACATACTATTTCTGTTAACTTACTCTTTGGCCCAGACTCATTCCTTGCCTCCAAACCTTTGCATAGGTTGCTTTCTATGTCTAGAATGTATTTCTTCCTCACGAATACCAATTAGAATTCTTAGTTTCCTTCAAAGCTCAAAGCTGGGTGATGCAATGGATTGAGCAATAGGCCTGGAATTAGGAAGACCTGAATTCAAATCTAGCATATACTTACGAACTGTGTGACCCTGAGCCAAAAGCCATTTAACCTCTATTTGCCTCAGTTACCTCAACTGTAAAATGGAAATAAGAACAATGCCTGCCTCCTAGGCTTCTTCTAAAGACCAAATGGGATATTTACATAGTGCCTGGCACATAGTAAATAGGTGCTTAATTAAAGCTTATTTCCTGCCTTCAAATGTCACCTCCTATGTGAGTCCTTTCCTGATCTCTCAAGATTCTGTCTTGTATATATTTATATGTGTGCCTGTTGTATTTGTTGTCTCCTCCTATGGAATGTAAGATCCTTGAAGGCAAAGACATTTGTCTTTGTAACCCAACACCTAGCACATTGTCTCTGACATGTAGTAGCTACTTAATAAATGTTTCTTAAATGATTGATTCAATTGTAAAAATTAATCTGAAACACATTTTGAGTCATATGTTTCAGTGCATGCCACTTCTTGGCAGAAATTCCTTCCTTCGAATTTCTCTGTGCTCAATTCTGGTGCTCCATTTTGGGAACAGCATCAACAGGCTGGAGCTCACCAAGAGTGACCAGGATGCTGAGAAGTCTAATGGCAGTGCTGAGCATCCACTGAAGGAATCGGAGATGTTTATCCTGGAGAAGAAGGGAAGTTCTCTGGAAATATTTGAAGAATTGTTCTATAGAATAACTAGCATTTACGCCATACTTTAATGTTTGAAAAGTGCTTTGCACATGTTTACTTGTTGAATCCTCACAACAGCCCTGTGAGATGGGTGCTATTATTATCCCCATTTTACAGATGAGGAAACTGAGATGCATAGAGGTTAAGTGACTTGCCCAGAGTCATACATCTTTGTGTGGCAGTTTTAGAATTCAGGTCTTAGAGAGGCACATGTAGAAAAAGACTTCCTCATGGTGAGATCAGTGCCAAAAGAGGAATTGGACTCTCTCAGGAGTCATTCATTCCTCTCTTCCCGGAGACAGAAGTTTTCCAGTAGAGGGTTAGTGATATAGTACAATAAGGGAAGGAAAGAGGGAAAGAAGGGAGAAAGGAAGAAGAAAGGGAGGAAGGAAGAAAAGAAGGAAAGGAATAAGTATTAAGTACCTACAATGTTTCAGTACTGTGCTAAGTGCTTCACATTAAATATATTTACATCAAATATAATCACATTTGATTCTCACAACCCTTGCAGATAGATTAGCCCTGTTTTACAATTGAGGAGACTGAGGCAAACAGAGATTAAATGATTCGCCCAAAGTCATACAGCTAGTAAGTATCAGAGGTGGGATCAGAATTCAGGTCTTCTTGATTCCAGGTCCAACACTCTCTCCACTGTGCCACCTAGGGATTCTTGATCAGGTTTGGCAGGGTTGACCTAAAAGGCATCTGGGATCTCTTTCAGTTCTACAGTTCTATTGTAGACTTTGCCTGAAATTTGAGAAACACATTTCTCTTCCCCTCCCCTTCCTTTTCATGTTGTCATAAACATAATTTCTCTCACCATTTCTATCTAAAGGGGCTGCATGAGAAGGGACAGAGGATAGAAAGCAACTTTGAAACCCAAGGCTCTTAGGAAACTAGGTGCCCAAAAGGAAACTGGGCAGCAGAGAGGTAACCCTGACAGCTTCCTTTCCCAGTAACAAATTTCAAACAGTGTAGTCACAGAATTTTTGCTACATTTAAAAAAATAAAGTGGTAAATTTCTTATGATTTATTTAAGAAAAATGTAGTAGAGCACAATTTGTGCCCATCTGTAACCAGCTCTCCCTGTTAAGAGAGAAGGGGAGGAGTCTTAAATACTATTATTATCAATAAATAATAAGGCAGTAAGTTTGGAAATGGAAGCTGTAGGGATTGTAATAAAAATTTTCTGTCTTTCTTATGTTGTTCCTCATGCATAAAACCAATGTAATGTATTTTCTGCCTAGAGGTGGGGAAACTATTTTTTCTGTTTGCTCTCTATCCTTGTCCTTGGCTACACTATAAAATCCAATTTAAATGTCACCTCCTTCATTTATTCCTTCCCTGTCCCACTCCCAGCCATTTGATAACAATCTTTCACCTCAGAAATAGTGTAACACCTTCTTATTGCACATGATCTATATTATGGTATATTATAGCAACCTGTCTTCCTGTCTTATTCCATACCTGATTACATCCCCACTCCCACCCTCCCAGCACTTAACACAGGGCTCCACATATAGTTATAGCTAAGAACTAGCACTTACATAGTGCTTACTTTGCGTGGCACACTGCACTATGTGCTTTACAAATATGCCATTTGTTTCTCACAGCAACCCCAGGAGGTAGCTTCTATTATTAAACTCACTTGATAGTTGGGGAAACTGAGGCAAACAAAGGTTAAATGACTTTCCTAGGAACATACAGCTAATAAATATCTGAGGCTGTATTTGAACTCAAGTCTTCTAAACTCATGGCCCAGTTGCCCCTAGTTGCCTTAGTGACTATTAAGTAGGGAAAATGCCTTAGAGCTTAGGTATTGGGCTCATGTCTAGGATCTCCCCAAAAACATTAATATGACCCATTCTAGAAAAGCTATTCAGTGTATGTGGTAGTAAATATCAAATATAGGACAGCTATTTATTTCTTCCCAACAAAAAAGAAATGCTTAAAACACAAAAGATTCACAAGCATGAATTGATAAATTCTTAAAATATGAAACAGTAATCCATCACTTCTATTATATTCTTCAGGGAGGTAGGAAAGACTGGGACTCATGAATTCAAAAGACTCCCAGGATCCCCTTAACAGATACAGAAAACACACAAAGTACTCAAAGGACTCATAGAAGTCTGTAAACAGATACAGAAACACATGTTACTCATCACCTCTATTATACTCTCCAGGAGATAAAGACTCCTGGGAGATTTGTGGGATGCTGAACAGAATTCACTTTCCTTTTAGTCAGCATAGTCTGAACACAAACTCAAGGTATACATCTTCTGGCTAGCCAGTTATAATTTGGGTTTTCAACTTCAAGATGATCCCTTTACCTTCTCTTCCAAATTTTAGAAAGCATCTCCCATTGCCAGTCAGCACTCAAACCCTGGAACTCTAGAACTAGAACTCCTTGAGGTAGCCACCAAGGCTAGAAATATCTGTCTCAGGATCACTGATTGATCTGTGCTCAGGAAAAGAAACACAGAACAAAACAGGCAGCCAAGGACTTCAGGTCCAATCTAGTTAAACACCTGTACTTACTGCCATGTGAATGCAGCTACTTTAGCTGCTGCTGGGTAAGGAGAGAGGGAGGAGGAGGAAAAGAGAGAAGATAACCCTGTATCCCATCAGGAAATCCAAGGCAGACTTTTATTATAGTTCTAAGTCACATGCTCAATGAGGGTGAAGAGAAAGAGAGAAATGATGACTTTATCTTCTCTTTTCAAAGAGTGGGCAACTCTTCTTGTTCAGTCACCAATCATGCTCAACACAGCAAGGACTAAGGAGAGCAACCAAAACCTCCTTGTGAAGGGGTTGCACATAGCCCATCCCCAGGCATGTTTCCTGAAATTTTCCCCCTCCACTCCACCATCCCAAATTATAAGTTCATTTGGGACCAGTAAGGAATTGCTGTGTCATCTCAAAGTATAGATCCTTCATTGCTAAGCCAGAGCACATGAGGAATGTCAGAAGAGCCCAGGTCCACAAATGCCTGAGGGGGATGACCTGCCATCAAGCCCCAGTCCAGTATCTGATAAATGGTTCCCCTATTATTACCATTACACATACAAAGAAAATTCCAGGAGGAAGGCACTGTCTAAGGACAGTTTTCAGAAAAAGGTTTTCAGAGGGCACAATTCATAGTAGCAGGTCATTGTTCTTGGCCCTGATTAATGATGAAGGCATGGGGATGGGGTAAGGCATCCTAAGACCAAATGAAGTAAGAAATATATAAAAGAAAGAGCAATTATTATTTTACTATTATATTAAACCAATTGTTAAATTGGCATCCAGGTTTTTCTCTTCTTTTTCTTCATCTAGAAATATCTGTATTGTGATTACTCCTAATTCTCAGAGAAAATGCTTTTGATCTTGGACCAAACCTCACCCAACTAGGAGATCTTACTTCTGTTTAGAATATGAACAGAATCCAGTCTAGATGAGTACAGTGCCAATGCAATATTCACAGTGCATACAGTAGCCATGAATATCCTGGTATAATTATGAATTGTGAAATAGAACAAATTCTCCGCATGAAAGACAGAACCAAAACATTTATTGACCAGAAAGTCAAATCCATTACAGTAACAAAATTCTATACACAATAACAATGCAGAGGGCAACACTTTCCCCAAGCCTTCCCCATGCTAGGATCTTCCCACAAACAAACACTCAAGAGCCTAGCAGTCTGTCTCCTCTCTTTCTCTCAGTTCTGACTGTTCTGATCAATTTCCTTTCAATTCTACTCTATCTTCACCTCTCCTGACTTAAAGTCATGTGACTCAGGCTTCCATGGGACTTAAGAAGGTCACATGGGCCTATTAATGAATGAGAAAGATCTTCCCATTTAAATTACCAGTACAGTGAGTTCTTATCCCAGAGGAAATGAGCCCTTGTCATTGTACTCATCAATTAGAATTTAGTTTTAGGAGAAAACCAAGCAGAGTGGTCTGTATGGAGGTAGATTTCATTTTCCAGATTGCTGGAGGAAGCTGAGTCTCCTGATTAAGCCATGTTGTTAACAGGAGGAGCTGAAGACTTGTAGCTCACCTCCTCATTAAATGTCTACCAATTATGTTTGATTTTTCAGCTGTCAAGGGAATTCCCTTTCAAGAATTATTCAAAGTTTTCAGGCTGTCTATGTCATTTGTCTTTGGTTGCAAAGAGAAACCACTGACCATCAATTTATTGATTATTAGGTAGCCTAATTTAAAAAGTGATTATTTGCTACCCAGAAACTCTATCTCTTGGGTTTTTCATTCATCACAGAGGAAAGGAATGTTTGAGCTCCTCAGCCTCAATCTGGTCAAGAAGATCAGCTGATGGGGAAGAAGAAGGCAGAAGGGTCTTTGTACCTGGACTGTATCCATTGTGGAGTAAGAGGAGTAGCAGGACAAATGTCTAGTTCCTGGGCAAAGCAGAAGTCAAAATGGTTATAAATGTACTCAAACTCACACAGGAAACCAACAGAAGAACAAGAATTTGTACCCAACTCCTCTGATTTCACATCCAGCATTATTTTAAAACAGCTTCTAAATAATCAAAGCTGGACAGAAAGTTCCTCTTCCCCATATGGGCAGCCCTATGGCAGTCGTTGAACTGGGCCAATGTTTGCCTTCTATCTTAGGAGATAGAGGCTAAGACCAGACATGCAGAAATAAAATAGGTCTAGATCATCAGGGTCCCCTAAGGATGCTTGTTTGATGAGACCCAGCACTTTCCAAACTCAGTCTAACTGTACCATTTCCCCTCCCTACTAACAGAATGGTGAGGTATGAGAACAAATCTCCTTGAGAAACTTAACCAGTGTCCTTATTGGCCCCACTAGCACTCAGATTTTATGTGTTTGGAATACTGATGGTACCACAAGCCAAGGAAAACTGCTAAAGTATTTCCCCATGCTAGGTTGGATAACATTCTAAATTCCCTTACTTAATGGACTCGAGGAATCTGTTATCTGTTGGAAAATGTCAGAGCTTCTAGAGAAAAGAGCAGAACCTTCCAGGTGCCTGGCAAAAAGGGGACCACCATTCACAGCATCTGCACTGCCAGTATGGATTTCCAATGTGTTTTGCAAACAACTTTACTGTGAAATAAGTGTTTCCAAGGAGTCCATGGGCTCCTCTACTGAGAAGTCACCCTATGCAAGGAACATAGATGAGCAGGACCTGAAAACCACCCCCACCCCCACAAGGAAACTACCTTACCAATCCTTGTCCATAAATTCCTCTCCCATCAAAACCCTTTTCCATTTGACTTGAAAGAAAAATGACAGCTATATTGTGCAATGAATAAAATGCCATACTTCAGAGTCAGCTCAAATCCTATCCCAGGCATTTTCTAGTTATAAGACTAAGCAGTTCACTTAATCTCTCTCAGCCTCAGTTTCTTCATCTATAAAATGGAGATACCTCCCAGGTTGTTAAGAAGATTAACTGAGATAAAGTAGGTAAAGCTCTTCACAAAGGTTAAAATACTATATAAATGGTAGCTATTGTTATTAATACTACTACTATCTTTATTAATTCACTAGCAAGTCAATTCAATTCCACAACTTTTACTAAGACACAAAGCCCAAACCAGGACCTATGCCAGGTGCTGAGGCTCCTTGCTGGGCTCTCAAATGGGAAAATTTTCCATTGGATCCATTATTTCAAATTAAAAATCACCTCTTATTAACCTGCTTGAATTCATCCTTGACTACGAAGCAACTAGGTGGTACGATGGCTAGAGTGCTGGACCTTGGATCAGGAAGACCTGAGTTCAAGTTCAACCTCAGATACATACTAGCTAGGCAAGTAAGTCAACCTCCGTTTGCCTCAGTTTCCTAATTAAATTAGGATAATAATAGCACCTGCCTCCCAAGATTGTTGTAAGAATCAAATGAAATAATATTTGTAAAGTAATTAGCATAGTGCCTGGAAAATTACATAAATGTTTATCCCCTGCCCAACCTTCCCCCTTCAATGGCTTCCTTGTCCATATGGAGTGTGTTCACTATGGTCAGGGCACCCAATGTGCCGAGAAGGTTTCTTCACTTTCTCTTGACCTTGTAATGTTCCTAGTGGAGCACATGGACTTTCCAAAGATTATCACTCACTCACTCTAATGATATTCTTTTTCAACTGTTCATTCCTTTGAAGACATCCTTTACATCTCTTTTCCTCCATAATTCCTGGCTGTGTCACAGCCTGCTCACACCCACCATGTCCTCCTCTAAAACCTCCATTCTGCTTCAAATAAGAGACTATCTCCACTAGCTTCCATGAAGCCCATTCTTCATGTCCAACCTCATCTGAAGGATACAGAAAGAGTTTCAGAGAAGGGAAAACAATCCTCTAGGCTGTCCATTCTGTCACTGTCATACTAACCAAGAGTGTGGCCTCAACTCCAGGCACATCATGAGGTAATCCTCATTCATGGACTACTCTAAGGAAAACAGTAAGCCTCTTCCCACCCCACCCCCCAAAATAACTCCAGTCACCATTCACCACCAAAAAAATAAATCAGGATTAATGTTATAACACTGCCAATCAAGGATTTCAGGAGCAAATGACTAATTAGTTGCAGTAGGAGAAGTTTAGATTCTATATGTATGGTTGTGTGTGTGTGTGTGTGTGTGTGTGTGCAAGAGACCTGCCTGCACATCTGGGGAAGCACATGGATCATTTGTTCATTATATTCAGGGGATTATATTCAGGGGAGGAATACCACATGTGCTTGAATAAATATAAGGATCATAGACTTATAGCTTAAAGTGACCTTAGAGATCATTGACTTCACTCCCACATTTTACAAATGAGAAAACTGAGGCAAACAGAAGTTAAGAGAACCACCAGTTTAGCTATGTCAAGCAGCCAGCCTGACTATATGCAATGTCCAGGTTCTATAAGCTAGTCTCCATGATCAGTTATTACAGTTTAGGGGGAAGGAGTGGAAGAGAAAAAGAAAGAGAAGGGAGGTAAGAAGAGAGGGAGGGAGAGGACAAATGGGAAAGGGATCATCATTTTATAGTTTTCTCTCAGTTTCTCTATCCATGAAACAGGAAAATCAACTAGACTCCTAGAGATTCTCAGAATAGTAATCCCAAAGACCACATGTCTACCTAACACACAGGACTGCACTCTAATAGGGAAAAACAGGAAAACTGTAACAACTGGAGAAAATCCTCCTGAGAAGTTGGATGACAAGGTGTTAATCAGATCAGTTACTACAATGAAATGTGAAAATAGGTGTGCAGAGTGTGGGACCTACCTTTCAACTCCACATTCAATTCAACAAGCATTTATTAAGCACTTCAGATATTCAAAGTACTGTGAGTTAGGCCCTGAAGAAGCAAACACGAAAGATGAATTCACTCTTTCCCTAACTGAGCTTATATTCTTCTGCTGGGGTGTGGGGTGAGCAATGATATCACACGTACTTGAATAAGTATAAGGATCATAGATTTACAGCTGAAAGGGACCTTGAAAATCATTGAGCCCAAACCCTTTCCCTGTTTTACAGATGAGGAAACTAAGCCTCAGTGATCTGACCCAGCCAATAAATATCTAAAGCAAAGCATAGGCCTGGGTCTTCCTTACTCCAAGTCCAGTGAGTACTCCACTCCTTACACTGTGCTACCTCTCAGGAAAATGAGGGGAAAGAGTACAGACTATGGGGGTTATGAAAATCTTCACTGAGAAGGTGACACCTGAGGGGAGCTTTGAATGGTTCAGATATTGCATACTGCAGGCACACAGCCTAATGGAAACTCAATCCCAGATTCAAGTGAGCCTGGAAAGGGACCTTGGAGAATTTTTGGTTATAGGACTGTAGGATTTAGAACTGGAAAGGACCTTAGAGAGACCTAGTCCATGAGGCCCAAACAGCTTCAGTTACTTGCCACAAGAATCAGAATCAGAATCCAGTTCTCCTGCCCACCAAAGCAGGGCTCTTTTCCCTCTACCCCCTTATCTTAAATGCACTGTCCTGGCAAGAGGTGTCACGGAGACTCCACTGCTTTGTCTGAACGCTAGCATTAAATTCCTCAGGAATTCCTACCAGACTTTTTTTTTCCTCTCAACCCTATAGAGTTTATCTATCTCATACCTTCACCACCCAGAAGATTCTCCCATCCTCCATGTTTCAAATCAACCAAGGCAGAATGTAAGAAGCTGTGTCTTATAAATAGCAGTGTTGACACAACTTTAAATAATGTGTCATTGAGAACTTAATTACCCCATAGCAAAGCTATAATTATGAGATGCCTTGTGTGTGACAGAATCTAGGCCTGTGACTCACTGAGCAGCCCTGGGTTAATGGATAAGGCTGCTGTTGGCATGGGATTCAAATGGCAATATCTATTCCAGTTTCTTCTGAAATGCAAAGCCCCTTCCAATTTGTCTCATAAGTGGAATCACAGACCCTCAGAGTAGGAAGAGACCTCAGAAGCTTCTTAGTCCAACATGTACATTAGCAAGAATCCCATGTATAATCCCCAAAGAGAGTTCACTCAACTTTTGCCTGAAGATCTCTGAGGAGAGGAAACTGACTAGCTCCTGAACCAGTCTTTTTCATTGCTGGACAGATCTATTATTAAGTAATAGAATTAAACTTTCTCTTTGTCTTCCCCCCCCCTTTGTGTCTCTACTTCTCCTTGTCTCTCTTTGTCCACCTCTGTCTATCTCTGTCTCTGTCAATGTCTCTCTTTCTCTCTATCCCTCTCTCCATTTCTACCCCTTCATCTCTACCTACCTTTGTACATATTTTCTATATCTGTTCTTTCATCTAAGTTTTGATAAAAACTTTAAATGACACAGAGTCACAAACATAGGATACTCCATTTGAGTTCTTCAGTTAACTTTTGGATTACTTCTGGTATATCTGAGTCCATATAACTAATACATAATTTAGCTTATATCTCTTCATCCACAAGAATAACATAAAAGATTTTGTTATATGTTTTGTTGAAATCTAGGTACATTATGCCTATGACTTCTCTCTGATCTTCTAATCTAATAATGTTTTTTTTTTTTAAAAGGAAATGAAGTTAATCTGGCATGACTTGTTTACCATTTTTGTGACTGCCTCTTCACAAACCACCCTTTCAATGACAAGTTTGAGAACTTTGCCAGAAAAATCAAATTCAAGATTTTCTCTCTCTCTTTCCCTCACTCATTCTGTGTCTGTCTGTCTCTATATCTCTTTGTCTCTATCTCTGCCTATCTCTGTCTATCTGTCTCTCTCTGTACTTCTCTCACTGTCTCTCTTTGTCTCTGTCTCTCTATCTCTCTGTGTTTCTTTGTGTCTCTGTCTCAGCACCTTTTCTGTTCTCCATGAGCTTTCAAAAATCACTGACAGTGAATGAGTCAGTAATCACATCCACCATTTTATTCATTACTTTGAAAGGTGGTTTATCCAGGCCTAATAACTTGATTTCCTTTAGATCAGTTAGATGTTTGTTTGTTTTTACCATCTCCTCACTTACCTTAGGTTTCAGCTCCCATTTTTGGTCTGTCTTTTCCAAAACAAAGATCATTCTCTTTGATAGAGAAAAAAATAAAAGGAAACGTTGAGTAATTCTGCCTTTTGTCCATGTCATCCTTTATCATCGTCCAATATGCCCCTGAAAAGTGCAATTTCTTCTTTGAGTCTCCTCTTTTGCTCCCCCTTTTCCATTGTCCTTTGCATTCATCACCAACCTCAGCTCTTTCTGGGTTTTAGCACTCCTGGTATTATTGCTACAGAGCCATTCTACACTTTGTGTAACCATCCTCTATTATCTGTCCTTGTCTTCATCTTCTATACATGTCTTTTTAAAATTAAAATTAGTTCCTATACATCTATGTGAATGTATTTAGACAGCTCCTTTATTTCTCTCTTGTTAAAATCATTTCTGTTTATATCCTCAGGATTTCATTCTGGGGAACTTCTCATTCTTCTTGGACTGAATTCTTCTGTGTAGAATTTTAAGCCCTGCAATTCTACCAATCAAAACCTACCCCTCAAAACCCTATGACATCTGCTCTCCCAAAATCCAGGGTGAGTGTCAGGTTTTATGTAGGCCTTCTCAGATTCTCCATACAAATTCTAAGATGGAGACATCACTTCCCTCCAAGGTTCACATTAATTCTACCTCATCCACTATTTCTCTCTTGTTGGTCAAAATTGGACCCAGAATGGCATTTGTGCTCATTGTTCTCCCATCCTTTGAAGAATATTGTTCATCTTTTGTTCTCAAAGAGGATTGATGACATCATAGGCGATGTCTTGACTTTCAAGTCAATTGGATTTAAGTGAGGCAGAGCTATGCAAAATCTTCAACCTCACTCTCTCCTCCAGAATTCATGGGAGAACATGGGAGTTCAATGGCAAGACATAGGTTGAGACCATTGGCAATGACCCTAAAAGCAGTGGGGGACCTTCCTTTGAAGATTAAGTTATCATTAAAGCAAACCAGTCTTCTCTGATTTGGGAAAAAGAAGACTCCAGAGGATGTCTGGATAATTGAAGTGCTCCATCCATATTATATCATATGTATGTTCTAGACTTATGTTTTCTAAACTCTATTTCCTCCTTCTAGTCACATCATTAATGATACATAATCATAACAGTGTTAGTTCTGTTTCTTCCTTTATTAGTATTCACTAAAATTTTGTTCTTTATGCTTCCCCTTCTAAGACCTGGCATTCCTCACATATGTATAACTTCTTAATATTCAGTAGTCCTACACAAATGCACACACACCTAACCTATTGAAAAGCATACCCTGTCAGAACCCTATTCCAGTCATAAGTCCCATCCCACCAAGTCTCACTGACATTCAGGAGAGCAACTTTCCTAAGACTGTCCTCACTGTTCTGAATAGAGCTCAGAGCACAAAAATTCCAGCCCTGGGATATGAGCAATCAGACTTGGAAACACAGCATCCTCTCAGCTTTTGGCCATGCTGAAAGGGTAGTTATCCTGTGGTGGTCCAGGGTAACAGACTTCAAGGCAGCCTCTTATCTCTCCATTTGTCAAATTTCTGGAGCAAAGTCAAGGTGTCATCCAAAGAGTTGTTCACTTTGTAACTATAAACACCTTTTAGGCATTGTAATGGCCCTAAGCTTATAGAAGAGTCAGGGAACTATAAGGACCCAGGAAAAGAAAGCTACTAAGCATTAGGAGGACCCACTAGGAAGGAATCAGGCCTTTCCTTAAGACCTATGTCACCCAGGACAAGCCATGTAACTTCCCTGCATCTCAGTTTCCTCCCTGTAAAATGAGGTAGTTGGATTATGTGCTCTGAGGTTCCTTCCAGCCCTGGAAGGATGCATGATCATGCATATATGCATGATCTTCAGTGCCTGCTTCTCAGGCAGGCCTAGCTCCCATCATAGAGAACTCTCCCTTGAGAACAAATGAAACACCAACCCTAAAAGGGATTGTAGAGAGATCCCTCACTCCACCCCACCTTGGAGGTTTTCCTCCCCAGAATCACAAAGGAACTTCAACATGTGAAATTAAAGAATGACAGATTAGAAGACACAGAGAAAAGATGTTCAGCAAACCATTCAGGACATGAGCCCAAAGATGAGATAAGGCAAGAGCGGAGTTAAGGAGACCTTGATTAGCATGACTGCAGCTTCCCTTCAATTAATTAGGAAGCCCTTCAGCGACAGGTAGTGATTGAGACAGTGATGATGGATACACTCAATTAGCTCTTCACAAGCAGCAGTGCCAAGGTCTCAGCTGGGAATAATAGTTCATAGCTAATGATCAATGACCCAGACCTGGGACACAAATTAGGAGTGACAGAAAGTGCCACAGAGCAGGTTCCCAGAAAAGTGGAGATGCAGGAGGCTCAGGGATCTCCTAGGAAAGAGTCACCTGCCAATGTGCAGAGGAGAAGCCCAGCTTCAGAAAGGCCACTCAGTCCATTCAGAGACTCCAAGAGATCCATTCTGAGCCTGGGGATATTGGACTAAAGGACTCAGATGTGCTAAAGGGACTTGAAGAGAACAGAGTAAAAGACCAGGAAGGGAGATTTCATTCTCTTACAACCAGGCAAATTTTCTCTTGTGGCATTTCCTGTTGCCAGTTTCGAGCCTTAATCTGACATTTACTTCCTGTTCAAACTTGGGCAAGTAACTTCACATCTATGGACTGAATTTATGCATCTGTAAAATTGGCTGAATGGTCCCCAGGTCCTATCCAGCTCTAAGTCCAGGGTCCCAACTCTTCCTGCAAAACTAAATGATCCCTTGGTGACCTAATAGAATGACTACCTCTTTTGGAGCTTGAGGTACTAATAAAAAGGGGATCATAGCATCATAGATCTAAAGGTGGAAGGGACCCAGAAGCTATCTAATCCAGCCTCCTCATTTGACAGGAGAACAACTGAGACCAAGAGAGGTAGAGTGATTTACCCAAGGTCACACAGGTAGTAAGTATCAGAGATGGAATCTGAACCCAGTTCCTTCCTACTCCAGAGCCACAATTCTACCTGAGCCAGAATTCTGCCTTGATAGAGCTTCTCCCTTTTGAATAACCCATTTCTCCTTCCAAAGATAATCACTGAAAACTACTGTTGCGTTCTCCAGAAGTTATTGTTCTGACTTTCTACTCTATGAGCCCCATCTCCTGACAGGAGTCCCATGACCTTCCTAGGCTTTCCCCTATCATCATGAAAATGTGGAAAAATTTTCCAAGACAGAAGGCCACCCCATTGGTAAACGTAGGATGTACTAAATGTCTTCTAATGTCTCTTCCAGCTCCAAATTTATTCTTTATGATCTATGGGAATCCACAGCCTCAGCATTCATATCATCCCCTTGAACCTTGAAGGATCCATCAGTCATATCAGTCACATATTCTAGGAGTACAAATACTAGTATTGGTTACTTGTTAGCTCCTCAAGGAGCTAACATTCTAAGTCATGCAAGGTAATAGAACTAGAATGGTAGAACTAGAATAGCAGTCCTAGTAGAACTAGAAAAGTAGATCTATAGAACTATAATAGAAAGGAAGAGAATAAGTGATATGCCCTCTTTTTCAGCAAATGACTTCACCTCTTGCTTTACAAAGATGGCGGCCATCCAATATGAGTTGTTTCAGGCTTTCGGTTTCCCCTCTCATCCTCTTCTTTCCTCTATTCTCAGAGGAAAAGATGGACCTCCTCCTTACCAAGACTAAGCCCTCCAGCTGTTCTCACTCCCATTCCTTCTCATCTCTTAGGACTTTAGCCATCAATCATACACTCACTTTGTTTCATCTTTCATCTTTTCCTCTCTCCTAGGTTATAACATTCAACCTGAAAATACTCTCAAGTTCTTCTTGCCCTAAAGCATCTTTTTGCCCTTGTCACTCTCTCAAGCTATCATTTAAACTCTTCTTTCCTTCACTGCTATTACTGAAAGGAGAAACCTATTCTCACTACTTCTGCTTCTCATCCCTTATTCATTCCTCAGTCTCTTGAAAACTGGGTTCTGTCTCCACATCTCTATTATAACAGTTCTCTCCAAAGTCGCCAGTCACCAAAGCCATTGGCCTTTTTTCTCTTTTCATCATCCTTGACCTGTGTGGCTTTGGACAGTCTTGACTACTACTTTCTCCTCCTTGGTACCTTCTCCTTCATGATTTCCATGACATTGCTACCTCCTGGTTTTTGCCTAATTTCTCTGAACACTCTGCATTATCTTACCATCCCTTAAAAATGTATATACACAAACTTCTGTCTTTGGCTCTCATTCTTATCTCTCTTGGTTAACTTCCTTGATGAACTCTTTTACTTTCAAATACCACCTCTATGCTGATGGCTTCCAAGTCAAGAAATCTTTAAGTGCTTACTATGTCCCAGAAGGGGGCACTTGGTACCACAGTGGATGGAGCACTTGCCTTGGAGTCAGGAAGACCCATCTTCATGAGTTCAAATCCAGTTTCAAACATTTACTAGATTGTGATCCTGGACAAGCCTCTTAACCTTGTCTGCCTTAGTTCCTCATTTATAAAATGGGCTAGAGAAGGAAATGACAAATATCCAGTATCTCTGCCAACAAAACCCCAAATGGGATCATGGATAGTGAGACATTACTGAAGCAACTTGACAACAACAGCATGTGCCAGAAACTGTGTCAAACACAAGGAATGAAAGAAAGTTTGAAAAAAAAACTTGTCCCTAGCCTCAAGGATGTCCTATTCTAATAGAGGAGATAGCATACAATTATACACATATGAGATATACACAGGGTAAACTGGAAGTAATCTCAGAATGAGGACACTAGCATCAAGGAGGACCAGGAAAAGGTTCTTGACAAAGGTGAGATTTTAGCTGAAATTTTTTGAAAAGCCAGAAAAGCTAGGATAAGGAGAAAAGGAGACAGGGTATCCTAAGCATGGGGAAAGCCAGGAAAAATTATATAGAGCTGGGAAATGAAGAAGGCATGTGCCAGGAGCAGTAAGAAGGTCAGTGTCATCGGATTAGAGCTAGTGAAGGGGAAGAGAGTACAAGAAGGCTAGAAAGGGAGGAAGGGGCCAGATTTTGGAGGGCTTTAAAAAGCCAAACAGAAGATTTTATATTTGAACCCAGAGGTTCAAAAGTTGAGGATGGCACCTAGGTTACAAACTTGGCCAACTGGGAAGATGGCAGTATCCTCAACAGTATTAGGGAAATTTAGAAAATGAGGAAATTTGGTGGGAAAGATAGAGTTCAATTTAATACATGGTGAGTTTAAGAAATCTCCTGAGAGTTCAACACCAAATTTTTCAACTGGCCGATCTACATCTCCACTTACATACAGTTATTTGTGAGCAGCTAGGTAGTGTAGTAGATAGAATGTCAGTCTTAGAGTCAGGAAGACTCATATTCCTGAGTTCAAACCCGACTTCAGACACTCACTAGCTGTGTGATCTTGGGTAAGTCACTTAACCCTGTTTGCCTCAGTTTCCTCATCTGTAGAATGAGCTGGGGAAGGAAATGGCAAACCCCTCTAGCACCTTTGCCAAGAAAACTCCAAATGGAGTCACAAAGAGTTGGACACAACTGAACAACAACAGAACAGTTATTTGTATGTTGTTTTCTCCATTGGAATATGAGTTCCTTGAGGACAAAGACTGTGTCCTTTGTCTTTGCCTACCCAGTCCTTGGCACAGTGCCTGGCACATAGTAAGCACTTATTTAATGCTTGTCAACTACCTGAATCTCTGCTTCTTACTTACCTTGATCTTTCTCATATCATTTTTATCTAACTAACCCTTGTGTCAGAGACTTTCTCCTAATGTGAAGAGCCCAGGCACACTTTGGGGATATCTCATTCTTCCAAAACAATCTGACAATCTGGAACTTTATAATAATATTCTCACCTCCCTCCTCACCGAAAGAAAAATTGTCACCAACTGCTTTTATAATAACATAGGCTCATGGGGTTCAAAACAAAAGCAGCTTTGTTTAAAATTAATGAAAACATGTAGGATTTACACATGTCCACAGAAAAGAACCATAACCTTTAGTAAATCACTCTTCTCCAAGAACCTGTGCAAGATATTTGCAATATGTGCAATTATTTCCAATACTGCTCTGAGTAGGGCTTCAGTCAGGAGTAGTTGGAGTTTGTTTCCCCAAAATGGTGCTCCCTTCCATTGTTTCTTTTTATATACCATATTACATATTTCCAGAAGTTCTTGTCTCCTATTCCTCTGTACAATCATCATACTTCCTTTCTTTGGGACTCAGTTTCTTCCTCTATAAAATGAGGAGGAGGCTTATACTAAATGATCTCTAAGTCTCTTCCAATTCTACATATGTGTTGCTTCTATGTGTTTGCTTTATGTGTATTCCCTAAATGTGTACACTATTCCACTGGTGGCAGGGAAACCTATGGGAGAGTTGGGAGAATATTTCTCATGTGTGCATAGAGGGATCCCTTCTTGTCACATAATTTGCCATACTATTTGATTAAATGTCTTTTGTTTTGAAATAATGTATCTTTTGGTTACCTAGTAAGTCCCTATTGGTAGAGATTGGAGACCTATGGTTTTGAGTGGGTGCTGCCCCATGGAGTGCCCTCAACCTTGGGTAACTCTCCTATGCACATAAGCGTTGGGGTAGGGGGAAGGTACTATACTTATGAGAGGATTACTCCCACAAGCTTTAAAATAATCATTGAATTCCTTTATTTTGCCTTAGAAAGAATTTAAAACTCACAACTTCATTCCTCCCACCCGCCTATTCTCCCCAGGCATTTTTTTTTCGTATATTTTTCTTGTATTTATTACAAGCATGACTTGAGTCCAATGTTTTGGAGGGAACAGTGTCAGAAATTGTGTATTACAAAAATGAAACCATATTGCATAAAAAACAATAAATTTAGAGAAAATTGAGGTCATAGAAAAGCACCTACATAGAATGTGTGAACTCTGTCTATAATTGTTATATCCAAATCTGAACTCATTTTTTCTCACTATATTCACCCTTCCACTGAATTTCCCTGTCTCTGTCGAGGTCACCACCATCCCTCTGGTCACCCAGCATTGCAACGTAGGAGTTATCCTCAGTTTTTCATTCTCACTTATCCCCATCCAACCAGCTGCCAAATCTTATCAATTCTACCCCTTCAACGTAAGTCTCACATGCCATGTTCTCGCTACTCTCACAGTCACAACTTAATTCAGGCCCCCACCATCTCTCATCTGAACTACTAGAATAGCCTCCTAATCGATCTCCCTGTATTTTGTCTCTCCCCATCCCAATACACCCTCTTTCCAACTCCTGAATTTATATTACTTTAGTGAATTTCTAACCATATCACTTCCTTGTTCCAGAAGCTTAACAGGTTCCTCATTTCCTCTAAGATAAAAGGCAAGCTTCTGTTTGGCATTAAAAGCCCTTGCAGAGCCATTATTAACCCTTTCAGGGGCCAACTGAGCAATCTACTGGCCAAGAATGAGAGAAATCTGTGTTAATTTCCTTTTTCCTAAAGATCTTTTCTGCTTCCTTATGCCACCCCACCCTAGCTCCTGAGCAGATAGATACTCCTGTCCTCCCAAGTTCAGCCTAAACTTCTTAGATGTGTCTCCAAAGAGTTATGAGTAGGTAGATGCCCCATATCTCACAGGTGGCTAGCAAGGTCTCATCAGCTACCACCAAAACTAGATGACACTTTCCTCTGTAATGACTCTAGGTTTTACATTGTACTTACACTATTCCTTCCCTTTTAAAGGAAGAGGTATTTCTATGAAAATAGAATCTAAGTGTTTTGAGAGATCAGATGGTCAAGTCATCACAGGGAGAAGACTGGAATGATCTGGTGCCTGACCAAAGTGCCTGGCTCTCAGAAACCAGACACTCCCAGTCAGCTAACTCTCAAGATAAGAGGAGGGAAAATGAGCACCTGGAAACTGAGGATTGGAAGAGCAGCTTCCTAAGTGATTGGAGTATCTTCATAAGCCTGCTGAAAGTCATTTTCTGTTTCCAGGCATGTGTCCCTGTGAAGGCAGAATCCAGTGGTGGAAGAAGCTCAATTCTCTAGGTGAGGATGGGTTTATGAAATTCTCAGTGAGAGGGTATAAGGTCAGGCTATTAAAAAAGACTGTCTCTACCTTCAGGCTCAAAGTATATTTACCAGATTTAAAACATAGTTCCAGACGAGAAAAGGGTCACACAGTCACCAAAATATTTATAGCAGCACTTTTAGCAGTTGCAACTAAAAAAAAAATCCTGGGAAAAATTAATTCAGTGCCAATCGAATGAGGAATGTCTGAAGTGCTATACATGAATGTAATGTAATATGGCTACCTCTTAAGAAACAATAAAGATGATAAATTCAGAAAAACATGAGAACATATGTAAGAACTGTGGCTGAGTGAAGTAAGCAGGATCGGGAGACCAATAAGCACGATCACTTCAGCAACCTAAAAGAAAAATCAAGAGGTGGTAAAAGTCTAACTCATGGCAATGCCCAAGCTCAATGCCAAATTGCTAAAGATAGAAATATGTCTCTCTCCTTCCAGTAGAGGGTTGGGAGACACAGATGCAGAATAGGCTAAGCATTACCAAGTATGTTCTCCATGTCATTTGGTTTTCCTTAAATATCTTTTTTTGTTGCAAAGGATGATTAATGTAGGATGGGGGATTTAGGAGGAAATGGCTATGGTATAAAAAATAAAAGGCATCCATAAACCTTTATAAATAAATAAATGAAATAGCACTGAAAAGCAGCAGACACATACATCCAACAGGAGAACAGGCACACAATACTCTTGTAAGAGGTGGATAGTTCCATACACATATTTAAATAAATAATTAAAATTGTCGGCAAGCTAAACAATTAAAATTTGTGAATGCTACGGTCTTAGGTCAAGTTAAAGGAAGTAAAGATGTTTACTATGGAGAAGAGAAAACTCAGGGAAGACACAACAGACATCTTCAAATCTTTGACAAGCCACAGTGTAGAAGGATTAGACTGGTTCTGTTTGGCCCTAGAGAGATGAACTGGGGACAACTTTCTAAAAGCTGAGCCACCCAGTAGTGGAAAGGACTATCTCAGTAGCCTAGTGGGTTCTCCTTCACTGTAGGTCTTCAAGAAGAGGATGAGAGACCATTTTCTGGTACACAGTAGTAGAGATTCTTTAGTGGATAATAGCTGATAGGTTGGACTACATAGTAGCCAAGGTTCCTTCCAATTCCAAAATACTGTGTCTCCATGAGGAAATTACAGAAAGCTTTTGTAAGGTCACTTCCACGACACAACCTCCCTAGACCTCAATTTTTTTTATCTATAAGATGAAAGGATTGGACTGGATGGTTTCTGAGTTCCTTTCCAGTTCTGTATCTATTATCAAATCAAAGAAAACCCAGAAATAGATCCTGAATCTCACTCTCCCACTTATGTGCAAGTTGTCAGTGGACCAGTCAGTCAATTACCATTATTAAGCACCTACTATGTGCCAGGACTTGTGCTAAGTGCTAGGGATACCAAGAAATGAAGAAAAAAACAGCACCTATTCACAAGGAAATCACAGTCTAATTGTTGAAACAGCATGTAGACAATTATGAAGATACAAGATATATGCAGGATAAATGGGAGGCAAGGGAAACGCACTAAGATTAAGGAGAACTGAGAAAACTTCCTACAGAAGATGAGATTTTAGTTGAGACTTGAAGGAAGCCAGAAAGTAGCAATAAGGAGGAAGAGCCTTCTAGGCATGAGGGACAGTCAATGAAAATCCCCAGAACTGAGAGATGGAAGGTTGTATATAAAGAACAAGGTGGCCAGTGTCACTAGATCACAGAGTATGTGGAAGAGAGGAAAATGTAAGAAGACTAGAAAGGTAGAAAAGAGTGAGGTTACAAAGGGACCAGGCCTTTTGGGAAGGTTCCCCTAGAAAGGAGTAGGAGCCCCAGAATTGGAATAGCAAAGGGCAACAAGGAGCCTGAGGGTGCATCCTGGAATCCCCTCTATAGGGCAGGTCAGGGAGGGCCATTTGCTTGAAGACTTGCAATAAATATCTCCAAAGGGCAGGTAAAACTATCTGATCCCCAAAGAATTTTCAGCTGCTGTGATGCCCACTGCCCTCTACTTTAGGCTTCTAAATGACTTATCTCACCTTCTCCTGTCTATAAACTTGTTTTGAAAGACATTTTCCCAACTCCTTTAAAACCATTTAATTTATTACTTCTTCATCACTTATGTCTTCCCATTAGGTTATAATCTTTTCAGTTGTTAATTTCCATTTCACTTTCTGTAGTAGCAAAAACCTACCCAGGGAAAACTGTTATTGTTGTTACTAGTACCAAGTCAAAAGTAATCATCGTCAACCTTTGTTTCCTATGGGGAGCTTTCACTTTGTCTAAGAACAAGGAAGGGCCCAGAGGAAGGACAAAAAAGCAAAGCCCCCTCTACTTCAGCTTGCTAATTCAATCTGTAAGGGACTGGCCTAGAGGATTTGCTTGATAAACATGATGAACTACAGGTAACATTTTTTTGTTTGGGACTTTTGAGAATATCTCCTTGTAAAGGATGTGGATTTGCCCATTGGCACCTTGAGAGGACTAAGGACATCCCCTGATCTAAAGACAGGTATTCAACTAGGTATTTGCTTCAGTAAATAATGAATCAGGTGAAGGGGTTACATGTATTCAAATTTGTAATATTTGAAGTTATAATTACATAAAGTATGATCATGGGTTCCAGAGATGGAAATATGCAGTACAAATATGAATAATGGTGTCTCTTCATTATTCACACTAAAATGACTAAGATGAACAGATTGGCTCCCATCATTGGAAGAATAGTCTCTTATCCCACACAGAGGTAAAGAAGCCACCCCTTTGTGCTGACCATCTGAAGCCATTGTGTTTATGTTAGTTTCTTTCTAGAGTCCTTTTCTCCCTTCAGGGACCTAAAGGGAGTCTAGAATTGTGTTCAGCTCTTGAAGCTGGATTCCAGAAGACTAGGATCTCTCTTCTCACCAACTGTGCTTCTTATACACACTCATAGTATTGAATAATCAATCTCCAATAATAAGGACAGTTGTATGCAAATGGTCTTTGAGCTATGGGTTACATTCCTCCCTTAGGCTGAAATTCTTTGCAGCACCTTATAAAGATCAGCTGGCACAAGCTCAAAACCTATAATTATATAATATAAACAAAAGCATCAGCTCTTTAATACAACAAGGGTGATTTTCCTGGTGTCCCAGATAACCAACTTATGGTACTGTTGAAACTAAAATAAAGCAAATGTGTATTAACGGTACATGCAACAGACATATCATTATATAGGGCATTATCTAAAAGGGTTCTACAATGACAACACGCAGGACATAAATACATACACATTTCAAAAGTCCACGCATATCCTTTTTACTCAGCAATGAGTCAAACACAATGAGCATGGATAAATAACAAAACAAAGCTGACCAACTGCAAAAATAACACTATCAATAGGCATATATATATATAATGTAGCTTAACTATATGTACTACCATATATGCAAAATAAACAAGCCTACTCAAATACACATTAATTTATTGCTATAAACACATGCAATTACATACATGCACATTTCACATGGACAGTGCGGGAAACAAGGAGGGACTTCTGTTTCCACAGTTTTGACCTAGCATGATCAGGTAGAAGTCAGAAACTTGTGTGCAGGCTTGACGAGTTGTTTGAGGGAAAGTTTATCAGAGAGGAGAACATGAAGTCATGTGGCCAGGGGATGGCAGGGCACAGAGTATAAATTCAGAACAGTATAAGAAACTTTCATTAGTTTGAACAAGTTGTGGTCTTCCTGTAGCCTTAAACTGGGAAGCTGAAATATCTGGTCACTGGATTCAGATGGCTTTAGAAGAGAAGTGAGGATGGTGACCTTGCACAGTCCTCCCTCACTCAAAACAAAGTCAAGTGCAAGTCTCTGATGGCATAGTCTTCTTTGGCAACAAAGGATGAACACAACAATCAGTGAGTAGATGCAGCAGCCTGAATTGGGACCCCAGCTAGCTGGGTAACTCAGCTCCTCCTGTCCTCTCTGTCTCCCCCTTCCCTTCCTTCTCTTCTCCAAAGGAAGGTAAATTTGGATGGCCAGAGGATGCCCAGTTAAAGATTCCTTTCTTTAACTTTCCTTCCCTTCCCTTCCCTTCCATTTCCCTTCCCAAAACCTTAAACCTACTGCACTCTGAAGTCCATAAATTGGACAGCACTAGGTCCCTGCCTAAGGGCTGTTTTCTGGACCCTCCAGGCCAGTAGTAACTGTTGCTGTTTCCCTCCTAGCCTGATGTCTTTCTTTTCTTTGCCTCATTAAAAGGGCCATCCCCTGACTACTTCTTAAACAGACCTATTCACTGAATGGGTGTTACTTCACCCTAAGTGAGTACCTGCAAAGACCTTGGCCTAAAGGGCATCCTGGGTCATCTCCAGCCATCGTGATGAATATCTGGTTGCTGGATTCAGATGGCTCTCAAGGAGTGAGGCTGGTGACCTGCACAGCCCTCCTTCACTCAAAATAAAAGTCAAGTGCAAGTCATGTCATCATTTCTCTGATGACATGGTCTTCTTTGGCAATGATGAATGCAACAGGCAGGAAGCTAACCATTCATACTTAACATAGAAGGCACTCTCTCCTTCTCAAGAGGAATGGAGCCAGCTTTGACCAAAGTGCTCAATTCCTCTGAACTCTAATAAATTTTCCTTGATACCTTTCTGTGTGTCAAGCTCATCTCTAACAGCAATCTCTAGTATTGTGATCTGAATATTAGTATCTTCAGATTTACCTATAACCACCATAATTTAGCCTAGTGACTTGCCATTAGGTTTACTTCTGTCACTGACTGATCCCTCTGTTCCTACACCTGAGTTCCACATGGGGACTCATACCTTTACTAGCAGGTGTTCTGCCCAAAGGAATATAAATTTTGATTACTGAAACCTCACAAGCTATCAGGGGGGTTACAGGCTAGATTTCTTTTGATTTTGATTAATGACCATGCCTTAAACCCAAATCATTTTGACTCTTATTGATTGGCCAACTCTAGGTCCCAGTCCAAGCTTGGTCATTGTTTGGGCTTTGATGGTGCAGAATAAGTGTAAATGGCAATTGTTTCTGTTTTGGCAAGAAACCCTGAGGGTTTTCTCCTACCAGACTGATTTTTTTTTTTTCTGAGCTGGGTAAAGGAGGTCACTTTTTGCTTCATTTTTTACCTAGCCTTAAGCACTAAACAGGCTTTGCCTCAGACAAACTGAGACCTGGGAAAGACTTTAGCTTAAAAAGATCAGTCTCCCACTGCATCTGGGGCCATCTCCAGTCATCCTGAACTACATCTGACCAGTTGACCCAGAAGGCTCTGGAGGAGAAAGTGAGACTGGGGACTTTGCATGGACCTGCCTCACTTAATTTTAATTCACTTGCCAGTCATGCCATCACCTTCCTGATATCAGTGAGACTCTTTTAAGAAACAAAGGACAAACAACAACAATATTTGAGCTAGCAGTTGGTGTGAGCTGACCTTAAGGATAATGATAGATTTGTCTATACCTGGGCTGGAAGTCATATTAGATTGTGTATTTGTATATTCATGCTCTATGGACTAACTCTGTGTCCTAGAAGTCTCTGTAGCACTTTTGAGCAGGAAAGGAGTTGCCCCTGGACTCAATTCTCCTGCCTTGAAATAAGATACACACACTGCCTTCACAAGTTACATAATTTTCAGTACCCATATCTAGGTCAGGCTAGGTCAGGCTATATTTATACAGCTGGTGGGACCAGTGTCTTTTCTTCAGCTTTTATATAGTTAAGTATCCATCATTTCACTCCACCTACTCATTAGAAAATTCAACCAACTTTCCTACTGGTAGTTGCAGTGAGTATTTCTGATAGGCCGCCACTCCCTCAACTCTCTTGGGCTATTTTGTAAACATGCAAATTGCCTAATCTCTCAATAACTTTGTAGGGTTTAGCTTTCTACTGATCAGCTAACTAGTGAATTCCTTGAATGCCAAGGTCCAGGGAGAAAATAATTCTATCTCCTTATTGAAGATCTTCATGTCATAGTCTGGCATCATGATGTCTCTTGTTCCTTTCACAGCTCTTCTGAGCTGAAGCTCTGGCTAGTTGATTGGTGTCTCTTAGCTTCTCCTTTAACCAAGAGATGAACTGAGAGTACAGTGAGGTTCAGTTTCCTCCTTTATTTCATCTGAGACACCAAAACACAAGTCAATAGGTGGGCATGATTCTCACCCCAAAGTGAGCAAGTATGGTGTAAAGCAGGGATGAGGGTGGGGGGAGACCTGCAGCCTCAAGGTCACAAGTTCCCCACCCCTATAAAGCCTGTAGAATTATATGCATGTAATAGAATTGATACATATTGATTCCACTGAATTTTTTTTCTGGTCTCAAGGTTTCCAACATATTCATAGTGGAACTGGCATTTGGTAGGAAAGGAGTTAAGCCTTCGAGATAGAGAGAGAGAGAGAGAAGAGAGAGAGAAAGAAAGAGAGAGAGAGAGAGAGAGAGAGAGAGAGAGAGAGAGAGATCTTGGCCTAAATTAATAATATTTAAGGGAACACACACACACACACACACACACACACACACAGTGCAGTCAAAACATTCAGGATGTGGGTCTCCTTGAGGAAGACAAGGAGTAGTCTTGAACTTTTTGATACCTGACAAGGCCAACATTTTCTTAAGTGGCTTACTCTACCTTGATCAGAATAGATACCAGCAGGAAATTCATATATCAAAAAACATTTTTCTCATAACATTTCAGCAACAGTAGATGTTTTTTGTTTCTGTTTGGGTATGCTTGTGCATATCTGATGAAATCGTTAGTCACCACAAAGATATGACTCATAATTTTTTTTTTAATATTTCCTTCCAGGGATAGAAAATTAATAGAGAAATTCCTGATAGTTATGTTCTCTAAACATGCAACATGAATTGGTAATGGGTTTTTTTAATAAACAATTGGCACAAGTTTCACACTTCTTGGTGACATCCACATCCATCTTAGAACAGCAAAATTGGTTTGTTACTAGCTCTAGGGTCCTTTCTTGACCCACATGTCCAGATTCATCATGTAAGACATTTGTGGCTATTGAGCAGTATCCTTTGGGTGGCACCAGCTGCTCCCTGATTTCCTATATGGGATCAGTGCTAGTCCAATCCAGCATGCCACTGCACAGCTCCAGCTTCTACTGGTGCCTTAGCAGTAAAGTGCCTTCTGCCATCTGGAACTTCAGATGAAGGGGATCATTATCATGTTTTTCTACTTTAAGAAAAGTATCACTTCTCTTAGTCTTTCACCAGCCATCTGTTCTTGCCCCCAGTCACAGGCAGACAACTGTGGTGAGGAAGATTGGTTCGATGTCACAAGACTTTACATATATATGCCTTTGGCATGCTGTCTGGTGGCAGTCCCAAGCTCTCAGCTTTACTTCCACCCAGTTCTAGTCTAGTATGTTGAGTGTCACAGATTGCTCTCACACATTCTTTTGGTATCACCACAACTCTAGTGTTCCATGGCATTCTGGACAAAGCATATGCATCCACATTAGTCTTACCAGGTTGATAGACTAAGCTGAAATCATAATTGGTGGGTGTTCCTACACATTTCTGGCAAACAGCATCCAACTTAGCAACAGCCAAGATATGACAATGAATTGTTATTAATCCATACTTGAGTTATTACACTATATACAAGGTCCTAGATTTAATGGTAAGTGTAGTAAGATTCATGGTCAGTTAAACATCTGCTAGCAGATACATTTAGCCTCTGGTGACCACCACTCTTGGTACAAGACAGCTCACAAACCTTCCAGACTTGCATCTATGTGGAGGCTGCTTTTGAAGCAAAGTACTACAGAATCACAGAACAAAGTAAAAAAATTTCCCACAGCTTTTAGGGAAAAAAATAACCAAAACCCCAACAATTTCTTGTAAAAATAAGTGGCCACAAGTTACAGCTATATTCCTGTAGATGAGTTTCCACATGTAGATGCTGACCATTCTGCTCTTCCCAGAGTGAAAGGGTACTGGGAAAGGTACTGGGATAGAATTATATGTGTGTGTGTGTGTGTGTATGTGTGTGTGTGTATCCTCCTTCTGCCATCATTGAGATATATATATATATATATATATACATATATATATGTATATATATATATATATATATATATCTCAAAGACTTACCTCCTTTCCTAACAAATGCCAGTTTCACTCTGAATGCATATAGTGAATAGGCAAAAAATCCATTTATCATATTTGAGAGCAAAACAGAAATCAGAGTAATATATATATAAGAATATTTCCGAGTCAGTACATGAAGAAAATGAGCTTCTCCATTTGGAGTAAGTTAACTCAACTCAACCAAGAGAGATAATTTCAGATCTCACCCAAAGGGAAATTTCCCCAAAATCTCTATTGTTGTAAGCTGAAGACAAGGACATGATTGAGGGCGATAGTTCCTCTACCATGTCAGCTTCTCTCCAGAGTCTTTCTCTATCTTCAAGGAACAGAAGAGAGCCTAGAGCCATGTGTCTTCACTTTCAAAGTTGGAAACCAGAAGACCAGGATCTCTTTCCTCTCAAGCTCTCACCAGTGCCACCCTTCCTGCCATCATGGATCACTAAATAATGAATTTTTGCCGATGAGGAGAGTTTTATGCAAATGGCCTTTGAAACATGGGTTGTATTTGTTTCATCTATTTCACCTTGTCTACACGATACTGACTGAGGGACAGACCAAAGAGTGGACATGTATCCTGATAGTGGAAGAAGTAAGTTAATTGCTTCCTTGAGACTGAGATACCTATACACTTGACTACTGGCCTGAGAGGAGATTGATTGTTTAAACTTCAACTTATTAGATAAAATATAAGGGATTTCCTGGACAATGTTTAGTCCCCAGCGTCCTAGATGAAGAAGGGTAGAATTCAAACCTAGAATTCAATCTTCAGAGATTTCCTGGGAAGTCCTAGTTTAGATGTTCCTTCATTATCAATCTTAAATTCAAGAGTCACATAATACCCACCTTCTAGAATAAGGGAAAGAATTCCCTGAGCAGCAGCATCTTCTTAGAGAGAGAGAGGAAGAAGAAGAAGAAGAAGAAGAAGAAGAAGAAGAAGAAGAAGAAGAAGAAGAAGAAGGACAAGAAGAAGAAGACAAGAAGAAGGAGAGAAGAAGAAGGAAGGAAAGAAGAAGAAGAAGGAGAAGAAGAAGAAGAAGAAGAAGAAGAAGAAGAAGAAGAAGGAGACGGAGAAGAAGGAGAAGAAGAAGAAGAAGAAGGAGAAGAAGAAGGACAAGAAGAAGAAGAAGAAGGAGAAGAAGAAGAAGAAGAAGAAGAAGGAGAAGAAGAAGAAGAAGAAGAAGAAGAAGAAGAAGAAGAAGAAGGAGAAGGAGAAGGAGAAGAAGGAGAAGGAGAAGAAGAAGAAGAAGAAGAAGAAGAAGAAGAAGAAGAAGAAGAAGAAGAAGAAGGAGAAGGAGAAGAAGAAGAAGAAGAAGAAGAAGAAGAAGAAGGAGAAGGAGGAGGAGGAGGAGGAGAAGAGGACTCTGAGATTAAAGGAGTTAGTTATAAGAGACTTCACTTTGCCCTTTTCTATGACTGAGCTATTCAGATAGTATGGTACAGTCTTTCTCTCCTCCCTACTGCCTGTCTTCATAACAAGGGACTTCAACATACACATCAACACTCCCTGAAATACACTAATGTCCCATTTCCTCAACTTGATAACTTTCTCCACCCTACCAAAGCTACATAAAGAGATGGTTGTGCCAACTGCTTTTTTCTATCATCTACAAATGTCCACATCATAATTGTGAACCTGAAATTCTTTTATGTGATTATCTCTATCTGTTGTCATTCCATCTCTCCCTCTGACTTATAACCACAAATCTTATTCTTCACCTCCACTTTGACCTCTAATCCTGCTACCTCTCAGTTCTTTCCCAGGCTATTACCCCTGAAGTGGCTGTACTCTCTTCCCTTCCCTTTTTTGAGGACTTGGTGAATCTTAAACTCAACCTTGTCCTCTGCCCTAGAGTCTCTTAACCTTCAGAAGTTTCCAAGGTCATAACCTCCAATCTCTTTCACCTAATATAAAGCAACTAATGCTATAGCAAAGAACAGTCACATATCATCGTCATGTGATGAGGGCTCAAGGCCTCCCCTCCTTACAGCACTGTCTCTCTTTTCTCTCTGGAACGTCACCAGGCAAGGAGTCAATCGAAAAAGTAAAACAGGTTCTAGTGAACTAGTGCCTTGTGAATGCACCCCAGTTTCAACTACATAACCCCAGTTGATCAAAGAGATATCGCTTTACCATATGATTAACAGACCTGAACCAGTTACAGAATATTTCACGTGCTTCAAAGTCCACATGCGTTACATCAGCTGGGCACTCTGCACAGACCTGTCATGACTCAGTTTGTTAGTACTGCACACCAGAACACCAATATATATGATTTCAATGGTATGAGAATACCTTCCACTGAAGCAGATTGCAACCCATCTACAACTTAGAGTCTTAGACAGTTGCTTGAGTTTCAGAGAGTTTGAGTAATTTCCTAGTAGTAACACAGCCAGTGAGCACCAATAATGGGATCTGAACCCAATCCTTCCTGATTTAAGTCCAAATTTCTGTTCACTGTATTATGTTGTCTTTCTGGAAAGCGGTTAAAATTGTATAAATTATTTGGCACTTGGAGTTAAAAGGCCTGAAAATCAAAAATTCTGTTTTCAGTCTAAAAAACAATCAGTAGGCTAGTCCAATTGAGCCTCACTGAACATCTGCTATCCTAACTATATCCCTATCTATTTCCATCCCTTGATCATGGCCACAGATTGAGTTCTGAATGCAGCCTAAGACCAGGTCCAAGCTTTATCCAGAGACTGAGCCTGAAACCCACTCACAGGAGGATCATTTGAGAGGATGCCTTTAGGTATTTAATGTCAATAAAATTTTGAATGCAGTCCAGACTGGACCCGTCTCTAACCTGGGAATGGCCAAAGCCAAAGACAGAAGGCTAGAGGCAGGTGTGTCAGTATACAAGGTAGTGGTATAATTTATTTCAGAGTGAGGAAAACAGCAACTGTTGCTGATCAGACCAATATGAGCTCAGGATTCTTTACTGCAGGTCGGGCACAAATAGTCCATGTGAACATTTGGGGTGGATTCTCTTAATTTGCACATCTTGCACTTCTTTTGAGCTACTTCAAGTCTGCTTTGCTCACAGAGCACAAAACCTTCTCTGATGAGGGCACACCATTCTGGGAAGTCCAGTGTCAGTCTCCCACGTCCTATAATCAATTCCAAAGTTCTTAAGAGAAAATTCGAGCATGTCTTAATATCACTTCTTCTTACTACTATGTAAGCACTTGTCCTGTGTGAGTTCTCCATAAAATAATCTTTTAGGCAAACTTATATTTGGTTTGATGAAAATGAAATTCATAAGCTGTTAAATGAAAAACAAGAACTTAGCAGGGTTTACCAGCAGGTTAGTCCATTCATCTAAGAAGACAGAATTTAATTCCATCAAAAATAAGGTACAAGCGAAGCTTAGAGAGATGCAGATTCTTGGCTCAGTAAGAAGGCAGATGAAATTCAGTTTTATGCTGATAATACCAATCCAATGTGTTTCTACGATGTCCTAAAGGGTATTTATAGACCAAAGACCTATTTTGTATCTCAACTACTCAGTGCTGATGGAGCCACACTGATTAGTGATAAGGACATGATCCTAGAGAGATGGGTGAGTATTTCCATAATGTTCTCAACAGACCATCATCAATCACTGTTGAAGCCATTGACCCTTTACCTCAGACTGAAGTCAATCCCTTCCTAGTGGAAGTTCCAACTGAAGAAAAGGTTTTAAATGCCATTAGGCTCCTTTCATGAAGCAAAGCAACTAGTGCTGATTCTATTCCACCTGAGATTTACAAGGTGTGGGGAGGAGGGAAGGTTCACTGCTTATACAAAAGTTGGCTGAAATTTTCAGGGTTATGAGGCAAGAGGAGGTTATTCCCCAGAAATAGTTGTCCATCTCTATGAAGGTAAAGGAAAGAGATTGCCTTATGACAATCACAGGGGGAATCTCCTTCTTAGTCATTTTTGGCAAGATGCTTGCCAGAGTCCTCCTTAATAGGCTAATCCTTTGATGGCTTAGAATAAATGCACACAGCAATCATTTTCTGTAAAAGCAAAAAACTCTGAGACCCTCCCCCAGATTGATATCTTTGGGATGATAAATTGAGCCATCTTTTGTGTCAGTTGATATCTAGCCCTTAGTCATTGAATAGGAGTAGCCTCAGACAAAAAGAGACCTGGGAAAGACCTTAATTTATAAAGACTAGAGTCACCCATTACATTTTGGGCCATGGCCAGTTGTCTTGACCCTTGTCTTGCCACTGAACTCTAATGACTCTGGAGAAGAGAGTGAGGCTGATGGCTTTGTGCAGCTCTGCCTCACTTAAATTCAATTCACTTGCAAGTCATCACCCTCCTGATGTCATCAGTCCTCTTCAAGAACAAAGGATAAACAAGATCCTTGACTCTTCACTATACTGAAATTGCTCTCTCCAAAGTAACCAATGGCTTTTGATTACCAGATCTGATTAGTGGTTTTTTCTTCTCAATTCTCATCCTTGCTTACCTTTTGGCAACCTTTGATACTACAGTACGTCCATGTAAGTATCCATATCTGGATACTTACAACTCTCGAGATTACTGAAAAAGAAATATTAAAAAATTCTTATACCTACACACTTTAAAACTAGAAAAACAGAATTTCCTAACCTATTTTACAATCTACCAAATGAAGAGTTTCAGTAGATTTTTTTAACTCATTTGTTAAAAATATTAAAATGCAGCACCTTTCAAGATCCTGAGAAGCATGTGAGAACCTTGATTAACATCAGGGAAAGTAGAAATTTACTCACCTACAATGTGTGAATTTGTTCACTTGACTGTTATTATAAAGGAGAGTGTGAAACATTAGGGTGAGATAGGGGCTACTAACAGTATTGAAAAAAAAAAAAAAGAGAGAGAAATAAGAAAGTGGAAAGCAGAGATGAAACTTTTTCAATGAACAGAAGAGAATAGAAAGATGTCCTGAGAAGGAGGCAAGTAGGACAGTTTCGGAATCAACATACTGAATCCATTGTATCTTTAAAAAAAAAAGTACATATATAACAAAGATCTGAGGCTTCATATGCAATTTTAAACTTTTTTTTACTTATGGAAATATTTAAACTTACTGATGTATGTGAAGTTCAGAATTACAAAAAAAAATTATAAAATTTAAATTTAAAACAAAAACAAACTATGAGCTAAATTTCTCCAAAAAGCCTTTCCATGATTGGTGGAAAGGATTGAAAAGTGAGTATTATGATCTAGTAAGCACAGTCAATAACATAATTCTTTCATTTGGATCTACACATCTTTGAGAGGTATCTTTTTCAGACATTACAACCATTAAAATGAAGTGTTTTCAAAAAAATTGAAACTTTCATTTGATGTATCACAATGTTAAATAATGAAGCATATTTAAATCATATTGCTCTTACTAAAAGATTATCATTTTTCATAATGGTGATCTATTGAGAGACCTGTACCATTAATAAAATATTGCTTTAAATATTTTTCTTCATCCTTTTTCATTTCTATTCTTGTATAAGTTTATAATATATATAATTATTAGTATGCCAGTCTATGCACATAATTTTAAAATAAATATACATATGTTCGGAGTTCATACTTTCTAAAAAATTATTGATAGTAATGTAGTATCAAAAGTTTGAAAAATGCTGAGCTAGGTAAGGATGAAAGCCCAACCAGCTCAAAAATTCTATAATTGTGAAACTTGAGATGCTCTTCTCTGGGCCTCAGTTTCTCCATCTGTAAAGTGGGACTAACAATTCCCACCCTACTGACTTCACAAGGTTATTGTGAGAATCAAATAAAATACAAGGCTCCGTGTAAAAGTAAAGATACCTTGGGAAGGTTGAAAACATCATGGCAATATAAGAAACCTTGGGATCCATTTCCCGGATAAGGATTTTCACCATATAAGTCCCTAAAGTAAGGACACTTTAAGTTAAAGTCAAAATGAAAGCATCATTTAGTTCTTTCATTTTGCTAAAGGTTAGTACTTTCTGGCATTCTTATACCGATTTCACCAAACTGTGGAACATTGCAAATCTCAGTGAGAATTGTGACTATTCAAAATAATTTCATCTTATTACATATATACAGAAAAAATAAAGTGGATAAAGACTTGGTGGGCAACTAGGAAGTGCAGTGGATAGTGCCAGGCCTGGAGTCAAGAAGATTCATTCTCCTGAGTTTAAATCTGGCCTTGGACACTTACTAACTATGTGACCCTAGGCAAGCCATTTTACTGTTGCCTCAGTTTCCTCATCTGTAAAATGAAATTGCCAACCACTCCAGGATCTCTGCCAAGAAAACCCCAAAAAAGGAGTCATGAAGAGTCAGACACAACTGAAAACAAGTAAACAACAACATTGTCTGGACTAGAAAAAGAAGACACAAGGACACAGTTGCTGATCGCTGATTTCAAGTATTTGAAAGTTTATTATGTGGAAAAAAAGATTATAATTGTTCTGTTTCACCAGATAGGAGGGGGAGGAGAGAAACAACCACATGTAGAAGCTGCAAAGAAACCAATGTAGGTTTAATGTCAGAGAAAAGTTCCTAACACTCAGATCTATCAAAAAGTAGAATGGACTGCCTTGAGAGGCAGTGGGTTAACTTTTGGAGACCTTTTAACAGAGACTGAATGAAAAGGCACTGGATATATTAGTGAGAATTCCTTATCAAGTAAGAGTTCGATTACATAACTGCTAACTCTTCTTCCAACCCTAAAATTCTGTGATACTGTGATTTGTCTATTAACCTAATCCATCCGCACATCAACTCTGGACAGATATTCTAGGTACAATATTTAGAAAAAAAGAAAATTAAAACAACTCAGAGATGTCCCCTTAGGCTCTTTAAATTGGAAAATGTTGTTAAAACCATTAAAATTCAATGCTGGTGAGACATGGCGGGGGTGGGGGGCAAAACAAGCACTCTATGAAGAAACTTAGCAAGTGGTGCCATGTTTTTTGGAAAGCAGTATTCAACTCAACAAACCTTTATTAAGTAGCTACTATATGGTAAGCATTGGTGATACAAAAAGAGGCAAAAGATAATTCCTGCCCCCAAGAAGCTTACAATCTAATACAATTCTATATGAAAATTATGTGTACGTATACATACATATATACACGTGTGTATATTGTATAAATACTTATGTGTGTATATGTGTATGTGTGTGTTCATATATATGCATATATATACATATATATGCAACATACAGGATGAATAGGAAATAACAGAGAAGAAATTAAGAGGGGTCAGGGAAGGCTTGCTGTAGAAGGTGTAACTTTAGTTGAAACTTTAAAGGAAGCCAGAGAGGTCAGTAGTAAGGGTAGAAGAGGGAGATCATTCCAGACATGAGGGACAAACAGAGAAAGTTCCCATAACCCAAAGATGGAGTGCCTTGTTTCTGGAACAGCCAGGAAGTCAGCATCATCAGACCTGAGTATGTGACCAGCTCAAGGTGTAAGAGAACTAGAAAGGCCTAGGTTATGAAGGTCTTTGAAGGCCAAATACAACACTTTGTATTTTATGTGGGAGGTAATATGAAACCACTGGAGCTTATTGAGGGTTGCATGATCAGATTTGTGTTATAGGTAAACCACTTTAGTGACTGAATGGAGAATGGATTGGAGTGGGGAGAGACTTGAAGCAAGTAAAAAAATAACCATTTATATCCTTTGATCTATTGATTTCACTGCCAGGTTTATGCTCCAAGGATATTAATGACTAGAAATAAAAGATTTTTTTGTATAAAAAAATTGTTTGTCTATCAATAAGTTCTTACCAACATGTTCATTGTGCCAAGCACTATGTAAACACTGGGAACAAAGAATGTCAGTATTACTCATAACAGCAAAAAAAAAAAATTGAAACAGCCCACATGTTCAGTAATTGAGGAGATGGACAAATTATGTTACATAAACAAAATGCAATATTGTTACCCCATAAAAATACAATATGAAAAATACAAAGAAATATGGGAGATTTGCAGAGTGAGATAAGAGGAACCAAAGATCCAATTTACACACTGACTACAACCATGCAAAACAAATCTGGGCAAATACCCGAGAAGAGGAGGGGAGAAGCATTAAGAAGGGACATGGGAACAAACAGAACCACTTTGTTATTGCCTTGATAAATCTAATTTATGTATTTCCGAAAACAAACTGCAAATAATAGAAATTTGCAATTTCAAATACCATTTTTTGTAATGTATTTAAAGGTTGGTTTGAAATAGAGTGAGGAGGCTGATCTTGTCTCCTCAGCAGCCTCGAGACCTCCAAACCCAGGAGAAGGGCAGGGTGGGGGCGATAAGAGATGGTCCCTCTCGTTAGACAAATGGCACCGGGCTAGCCATAGAACGGTGATATTGGTACAAACGTCCGCATCTCCACTAACAGCCCAACAGAGCCATAAATTCCGATTAGAGAAAAGCAGGTTGCGGTTGGCAAAGACACATGAAGAAGTTTGTGATTAGCGAACTGTAAAAACAAACATGACGTGCTCATAATTGGGTTGTATTTACTGCCCCAGGAAGGCACCGCTGTCAAGGCTGCAAAGTGACTTTGAAGGAACTTTGTAAAGGAGACCTACACAACCTCACTCCTTTGCTTACCAAACAGCCATAACCATTATTGATGGAGCTTCTCCGGTGGCAGGTACGGAGAGAGTGAGGCGGTGATTTCTTCCGTGTCAGAACAGTTTTATGGGGCCGTATTTTCCCGGCGGATAAGGAGCTCTGCTCATTTACAACATTATCCCGGGTGATTTATGGACTTTCAAAGGACTTACGACATCTCAGCGTTTGAGGCATTTCATTTTACAACAAACCTTGTTCCAATATAATCAATGGAGGGGTCTGCGCTGACCTGGGAGGGGAGGGGCAGGTGGTGCTTATAGCCAAGTCAATAAAAGGAAGAGTGGATGCGGAGAACGCAACCTCTGGCAGGGGAGAGGGAAGCTTGTAAGTTTCCGGTCAGTGCTAGGAGCCCAGCACCAAGTTGCCCAGTGACCTACTCTGTGTCCCGTCACACACCAGGACCCACCCCTGCCCCCTGCTCTATCTAGCCTGGTACATAGAGATGGGAGGAAGGGGTAGACTTGGCCCAGCTTTATTAAATTTCACTTGCTGACCACAGACCACCCTGCGGGCCTCCTTATGGTTTGAAGCTTTTGGGTAATGTGTTTTCTAATTAAAGTTAAAACAAATTCCCCAGAACAGCTCTATTACAATTTGCTTTCTGGTGGATGGGAAGAGGGTTGGGGGGAAGGTTACTCATCATTTAATAACAGTTCAATAAAGCAATAAGTCAACATGGTGTTTATTAAGCCAGGAATTTTGCTAAGGTAGATAGTGAGAATATAAAAATTTAAAAAAGAAAGAGCTCCATCCCTCATGGAACTTATGTTAGCTTCTGGGGAAAGCAATCTGTTCAGGGTAAAGGAATTCAGTGATTCTAAGAAAGAGGGGTTGTTAGAAGGGTGTGCCTTCTAGGCATGTGGGACTGACGGGCTGAGTAGTTCAGAGATGACTTCTAAGGTCCCTTCCAGATCCTTCATTCTCTGGTTCTGTGAGTGGAGCCTCCATGAAAAGCAGCTTAGAGTTGGGGCTAGAAGGATGATCATGAAAGTAGGAACTCTTAGGTTCAAGCTCTGCCTCTAATATATAGAGTAATAGTGGGACCCTGGACCAAGGCAGGCAGGTGAGTTGGCCAGCTGCGTTAATGGGGGGAGTTGAGAGGATGGAGTCAGAGACCTGGGAATGTCATTTTATAGATGAAAGTAGGCAGAAGGGGAAAGGGAAGGGAGATGTGGAGCAGCTCATGTAAGGTCACATAAGGAATTGAGTGTGAGTCCTCCGATTCTGAGCTAGCTCTCTTTCTAAGGTACCACACTACCTACAATCTCCTCACGAGGGAAACTACGAGTCTGGACAAAGCAATGAAGGCTTCATGCAAAGTCCCTGCTTGCCCACTGCCATCGTCTCATGTCCCATCCCAACCCTGATTTGTTCAGGTGCTTGTTCGTACTCACCGTAGCTGAGCATGTGTTTGGTTCCGTATCAGTCCAATTTAGGGGAAAGGGCATGAAAGTTGAAATTAGAAGCTAGGAGTTCCAGCCCCAGCTCTGCTACTTGGATTCTCCTTCTCTAAGCTTCAGTTGCCTCATCTGTACAATAGGGACGGTGACTAGAAATCACAACTTCATGAAACGTATGTTGAAACTGGCTTGATTACAAAAGAAATGTACATGCATGTGGAACTCCTCTACCAAGTACAAAAGAGTTCATAATGCAGGCAGAAGCTTGCATATTTATGAGTTGCCACAAAGAGGTAGGAGTGGAGGAAAATCCCCTCCCAAACAGGAGACAGATCCCCCCCTGCCGGGGAGAAGAAAGGCGAAAGAAAAGGAGGGGCAATATGAGTAAATAGAGCAGCAAAGGCATCATTCTTTTTCCCTTGGGAACTGCCAGCCCATGAAGATATGAAAGTCTGTTTATCTGCAAAGGCCCCAGCTGCACAAACAGTTTCTCACTCTGTTGCAAACTGACTATTGCCTGTCTTGTAGCTGATTCAGCTCCCAAGAACACAGAGGGAGTCTCGCTAGGGTTGCAAACCACAAATTTTGTCAGCTTAAGGGGGGCTTCTCCTTGACACATTCAAGGCCTCCTGCACATTCTAGGTCCAGTGTTTCTGGAAAATATGGCAACTCAAGAAGACAGGTGAAGTTGGTTTCAGGCAACATGGGTAATATTATTTGTGCTACCTCCCTCTAAGGGCTGATAAGGAGGAAATGAGATGACATCTTAGAATGGATATCCTATAGACATCTTAAGCTCAACATATCCAAACTGAATTCATTATCTTTCCTTCCCCCACTCCATTCCCTTCCCCTTATTTTCCTTTTACTCTCAAGAGTACCACCAAACTTCCACTCACCCAGGTCCACAACCCAGATATCATCCTCAACTCCTTTCTCTTTCTCACCTCCAAAATCTAATCTATTGTCAAGCCTGTCAATTTTACCTTCATAACATCTCTCATATACCTTCTTCTCTCTGATGCTTCCAGTATTCTAGTGTAGACCCTCATCACCTCACGGCTGGACTATTGCAAGCTATTGCCTGCTGGTTGTTCTCCCTCTCCCCAGTCCAATTCATACTCCATTCAGCCACCAAAGTGATTTTCCTAAAGCAAAGTTCTGATTGTGTCACCTCTCCTACCCCCACACCCATTCAATAAATTCTAGTGGTTCTCTATTGTCTCCAGAATTAAATATAAAATTCTGTGTTTGCATTTTAAAATTCAACATAAGCTACCCACTTTCTATCCTTCCAGTCTTTTTGTACCTAAATGCCCTCAAAGTACTCTAGTAACACTGATCTCCCTGCTGTTCCTCACACAATAGGATACTCCCTCTCCCAACTCCATGCCTGGAAGGCTTTTTCTCCTCATCTCGACTTCTTGGATTTCTTAATTTTTTTCACATCTCAACTAAAATCCCACCTTCCACAAGATACTTTTCCTCATCTCCCTTATTGCTAGTGCCTTCCCTTTGTGATTATTTGAGAGAGAGAGAGAGAGAGAGAGAGAGAGAGAGAGAGAGAGAGAGAGAGAGAGAGAGAGAGATGTTTATACATAGTTGTTTGTATGTTAGATTATGTGCTTCTTGAGGACAGGGACTTTTGCCTTTCTTTGTATCTCCATAGCTTTGCTCAATGCCTGGCACATTACAAGGGCTTAGTAAATGCTCGTTGATTTGACACATGAAAAGTGTTTTTTAGCCCTCAAATATCTGTCTGAGTGTTATCAGTTATTTTTATTCTCTTCGATCTTCACAATGCCCACCATTCCCCTGTTACTCTCATGGTTCACAGTCTTCAGTATAGTAACAGAAGCCAAACTTCCAGCACAATCAGGTGGAACTTCAATGATCCCACTTCCTCCCCATATCTCCAAGAAGCACCAAAGGATTCCATTAAACATTTAGAACATCTTAGAGCACATCCAATGATCTTGTCGTGAAATTCTGGAATGAAAAACATAATTTTAATTCACCTTTATTAAAAGCAAGGGTTCTTAACTTGAGTCTGGGTACTTTCTTTTTTTCTGTCTTGGTAATTGTGTTTCATTATCATTGGTTTTCTTGGTAATCCTATGTATTTTATTTTAGGCATTTAAAAACATTCTGAGAAGATGACCATAGGCTTCATCAGACTGCCAAAGGAATATACGATGCCCAAAAAAGGTTAACACCTGATAATAGAGAATAAACATACACCACAAGGTGTTTCCATAAAGCAGATAGGAAGGGGAGGAAAGAGAGGATCATGAAGTTAAACCAGCTTAAGGCACCAAAATTCCAAGGGTAAGGACTCATTAGAACAGTGGGACTCATTAGAAGAACCTCTATCAGGGTTCATCTGGTGCTCTAAAATTGGGATCCAGATGTAGAAAGGAGTAGTGCCCCATTCTACTTCAGCTAGAAACTTTTTTTTCAACAACCTGAAAAGTGGAAGGGAAGGGAAGCAGGGACTCCACTGTGCACAAATAAATAATGACAAAAGATGGGAAGAGAGGTTGGACAATCTGAAAAGATCTTGTAACTTCATTTATATACTCCCTCTACCGATGCAAGCTGACATTTTCTTTGCAACTTAAGGTCTAACAGGGTTGCCTAAAGCATCAGTTCTTCAAATTTTTTGATCTTGGGACCCTTTGTATTCAAAAATTACTGAAGACCCTCCCCCCAAAAAATATTTCATTTATGGGGTTTACAGTCTATCAATATTTACCATAATGGAAATTGCAACATAAATTTTAAGATATTAATTTAATTCATTTAAAATAAATAATAAACCCATGACATATTGACACAAAAAAAAACATTTTTGTTAAAAATAACTACATTTTCCAAAATCAAAAAAAATAGAAAAAAAGTGGCATTGTTTTACATAGATTTTTTTTTATAAATCCAGCTGGATTTTCATGTCTACTTCTGCATTCAATCTGTTATGATATGTTGTTTTGGTTGAAATATATGAAGAAAATCTGGCCTCATACAGATATGTAGTTGAAAAAGAGAAGAGTATTTTAATAGGTAAATAATGTCTTAGTATTGTTACGAATAATATTCACTTCATGGACAATCTGAAAAGGTCTTGGGACTCCCAGGGATCTATCAACCATACTTTGAGAATCAAGGGCCTGGGGCAATGAGAGATTAAGTGACTTGCCCAGGGTCATATAGTCAGTATGTCAGTATGCAGGTCTCCTTGGCCTCCACTGAGTCACATTGCTTCAGGGACAAGCCAGTTCACTTAGACATACAATCAGGACATTACACTTTTTATAGCACTTTTACATCAGTCATCTCTTTGGATTCTTCACTGACAACACTCCTCTAACACATCTAGTAGCATAGAAATGCCTCTGGACTTTCAAAGGCTATGCCATGGAAAACAACCTTTGATGAGTCTTACCAGGTGGGCAGAGTTTTGTGCTTTGACTGAATGATATGCTGTGTGCTTGTTACCTGAAAGCCAGATTGGTGGACCACAGAGACCCATCCTCTAAAGGTTGGCTACCAGGTAATGAATTCTTCCACCATAGCAACTCATGCTAAGGATCATGCTAAGGACTGGAAAGGATGGTGGAAAGGTTGGAGGTACCCCAACATGCTGATGAAATCAGGGATCCTCGAAGCATCATGTATCAAAATGTCTCTTTATATCTTTCCATCAGCACTGTGAGAGAGGTAGGGAAGAAATTATCTCCATTTTAAAGTTGGAGAAATTGACAATTGGCAGAGTATCCTACCACCTCTCAGTCAATCAACCAGAGTAATTTTTTAAAGTGATACAGACACACCTTTGTAGAAGAACTGATATTCATCACTTCCAAAGGCCCTCTGAGAACTTAAAGGGACTCAGGAATCTGAAAATCAGAGAAAAGTTTGGCTCTGGATAGCCCAGTTCTCCTTATTCCTCTGGACCATCTTCCTCAATTCTTGTAGCCCACACACAGATCTCTCCACTTTCATTACTTCTAGTCTGCAATTATGTGTGTGTTCATTCTTCGTTGCCAAAGAAGACCATGCCATCAGAGAAATGATGACATCACTTGCATTTGACTTTGTTTTGAGTGAGGGAGGGCTGTGCAGGTCACCAGCCTTACTTCTCTCCTCCAGGGCCATCTGAATCCAGTGACCAGATATTCATCAGGATGACTGGAGATGACCCAGGATGAAGCAATTGGAGTTAAGTGACTTGCCCAAGGTCACACAGCTAGTAAGTGTCAAGTGTCTGAGGTGAGATTTGAACTCAGGTGCTCCTGACTCCTGCACTGGTGCTCTATCCACTGTACCACCTAGTCTGCAATTACCACACATCTGAAAATCCAATTCTATAATGACTTTTACTCTTCTTTTGTACACTGCTTCCTTTTTGCCTTTGTATGCCTAATATCCCAGGTGGTTCCTGGCACATAGTAGGTGCTTGCCAGGAGATTCAATAAAACAAGCAGTGGCTTTGGAGTCAGAGACTTGCTTTCAAATCTGTCTTTGTGTCTTACTACCTGTTTGATGTTGGGGAAAATCTCTTTACTTCTCTGAACCTAAGTTTCCTCATCTGTAAGATGAGAGTACACTATATGGGCTCTATATATCCATCTTTTGATTTCAATAAGTCTTTCTTAAGCACCTACAAAGAAAAAAATTTTTTGGTCTTACAGTTCTATTTCCCTGAAAGCTCACTAGGACATAGAGCTAAGTGCATAATAGGGTACCTAACACAGAACTGAAGTCCCAAGAGAAAAAGAATTGTTTACCCCCTAGGAGCAAAGAATTGGATAGGGACTCAACCCAGCTTCTATCTAGATTCAGCCAAGAATAAAACCTTGACACACTCTTTCTCCCTCCATGAGAACACCCTACTTCAGGGCACCTAGACTAAATAAACTCATTGCTGGCATGCTGTTTTTATTCTAGGATTCTGCATATGGATGAAAAATCCACCTTTTTTGTGAGGGGGAAGGAAGATTACCCATTAAGTGGAAAATGACTGAACATATGGTGGCATATGAATGTAATATAATATTATTGCACTCTAAGAAACAAAGAATATGAAAATTCAGAGAAATGGGAAGACATATGAAATGATGTCAAGCAAAATAAGTAGTATGACTGTGTGTGTGTGTGTGTGTGTGTGTGTGTATAAACAATGACTAATCACACCAATGAAAAGAACACAAAAAGACATCTGAATTCCTATTGAAGTCAATAAACAATATTGTTTTTGGGAAATAGATGATGAAATATGCCTTCCTTCTCCTAATTCAAAAGAAAGAGGACTATGGCCCTGGAGTGTTGCCTGTATTATTCTATGCAGCCACTGGTTTTTGTTTAACCAACCTTCTTTCTGATCACAAAGGATCCCTTGGGGAGCAATCAGGTAATAATTGTCACGTAAAAAACAAAAGATCCTTGTCCCCAGTCAGGGATTCTTGGAGAAGCTCATAACTTCCTGTTGTCATGATCTTTCCATTCTTTTAGAGCCATGTGCTCTAAAGGGAGCCCCTGGAAAAGTGAATGTGTTGCTTGGCCAAGATATTTCATTTTCTCCTTTCCCTGGGATGCTGAGAGCCAGGGAAGATAATTATCAATTAAAATGTACAAGTGCAAGCAACACCTAATAACCCTTACAGGCACAATACAGTCTCTATCTGATGGTGATCAATGAGGCCAGTAGTTATTTAGCATGTACATGTCTAAGTATTCCAAAGCCATTAATTAGTTACACCTCAGAACCTCTCAGAAAGATGAGTCAGCACATCTTCCAGCTGAAACATAGAGAACCAAACACTGGTTCAATGTCACCCAAGAAGTCTGTGGCTTGAAGCAAGACAGAGGACTATGAGCCAGTGTCCCATATATGTCACCAAAATGAGGGAGACTGGGAAAGTGATGTGTTGGGCAAGAGGTAGCATCTGCTACTAATCATCTTGAAGGTACCATCATCTCTCAATGAGGGTCTTGTTGTTCAGGTGTGTCCGACTTTTCATGATCCCTAGGACCATTATTGTCCATGAGGTTTTCTTGGCAAAGATACTGGAGTGGTTTACTATTTCCTTCGCCAGTGAATTAAAACAGAGGTTAAGTAACTTGTGGTGGGTCACACAACCAGTAAGTGCCTGAGGCCAGATTTTGAACTCAGGTCTTTCTGATTCCAAACCTGGTGCTCTATCCACTGAACCACTAAGCTGCTTCCTCTCAATGAGGCTACTGGTAAAAGTAATCCAAGCCCTGGTTTCCAAACTTCTTATACTTTACTCCCTTCCATGATCTCTGTGATCCAGCTATGCTGATCTACTTGCTCTATCTCTGAAGTCCATATGTATCCTCCACACCAGGGAAGCAAAATCCTTTCACCTCTGTCTCTTGGGTTCCCCAGCTTCTTTCAAGACTCAGCACAAACTCCACTTGCTTTAGGAGGTCAACCTCAGGTCCCTCAACTGCTTTCTTGACTCAGATTGTCTTCTATTTACTTTGCTTCTGAACTTTCTCCTTTCTGATTAGACCACTCTGGCCTTCCTGTGCTGTGTAAAGGTCTCCTCACTTCACTTGGATCTATGACCAGGGACTGGGTAGTGAGTGACTGACACCTGTTTCTGTTGTAGTGCCTCAATATGGGTCTGAAAGTACCCTGGTATGACTCTGGGTATATAGCCTTTTCTGGGTAGCTAGGTGACACAGTGGAAAGAGTCCCAGCCCTGGAGTCAGGAGGACCTGAGTTCAAATCCAACCTCAGACAACTCACACCTCCAACCTCACACTTGCCAGCAGTGTGACCCTGGGCAAGTCACTTAATATTGTTTGCCCCCGTTCCTCATCTATAAAATGAGCTGGGAAAGGAAATGGCAAACCACTCTAGTATCTTGGTCAAGAAAAGTCCCAGAGAGTTGGACATGCCTGAAATGACACAACAACAAAAAATAACAGCCTTTCCCAGGTGCTAAAGTGTTCACTTGTGCTCCTGCCAGGCCCCTGTCCTCAGTGTGTGCACTCTCTGTCTCCCTAAACCGACCTGGGCCAAGCAAAAGACTTACTGCGACTTTCTTTCTCCAGCAAGATTCTGTCTCATGCATCTATAGATCAGTTTGGAGTTATTGTGGACAAAAACTCAACTATGTTGCTTTATTCTACTCCACTATCTTGGTGCTTCCCCCTTCCATCTACTTTGCATTATCTTCTATGAATCTGATTATTTACATCTTATGCCCTATTAAAATTCCAGCTCCTTTAGGGTGGGGACCACTTTCTGCCTTTCTTTGTATCTCCAGTTCTAAGCACAATGCTTGGCACACATGGGAAAGTCTAATAAATTCTTGTTGACTGACTAGGTGATCTCTAGACTGGTGTTCCCTAAACTTGCCCTAGCACTGTGACCATAGAGCTCAGTGTGTTGACAGGCTGTACAGGAAGAGAAAAAGCTGAAAAATGACTTGAGAACTATATTTCTCAATGAATAAGTCAACTGTGAAGAGTCTGATTACCCGAGTAGCTTTCAGTGCATGTCTGTGTGTCCTGAGGGAGATGCTCGTGCATCAGTCTGTGTTATGGGATCTTAGAGTTGGACAGTTAAGAGTCTGTAGCACAAAGTCAGTACCAGCTACATCTTTGACAGCACCTTCTGAGGCCCTCCCTGTTCTCTTGGACAGTTGTCCTTGTCATATAAGTCTTGGTATTGAGGTTTAGAGTTGGGAGAGCATGGTTCAGGTGTGAAAGAGTTAGCTCAGGCTTTCTCTTTTAGTCAATGGGAGTTTTTTATTTTATGTGAAAAAGCATCACGGGCCTCCTTACCAAGAAAGCTGAGACCCCAATTTTAGAGGAGCTATGCTTGCACAGAGGCTTCAGAATGGTGATGTCGTTTTAGAAGTTTTTATGGAGGTTCAAGATTAAAGACATGACAGAATGACATAAGATGAAGACAAAGAGGATTCTTTATGGTTTAAAAATTTAAGAACAGGCCAGGAGGATACAGTTTAAAAATTAAAGGACCTGGGGAACCCAGGATAAGGGAGAAAAAGCAATTTTTTTAGTACAGGTTCAAGATAAGGGGAGAAAGGACTTTAGGGCATCTTCAAATTGCAGAATAAGCTACAGGACTTCACAAAATATTGGAAAAGCAACCCTCAATATTATTTTTAATCCTTAGGGCACCGTTTTTATCTGCATCACTTCCCCACTCAACCACTAAGCAGGAGAAATCTTTCAGTAAAGGGGTGAAGTTCATTGTCTTCTCTGATCACTTTTCTGGCAGGTCACACATTGGTCCTATCTCCTATCTCCCATCTTGCTTACTCCATCTGCCTCAGGAACTCTTTTCTACCTCATCTTTGGGATCCTGACAAGTAGGTCAGTAAATACTGGAATATTCACTTCCACAGCACAGACTCTTCTAGAAATCAGATCTGGTTTCAAATACTGCCTCAAACAACAGTTGTATGACCCAGGGCAAGTCATTTAACCTCTTTCTACCTCAATTTCCTTACCAATAAAATGAAGTGGTTGGATTCTATGATGTAAGATCCTTTCCAGATCAAATTCTATGATCCTATTATCTGTAAAATGAAGGACCTGAGCTAGACGGTTCTGAAGTTTGTTTCGAATGCTAATTCTAGGATTCCACATGCCTAGGTATTTCGGCAATGTTGTAAGTGTGGCACGTTGTCTTAGAATACAGGATCAATTTCCCACCCACTCCCCACCCCTCACACTGGCATGCTGGGTCCAAAGAATACAACTTCCACTCATCCCTTCACAATGCTAGGGTAGTCTTGGAGGGTTAGGAGGGGGTTTTCTGAAACTATAGCTAATAAGCCTACACTTCTGTGCTTTCCTCCATGATTAACAGTGAATGTCAGCCAAACTTAACTGGCTTTTAGAAATCTATATTCACTAAAGTGATATAACTGGTATAAAATTGGTATAAACTGGTATTCCCCTCTCCCAGAATAAAAACATGTGACACACTGTCCTACAGGTGCATACAGAATCTAGGGGAAAATGGGCTCAAGCTTAGAGAGTACTTGTAGCAAAGGGCAACTTAGATGCTGGATTTCCTCTTGCTGGGGATTTTCAACATGCTCTCCTTAGGTATCATGCAGCTTTTCTGTAGGACTCTTTGCAGAGGCTTGAATCTGCTTTTCTTAACTTAAGTCTGCATACAACATCACCATCTGCTGCTGTCCTGGGAATGCCACTATAGAGCACCAATGAAAAAAGTCCACATCCTCTGAATAAGGATCCAGGAAAGGAAGGGAAGAGGAGAAACCTTAGCCTGTCAGGTCTTCCTCCTTCCCACCAATTGTTTCTCAGGGGTCATTTTCTCTCTGTTTGTCACTCTCTACAAATCTTCTGCATTCTGCACTGACTCCTGGTTTTATACAAGGCCCCAAGACATTACCAAGTCCACTAACCAATCAGAAAAGACTTCTCTTTAACGTCTCTCCAATTCATCCAGTGGCTTTCAAGGACTTTCAAATTTTAATCTAAAGCTTTTGATTGCTTGATTTAGGTGTCCTCCTCTGACTAACAAGATGAGGGTGGTAACTTATCACTTGCTTTAAGTGTGGAGGGGTAAGTGACTAACAGACTCAAAGATATCCTACACAAACAAATCAAATATTTAAATCTTAGATAAGCCAAAGAAGTAGTATTTAAATGCTGACTAGCCTTATTGTTAAATAAAGAACCATTTTGCTATGTAGATTATAAAATCCTTAAGGTCAATATAGAAATGGGAGCAAGGAATAGAAGTCCCAGAGAATCAGATTAAAGGTAAGCACATAATGGAGAAAAATAAACCCTTCTAACTCTTCTAAGAAGCCAAAAGTGGAATGGACTCATTCCAGAGATTAAAGGTTTCCTTTCACTGGAAGTCATTAAGCAGAGGCTGGGAGATCACAGTGGGGAATGTTGTAGAAGCGAGTTTCAGTTAGATACAAGTTGAGATAGATGGCCTCTGACATCCCTTTCAACTCCTGGTTTCTGTGAAGGCGGAACTGTATATGGTCTTGGGTCTCTGACCCAAAGGGGCATGTTAGCTTCTGCTAAACCCATTCTCCACATGTATGCCTCCTGCTGTCAGGGTTCCCTAAAGGCTGGGTTACCCAGAAAACATACCTTCACTAAGTCTTCGTGCACTGAAACCTAACCAGGTGTGTTCTTGGCTTTCCTCTACCTCTACCTCTACCTTTTCCCCCACTCCCGTTCTATATCACTCAAAAAACTGTTTTTGATCCATACCCTGGATCACCAGTGTCAAAGTAATATATTCATGTTCTTTAAATAGCCCAGGAAAATAATTAATAATTGTGGAGGTTTGTATTAATAATAATTTTAATCAAGATTTATATACTTCTTTATAGCTTTCCTCATAATCCGTTGAGGTGAGTAGTATTTTCCTCCCTTGTCTGGATCTGTTTTCTAAAGTTCTGGTGCATTCCCACATAGGATTTAAGAAAATGATAAGGAGAAGGTCCTGGAAAACATAGACTACACTGGAACTAGGGCTAAGCAACTGGGGCTTTTCCCAGCACACCAAAATGTAGAAGGTACCTATGCACTTTAAGGTCTTCAACAGCAAAGAAACAATGGGACTTGGCACAGAGTGCTTCTTTCCTCTGGATGATCAAACTCCAGGTAAACTCCTACCCATTCAACTCTGTCCTGTTCTTTCCACAAGTTTATCTGAGGACATGTTTTGTACTGTCTACCTTGAGTGCCAAAACTGTTATAGTTCTGCAGCCTCCGAAGGTTTATTTAAGGACATGTTTTGTACTGCTTGCCCTTGGTGCCAAAATTGTAGTGTACTATTCATAGATAACTAATTGGCATAGTTCTAAGTTTTTGATTTATCTTTGCATCGGAAATAGAAACTTATGAAAACCTAATGGGTCCAGAATTTGAACACAAGCAGAAATTAAGGGGATGGGAGGGGTGGGAATCTATGGTTCCTTGGGAGAAATTGTTACATATTAGATTTTCTTGAAAATCTTAGATTTCTTATAATGGAATCAGTTCACCTGTACCGACTAACTCAATAAAAGTAAAGTACTGCTAGGCCATGGTATGAATGAAACCTTAGATCCCTACCAATCGATAATAAAAAAAAAGTCCCAAAGTAAACAAGGGAGATGGAGCCAGCCATAGAATCCAAGGAATATGGCAGGCTTGTTCAGCTAGGGCTTCTGAAGCATAGATTTGGTGGAGCAAAAGAGGTGAAGCTACTTCTGGAGTATTTAGTAACTGCTGAAAAGCATAATCATGACATTTTCACAGATTCTTTGAATTGGGAGTGTTGACCTGAAAGTTTGGTTAAAGGAGGCAAATAGGCTCGGTGATATGTATAAAGAGGTCACAAAGAGTTAAACATGACTAAAGAACAGAAAATACTTTAAAACAGTTATTACCTCCCCCTTTTTTGAAGATTAAACATTCCTAATTCCTTCAACCATTTTTCACATGGCATGGTTAACAGTTGTCCAAGCATCCAGCTCACCATCCCCTGGACATTCTCCTGCTGGTCAGTGTGTCAGTGTGGGAGTGTTGATCAGAATTCAGACCAAACTGTAGTCTGCAGCTGCTGTATCTGTTGCCTCTGCCTCATGACTTTCTTAGCACTCACTGTAACCTAATAAAGCAATTACTCTTGCAATCAGCACCTCCATCTCTCTCCACCTGCTAACAGCAAAGCATTTGAGTGTCACAACATTTGTTACTCTCTAATCTCTGTTCTTTGCATTGGCAAAAGCCTTCTTCGTTTTCATATCTATTGATTTTATAATGTATCCAAGCATCAAGGCGTCTTTTCCCATCACAATGAGGATGCTCTAAAAAAAGAGACTCCAAAGGATCAGAGGGACTTTTTCTAAGAGCCTTTTGTTCAGTCTCTGTTGTTTGGATTCTAGGTGGTTTTTTCCCCTTTGAAAGCAAATAAATTTTGTTTTATTTTATTTCTAAGCAAATTACTGCTAGAATCTCAAAATTTTAATAATCAGATTAAAAATTCTGCAATACCTGGCCTGTTATTGCTTCTGTCTGAAATGACTGCTTGTTCTAAGAGTCTTGAGCACTGCTCATATACCCAGCCTAAGGATATAAAATAGGACTGGTTAGGGTTGTAGATTGTGAGCATTTTAGAATGGACTATGGGATCAGAGTAACGCATGGCTCCATCATTTATACAGCTGAAGACCATTTCAAATGGCTATCTTAGTGGATACTGAGAAGAAGCAACAGGTATATCACAAAATTCAAGTTTGGAATCAGTATTAAGCATGAGTTTCAACAATTTCCAAATTTACCAGGAGACTTTGGGGAGAGACTTCTGGATCACGTGAGCAGCAAGATGGTAAACTAGACCTCACAAGCCTCTTCAAAACAGAAATTATGTACCAAAGATAAAGCAATTTCAGCTGTTTCCATTGTCTAAGATACCAAGAATCCAAAAAATTTAATCCAAATTTAATCCAAAAAAATTTAAAAAGAAGAAAAATTCAAGTTTAGGAACTGACTCTCACTTACCTTGAACACACTGAGCAGCCATATCCCACCTCCCATGCTACCAGCCATGAGGTTACTCTAGCAGATCCAAGACATGACAGTGGCTTATGTCAAACCTCACCCCTGTCCTCTCTCTTTCCAGTGCCATAGAGACCCCAAAACCAGGCTATGAAAGTTTTCTTTCACCTAAACAGCCAGTTTGGTTATAGGCCTTCAGGAGCAAAAGCCTGTAAGGGGCTGCTGCCCTGAAGTACTGGTGCTGCAAAGCTCTGCAGTGCCCATGCCATGCCAAAGAACTAAGGAACAGAAGGAGTAGAACACGACAGAACACCATGTGTGTTCAGAGCAGTGTAACCTTCCACTAAGCCTTAGGGGAAAAGGACAGCATCCAACTGGGGCCGGTTCTGACCACCCAAAGGTCAAATGGGGCAGAGACCTAGGCTGATGAGCTATTGAATTGCCAAGTATGGGGGAAGCTAAGATGCTTTGGGATTCAGCATTCAAAGAAACCACAATCATAGGAAAGGGAGTCAGAGGTAAGTGATAGTGAAAATAATGGGGAGGAGAAAGTAAGAGGAAGACAAAAGTACCAAAATTTTCAGGAAAAAGAAATTTCAAGGCCCTTGAACATAAATCAACAGTAACAACAGTAACAACAAAAGGATTATGGCCTCCAGATCTAATAAATGTGTTACAAAATATATAAATACTGCAATACCACAGAAAGTGATCCAACATTTGATGAAACAAACCCTATGGAAGTGGAGAACATGAAACCACAACACGGAGTTCTTGAGTGGTTTAAAAAAGAAATGAGAAATATGGCATCAGAATTTATATCCTGCACAGCAAAAATTATAAGCAGAATAGAAAATACTCAAGTCTGCAATGCAGTTCAATCTGTACCAAAAAAAACAAAAGAGTGCCATAGATTAGGAATGCAAACAAACAAAAGTAAAAGACAATCCAGAAAAAGAAAAGCAAAGAGAAGGATCACCAAAAGAAAATATGCCCTCCATGCAAGTAAAGCATATGGATCTCCAGTTCAGGATACATAGAGAAAACCTAAGGATCCTCCCAGAAGAACATTACAAGGTAAAAAAACTTAATGCTGTAATAAAGGAAATAATATAAGAGAACTGCCTAAAACTTCCAAACATCAAAAATAAAACTCCAATTGAAAGAATTCACAGATTGCCTCCAGAAAAAAAAAAATTCAAGACTGTAAACTCCAAGACACATAGTGGTTAAATTTAATAATTCAGTTCAGAAACAAGTTTTGCAAGCCATCAGGAGAAAGGCCTACAAATATAAAAGGAGATTTGAATAATACAAAACTATTCTGTATCCATTAGAAAAGGAGAAAAGAATGGAAAAATGTATTACAAAAGATGGACATTGAGAATTTGAAACATGTTTAGAAAGAAAACCAGGACTGAAGAGATTATTTACCTCTCAGACATCTCAAACAACAGAGCAGTGTAGACAGCAATGGCAACCACAGAAAGGTCTGTAAAAGACTTCCTTCTAAACATACAAAAGGAGACAGGGATGAAGGCAGAAATCTGAGAGAGGCTTCAGTGAAGATATTAACAGAACCTAGAGACATCTTGCCTACAGGGAAATGTTTCTTTTGTTGGACCACATTATAATATGGGAGGGTACATGAAAGGGAGAGAGGAGAAGAGGGGAATAGAGGGGAGTGAGTGATGTGTTGGGGTCAAATCAACTGCTAGCAATGATGGGAAGGTGACCTCTGTAGTCTTGGAAAGAAAAAAACCCACATGGCTCTGAGTGAGGAGGAGCAGGAGAAGACTGAAAAAGCAAGGAAAGGAGGAAAGACTTATTTTGGAGATGGGAGGGGGTTCCACTGATGAATGTTTCTATGAGTGACAGGAGATGAGGACTTTATATTAGATGAGGCCTAGGGATTTGGGTGCCTGAAAAGTCTACTGGTCCTTGGAGGGTGGGGAGGGGAGTTGGAACCCCTGAAGGCAAATGGCATCTGGTAGAAGAGAGCATGGACCCATGGAGGAGATTTCCAGGAAAATGTAGAAGGGAAAATATAGGTCAACAAATGAAATTATAAATCATTGTGGGGTTGGGGTGAGAGATGTTCTTACCATCAGGCAGTGTCCTCTCTGACACCTGCAGGAACTAGTGTAGTTTTGAGAGGAAGGTACAATGGAAAAGGGGAATGAACACAAGGGATAAACCTTAGAAAGGCAGTGACAGAAAGTACCTAGAGAACAGAGCCTAGAATAGATGTCTTGAGAGGTTTGATTGTATGGAGAATACAAAGAAAAGAGAGACTAGATGATTTATAGGGGCTATGAATCAGAGAATGAGGGTCTAAAATAAACAGAAAGAAAAAATTGATAATGAAGAAAGTGAAAGAAATCCTATTTTTCAAAGGGACTAAAAATGAAATTGAAAAACTAATGTACAAGACAAGCTGAAACACAGATGAGGAGTTGGGAAGGTACCTAACAAAATGAGAAGAAGGGGGGATAGAAATACATAACCAGATAAAAGCAGGAGAGAGGAAGTAATAAATAAAGCCCTAAAAGGAAAGAGGTAACAAATGAAAGAGGGAATCAAGGTGAGGGGGAGAGATCCACATTTAAAAAAAAAAAAAGATTAAAGTGAAGTAACTGAAGGGACGTTGTTTACACTAGAAGAGGAGAAAATAAAAATGATTTTAAAGATAGCTATAAAGGAACTACCAAAGGGGGAAAAAAACTCCTAGAAAATTCTATCAAATCTTTAAGTAACAGCACCCATATTTCACAAATTGTTCTCAAAAACAAAAAAGAAAGAACCCTACCAGAATTCTTTTATGAGATAATATAAATGGAAAGAATGATGACATACCGTTGAGGTCAGGGAACCATGATGTTGAGGTTTGGGGTGCTTGGGAACCCAAAATACCAACACCCTGGGTCCTGCCCAAGTGAATTTGACCCAAATCTTCTTTCAGTCAAAGTAAAACATAGTTTATTAAAGATTCATCGTATTGGGTTGACTCCTAAGAAGCCTCACCATTTGTGACATTTGTATTGACAAGAGGGCCAGATTGAATCTGAGCTAGATTGAATATGAGCACCTTTATGGAAGGAAGAGGGAGCTTATATACAGAAAAACCATGAGAAAGATCTAGGGTTGGCCAAGTAGTCCTGATGGGAGTGGGGTGACTGATCAAGGGTGGGAAACAGCTGGAGGCAATCAGCCAATTAAGGGTTATGGTGGGAAGCAAGCTGGACAATCCAGAGGCAACAGACAATGGAGGGCCAGGCTAGGTTAAGGGAAAAGAAGAAAAAAAAACATTATTTGTCACATGGTACAGAGAGGGAGAAGGGAAGAGATACATGGGATACTATGGTGATGTATGAACCAGAAAACATCAATAATTTTTTTTTTTAAGAGAAACAGAGACTGATGATAGGTATACCCCACACTCTGGTTAAAACTTTTTGTTTTCTTTTCTCTCCCCTATCATCTTGATAAATGTCCTTTCAAATTCATGTATTTTCTCTAATGATGAAGAATCCTCCTCTAATCTCACCCCTTGCAAAGCTTTCCCTGAAGGGAGGAAAGAAAAAATTATCTGGTGATAATCAACAAGAATCTATTAGGTGCCAGACCATGGGGTAGCACTGAGCATGCAAATACAAAAATTTGTCCCTAGCCTTTAAGAAACTCAGATTTTCCTAGTAGCATGTAATGTAGTCATAAATAAATAAAAGCTGGATACATGCAAAAAAAAACCGATACGGAGAGAATAAAGGTGTAGGGAGACAGGACTAACAACTGGAGGGATTTGGAAAAGTTTCTTGAAGAAGGTGGCATTTGGCCTAAGCCTTAGGGAGCTAGGGGTTCCAAAAGGTGGTGGGAAGGAAGGATGGCGTTCCAAATAATAGGCACAGTCTGTGCAAAGGTATAGATAGAAATGGAAGATGAAATGTAGAGTAGAAATAGCATCCAGATTTAGTCAACATGCCTCAGATGCCTCGTGACTGTTGCAGTCTAGGGGTGCTGGAAAGCCCAGAATTCAAGGGCAAAAGGTATGGGTCTACCTCAAAAGAATTCAAGAAATCAAGCCTTCTTTCAATCAGAGAAAAGGTTTATGAAAACACAGGTTGAGGTGGATGAGATTTTAAAATCTGCACCTTTGGTAGACAAGATGGATCTTTTTTTATAGTGAAAAAGACTGTAGGAAGATATGGATGGGATCAAGTTGTGGCTAATAGCCTGGGGTGACTGGGAGGTAACTGAGAAGAGGTCTAGATGGGATTAAGTATGGAATATAGTCTGAGGTGGTCAAGGGCTTCTCAAAGTCAATCCTTAATATTCTTTTTAACTTTTGGGGCACTGTTTGTATCTACATCAGTAAAAGTGGCACTGGTGAGGTCAGTGCTGAGTTTTGGGGTGTTCAGGACTCCAAAACATCGACATATTGGTCCTGTCAAATGAATTCGACTCAAGCTTTGTTGCAGCCAAAGTAAAATAAAGTTTATTAAAGATTTGCCATATTTGATTGACTCTTAAGAAGTCCAACCATTTGAGACATTTATATTGATAAGATAGAATCTTATAGATAGGATCTCAGCTAGAAAGAACCAGAACTTGATTAAATCTGAGAACCTTCATGGAGGTGAGATGGAATTTATATGCAGAAAGACTGTGGGAGGGATCTAGGGGTGGTCTGGTAGTCTGGGAGGAGGGGCCTAAGAAGGATCTTGATGGGACTGGGGTGACTAATGATTCAATAAAGGAAGGAAATCAGCCAAAGGCAATCTGGAGGCAACAGACAATGGAGGACCAAGCTAGGTTAAGAGTAACAGATTTGCGTATGAAAAGCCAGATTAAATGGGAAGATTTAATGAGAGTTCAAGGAAGTTCCTAGAGTCTGTACCCCATTACCAACACATTGCATCTTGAATGTCATTAAAATTTTGCTCAGAAGGCAATATAAAGGCATTGAAGGGCTTCAAGCACAGGAGTAGCATGATTAGATCCATGCGTAATAATATAAACAAAACCCACCACCACCAACCACAATAACAAAGGAAGTGGGGAAGGGGGGAGCAATCCTGCACAGTCCAGGCAGTGCTCTGGGAATTTTCAGTGGGTTCCATTTATGAAACTAACGATAATCTGCTAGAGAAAACCAAGGAGTCAGTCTCTTTATGAATTTCTGGCCTTGAAGGAACCCTGAGGAAGCCAGAAAAGCTCTTGGGCAATTTCCAGTGGGAAGTGAAGCTGGAGTTTCCTAGGGATTTCAACTATACTCATAGGGAAAGCAAAAGAGAACTGAGTTGAGGAAAGAGAGGAAGTCATTTCTCTTCAATTCCACTGACCACCTGGCTCTTCTAGCCAAGGGGAGGTGGTAGAGCAGAAATATTCCAGGAACCGCTTTATTTGGGAAAGCATTTTGTTACCTTCCTGAAGGCAGGCAAAGAGAGAGTGTAACAGGAAATAAGAAAGGAGGGGACAGTGTGACCAGGTGCAAGCATTTGACTTCTCTTCTATAAAGAGCAAATATCGGGACAATGGGTTTTCTATAAGTGGGATACGCCTGAATTAAACCCCAATCCCACTGTCTCCTCATCCACAGTTTAGTCACAGAGCCTAGGAGATGTGGCAACCAACAAGGCTACTGTTTCCCTTGAAAAACAGGTTTACAACTGACGCCTTTTGGCGTTGGATACAATCCATCCTAATCAGCTAGGATCCAGGAGTTATTGCAGTTGTTCAGCCATGAAGCTGCGTCTGACTCTTCCACGATACAGGACACCTGTGTTCTAATCCTACCTCTGATAAGTCATTTGAGTGACCTTCGCAATGGATTTTCCTTCTCTGAACCTCAGTTTCTTCTGCTGAGAAAAAAAAGGGCACACTCATAAAATATTATGAAGCTCTTTTAAATGATGTAAGAAAAGCTACTGAACTGTTTATATCCTTTGACTCAGCAGTTCCTCCTCCAGCCACATTTGGACCAAAATAAAGGTCCAAAATATTTATAGTGGCTATTATTTTTTTGTGGTAACTAAGAGAATTTGGAATCGGGTTCAAATATCCACTTCACAATTACAATTTTGAATGACTTTGAACATAGTTTTTTTTTATCATTGTTGTTGCTGTGGAATCATTTTTCCGTTGTCTCTGACTCTTCATGATCCCATTTGGGGTTTTCCTGGCAGAGATATTGAGTGGTTTGTATTTCTTTCTCCAGCTTACTTTTACATATGAGAAAACTGAGGCAAACAGGGTGGCTTGTCCAGGGTCACACAGCTAGTAAGTGTCTGAGGCTAGATTTGTGCTCAGGAAGATGAGGTTTCCTAAGTTCAGACCCAGTGCTCTATCCAGCCTAGCTGCCCATGGTCTCTTGGGCAAGGTTACTTAACCTTGATGAACCTGAGCTGCACCCTCATTTATAAAATGAAGTTATTGAATTTCATGGCCTCTACAACCCATTCCGGAGTCAATGATCCTATGATCCACTGCAAAGTAGCTCAAAATGGATACTCATCAATTGGAGAGTGTTGTAACAAAATAGTAAATGAATGTAATGAAATTGTATAAGAAATCCCACTTGTGAGGAATTTGGAAAAACACACAAAGATTTATATGAACTGATGCAAATAGAGAGTAAAACCAAAAGACAAAACACACAATAACTACGCTACCCAAATCTTCAAATGGATCTGCAAACTCACTGAGATTCAGAAGTTCCCTGATGATGTAGTTTGCAACCAATTCATGCCTGCTCATCCTACACAACTTTTGTCCACTTCTTCCCATAAGTCTGTCAGAAGGAGCCCTCCTAATGTGCTTAAAGCCTTCCTCACTTTCTTGCAAGAGTCAGAGGATATGGATGGAGCACGTTAGCTGTCCACCTATCATCCTTCCACACAAGAGAAAAAGATGGCAACGTGGTCAATCAAAACAGCACAAAAAGGCAACCAAACTAAAAAACCAATATTGTCAACTCTTAACTCAGAGGTATGAGTATGGGAATATTTGAGGGAGTTGCTCTATTGGACAACTTCATATTTTTGCATTGATATTACATAATGTCTTGCATTATCGCAAGAGAAGCATCAAGGAAAGAAGGGAAAAATGTATGAGAAATTAGCTTTGAAAATGTAAGGGCATTGATATTATGTTAACATTATTAGAGTTAACCAGCTCTTTAAGGGAAAAAACAATTTTTTTTTTCTTATTAAAGACCATATCCAGAATAGAACTAGGGCCTGATGGCACAAAGACACACAGAAACAAGAATGATTCAATAATTAATAGCCATTCTAGAGAGTGAAATCAAGATTCACAAGCGGGCCAGAGAGAATCCCAGCTAGACAGAATCTGAGCTGGATTGAATCTGAGCACCTTCATGGAGGCAAGATGGAATTTAAATACAGAAAAGACTATAGGGATCTGAGGGTGGTCTGGTAGGTGATGGGAGGAGGGGTTTAGGGAGGGTCTTGAGAAGTCCAAGGTGGGAATGACTGGTCGAGGGTTGGAAGGAGTTGGAGGCAATCAGGAAATATCAGACAATGCAGGGCTTGGATGGGAAGGGGTGGAGGCAATCCAGAGATCTTGATAGGGGCAGTATGGGAATGAATACAGATCTTGATGGGAGTGGTCAGCAGCCTGGGGAATGAAGTTTTGATGGCATCAAGGGTGGGATGCAATAGAGACCTGAGCACAGTGATAAGAAAAAGCCCATGGGCTTCCTGAGACTGCCGAATGAATGGGAAGATTATATTTGAGTAAGAAAGGCCAGATTAAGTGGGAAAACTCAGGGGGAGCTCAAGGAGGCTCCCAGAGTCTGAACCCCATCATTCCCTTGATACAAAGGGTACCTTGGGAGCAAGAGAATGGGCACAGTGATATTCCTGAAGTTTGAGTAATCCCTTATTATATCTTAATGTGATTGATCTTAAGGGAAATGGTGTCTCCCTTCAGTACTACAGCTGCAAAGGCATTTTCCAAGGCTTCCGACATCTCTTCCAGTTTCATTATCTCCATTTGTCTGGTATCTTGGTGCACCCCAGAACATCTTGAAAAAGTACACATAACTCCCTGACCTTTGGAGATCATTGCAAAGGCTACCCCCAATCCAAATGTTATTGGGAAGCAGATTTTCAAGCTATCTGGGAAGCTTCTAAATCCTAATGTGAGCTAATCTACCCCTCTCTGAACAGATCAATTTAATAAATACTAAGCACCTACAATGAGCAAGACCTTAGAGTTCTGGAAATATAGAAATGAAAAAAGACAAAGTCCCTGCTATCCAGGAGCTTACAATGTAATTGGGATTATTTCTGACATAGGAAGAAATAGGCCAGAGTTCTAGACATTGGACTCCAGTGCATCAGGTTCAGGACTAGAATGACACGAAACACTCATAGATATTTGAACAGTTGATAAATATGGTTTGCTTAGACATAGCCTAGAAAAACTCAGCAAAGACACAGAATTAATTCAGTTAGGAGCAGCTTCCTTGTTTTTGTTGTTGGCCATGCCAGCACCTATCTAAAGATTGTGGCAACCCTAAGGAAGGAACCACTGAGTCCTCCTTAGGTGGTTGTAGGTGGGTAACCAGCCAGTGAATTACTCAAACCAATTAAGTCTTCAGAACAGTTACATGAAAAACTAGTCTAGCCTAGTGGCATGGACCTTAGTCAATATTAGCCCTACAATAAGTAGGATACAGAGTAGGATAGGAAAAAAACAAAGTAGGGTCAAGCAAAGAGCTCTTGAAAGATTTGCAGAGGGAAAGAGAAGTGTAGTTACATGTTTTGTGTTACCGAGTATTTTGACTACCAAATGGTCCTTTGTCTAGATTGCCTGTGGCCTCTATGGTTCTGTGGTCCTCATTTCCACCTTATCATTTATTGGAAAAACCCCCTCCAAACTCAGAAGATTTGGGTTTAAATCTCAGTTCTGCTACTTACCTCCTTGCTAACTTGGAGCAAACCTTCTCTGAGCCTCTTTTCCCCTCATCTATAAAATGCAGAGGTTGTATTAGCTGATCTCCAAGGTTCCTTCTAGCTCTGAATCATATGACTAACAAGCTTGCTGTGAAGTTGGAAATCAGTTCAACCATTCTAGATTTCCATTTAAGATTATGTGCAACCTGAGCTCCACAGCCCATGGTATATGTCTCCTCCTTGGTGGAGATCAATACCCTGTGTCTCCATGAGGGACAGGGCAGAATTGACAAGATCAAGAGATAAAACAGATTTAGTCTTTTCAGTCTCTTTGGGTTCTTCCGACTTCTAGAAGAGAGAGACAGACAGACAGACAGACAGAGAAGATGGGACATCCCATCCTCTTTTCATCCAAGTAGAAGTACAGGAGCTGACAAACAAATGGACAATAATGCAGACAAAAAAATGTATAAATGGGAGGAGTGAATGCAGTTGAATGCTCATGAGTTCTTGTCCTCACAATCTGCTAGAGTTCATTGCAATTGTGTCTGGACTGTAAGTTATAGAGATAGTGCAAAACAACAAGAGGAAGAGAAATTAGGGGGAAAGGGAGCTATTCTGTTGGCTTTGTTACTACTTTTCTTTGTTAATGTTTCATTATACTCGTTGCTTATAGAGAATCGGAGGAAAGAGCAGAGGAGAATCACAAGTTATATTTACATCTTCGGGGAGGTGTGCTAGAGCTAGCTGAGAGCCAGTAGTTAAATTTTCCACCTCAACATTTACAGCTCAGAAATAAGCAAACACTACAAGTCAGAGCTTGATTTGTTGTTTTGGGGATTGTCTCAACTTAATAAAGTGATGTAGAAAAATGTTAAAAATACAGATTAAACTTAAAAATATATCTTGTGTACATTTTTTTCCCAGAGAGCCAGTTGTTAAACATTTGCTATGCACTCCAGGGTATAACCTTCATAAATTGTTTTTACAGAGAGGGACCTCTACAGTTGAACTTGTTCCATATGTGCTCTGAGGCAAAATTCCTGAGGCATAAGTTACTTGAAACTCAGATAAACACCCTGGAGAGAGACAGCTTTATAAATGTGAAGGATTATCACTGGGAGAAGGAAATGTCAGGGCAAAAGGAGCACAGAGGAACAAACATAAACATAGTTCGGGACTAAAAATTGTCTGCAAAGTTTTGGAACAGCATCCATTCTTCTATTACTCTTCATGATGCAGGACAGGGACAGATGCAGTTCTTTGTCCCCTTAGCCCTCTCTGGGCATCTCTTGACAAATGCCACTGCATGTGGGTATTTTAATGCTTTAGTAGCATTCAACTTAACCCAGTTATTCTCCTGCTAAAAATAAGGTTTATAAATTGAGGTTGTGCCTGAGGAGAAAGCAATGTTATAAGCTCATCACCTGGTGATGTTCAAACCTAGTTTTAAAAATATAATGCACCTCCCTGGAGGAAGTAGATGACCCAGTTTCAACTTCACAGAATCTGTTTAAATCAGAGGGGTGAAAGTCAGGGCCACTTGGGGGTTCCTTGATGGTCCACAATCACTTGTTGCTGATGGGCTACTTTATGGTCCACAGACCACTCACTGTGAACCTTACTAATGCATTCTTTTTAAACCTGACTCCTGCACCTGCTCTCAAACTCTGGGGAACAGCCTGGTTCAGTTTACAGTTAATTCATTGCTGAAGATTCTTCTGCCCTCTTTGTTCCTGCTTTTTCTGTAGATCTAGACTCCTCTCCTGTCACATTGTAAACTTCTTGAGTCCTGGAAATGGATCTTTTGTTTTCCTTGTGTGCCCCTATGAGCCCATCTCAGAGGTCCTTACGCACACAGTGGGTTAGCCGTAAGTATGGTTGAGTGTCCTACCATATTCAGTCACCTTTGAAGGCTGAAATCAATCAATAATTCCATTTCTATTACAGTAAGCATGCTCTGGCTTCACTCTTCCAGATCAAGGCCACCGACACCTTCTCCTCGGGGTTCTAGGGGTACTTAAGAGGTTTGGGGTGCCTTGTCACTACTGCTCCTGACCCAAGCCCCCATTCTGAATGTTTTCTCCCCACTGTTAGCACCCAATGGTCAGCACCTCAGTTTCATGCAAATCACTTAATATCAATTAGCTTTTACAAAAGGATATTTACTTCAAAGATACAGCAAATTGAAAGGTACAAATACTTCCCCCCAACACTTTGGGGCTACACTGTCTTCTACCATCTTCATCCATGGGGAGAGTGGGCTCAGATTTAGCAAAGTTTCTACATAATATTGATTCCACCAGATTCCTGTTCAAATGTGTCATTACTATTAGATGAGTCCTTTTCTTAATTTCTGCTACTTGGGGCATCAATTCTTGAATGGACTCAAACCCCATATTCCCAGATATGAACTCCAGTTTCAGAATCTTAGACTCCTGGATGCCTGAAGTTTCTCTCTCTTTTTAAAATTCACAAGATCAGGACTTCCCTATTATTCTCCTTCACTTAAAATGAAAGAGCAATTGCTAAGGCAGGCAAAGACTGGAGACCTATACTCATGGGGTCAAACATTGACCTCAGAGAGAAACCTAAGACTTACAGCATTACCTGCCCTTACAGCATTATCTCTCAATAGACCCATCATCAAAAGAGTCACACCAAAAGAGAAATCCTTCAAGAGAGAAAGGGGCTGAGTCCAGCTAAGACCTTTGCAAAAAGGCGCTCCCAGTCTGGGTTCCACAATTGCAGCTAGTTGAAGAGGCTGCCATTTACCAAGTGGTTAGCAGACCAAAATCAGTTACAGAAGGTCTGTATATGCTCCAAAGTTTCTCTAAGGTACTTCCTTTATCTATATCACTTCCTGGAAGCCTCTTCCTTGTGAGAAGCAGCAGCAGACACACTCCTAACATATACCAGTCCCCAAACATGACTACACATTGCACTAACATCTTCTGAGGGTCAAGTTCTTGGTTATTCTACATTTCCAAGGGCACAAGGAAAGATGACAAGGTCCTTGTCCTTGAGGAGTTCATAGTCTAGCTGGAAAGATAAAGCACAAATTCCTGAAAAGATCATTAACTATTGAGAACTCAGTGCTGTAGAACCCAAGAGGATGAAGTGATTGATGCTGGTGACCCCAGGTTCCCAATCCTTGCTGGGATTTCATTTGGAACAAGAATTTTGTGACTTGAAGAGGGTCAAGAAGGCTTCACAGAAGAGGTGCCACCTACCCTTAAGACATTCCAGACAGTGGACTAGAATAAATAAAGCTACCAGGGGAAGGAGTGTAAGGTTAGAAAAGATGCATAGGGACAGAGAAGAGGCAGAAGGAGAGCTATGGCTGGAGAGAAATAGGGATGGGGATAGGAGGACAATACTGTGACAAGAAGGAAGGGAGGATTTTCCTGATGATTACAAAGCTATATTCAACCAGATTGTCCTAAGGACTTGCTCAGCTGAGCTGTGGGAGAAACATGAAGAGAAAAGCTAGCCTCTGCCCTACAAAACCCATCATTCTATGAAAGAACAAAGCTTTTTCTTTAAGATATGCCAGACTAAGGGAAATAAAGGACCAGCAGATCCAGGCACAATCTTCAGAAATCTCACAGGTAGGCAAGATAGGGAAAGAAGATCTTACCCTAAGGAGGTTCAGAGTCCAAGGGGGATATGATTTATACAAAGCAAAAGGTTTAAAAAAACTAAGTACAGAGTGTGCGTGTGTGTGTGTGTGTGTGTGTGTGTGTGTGTGTGTGTGTGTGTTGCATAACACAGGAGTTAGAAGCAGGAGTTTTTACTCTGGGTTCCACGTATCCCCAAAGGGGAAGTTGAATGGTAAAAAAAAAAAAAAAAAATTAAATATTCATTTTCAAGATAATTGGTTTTAGTTTGTAATTCTGTGATTTTATTTTATGCATTTAAAAATACTATTCTTTATAAAATGGGTCCTGAGAGCAAAAACTTTGAGAAAAACCACTATAGTATTTTAAGGTAGAGATTAATTTTAGACTTCTGCTCCACAAGATAGAAATTTTTGCTCTCCTCGGTGCTTTATAATGAGCATTATCTTCACCACTCATGTGTCATTTATATGTTTTGCTTTGCATTATGGGTGTAGAACTTGTATCTCTAGAGCAGGCTGTATTGATATAGGGGTTTAGAATATCAAAGTCCATTACTAAGAAACATGGAGCACAGAAAAAGACAATGTCATAAGTCAGTTTTATTGTATTGACATACAAAAAAGAGCAGTCAGGGACAGTGAAAATATATCAAGTCAACTGAGCCCTGGGTGGAATTGGGTACCCCTAAACCAGTAAATTCTGCATAGTTTCTGTAGTATTCTTATCTGACTTGAGAAGGACTTGGAATTGGGTGAGGGTTGGGGGAGAGGGACTGATGCTGGTTTTGATTCATCCCTTTGGGGGAGGGGAACCAAAAACGCCAGGGGAATTGACAGTTGATATTCAAACTCTTGAATAGGGAAGGATCTTTCAGCCATTAATGATGTCTTATTTTGACAGTTTCCTTTGGGGATTCTTCCTTTAGTGGAGTAAGTAGGATATGGAATACCTTTCACAAGTGCTCTGCCTCATTCATCTTTGTATGCCCATGTTGTCTAATGTACTATCATGTACACAGTGGTGCAAATTAAATATCTGTTGTATAACAGAAAGAAAGAAGGAAGAAAAAAATTCCACTCACTATTTATAGATGTCTCTTAGTTACCAGATCAAGAATGTGAACTGTAGAAGCAAGATGATATAGTAGAAGGAGAAATGCACCAAATCTGCCAATACCTCATTACATGACCTCAAGGAAGCACCTTTGAGCATCAGTTTCATATGAGTACCATAGTATTTGTGCCACCTACCCTTATAAAGTTCTAATGAGGAACATAGATTATCTATGTAGACAATTTATATCAACAAAGTATTGAATAAATATTTAAAAAATTTCATGAGAAGGGGTGAATAAACTTAGCAGACTGCCAAAGGGTTCAGAATCCCTGGATTATAGGTTTTCTCCTGATACAAAGTCCCTAAATATGCTTTTTTGATGCTGAGTCATTTTTCAATCATGTTCAACTCTTTATGACACCATTTAGAGTTTTCTTGAGAAAGATGCTGAAGTGTTTGCCATTTTCTTCTCCAGTTCATTTCACAAATGAAGAAATGGAAGTAGACAGGATTAAGTGACTTGTCATACACACACCCACACACACATTTTGCAGGTGTACTAGGAGGGGATTACAGGAAAAAACTCATATAAGAGAGAGCATTTGAGATGAGTTCTAATTCTAAAACAAAGAGACGAAAGGAGTTCATTCAAGACATGGGAGCAATCTATATAAAGGCCACACAGAGGTACAAAATGAAATGTTACATATGAGAAACAACAAAGAGGCCCATTGGTTGGACTCTAGAGCATGTGAACAGCAGGTGAAAATTATACCTGAGCCAGATTTTGAAAGGCTTTACCTGTCAGAGGAGTTTGTTTGTAATCTTGGAGGTAACAGGAAACCTTTGGAGTTTCTTGAACTGGAAGGTGACATGATCTTCCTAATGTAGACAGAGAAGGCTTTCTGGAGGAGATGGGACTAGATAGCCTGGAGTTCCTATCATTAACTGGCTCATATACCATTTGCTTTGAAATAATTCATTCAATTCACTAACATGACAGAAAAGAAAAATAATATGATGGAGAAGAATATGGAAAAATAAATATGCCAATAAAATTTAAAAATAAGCAGGCCATTGGTTGAGCTGAGAAATGGTGCAACCATTCTGGAGAATAATTTGAAACTATGCCCAAGATATAAAACTTTTTTAAACTTTTTTATCTGATCCAGCAATACTGCTTTTAAGTCTGTGTTCCCAAGGAAATCAAAGAATAAAGCAAAGGACCTATATGTATAAAAATACTCATAGCAGCTCTTTTTGTACTGGTTAAGGATTGGAAATTAGGGAATGACTGAACAAGTTATGGGATTATTAAAGTGCTGAAATACTATTGTACTGTAAGAAGCGATAAGTGGGATGGTTTTGGATAAATCTGGAAAGACTTATATGAACTGATGCAAAATGCAGTGAGCAGAACTAGAAGAACATTGTACCTAATAACAATATTGTAATGATAATCAATTGTAAAAGATTTAGCTATTCTGATGAATACAATGATTTATAATAATTGCAAAGAACTCATGATAAAAATGCTATCTACCTTCAGAGAGAGAACTAATAGACACTGAGCACAGATTACATTTTTCTTTATTTTTTTTTCTTGCCCTTTTTTTCAAAGTGGTTAATGTGGAAATGTTTTGCATATATGTTTCATATGTATAATGGGTATTGTAGTTCTACCTTCTCAATGAGTGAGGGGAGGGGTGGAGAGAGGAAAACAATTTGGAACTGAAAATAAAATTTTTTTAAAGAAATGAATCATTCACGTTACATACTGTAAATGCTTAAAAATTGTTTTATGAATGAATAAATGGCCTGTATGCACTCAAGCCTGGGAGAAATCTCAGAATTGCTAAAGGATGGATTTTTCTTGCAACCTTACAAACTGAAGTGCAAAGTCATTTTTCCTTCACTATTTGCATGTAAGCATAGGAGAATAGGTTTCCTCCTGTTCTATACTCATGATTGGATCGGAGATCTTTCTTTTAGAGAAACTCATTATTCCTGGAAGAGTAAGTCTAACACTGCAATTTTATATCCCTGCAGGCTTGTCTTATTTGTAAATTAGTTCAAAATCTACATCTTCTTACTGCTGGTACAGTCTAAAGGAGATGGGGGAAATATAACATGTTTAATATTAGCCTAATTATGTTACTTCGCTGACTATACCAACTTTCACTCCCCACCTACCCCACCCCCCAAGAAAAATCTCTGGAGCTAGGAAGAGGCAGCATGTTGTAAAGTTAGTAACATTCCACTTGGACTGAGGAGATCTAGGTCAAATTCTCACTCCACCTTGTGCTAGTTAAATGACCTAAGGCACTTAGCTTCCTATCTCAAGATCTCAGTTTCTTCATCTGAAAAATGGGAAAACTACACTGATTTCTGAGGGCCCTTCCAACTGTAAATATTATAGTTGCATGAAGGATTATGGGAATGTCACCCTAGAGGTATATGATCCTACTTGTCAAATGAGATAATCGTTGTAAAATGCTCAGCACAATGCCTAGCACATAAGTGCTATATAAATATTGTAATTAGTATTAATTATTATTATCATTATACACTTGGAAGACATCTATTTAAGCAAAGGAAAACAGAAGGTTGAATATGTTGCAGATTAGTGGTGTGAACAAAACATCAGGAGACATCAAGCCAAAAGCTTACTTTCCTCATATGTTCTGCAGTAGATCGCCCCCTCTATCATGCCCACTATCTCACAGATCTTGAATCTACTGCCTACAAACATACTCATGTCTCCCACATTCTAACACACACCACACACACACACACACACACACACACACACACACACACACACTTTATCCTTTCATTCCCTTGAGGAAAACCCTGCTTCATGTTTCACTGAAAAAACTGAGACCATTACCTAGAACTCCGTCTCCCCTTCCCCTCCTCGTTATCACACATCCCTCAGCTGCCTTCGACTATTATCTCTCTCTTCACTCCTCTCTCATATGAAAAGGTGGGTCTCCTCCTATATAGCAAACTCCTCTATACATACAAGTGATTATTTTCCATTCCATCTCCTCCAGCATATTATCCACTCTATTATCTTCACCCTCACTCATCTTTAGTCTTTCCCTGTTGGCAGCTTTCTTACTAACAAAAATATGTCCACATCTCCCCCAACCTCCAGAAACTTCACTTGATCCATCTATCATGCTAGCTATCATCCCACACCTCCCCTCCTTTTTGCAGCTAAACTCCTTGAGAAGGCAATCTAAAATAGCTGCCTCCACTTCCTTTCCTCTCATTCTCTTTTTACATCTTTGGAGTCAAGCATTCGATCTCATCATTCAACTGAAACTGCTCCTCTCTAAAGTGACTAATGATCTTTCAATTGCCAAATCTAATGTACTTTTGTTGTTTTCATCCTTTTTGACCTCTCTGCAGCTTTTGCCACTTTCACCCTTGTCTCCTTGATCGGCTTTTCTCTCTAGGTTTTTGTGACAGGGCTCTTTTCTGGTTCTTTTGCTACTTGTTTCACTTGCTTTTGTTTTTCTTTTATTTAATTATTTAATTTTTGTTTATGTAATGTTTATTTATTTTTAGTTTTCAACATTCATTTCCACAAAATTTTGAGGGCCAAATTTTCTCCCCATCTCTCCCCTCCCCCCACCTCAAGACACTGTGCATTCTAATTACCCTTTCCCCCAATCTGCCCTCCCTTCTATCACACCCCTCCCTTCCCTTATCCCCATCTTCTCTCTTTTCTTGTAGGGCAAGAGAGATTTCTATACCTCATTACCTGTATTTCTTATTTCCTAGTTGCATGCAAAAACAATTCTCAACATTCATTCCTAAAACTTTGAGTTCCAATTTCTCTCCCTTCCTCCCTCCCCATCTATTCCCACTGAGAAGGCAAGTAATTCAATATAGTCTATACATGTGTAGCCTTGCAAATGACTTCCATAAAAGTCATGTTGTGTAAGAATAAATGTATTTCCCTCCATCCTATCCTGCCCCCTAGTTATTCTATACTCTCTTTTGACCTTGTCCCTGCCCAAAAGTGTTTACTTCTAATTACTCTCTCCTCCCATTTGCCCTCCTTTCTATCATCCCCTCATTCCACTTATCCCCTTCTCCCCTACTTTCCTGTAGTGTAAAATAGATTTTCATACCAAATTGAGTGTGCATGTTGTTCCCTCCCTAAGCCAAATGTGATGAGAGTAAGTGTCTGACTTGCTCTCTTGAGGGGCAGAGCCAAGATGGTAGAGAATAGACTGGGACCCAGTTGACCTATCCCAACATTCCCTTCAAGCAACTTTAAAATAATGTCTTAAATCAATTATTGGAGAGGCAGAGCCAACAAAAGGTCATAAGAAGACATTTTTTCCAGCCTAAGATAATTTAGGAAGTTTGCAAGAGGAGTCTGTAACACTAGGGTGGACACAAGCCCAGAGAGTGGTAGGATCATCAGTGGTGAGCCTTGTGACAGCAATGGGGTTGGCAACAGCAGCAACAGAAGCAGCAGCTTCCGGAGCTCTGAAAAGAGATTACAGGGGACCCTTTGCTGGCACTGAGTGCAGTTGGCACCTATTGGCAGCTCTATTGTCCATAAGCAATTTTGAGTTGCAATTCTAGGGTAGAGAGGAGCACTTTTGGTCACAAGGGCATAGGGGCCCTGATCACTGTTCCAGGGTGAAAAGGAGCATTATACTTGCAAGTGCAGGGCACTAGGGACTCTTCCTGGGTAAATACCAGCACACAGACCAAGAGAGCAGTTACCACACCTCTTCCAGGATAACACCACCTTGGGAGCACTGAAAACTTGCAGACTCCCAGAACTAGCTCTGAAAATAGCAGCCTGCAAAAGCCTGAAGTTTGGCATGGTGTCTCCCCACTCCCTGGAGAACAGAGCTCAACTTTAATATAAAGTTCAAAGTCAAGAAATAGTCTGGCAAAAATAACCAAACAACAAATTAGACATAAACTTAGAAGAAGATAATGGGAAAACAGCTATAAGCAAAGTTTCAAAGAAAATGCTAACTGGACTCAAGGCCAACAAGAATTCCTGGATGAATTAAAAAAAGAGATAAGAGTAGTAGAGGAAAAATTAGGAAAAGAAATGAAAGTGAAGCAAGAAAAGTATGAAAAATAAATTAGTGGCTTGGCAAAAAGAGACACAAAAAAGTACTGAAGAAAATAACATTAAAAACCAGAATTGACTTAAAGGTAAAAGAATCACCAAAAAAAAAAAAAGGCAGAATTGGTTTAATGGTAAAAGGAGGCAAAAAAAATTCATTGAAGAAAAAATTGCTTAAAAATCAGAATTGGTCAATGGCAGAGGCACAGAAGAGTGCTCACTAAAGGAAAGAATTCTTTCTAAATTAGAATTAAGCAAGTGGGAGTTAATGACTCCATAAGACTTCAATAAACAATAAAACAAAGTCAAAAGAATGAAACATAGGAAAAAAAATTGAAATACCTCATTCGAAACACAACTGACCTGGAAAACAAATTCAAAGAGAGAGAATTTTAAAATTATTGTACTATCTGAAAGCCATGATCAAAGAACCTAGACATTATATTTCAAGAAATTATCAAGGAAAGCTGTTCTGATAACTTGGATCCAGAGAATAAAATAAAAATTGAAAGAATCTAACATTACTTCCTGAAAGATGTCGTGAAATAAAAATTCTCAAGAATATAATTGCCAACTTTCAGAGCTCTCAAGTCAAGGAGAAACTATTGTAAGTGGCCAAAAAGAAACAATTCAAATACCATGGAGCCATAGTTAAGATTACACAAGATTTAGCAGCTTTAACATTAAATGAGTGGAGGGCTTGGAATATGAAATTCCAGAAAGCAAAGGAGCTGGTATTACAACCAAGAATAACCTACTCGGCAATCTGAGCATAATCCTGGAGGGGGGAAATGGATATTTAATTCAATAAAGGACTTCCACACATTCCAAATAGAAAAATTAAGATTCAAACAGAAGATTCAAGAGAAACATAAAAAGTCAACTATAAAAAAGTAGTTATAAGGGATTCAATAAAGTCAAACTATTTACATTCCCATATGGGAAGATGACACATGTAACTCCTAAGAATTTTACCATTAACAGGGCAGTTAGAAGGAGTTTACATAGACAGAGGGTGTGAGTTAATTATTTGGGAATGATCTCAAAAAAAAAAATATGCAGGTAAGAAAGATGGATATACTGGGAGAAGGGAAAAAGCAGAATGAGAAAATTTTATCACATAAAAGAAATATGAGAAGAGCTCCCATAATGGATGGGAAAATGAGGGGGGAAGGCAATGTTTAAACCTCATTTTCTTCTGAATTGTTTCAAAGAGGGAAAAAAATATATATACACTCTCAGGTACAGAAATCTGTCTTACCCAATAGAGAGACAGGAGGGGAAGGTGCTAAGAAATGGGGGTAGGGGAGGAAGAATAAGGTGGTAAAAAAAAAAGGAGAGTGATTTAAGGACAGTGGTATTCAGAAATGAATCAGTCTTTTGAGGAGGTTCAGGATAAAAACAGAAGAGAAGGATAAACAGAAGAAAATGGGATGGAGGGAAATATACAACAATCATAACTGTGAATGTGAATGGGATGAGCTGATCCATAAAAGAGAAACAGTTAAGCAGAATGGATTAGAAACCATCATCCAACAATATGTTGTATACAAGAGACACACTTGAAACTGAAAGACACACAGAGTTAAAATAAAGAGCTGGAGTAGAATTGATTTTGCTTTAACTGAAATTAAAAAAAAGACAGGAGTGGTAATCATGATCTCAGTCAAAGCAAAAGCAAAAATAGACTTAATTAAAAGAGATAATCAGGGAAACTATGTATTGCTAAAAAAAAAAAAAAATGAAGTAAAATTTTTAAAATTACAAGTTTCCCTGATGAGGGCCTCATTTCTCCAATATGTGGGAAACTGAATCAAATTTATAAAAATGAGAGCCTCTTCCCAAATGATGAATGGTCAAGGGATAAGAACAGGCAGTTTTCAGAAGAATGAATTAAAGGTATCTATAGTCATATTTTTTTAAATGCTCTAAATCGCTATTAGAGAAGGACAAATTGGAACACCTCTAGGGTATCACATCACACCTGTCAGAAATGATGAATGCTAGCAGGAATGAGGGAAAATAAGTTCATTAATGAACTGTTGGTTGAGTTGTGAAATGGTCCAACCATTCTGCTGAGCAATCTGGAACAATGTCCAAAGAGCACACTGTTCATACCCTTCAATCCAGCAATACTGTTATTAGATCTGAACCCCCCAAAGAGATGAAGGAGAGAGGAAAGGGACCTATATATTTATTTTAATAATATTTAGTTTATTATTTATTTATAAATATTATATTATACATAGAATATTTATTTTAATAATATATATTATATATAATATATATTTTTTGGTGGCAAAGAATTGAAAATCATCTTTTGTGGAATGGCTGAACAAGTTGTGGCACATGATTCTGATATATGATTGTGACATGTATTTTATTATAGAAAATAATGATTTATTATAGAAAATAATGATTTATTATAGAAAATAATTTCTATAAATTATTATGGAAAAATAAGGCAGGATCTATATGAACTGATGCAGGATGAAATGAAAAGAACTGGGATCTCACTGCGCAAAGCAATAGCAATGTTGTAATGGTGATCAGCTATGAAAAACTTGACTATTCTCATCAATACAATGATCTCAAGACAGTTCCAAGGGATCAAGGATGAAATAAATGCTATCCACCTCCAGAGAGAGAATTGATATACTCAGGGTATAATTTTCTCACTTTATTTTTTCTTACTTTTTTGTGAAATGATTAATATGGCAATATGTTTTATATGATTTCACATGTGTAATTAATATCATATTGTTCGCCTTCTCAAGGAGTGAGGGAACAATGAGATGTAGGGAGAGAATCTGGAACTCAAAATTTTGAAAGAAAAGAATGTTAAAAATAAAGAAATAATTTTTAAAAGCTGCAAATTATCAAGAGCTATATGAAATATTGTTCCAAATCACTAGTAATAAGAAAAACGTAATTTTTTTTAAACACAGATTTGAGTTTTCAACACACTCATCAAAGATGACAAAAGATGGGAATAGTCAATGTTAGAGGGGAATCATGAAAAAGATAAACTTACTAATATAATATTAGTGGAGCTGTAATTTGGTAAAAACCTTCTGGTGAAAAAGAAATTAAATTATATGAGAAAAGTCTCCAGACTGTTTGTGACTTTTGACCCAGTGTTTTTACACCTGGGAGTATACAAGAAAGATAACAGAATCACAGAAGTATTGGAATCACAAATTGCTAAAAGGTATCTCAGGTACCGTCTAGCCCAACTTATACTTGAAAGGAATTCCTGTCATAACGAAACAATAGCTCACATTTGTTTAGAACTTCAAGGTTTAAAAAGGGTCTTGTACATATAATCTTGGGTGATTTTCACAACAACCCTGTGAGGTCAGTCAATGCTGCTGTTATGGTGTTAAACAGAAGAAGAAACTGACAGTGGAAAAGATTGTGATTTCCCCAGGTTCACGCAGTCTGTAAGCACCTACAAATTACAAATTTCAAATCCTGTAAGAAAGGATTTTGAATCCTGCTTTCTCACACTGAAGAGGGCTTTATTTTTCTAATATGCAGAAAACTGAGTCATAGTTATAAAAATAAGAACCATTCCCCAATTGATGAATGGTCAAGGGATAAAAACCAGCAGTTTTCAGAATAAATTAAAGCTATCTATAGTCATATTTTTTAAATGCTCTAAATCACTGTTGATTAGAGAAGGGCAAATTGGAACAACTGTGGGATATCACATCACACCTATCAGAAATGATGAATGCTGGAGGGAAAGAGGGAAGTCCAGTATTTCATCTGCTATGCTACCTATGAGCCTTGCCATATCTAACAAGTGCTCATTCAGACTCTGCTTGACAACCTTCAGGAGAGGAAACTTATCACCTCTCTAACAGTCCATTCCATTCTTGGGTAGCTCTAACTGTTAGGAAGTTAGAGCCTCTGGCACTCAATATATCTGTATAACTTCTATAAAATGGAAATGATAACAGCACCTACCACCCCAGGGTTGGTGTGAGGATAAGATGACATAATGCTCCTAAAACATCTTGTGAATCTTCAAGTGTTATGTAGAATTTTAGGTATTATTATTATCATTATTAAATGTTTTCTTATACTGAGCTTAAATCTCTTTCTGCAACTTTCACCCATTGTTTCTACTTTTGACCTCTGGGATAAATGGATATATTTTTAATTGGGTTTTTTAAATCTTTTTTTAATTTAAGTTTTTGACATTCATTTCCACAAAATTTTGAGGGCCAAATTTTCTCCCCATCTCTCCCCTCCCCCCACCTCAAAACACCTTGCATTCCAATTGCTCCTTCCATCAATGTGCCCTCTCTTATAGTACCCCTCCCCTCCCTTTCCCCTTCTTCTCTCTTGTCCTGTAGGGCATGATAAATTTCTATACTCCATTACCTGTATTTCTTATTCTCCAGTTGTATGCAAAAACAATTCTCAACATTCATTCCTAAAACTTTGGGTTCCAACTTCTCTCCCTTCCTCCCTCCCCATCTATTCCCACTGAGAAGGCAAGCAATTCAATATAGGGTATATATGTGTAGTTTTGCAAATGACTTCCACAATAGTCATGTTGTGTAAGACTAACTATATTTCCCTCCATCCTATCCTGCCCCCCACTTCTTTTATTCTCTCTTTTGACTTTGTCCCTCCTCAAAAGTGTTTACTTCTAATTACTCTCTCCTCCCATTTGCCCCCACTTCTATCATCCCTCCATCCCACTTATCCCTTTCTCCCCTACTTTCCTATAGTGTAAGATAGATTTTCATACCAAATTGAGTGTGCATGTTATTCCTTTCTTGAGCCAAATGTGATGAGAGTAAGCTTCACTTTTTCCCTCCCACCTCCCCCCTTTTCCCCTCCATTGGAAAAGCTTTTTCTTGTTTCTTCTATGACAGATAATTTGCCCCATTCCATTTCTTCTCCCTTTCTTCTCCCAGTATATTCCTCTCTCACCCCTTTATTTTATTTTTTTAGATATGATCCCTTCCTATTCAGTGAGCCCTGTGCTTTCTGTCTCTGTCTCTTTCTGTATAAGTGTGTGTGCATGAGTATGTGTGTGTGTTTGTGTTTGTGTGTATAATCCTTCCAACTACCCAGATACTAAGAAAAGTTTCAAGAGTTACAAATATTATCTTTCCATGTAGGAATGTAAACAGCTCAACTTTAGCAAGTCCCTTATAATTTCTCTTTCCTGTTTATCTGTTCATGCTTCTCTTGATTCTTGTGTTTGAAAGTCAAATTTTCTTTTCAGCTCTGGTCTTTTCATCAAGAATGCTTGAAAGTCCTCTATTTCATTGAATGACCATTTTTCCCCTGAAGTATTATACTCAGTTTTGCTGGGTAGGTGATTCTTGGCTTTAATCCTAATTGCTTTAACTTCTGGAATATCATGTTTCAAACCTTTCCATTCTTTAATGTAGAAGCTACTAGATCTTCTATTATCCTGATTGTATTTTCACAATACTTGAATTACTTCTTTCTAGTTGCTTGCAATATTTTCTCCTCAACTTAGGAACTCTGGAATTTGGCTATGATACTCCTAAGAGTTTCTCTTTTTGGCTCTCTTTCAGGAGGTAATCAGTGAATTCTTTAAATAATTATTTTGCCCTCTGGTTCTAGAATATCAGGGCAGTTTTCCTTGATAATCTCATGAAAGATGATGCCTAGGTTCTTTTGTTGATCATAGCTTTTAGGTAGCCCTATAATTTTTAAGCTGTCTCTCCTGGATCTATTTTTCAGGTCAGCTGTTTTTCCAATGAGATATTTCACCTTATCTTCCATTTTTTCATTCTTTTGATTTTGTTTTGTAATTTTCTGATTTCTCATAAAGTCATTAGCTTCTATCTGTTCTATTCTAATTTTTAAAGAACTGTTTTCTTCACTAAGCTTTTGAACCTCCTTTTCCATTTGGCTAACTCTACTTTTTAAAGCTTTCTTCTCCTCATTGGCTTTTTGGACCTCTTTTGCCAACTGAGTTAGCTCATTTTTAAAGATGTTATTTTCTTAAGCATTTTTTTGGTTATCATTTAGCAAGCCATTGACTCACTTTTCATGATTTTTTTGCATGGCTTTCATTTCTCTTCCCAATTTTTCCTCTACCTCTCTTACTTGTTTTTCAAAATCCTTTTTGAGCTCTTCCATGGCCTGGGACCATTGCATACTTATTTTGGAGGTTTTGGATGCAAAGGCCTTGACTTTTATGTCTTCCCCTGATGGTAAACATTGTTCTTCCTCACCCAAAAGGGTGGGAGAGAATACCTGTTCACCAAGAAAGTAACCTTCTATAGTCTTATTTTTTTGTCCCTTTTTTGGGCATTTTTTCCAACCAGTTGCTTGACTTTGGGGTCCTTTGTCAAGAGTAGGGTACACTCTGGGTACCTGAAAGTTCTCAGTTCCTCCAAGGCAGCACAATCAAGGTAGAGGAGTTTACTCCTCAGAGGCCTCCAGCTCTACCATGCCCCAGGATCATGCTCAGGGCTGAGGTTCAGATCAGCTGCTCAATTCCCCTAGGGGATGTAGGTGGGGACAGGGCCACCACTCAGGGCTGAGGTTCAGTTCAGGTGCTCAGTTTCTCCAGGGGCTTTAAGCTGAGCCTCTCCAACAAATGGCCCTGACTGCTGCTACTGCCAGCACTGCCTCCTGGGGCTGGGGCTAGGGGAGGACCCTGCTCCCTTTTCTCTTTGGTTGAAAAAGTCTACTCACTTTGGTGTTTGAGGGGTAAGGGGTCTGCGAACCACCTCTGTTGCCGGGGATTCTGTCCCCAAAGGCTGATCTGGTCCTGCTCCTCCCAGTGCCACGAGACCAATGCTGGACTGGGCTCTGACCAGGTCACTCCCTCTTCAATAAACTCCAGTGGCTCCCTTTTATCTCCAAAATTAAGTATAAAAATCTCTGCTTGGTTTCATGACCTGGCCCCTTTCTACCTTGCTAATCTTCTTATGCCTTCTAGCCCTCTACATATTCTGCGATCCAATGACACTGGCCTCCCTGTTATTCCTCGCACACAGTTGCCATCTCCAGACACAGCATTTTCACTGGTTATCCTTCATGCCTGGAATTCATCTCTATCTCCTAGATTCCCTGACTTCATTCAATTCTAAACCAAGAGCCCTCCTTCTACAAGAAGCCTTTTAGTATCTTCCTTCATGTTAGTGGCTTCCTTCTGAGACTACCCCCAATTGTAGGGACCAAGGAAGTCCCAAAAGTCTTAGTGCAATGTTAACTATCCAAGCTTGATAGCTTAAGCGCTAAGGACTTAGTGTACCTGAGTACTGCATTAAGACTTTTGAGACAATCCTGTGTATCTCCTTGTTCTTAGATGTTTAGGCATAATTGTCTTTCCCTCCTTAAGAGTGAGGGATCTTCCAACTATGCTGCAGAACAATTTGGAACTATACCGAAAGGGCTATAGAAATCTGCATACCCTTTGACCCAGCAATACCACTTCTAGGGCTGTATTCCAAAGAGATCATACAAATTGGAAAAGGACCCATATGTCCAAAACTATTTATAGCAACTCTTTTTGTGGAGGGAAAGAATTGAAAATTGAAGGGATGCTCATCAATTGGGAAATGACTGAACAAGACGTGGTATATGAATATAATGGAATACTATTTTGCTATAAGAAATGATGAACAGGTGGACCTCAAAAATATCTGGATAGATTTATATGAACTGATGTTGAATGAGGAGAGCAGAACAAGGAGAACATTGTACACAGTAACAGCCAGCATCGTGTGATGATTGACTTTGATAGACTTGGCTCTTCTCAGCAATGCAAGGCTCTAAGACAACTCCAAAATGTTCATGATGTAAAATGCTATCCACATCCAGAGAAAGAGCTATGGAGTCTGAATGCAGATTGAAGCATACTGTTTGCTCTCTCATTTTTATGTTTTGTTTTATTTTGATTCTTCTTTTTCGTGGTTCATTCCATTGGTGACAATTCTTCTTTACAACATGAAAATATGTTTAATATGAATGTTTATGTACAGCCTATATCAGATTTCAATCTATCTCGGTGGGGAGGGAAGAGAGGGAGAGAAAAGTTAAAACTCAAAAGCTTGTGGAACTGAATGTTGTAAACTAAAAGTAAGTAAATTAATAATAAAAAAGGAGTGAAGGATCTTTCACCTTTCTTTACCTTTCCAGTACCTGGAACATAGAAAGCATTTAATAAAATCCAGTTGACTGTCTATCTGTGACTCTTGCCTGAGTCCCTCTGCCTAGTAGAATCTTTAACTCCCTTCAGAGTACAATTAAGGTAAGATCTAAGGGAGACCTTTCCTAATCACCCCAGGAGCTAAGGGCTCTTCACTCTACAAGTGAAATTCCTTTCTATTTGTTTTGTATACATTTAGTATATAATTCTCTGTTTATATATTCTTTCCAGTAAAATGTAAGTTCCTTGATGGTAGATACTATTTTTTCCCTTGTCCTTGTTTCCCTATAGTCTCATACATTGCCTAGCAGGAATGTATTCCTTGCAGAATTAAATTTAAGTATCAATTGTTCCAAAAAGTAGATATGGCCAAAGGAGTTACTCTGACTTCCACCCGATAGGTCTTTCCTCCCTCTGCAGACACTGATGTTATAAATTGTGATATGTGGTCAAATTTCATAGTATCTGCCTACAGCCTCACTGACAAATGAATTGTTAGAGTATTCCATGAGGTGTTAATGAGCTAGAAAGTTAGCACAGTCAAAAAGAATCTCACCAGCTCCCAGGGGAAAGTGTGAAATATTTCACTTCTATTTTTTAAAAAAAATCACTCCTCTTTCAATAAACAACAACAAACATTTCTTAAAGTGTCTAATAAGGTCAAGGCACTGAACTAGGCAAAATAAATATGGAAACAGAAGGACAATCAACCTTTACCCTCAAGATTACATTCCATTATGGCATACACATTTAACACCAGTAACTGAATATAATCGGAACCCCAAAGTCCATTGGTATTGGACTTTCTTTTCATTAGTGAAGATCAATGCCCTGAGTCTGCAATGCAGGGTGCAGGGAAGTTGGGGAGAATAGGAGAAGACAGACTCAGACTCTTGAGACTCTTCATTCTTTCTAGCTCTTGAATCTCTTTGGTTCATCTTCTGGCTTCTCTCTTTAGGTCCTTGAAGAGTTAGAAAAAGACTCTGGGAAGAAGCCAATATGAGAGGAGCTGGCAGTCACCAGCATGTCCCTATATTACTGTACTGGAAACTTGGGGGAATTATTCCTTTACAGGGGAAAGTGAGAGATCTGGATCTCTCTATTTCTATTTTTCTGTCTCTCTCTGTCTCTGTGTCACTGCCTCTGTTTCTCTCTGTGTTTCTGTCTCTGTCTCTCTTTGTCTCTATCTCTGTCTCCCTCTGTCTGTGTCTCTCTGTCTGTGTCTCTCTCTGTCTCTGTCTCCCTCTCTGTCTCTGTCTCTCTGTCTCTGTCTCTCTGTCTCTGTCTCTCTGTCTCTCACTGTCTCTCTCTCTCGCTGTCTCTCTCTCTCTTTCTCTCCTCTCTCTCTCCTCTCCTATCTCCCTCCTCCCCTCTCCTCCTCCTCTCTCTCTCTCCTCTCTCCTCTCTCTCCTCCTCTCTCTCCTCTCCTCTCTCATCTCATCTCTCTCTCCTCTCCCTCTCTCTCTCTTCTCTCTCTCTCTCTCTCTCTCTCTCTCTCTCTATCCTGTCTCTCTCTCTCCTTCAGTTGAATTGAATTGCCTCATTCATATTGTCTGGTATATATTCTCCTATGTCTACTTTTTTTGGATTTATGTTTTCCTACCAAGTTGGGTAAATAGGTTTCTTTGTTACTTTATATGTGTGTCCATTTTGTAATTAATATTTGGTGGGAAGGGAGTCCAACCTTGGGTACAGTGCTTGGGATTAATTTTTCCCAGATAAGAAATAGTGATAAAGAATTTAACTTGAACTTGAAAACAATATCCCCTTAGATTAACAGTATTTAAGTGAGCAAATAGACATATCTATCCAGGCAACCCCTCTCTCTGAAGATAAAAAAGTAACAAACCCCTGGAATCTTCCCTTGTTGCTGTTGCTATTTTGTCACTTCTGATTCTTCATGACCCTATGGACCATAGCATACCAAGCCCTTCTATCCTCTATATTGTGCAAAGTCTGTCCAAGATCATGTTCACTGTATCCATGACACTACCTATCCAACTCATCCTCTACCATCCTCTTTTCTTTTTTGTCTTCTTTCTTTCCCAAGATCAGGGTCATTTCCAGGGAATCCTGTCTTGTCATAATGTGGCCAAATTATTTCAACTTCATCTTCAGTATTTTTCCTTCTAATAAATAGTTTGAATGAATTTCTTTAAATATTGACTGATTTGATCTGTCCAAGGAACTCTCCAGTACCATAATTTGAAAGCATTGACTCTGCAGTACTCCATTGTCCTTATAATCCATCTCTCACAGTCACACATTACTGCTGGAAAAAACAACAACATAGCTTTGACTATATGGACCTTTGTTGGCAAGATGATATCTCTGTTTTTTAATATGCTGTTCAGATTTGCCATAACTTTTCTTCCAAGGAACAAACATCTTTTAATTTCAGGCTGCAGTCACTGTCTGAAGAGATCTTTTAGTCCAAGTTTATAAAATCTGACACTGCTTCCATTGCTTTGTATTTGCAAGGCAGTAATGGAATCAGTTGCCATCATCTTGGTTATTTTGATGTTAAGCTTTAAGTTAACTGTTGCACTCTCCTCTTTCACCTTCATCAAGAGGCTTTTTAATTCTTCTCCACTTCCAGCTGTCAGAGTGGTATCATCTGCAGATCTGAGATTAATGCTATTTCTTCCTGCAACCTCAATTCCTGCTTTTGATTCATCCAGGCTGGCATTTTATATGATTGCACTCCCGCATAAAAATTAAATAAATAAGGTGGCAATATACAGCCTTATCATACTCCTTTCCTAATATTAAACTAATCAAGTTGTTCTGTATTTGGTTCTAATTGTTGCTTCTTGACCCGCACACAGGTTTCCCCAGGAGGTAAGTAAGATGAGTTCTCTTTGAGAACTTGCCACATTTTGTTGAGATCCGCACAGTCAAAGGGTTTGGTGTAGCCAATGAAGCAGATGTAGATGTTTTTTCTGGAACTTTTGTTGCTTTCTCCATAATCCAGCAAATGTTGGCAATTTGGTCTCTAATTCCTCTAACTCTTCAAAAACCAGCCTGCTCTTCTGGCAGTTCTTGGTCCCTGTATTGCTGAAGTCTAGCTTGCAGAATCTTAAGTATAGCCTTGCTGGTGTATGAAATGAGCACAATTGTTGGGTAATTTGAACCTTCTATGGCATTGCCCTTCTTAGGGGTTGGAACAAAACTGATCTTTTTTTAATCCAGTAGCTACTGCTGAGTTTTCCATCTTTGCTGGCATATTGAGTGCAGCACTTTAACAGCATCATCTTTTAGGATTTTAAATAACTCAGCTGAAATTCTGTCACCTCTACTTAGCCTTATTGTTAGCAATACTTCTTAAGGATCATGACTTTCATCATGGCTGCAGATCAAGAAGTATACTATTGTGGTTATTGGTGAGATTGAGATCTTTCTTGTATGGTTCTTCTGTATAGTGTTGTCCCCTCTTCTTTGTCTCTTCTACTTCTACTAAGTCCCTACTATTTTGTCTTTTATCATGCCCATTTTTGCATGAAACATTCCTATGATATCTCTAATGTTCTTAAAGAGATCTCTTGTCATCCCCATTCTATTGCTTTCTTCTATTTTCTTTGCATTGCTCATTTAAAGAAACCTTATGTCCCTTTGCTATTCTCTAGAATTCTACATTGTTGGGTATAGCTTTCCCCTTTCTCCCTTATGCTTTTACCTTTTTTTCTTAGCTATTTTTAAAAGCTTCATCAAACAGTCATTTTGCTTTCTTGCTCCTCTTTTTCTTTGCGATATTTTCTGTTGCTGCCTTCTGTACAATATTGCAAACCTCTGTTTATGGTTTTTCAGGTGTTCTAATCCTGCCTGGCAGGAATTATACTCTCCCTTGGAGAAGGAGGGGGAGATGGGATTCTAGAGATCATCTATTCTTGCTTCCCTTCAAACCACCCCTGCTATATGTTGGGAACAGCTTTTTTACACACAAGATAATTATGGTGGGAAGAAGAACACTAACAGCTGGGGGATATGGACATATTTCCTGCATGAGGTAGGACCTGATCTAAACTTTGAAGGAAGCCAAGGATTCTAAGAGGCCGAGGTAAGAAGTGAGTGAACTCCTGGAAGGAAGGATGTGGGGCATGAGCAAGGCACAAAGCAGAAGGCAGAATGTGGAGTTCAGGGGAATGAAGTAAGCCAGTCTGGGAGAAAGACAGAGTGTAAAAAAGGAATTATATGGGAAACAGGTCTCAAAAGCCAGGCTACAGTCAGATTATGAAGGGTTTTAGATGTCAACTTAAGGAGTATATATTTTATCTTTTAAATATAGGGAATCAACAGAAGATTCTTGAAATGAAGAAAGACTTGTGCTTTAAGAGGAGCATTTTGTCAAGCTGGTGGAAAATGGGTAAGACAAGTAAAAGACTAGAACTTGGGCGATAAATCAGAAACTATCTTTGTATATTGTGTTACATATTTTTTACAATGTCATATCCTTTATTCAATTGCAGGGATAGGGTAGGGGTCAGAACATATGTGTATCATTATGTTTAGTGCTGCAAGTTACATTTTAGGAAGGATTCAATGGTATGGTGATAAATTTTAACATCCAGTTCTCCATATGACACACTTTTAAGATTAATTTGCATTATTAACATTTTCTCTGTCACTTTTTTAAGTCTAGACAATCAAAAACCAACAATAGCTATGTCGATCCTGGATCTGTAGTGTTTGCCAATTTCTGAGGCATAAATGTTCTCACTGAAAATTTAACCATCAGCTCCCTCTAGATACTGACAAGTTGGAAAGGGTCCAGAGCATAGCAACCAGGAAAATAATAGTGACTGTAATTCACCTAGACCTTTAAAACTTTCAAAGTTCTGTACATATATAAAGGTGGAATTGAAATCATCTCACCCCTTTTAAGGCTTGATAAGTGGATAAGAACATGTCTCAATCAATCAATCATACACAGGCCTTAGACTGAGTGCTAAAAGGTCTTTGAACTGGAATAACATTCCACAAGAATCATGTTTGGAGAGGCTGAGGAAAATTTGGCCACAACTCAGGTGTCATCTATAAATAATTAAGCAAGTTGAGAAGAGAATGAATTCCAGAGATCTGAACAAAGGCTTTCCAACACATCCCTGATGAAAAATAGTGAGGAAGGAAAGGAGAAACCTTGGCCAGATTTCCTTCACTTCTTCTCCTTTTTGACTCAAGGAGGATTTTGTGAGTTTGAAAGAGTCTAAATAGAAGATTTTGAATTTCTCATAGATATTTTAAATCAGCAGTGTCAAACTCAAATAGAAACAAGAGATACTAAAACACATATAAGGATCCCTACAAGCCACATATTGATTTAGAAAACCGCACATTAACATTATCTACGTTCTATTGTATTTTTATTTTGTTAAATATTTCCCAATTACATTTTAATCTGGTTTGGACCACACTCACATAAAAGGGTGCATATGACCCACAGACCATGTTTGATACCTCTGTCTTAGAGGAAACTTGGATCAGCTGACAGCAGTGAAAGGAATTATTTGAGCATCTCAATAATGATAAAAAATGATCTTCCAGCAAGCAAAAGCTGTGAATTACCCCTTTACCATTTGTGCTCTCCAGATTGAGCCCACCTTTCCCTGTACTCTGTTTGTATTTGTAGGACATTGCTTCACTGGCTTTGGGGAGGGAGGAGAGGAGATATTTTGTACCAACTGTTTTTACTATGTTACTTTAATATATAGCCCTTTCTTAAAAGCTACTGAAAAATGACTGGCTAAAACGTAAAATGATGCTCAACTGATACTCTTGGGAGGAAGCCCACTTGTGGGGGGGGTGGGTCTAGTTAATGATAATAGAAAATCAATCTCAGTTCCTCAGGAGCATCCATAAACTGGGATGGGGAACTTGTAACCTCAAGGCCACATGTAACATTTTAGGTCATTATGTGCAACTTTTTGACCAAATCCAAGTTTTACAGAACAAATCATTTTATTAAGGGGATTTGTTTGGTGAAGTTTGGATTCAGTCAGAAGGCCACACTTGAGGACCTAGAGGGCCACATGTAGCCTTGAGGCTGCAGACTCCCTACCCCTCTCTAGACCCCTGAAGGGTGGTAGGGTATAACTAGTAAAGTTCTGAGGATATAGTTGAGAATAGGAGTTGAAATAAGTAAGGGTCTTCAGAGCTTAGGCTACATGTGCACTCTTCCATTCGAACCTCTAATGTTTAATTTTTAGTGTCTAATGTGGTAGGTACTTCAGGCAGATGTCATTATTTCCATTTTACAAATGAGGAAGCTGAGGCTGGTAGGTGTTAAGCGACTTGTCCATGATCACACAAATTAAAAATCAGAGATAGAATTTGAAACAGCTATTCCTGACTCCAAGTATCTCAAGGTCATTTCATATGAAGATGAATAGAAGGGAACAAAGCTGTTTAGCCTCAAGAACAGAAGATTTGAGGTAGGGGGAAATGAAAGATATCTGAAAGAGCTGTCATGTGGAAGGTAGTAATTAGACTGCCGTCTACAATTTTTGCTTATTGATCTTTGTTTATCCCATTAGGGATTTTTGGGGTGTATATGGGGTTTTCAGGGAGGACTAGTACCTCTTGTGTGAGGACCACTAAACCCTTTTCAGAACCACTCATCCACCCTTGGTATTGACCTGCTAACCAACTTTCCAAGAAAGTTTAGCGTGCACAGGGAACACACCATCTCTACAGATGGGCTAAGCCAGGTTGAGGGTAACTAATGGACCTCAGATCTGTTGGTGAGTCAGAGGTGGGGTATCTACTCCAACGATGTGAAGACTTCCTTGTTGGAATAGGTAGATGTGAACAATTTGTTCCAACAGGCCATGAAGGAGGTGGAAGTAGGTGCTATGGAGCACTTAGAGCTTGGTCAGATATTGAAGATGCCGAGGTCATCCACTGTTCCCAGGCCATCATCAGTCATCTTGATTTTTGTCCTGTCACTGGACTCCAATGACTCTGGAAGAGAGTGAGGCTGAGGACTTCTGGCAATCCTGCTTCACTTAAAATCAATTTACACAAAAGTTACTATCCCCACCATTTTATTATTCAACTATTTTAACCACCTCGAAGTCTTGTGGTGACAGGCTAGTGCTAAAGCAGAAAGTGAAGGAGGTTACACTGGGAGTTGAAGTCACATTCCTATACACAGACAGCCCAAGCCTTAGGGTCATCTTCTCATGGGCCCAAAACAACAATGGGACCAGAAATCCCCTGGGTGTCTGAGCAGTTTTGTTTTTTTTTTTTTTTTTTTGGAGAGGGGAGTAAAGCAGTCTGGGTTAAGTGACTTGCCCAAGGTCACACAGCTAGTGTCAAGTGTCTGAGGCTGGATTTGAATTCAGCTCCTCCTGACTCCAGGACCCATACTCTATTCTCTGTGCCACCTAGTTCACTTCTGAACAGCCTTTTTTAAGAACAGCACTGCCCACTTCCTGGTGTAGGAAGAGGCTAGAAAAGGTATCCTAAAAATTGTCTGTTTCCCTCAGTCCTGACCTGCTTATTACAACAGGCAGTAATCTCATCTTGCCATTGAAACACACAAAAAAAGTACACAAAAGTTTTTGCCAAGAAGATTCCACTCACCATTGATACATGGCATTTGTGCATTTTATTAGACAACACAAAATCTAGTAGATCTGAAAGACAAATAGCTCTTGTTGTGAGAGAATTCAGCAGGCATCACATCCAAAAAGCAGCCCTGAGAGGAAAAGCTGGCAAATAAAGGCTGGCTTACTGAAATTGGAGCTGAATACACTTTTTTTCTGAAATGGCTACTGTAAGGAGCACCATGAAGCTGGCATAGATTTCACATCTAATCTAGTCATCAAGATAATATGCCTCCAAAATGAGTGAACAAAAGGCGCATGACAATCTGATTTTCACTTGCAGGAAAGCACTGTGCCACCATCATCAGTGCATATGTTCCCATCTTGACAAACTGTGATGAGGTCAAAGAAAAACTTTGTGAAAACCTGGAGACCTTCATCATCAATGTGCCAAAAGAGAACAAGTTTATAACTCTGGGTGACTTTAAGGCCAGAGTAGTATACTTTTCAGGGACATACCCATAGATGATGAGATTGACAAAATCATTGCCAGAGCTAGCCAAGTGTTTGGGAGGCTCCAAAGGAAAGTATGGAAGAGAAGAGGCATTCTGACCTCATTATCATGTGCCTGTGAAACCTGGACAGTCTACCAACACCATGCCAAAAAAATTGAACCACTTCCATTTTAATTTTAGGAAGATTCTGAAAATCATCTCACAAGATAAGGTAACTGGACATTGAGGCTCTTTCCTGAACTGAATTGCCAAGCATTTAACTCTACTGCAGAGTGTGAAACTTTGCCAAAGGTTGGACATGTTTGAATGTCACATATATGTTTGCCTAAAAGACTAGTTTACCAAGAACTTACACAAGGCAAGCACTCGCACAAAGGTGAGAAGAAGCCATACAAGGACACTCTCAAGGTCTCTGTGACAGACTTGGGTATTGGTTATGAGACATGGAAGAAATTGGCATAGGACAGTCCAGCACAGCATGCCCACATGAAAGAAGATGCTATAAGCAATGAGCAAAGTAGAATTGAAATAGCTCAAAAGAAACATGAGATGCACAAATTTAAAGACATCTCCATCCCAAATATTCATACAAACCATTTATGTCTGACCTATGGTAGAGCCTTTTATACTAATATTGGTTAGATCAGCCATAGCTAGACACACCATACATTGTCCCTGCACCATCATTTTCATCCTCTAAGTATGGAGAACATCAGTAATGAGGGATTTTTTAAAAAGCATAATGCTTCTCCCACACTGCAGCCCTTTTAATATCTGAAAATGGCTAAGCATTCATTTAGGTTCAACTATAGGGATGCAAAACATACATAAACAGCTCCATCCCAAGCATCAAATCTTCAGTCTTCTTGCTTTATTGTAATATTTCTTATTTTCTCATGGAGTCATTGAATTCTCTTTACTCCATTCTGTTTTTCAAGGAGTCTATTACTTGATTAAGGTTTTTCACTTTCTGTTCTAAGTGATATATTTTCTTTTCAAATTTTTTCCACATTCTGACTTAATGTGCAATTCTAATTCTAATTTCATTTTCTCTCTCAACTTCATTTTTTCCAAGTCACTTTTATAGTCCTTGTGTCCAAATCATTTTTTGTCTTAGGCTTTGCTGGTAGTTTTTGCGGTGCTATTCTTTTCTGGGTTTACTTGTAGAGCATCTCTCAATCCACAGTAGTTCTTCATTGTGTCTGATTTTTTTTTTCTTGTTTACTTGTATTACCAGTTTTAAGGTATGCTGTGCTTTGGTCAGTCCCCTCAGGCTTTGCTGGATAGATTGGCTATGACTTGCTTTGTCTTATCCTCTTTGTAGTCTGGATACCACTGCCATTGCTGATCCAGATAAGGTGGCTGATATTAGAGATCACCCTCTGACTGAGCTCACCCTAGCTTCTGTCTCCATCTTCTTCTAGCTCAGTTTCGCTTCTGGACTCAGTCAGACTTTGATTCTTCTCTTTGTATAATCTCCAGTCAAGAGTGGTTTTCATCATCTGCCATGGCCCTAAGGGAATGTTGGAAATCTCATTGGTTTCAGGCCTCCTGCATCACCCCTAGCATCAATGCCCAGGTACTAATCTGGTTCTGCATCCTGTGCTTCCCAGTGCGGTGAACAGTCGGGTCTCATCTTTCTTCAGAGTAATCTATGAAGGCTGCTTCTATCCTTGCTTCTATTCTGATAAGTCAGAGTTATCATCTAATTTCAGGTCTCTACTGAAGTTCATCATTATGTGCAACCCCCAAGCTTAGCTCTTTGACTGGCTGGATTCAGGTCCATGTATGCATGCTTCCTCTGAGTTTCTTAGTCCGGCTCTTCACCCTGGCTCAGGGGAGGGGAACCTGTGGCCTCAAGGACACATGTGGCCCTCTAGGTCCTCAAATGTGTCTCTTTGATGTTGGATTCAGTCAGAGGACCACACTTGAGGACCTACAGGGCCACATGTGGCCTCAATTCCATAGGTTTTCTACCCTATACCTAGCTCAACTAACTTCCAATTACTTTTCCCTGATCTCAAATTGACTTCCCTGAAGAGAATTCTCTACCCACCTCTGAAACCATCTGGTCATTTTGTCATGTAGTGCTAAACTGGATGGAAGGATTTACTTCCGGTTATTACCAGTTTTCTTTCTTGTTTGTCTTTCTGAGGTTCTTTTGTGATCTTTTCTGGCATTTATGTGGGACAATTGAACTTCTCTGTGATCTTTCACAACAGTATCCTTAACAGAAGTCCCACTTCAGCCTTATTAAGTTTCAGTATATAATGTGCATGTCTGCTGCTAGCGGCCAGAGGCTTAATGAGAGCTGGGTGGGAGGGAAAGAGGGGAGGCAGGGAATCCTCTTGCAAAACCCACCTCAGAGATGAAGCAAACCTGGGGGAATGGACACTGAGCCAGAAATAAAAGAATTCAGAAGACAGACTTTACCTATGAGTTTTTGCTAAGAGTGGCTATGACTTAAACCCCTTTCCTCTCCCTCTATCTCCACCCCACCCTCAAAAACAGAAACTGAAATGGCCTTGGGATATGTGTTATTTCACTAAGACAACTTTGATCATTCCCTGTGGGAAAGATGATGAATAGCAGCCGCAATTCAGCATAGAACCATTTGGTGATAACAAAGCCAGACATCAATGGATGACTTATCAGTAGATAACCAGCAGGTGGCAGTATGGAGGAGAACACAGCCCAGCTGAAGACATCAACAGCTTGTACCTCTGGAGAAAACAAGTTTAACTTCAGAAATAAAACTCTTTACCTCTAGAAATGTAAATTATCCAGGTTAGGCTTAATCCCTCTCTCCACTGGTATTAGGAATCCGTGGGAGAAGTGCCCCCTGCATGTATGGAAATCTTTTCCTGATTAGTTTGGATTCTTTTTAGTTTTTTTGGTTTTTTTTTACCATTTTGTTCTAATTAAATTACAGCTGCTTTAAATTAAAGTGTCCTGTGGTTTGATCTGTGGGGTTTTTTTAAGTGGGAGCATTAAATTAGGGTTTTTAAGCTATGGTTTTGAATAGATTCTTAGCATGCTCTGAACCTGAGTATAGCTTTCAAGAAACCACATTTGAGGGATATATGTGCTACGTTCTGGGAATTCAGCCATGAGTTCAATTTTTTGATGAGCCATCATTTTAGGATTGCATTGAAGAGCTTTGCTTTTTAAAAATATTTTTTGCTTACCTAGATCATTGTTCTTAACTGTTTTTGTGTCATGGACTCATTTAGCAATCTAAGGAAACCTAGGACCCATTCTCAAAATATTTTTAAATGTATAACATAAAATACAAAGAATTACAAAGGGAAAAAATTATATTGAAGTACAGGTATCAAAAAAATTTAGCACAAAATAAATTCATGGAGCCCAGTTTAAGAATTCCTACCCTAGGTTATTATTAGATAAGACAAGAAGGTTTTCTTTTACATCTTTTGTAAGCCAGCATGATTGATTTAGAAATCATAATTATATGTGTGAAAGTATTAAAGAAACTTTGTAGTTCATTCTTGTGATATTGTAAAATTTATCATTGATGTTGAATTTTTAAAATTACTCTGGGTATTCAGTTCTTAGGGAACAGATGCTTGAGACTAGGTCCTCCACCATCAAAGACTTCTGGTTTAATGGGTATTGAATGACTATATCTTTTCTCCTCAAAGCCAAACATTTCCAGTTCTTACAACTGCTCCCAATATGACTTAGTCTCCAATACTGTCACCATACTAGTTACCTTCCTCTGGATGATTGGGGCCACCAGGTGGTGCAGTAATCAAAGTGCTGGGCCTGAAGTCAGGAACACTCATCTTTCTGAGTACAAATCGCCTGAGACACTTCCTAGCTGTGTGACCCTGGTCAAGTCACTTACCTCTGTTTGCCTCAGTTTTCTTACATGTAAAATGAACTAGAAAAGGAAATGACAAACCACTTCAGTGTCTTTGACAACAAAATACCCAAATGGGGTCATGAAATGACTAAAAATGACCGAAGAACGGACATGATTAAATTTGTCAATGCCCTTCTTACAGTATGGTCTTAGAACTGAACAGTGTTTCAAGTGTAGTCAACCACACAGAAGATAAAACAACTTTTGCCTCTTTTGCTCTAGCTCTGAGGCTTCTTTGAACTTTTTGTCTGCTGTGCTATACTGTTGACCCAAATTGAATACACAGCCCGCTGACAGCCCCAGATTCTTTTATGTAACCTTATCTAGCCACACCTCCACTATACTTCAATTGTTTAGTTGATTTTTTAAAAATCAAATAATAGGACTTTATATTCATCCCTACTAAATTTCAGCTTATTTGGTCAGTCTAGTGTTCTAGACTTTCTAGACCAAGAGTTCTCAACCAAGAGTCAATGGATAGATTTCATAAGATTCAGGAACTTGGGTAGGAAAAAAGGAAAAAAAAAAAGAAAAGAAAAAACTTTACTTCCTCTAATTATTTAAAAAAATTATTCTGAGAAGAGTTGAGTAGGTTTTGATCTATCAAAGCAGGCTATTTCTCCCTTTCCAAGAAGGCCTGAGGAGGCTGCCCAAGCACAACATGCCTTGAGGATGAAAATAGAGTAAAGGACAAAATGCCAAATATAATGAAGAAATACTATATGAATTAAAAGAAATTCTACAGGCAAACCCTGAAGAGAGTAGCCCCACAAAGACTATAAGCAGAGCCTAAGACAAAGAACAGGTTAGCCATAAGGACTGTGAGAGGACTGCCATGACACAATAAGGTTATGAACCCTGATCTAGACTATTGACTCAGTTGTCCAACATGTTAACCATCCCTCCCAGTTTCCAGTCATCTGCCGGCCTTTCTTCAAAGCAGGTTTATTACTGCCTTTTGTTTTTACACTGCAGCTATCTCCGTCTAACCATTTAAGCAAACTTTCACCTTCAGAAGTCTCCTCTCCCTTCTTAAAGAAATGTTTCCTTATCAGTTCTCCAGGACCAGATTGATCATTATGGTAGTTATCATGTATGGTATCTTCCTGGTTCTGCTTTCTTTTCTGAGTCACTTTATACATAGTTTCTCATGTTTCTCTGAATTCTTCATATTCATCATTTCATGCTATGCAAAAATATTCCAAGATATTTGTGAACCAATGAAACCCAATTTCACTAGTTCAGTGCCAGCTTCAAGTAAGCATGGATTGCAAGGTTTAACTGATCCCCAAGACCTAGCCTCTTTCTATCTTAGATGCTATCTTAGATGTTATAGCGCAGAGTTAAGTTTCCTGACTTGTTGCCTCTCATTCCTTGTTAGTCAATTCAGAGAACACTACCATTTTGGTGGTACACTATCCCCTACCCACTGCCTCATCCTGTTGGTGATGGAGTAGTGCCATGTCAACATCTTGGCTGTATGACCCTGGACAAGTCATTTAAGCTAACCTCTGATTTCCTCAGTTTCCTCAACTATAAAATGGAGATAGTAACAGCAACTATCTCACAAGGTTGTTGGGAGAATCAAAGGAAATAATCTCATAGTAAGTGCCCTGATTGGCATGGAATCAAAGCCACTGCACTTCTGAGATGCCAAGGTTGTTTCCTATTCATATTTGCTCTCTTCCTGTGAGCTGTCCCTGTGTGGCAATGTTACCCTTAAGGAACAGCTCCTCTGTTACACTATAACATTTATACACCACAGTTTATTCAGCAATTTCCCAATCAGTGGGCACCCACTTAATTTCTAGTTTTTTGCTTCCACAAAGAGTGCAGCTATGGATTCCTGTTATCATAGATAGTTCTTAATTTGCTCCTACATATCCAACACACCCAATATTGGGCTTTCCTTTAATGCCTGGAGACTTTCTTGGGCACAGAAGTCAACTGTGTTTGATGTTTAACTAATGCTTTTACAAACATCTATGAAAGAATACCCTTTAAGAAGATTAACATAAGATTAACTTCTTCAGTATACCCTAATATTCTAATATTGTACATTTATATAGCAAATATAGTTAATTCCCATTTAAATAGTGTTTTACAGTTACAAAACAATTTATTTTTATTAAATCCCACTTTATCTCTGCCTTTAAGAAACTTTAACTTCCTTCAAAGTACCACCACCACCATCCCTCCCAGCTATTAGTACACTGTCACTCCTCACATTATTTTACATTATTTCTATCTTTGTAAAACTAGTTCCCCTCTCCCAGAAAAATATATATTCCTTGAGGGCATGGACAGTTTTATTTTTATCTTACTATCTCCAGTCTCCGTCCCACAGTTGCCACTTATGTTGATGGTTTATGTCTCCGGCACTTAGCACAGCGTTGTGCATATAGGACAGAAATAGGGACTGGCTTCATTCCTCTTGCTGTTGTTCATCCTTCCTTCTCAAAGAGGACCGATGACATCAGAAGCATAACATCTTGATTTGTAAGTGAATTGGATTTAAGTGAGGCAGGGCTGTGCAAAGTCTGACTCACTCTCTCCTCCAGAGATATTTGAGTCCAATGGCAAGATACAGATTGGGACAACTGCTGATGGCTCCAGATGTGGCTGAGGCAAAGCCCATTCAGTAGGTAAAGGTTAGGTAAAAACTGAGGCAAAAGATGACGCAGTTTACTTTCACAAAAGAATCAGTCTGGAAGGGGAAGACCCTCAGAGTTTCTGGCCAGAGCAGCAATTGCTCTTCACACTCACTCTGAGCCCTCAGAACCCAAACAATGAGCAAGTGAGGTTTGGACTGGGACCCATTATTAACCAATCAGTGAACTTTCATCCACATAGGAAAGTGATGCATAAAGGAATTCGCTCTACCAATGCAAGTTGATACTTTCTCTTGCCTAGAGCACTGGGAATTTAAGTGACCTATCCAGGTCACAGAGCCAGGAAGTTTCAGGGACAAGACATGAACTCAGGTATGCCAGTTCTCTATCTGCTCCATCTTGCACATGATATTTAACATATATCTTCTAATTGTCCTAGCTTTCTTCAACACACAGGCCAAATTCTACCCTCTACAGGAGGTCTTCCCCAGCTTACCCATCCTATTAGTGCCTTCTTTATACTACAAGTATGTAGGTGGCAGTTCGGTGGTGCAGTAGATAGAGCAGCAGTGCAGGAGTCAGGAGGAACTGAGTTCAAATCTCACCTCAGACACTTGACACTCACTAGCTGTGTGACCTTGGGCAAGTCACTTAACCCCAATTGCCTCATCCTGGGTCATCTCCAGTCATTCTGATGAATATCTGGTCACTGGATTCAGATGGCTCTGGAGGAGAAGTGATACTGGTGACCTGCACAGCCCTCCCTCACTCAAAACAAAGTCAAGCACAAGTCATGTCATTATTTCTCTGATGGCATAGTCTTCTTTGGCAACGAAGGACGAGCACACACACAAGTACATATCTTGTATGTAGCGAGTCATTTATACATTGTCTCCTCCATTAGACTGTAAACTCCTTGAGATCAGGGTCTGATTTTGCCTTCTCAAGCCCTTAGCGCAAGACCTGCCAATAGAAAATGCTTAATAACTGCTTATTGATTGATTGACTCAAATAGCAAGCCTTTATCTAGTGCTTTACAGCTAGAACTTTATGCTCACTATCTTATCTGAACCTCACTACAGCAGAGGAAGATCAGGCAATTACTATTCTTATCCCCACTTGACAGATGAAAAAAATGAGGCACAAAAATGAGGAAATCATTATCTACACTTGAAAGATGAAAAAAAGGGTCACAAAAATGAAGTGCTCATTATTATCTCAATTTGATCGATGGAAAAAAATACAAGGCACAAAAAGTAGCTTGTCCAATATCACATAGGAATTAGAGCTAAAACTTGCCTGAGGTTCTTTCAGTTGAATTCAAGTTATCAATAGCCTACTATGTGCAAGGCCCTTTGTTAAGTAATCTTTCTACCACACCACACTGCCTAATATACAACTTTAGTGATTAAAATCCTGGTGTGGTACAATCCCTGCTTCAGGCCAATGACTGCCAAGGATTGTGCGTATTTTCCTTGGGGCTGGAAGAATCCTTATGAAATGGAAAACTTCACATTTGTATGCTGGAAATCAAGCCCTCCACTTTCCCAATCTCTTGTCCTGTTTCATGCATTATTAATAAAGCAGTGTTAATTTCCAGTTGGCTAATTTGTTCACACCATCATGATTTCAAATATCACATGAATAATTCAAAAAATGATTTTAACTGTAGTTCAATAAGGCTATTAGCTGTCATACATTTAAATAAATTAGCTTCCCCTTCCCTAACAAAAGGAATTGGCATAAGCAGCCTCCCTAGCAGGGGGTTGGTACATGGTGGATCGCTCCTCTCATGAAACCAGAGCATCAGAAACTTCACTTAAATGAAAGAGAAAAGTAGTCAGACTCTGCTTCCTCTAGAAAGAGAAAATCTGTTGAGTCATTTGCTACCCAGAAGTTTTAAGTGTTGCCTGAGAGAAAATTTATCTCAGATCACAATAAGATTTCCCATTATCCCCAAAGGACTTAAAAAGGAGAGCAAAAACCATGATCTTTATCTATTTATACCCTGCTTCAGTACACATCTTGCTCAAGAGTTATAGGTCTTGTCACATCAAAGCTCCCTAAAGACAGATAAAACCAAAAAATCCCATTTTTGTATGTATGTAACTTATGTCCAAACACAGAAGCAAACAATATTTCTAGAGTAGCAAGTTAAACATGACACTCGGGATCTCCCATGAAGGAAAAGTCTCTTGTTGACACACCTACCCTCAAATTTCTCTTTGCTCTCGGCTGGCCTGGTCTGTCCCCCTTCCTATTTCTACATCTTTTACCCCAGGTCCTGCATGTTGCTGCCTCTGTACTTTCCTTAATTTACCTAGCATTCCTCCCACTCCCTCTCTAGGTTTCTATCTAATCAATCTCATCCTTCAAGGTTCAAGAATCACCTACAAGAAGAAAGCTTTGCTGACTAATTCTACCCTACCTAACTCATCCCTGTTTTCCTCAAAACTTATGTATGCAACTTTGGAAGAATCTATTCACTCCTCTGGGTCTCAGTTTCCCCATCTGAAAAAGCTGTTTTTTATGGTCCCTTCCAGTTCTAAGATTCAAAGAAAGGATTGTGCATGTGTTCATCCTTCGTTGCCAAAGAAGACCATGCCATCAGAGAAATGATGATATGACTCGCACCTGACTTTGCTTTGAGTGAGGGAGGGCTATGCAGGTCACCAGCCTCACTTCTCCTCCAGAGTCACCTGAATCCAGTGACCAGATATTCATCAGAATGACTGAAGATGACCCAGGATGAGGCAGTTGGAGTTAAGTGACTTGCCCAAGGTCACACAGCTAGTGAGTATCAAGTGTCTGAGGTGAGATTTGAACTCAGGTCCTCCTGACTCCTGTACTGGAGCTCTATCTACTGCACCACCTAGCTGCCCCAAAGAAAGGATTATCTGTTTAAAGGGAGAAGAGGGAAGAAGACATCCCTAATCATTGACAGATGGAGTTATCAGGAAGCATCAGACCACCCAGCAAAGATATAACAACAAATTACAAATTATAAGACATTTCATACAAGTGTACAGTCACTGTACATGTGCATTTTTACACAACCTACTACTATTTCTGGCACATTTAGTTGGTCAAAATTCCCACATGTGATCCTGTAAATCAGTCCTCTTTGATGAAACAGTTTATGTTCAAGAGCAAAAATGGGGATATTTTAAGATTCTAGAAAAGGTCTTCCAGGAACTAATAGATTTCCTTAAAACAGCAGTGGCTACTCAGAGAACACAGAGGCTGCAGAATGCAGACCTTGCTAACCTCTCCATAATGCATCTAACAGAGGGCTGTGTCCTTGAGAAAATACCAAGTAACCTGTCCAAGGGATTCCATTCACAGGATGAATGAAATATAGCCAAGACTAGGGTCTTCTAGGTTATCTTCCGTCAGTTTTCCAGAAACTTTTAGATCACCATCATCTTATGAGTTTGGCTAGATATTGCCACATAAATATTATTACTGCAGAGTTGAATTGTCCCACTTATGATCTTCTGATAGCAGGCACATATACACACATAAACCCACACTCAGAAGAATCATGGTCTCTCCTGCCTCTACAACATCTATCCTTCCCTCTCTTTCACTAGCATCCCTCATTATTAAGTACTTAAAGTCATTGCTTTATTTGAAAAGCACTTCCAAGTCAATTTCATTAGTGATCCTGGTTCTTCAATACAAATGTATCATTTCTATTGGCTCTGGAAAGTGATTTTTTTTAATGAACTTTGAAAAATTCTACTTAATAATTTCAATGCACTTCTTTTTGTGATCAGACATTTGGACCCAGTTGAAATTCATTCAAGTAACAATCATAATTATAACTCATATTTCTATAGACTTCAAGGTTTTCAAAATTACTTTCTTAGAAAAACCTTGCAAGATAGGGAGCACAAGTACCTCACAGATGAGGGATCTGAACCTTAAAAAGAAATAGCAACTTCCCTAAGGTCATACAGTCATTAAATGTCTGAATCAGGATTTGAACACAGGTTTCCTGACTCCAAGTCCAGCCCCCTTTCTCTAAAACATTTTATCTCTCTTATCATGGATGACGCCTACTGTGGATGAACTTTGGAAAATTCAATCTTGCCTGTGTGCCCACATGAAACATATGCCAGACTTCTAAAGGGATAGGGGAAAAATGAGAAAATATGGTCATTGCTTTCACGGAGTTTAGCATCTAGTGGCGGAGAAAGGATTCACCCATGAAATTGAACATAGCTACTCAGTCTCAATGGATTCACATTCATCAGTGATAAGAATATGATACAGTGATAAGAATATGATGGGCTGAACACTTCCATCGTGTTCTTTATTTTAAAGTGGAGTTAACTTTTTTCAAATTTATTTATTTGTTTTCAATTTTCAACAATCACTTCCATAAGTTTTACATTCTCTCCCCCTTCCCGTTGCCACCCTCCCCAGATAGATTGCTATCCCCAGATAGCATGCAATCTTATATGGGCACTACACATATATTCTTATTAAATACATTTTCATATTAATCACATTGCACAGAAGAATTAAAACAAATGGGAGAAAGCATGAGCAAAACTAAACCAAACCAAACAACAAAAAAATAGCCTGCCTCATTCTGCATTCTTATTCCATAGTTCTTTCTCTGGATGTGGATGGCATTTGCATCGAGTCCTTTGGAAATGTTCTGGGTCCTTGAATTGCTGTGAAGGAGTAAGTCTATCCAAAACAGTCCTGTTTTTGGTGGCTGTTACTATGGCTGTTACTCTGTATTATGTTCTCCTGGTTTTGCTCACTTTACTCAGCATCAATTTACATACGTCTATCTAGGTATTTCTGAAATCCTTCAGTTCGTCACTTCACAATAGTATTCCATTACATTCCTATGCCACAACTTGCTCAGCCATTCCCCAATTATTAGGCATTCCTTCCATTTCCAGTTCATGGCCACCACAAAAAGGCTGATATAAATATTTTTGTACATATGTGTCCTTTTCGAATTTTTATGATCTCTTTGGGATATAGCCCTGGAAGCAACAAAGGGTATGCACATTTTTTTAGCCCTTTGGGCATAGTTTCAAATTGCTCTCCAGAATGGTTGGACCAGTTAACAGCTCTACCAACAATGAATTAGTGTTCCAACTCTCCTGCATCTTCTCCAACATGTATTATTTTTCTGTTTTGTCATGTTAGCCATTCTGATAGGTGTGATATAGTACCTCAGAGTTATTTTGATTTGCATCTCTCTAATCAATAGTGATTTAGAGCATTCCTTTGGTGAGGGAGGGTTGTACAAGGTCACCAACCTCACTTTCTTCTCCTGAGCCATCTGGATCCAGTGACCAGGATGGCTGGAGATAGCCAAGGATGCATGTGAGACTCTCTCAAATCAAAGCCAACTGCAGGTCATGTCATCATCCTGATGTCATGGTTCTCTTCCAGAATGAAAGACAGACATAACCTGGGAGTGAGTAGCAGCTCTCCTCCTCCTCCTGCTCCTCCTCTTCCTCCTCCTTCTCTGTTCCACTGCCTTTTTTCCTCTGGGTTTACTGGCTACATTTCTTGCTCGGAGATCAAGCCTCAAACCCAATTCACTCTGGAGTTCATAGACTGGTCAACAAGTCCCCACCCACCTAGCATAGAGTGGATTTAAATACTAAATAGTAATTTTTTCTCTTTTACCCAAGAACCCTGAGGGTCTCCTCTCAGTTTGAGTTTATTTTTTTTTAATTAAAGGGGCTATCCCTTGAGCAACTACTTAAAGAAGCCTATTCATTGAATGGGCATATTTCACGCAAAGTGAGAATGCTATAAGACCTTAGCCTGAAAGGACAAAGGTCTCACATTGAATCCTGGGCCATCTCCAGCCATCCTGATGAATATTAGGCCACCTAATTCAGATGGCTAAGGAGAATAAAGTGAGTTTGGTGACCTTGCACAGCCCTCCCTCACTCAAATCAAAGTCAACTGCAAGTCACATCATCATCTTGATGTCATGGTCCTCTTGGAGAACCAAGGACAAGCACAACAACCTTTAATTTCTTCCTCTGAAAACTCCCTGTTCACATCTTTTGACCATTCCTCAATTAGGGAATCACTTGTATTCTTGTAAACTTGACTCAGTTCTCTATATATTGTGGAAATGAGGCCTTTAACTCAACCACTAGTTGTAAAAAGTTTTTTTACAGTTTTCTGCTTCTCTCCTAATGTTGCCTGCATTGGCTTTCTTTGTGCAAAAACTTTTCAATTTATTGTAATCAAAATTATCCATTTTGCATTTCACAATGTTCTCTATCACTTGTTTGGTCATTTTCATAAATCTGACAAATAAACTATAAACTATTTCTTGCTCCCCTGACTTGTTTATAGTATCTACTTTCATACCTAGATCATTTACCCATTTGGACTTCATTCTGGTACATGGTGTCAGGCATTGGTCTATGCCCAGTTTCTGCCACATTATTTTCCAGTTTTCCCAGCATTTTTTTGTCAAACAGTGAGTTCTTATCCCAGAAGCTGAGGTCTCTGGGTTTACCAAACAGTTAACTGCCATAGTCTTGGACTATTGTGTCATGTGTACCCAACCTATTCCACTGATCTACACCTCTATTTCTTAGTACCAAGTGGTTTTGATGATTGCTGCTTTATAATATAATTTAAGATCTAATATGGTTAGGACACTTTCTTTAGCATTTTTTTTTCATTAATTCCCTTGATATTCTGAACTTTTCTTCTTCCAGATGAATTTTGATATTACTTTTTCTAGATCTATAAGATAGCTTTTTGGTGGTTTCATTGGTATGGTACCAAATAAGTAAATTGATTTGGTAGAATTATCTTTATTATATTAGCTCAGCCTACTCACGAGGAACTGATCTTATTCCAATTATTTATGTCTGACTTTATTTGTCCAAAAAGTGTTTTGTAATTGTGTTCATATAGTTCCTGGGTTTCTTTTGGCAGGTAGACTCCCAAATATTTTATAGGCTGTACAGTAACTTTAAATGAAATTTCTCTTTCTATCCCTTGCTGTTGGACTTTGTTAGTCATATATAGAAATGCAAATGATGTATGTGGGTTTATTTTGTATCCTGATACTTTTCCAAAGTTGTTTATTATTTTAAGTAGTTTCTTACTTGATTCTCTAGGATTCTAAGTATATCATCATATATTCTACAAAGAATGATAATTTAGTTTCTTTTTTGCATATTCTAATTCCTTCAATTTCTTTTTCTTCTTTTATTGCCAAAGCTGATATTTGTAGTGCCATATTCAATAACAGTGGTGATAATGGACATCCTTGTTTCACCCCCAATCTTATTGAAAATACATCTAGCTTAGCCCAGTTACCTATAATGCTTGCTGATGGTTTTAGGTAGATGCTACTTATTATTTTAAGGAAAGTTCCATTTATTCTTATGCTCCCCAGGTTTTTTTTTTAATAGGAATGGGGGTTGTATTTTGTCAAAAGTTTTCTCTGCATCTATTGAGATAATAATCACATGGTTTCTGTTAGTTTTGTTGTTGATGTGATCAATTATGCTGATAGTTTTCCTAATATTGAGCCAGCCCTGCATTCCTGGTATAAATCCTACCTGATCATAATGTATTATTCTCATGATAATTTGCTGTATTCTTTTTTGCTAATATCTTATTTTAAATTTTTGCATCTATATTCATTAGGGAAATTGATCTATAATTTTCTTTCTCTGTTTTGACTCTTCCTAGTTCAGGTATCAGCATCATATCTGCATCATAAAAAGAATTTGGTAGGACTCCTTCACCAATTTTCCCAAATAGTCTATATAGTATTAGAATTAGCTGTTAGATTGATTCACTGGTAAATCCATCTAGCCCTGGAGATTTTCCTAGGAAATTCATTGAGGACTTGTTCAATTTCTTCTTCTGAGATGGGGTTAAGTATTTTATTTCCTCTTTTGTTAATCTGGGCAATTTATATTTTGTAAATATTCATTCATTTCAGTAAGATTGTCAAATTTATGGGCATACAGTTGGGCAAAATAATTTCTCATTATTGTTTTAATTTCCTCTTCATTAGAGGTTTTTTTTCATAAAACCAACTCTTAGTTTTACTTATTAGTTCAATAGTTTTCTTAATTTCAATTTTATTAATCTTTCCTTTGGTTTTTAGTATTTCTAATTTGGTATTTATATTTTGTTCTTTTTCTAGATTTTTCAATTGTATGCCCAATTCATTGATCTTCTCTTTCTCTATTTTATTCATGCCAGCTTTCAGAGATATAAAACTTACCCTAAGAATTGCCTTTGCTGCATCTCATAAGTTTTGGTAGATTGTCTCATTATCATCATTCTCTTGAATGAAGTTGTTGATTGTTCCTATGATTTGTTGTGTGACCCACTCGTTCTTTAGGATTACATTGTTTAATTTCCAAATTAATTTTTGATCTATCTTTCCATAGTCCTTCATAATTTATAATTTTTATTCCATCATGATCTGAAAATGATGCATTGACTATCTCTGCCTTTCTGCACTGGATTGTGAGGTTTTTATGCCCTACTATATGGTCAATTTTTGTATATGTACCATATACTGCTAAGAAAAAAGTATATTCCTTTCTATCCCCATTCAGTTGTCTCTGGAGGCCTATCATATCTACCTTTTCCAGAATTCTATTCACCCCCTTAACTTCTTTCTTGTTTATTTTGAGGTTAGAGTTATCAAGTTCAGAGAGGGTGAGGTTCAGATCCTCCACTAGAATAGCTTTGTATATTTCTTCCTGTAAGTCTTTTAACTTTTCTTTTAGAATTTGGACGCTATTTTTACTACTTGTTGCATATATTTTTAGTACTGATATTACTTCATTGTCTATGGTGACTTTTAGCAGTATATAGTTTCCTTCCTTATCCCTTTTAATTAGATCTATTTTTTGCTTTTTCTTTGTCTGAGATTAGGATTCTACCCCTGCTTTTTTTTTACTTCAGCTGAAGCATGATATATTCTATTCCAACCTTTTATCTTTACCCTGTGTGTATCCTCTTGTTTCAAATATGTTTCTCGTAAACAACATATTGTAGGATTATGGTTTTTAATTCATTCTGCTATCTGCCTCAATTTTATGGGATTGGTCATTCCATTCACATTCACTGTCTTTATATCCATCCTCTTCCCCCCCACCCCTGTTTATGGTTTTATTTCTCCCTTATCCCTTCCCCTCCTTGAAAGAGTTTTACTTTTGACCATTGCCTCCCTCAGTCTTCCTTGCTTTCTTTCAGCCCCCTCTTTTCTTTCCCTTGTCCCTTACTACTTTTTCCCTCCCTTCTACCCACCCCCTCCCTTTTCTTTCCCTTTTCCCTTCCTACTGTGTGTAGTGCAAGTTAGATTTCTATATTTAACTGAGAATGTTGTTCCCTCTTTGAACCAAATCCAATGATAGTAAAACTCAAGCAATGCTCATTTCCCTTCCTTCTTTCCTTCTACAATAATATGTTTTTTGCCTCTTCATGTAATGTAATTTATCTTTTTCTACCTCTTCCTTTCCTCTTCTCCCTCCACACCTCTTAATTAGGTTTTTTTTTATCATCACATCAGTTAATTTATACCCACACCCTCTAGCTATGTATATTCCTTTTAAATGTTTTAATAAATATACAGTTCTCTAGATTAACAAGTATCATCCTCCCACATAGGGATGTAAGCAGTTTGCCCATATTGAACAACAAGGTTTTTTCTTTTTTTTCCCTGTTTACTTTTTAATGCCTCTCTTGAGTCTTGTATTTGAAGATCAAATTTCTACTGATCTCTAATCTTTTTATCAAGAAGGTCTGGAAATCCTTTATTTCATTGAATGTCCTTCTCCTTGCATGAATGACTTTGCTCAATTTTGCTGAGCAGTTGATCCTTGGTTGTAGTCCAAGCTCCTTTTTCCTTATAGAATATCATAATTCCAATCCCTCCAATCTTTTAATGTAGAAGCTTAAAGGTCCTGTGTGATCCTGCCTGTAGTTCCATGATATTTGAATTGTTTCTTTCTAGCTACTTGCAGTATTTTCTCCTTGGCCTGATTCTGGGATTTGGCAACAATATTCCTTGGTGTTTTCAAATTGGAATCTTTTTCACAAGGTGATAAGTGGATTCTTTTGATAACTATTTTGCCCTCTGGATCTAGGACCTTAAGGTAGTTTTCCTGAATGATTTCTTGGAAGATATTGTCTAGGCTCTTTTTTTTTCAGTAGACCTATAATTCTTAGATTTTTCTCTCCTGGATCTATTTTCCAGGTCAGTTGTTTTGTCAATGAGATATTTTATATTTTCTTCTATTTTTTCATTCTTTAAATTTTGTTTGACTGATTCTTGATGCCTCATAGAGTCATTAATTTCTACTTGCACAATTCTAATTTTTAACAAATTGTTTTCTTCAGTTAGCTTTTGTACCTCCTTTTTTAAAGAGTTATTTTCCCCAGTTAGCTTTTGTATCTCCTTATCCATTTGACCAATTTTACTTTTTAAGGAGCTGAATGAATTTTTAAAATCATTGGTCAGTTTTTCTTCTACCTCTTTAATTTGGCTTTTAAAATCTTTCTTGAACTCTTCCAAAAATGTTCTTTGGGATTGAAACCAATTCATATTCCCTTTTGAGGTTTTAGATGTGAGTACAGTGACAAGGTTGTGCCCTTCTGAATTCATATTTTGTTCTTCCCTGTACCTGTAATAAGAGTCTATGGTCTTTGGTCTTCTAATTTGCTTCTTGCCCATGTGATAGTCTTTTTTCTGGTTTTCAAAGTGAATCTCTGCTTCTGGGGCACAGGGGGTTGGATGCTGTTTTTACTACTTGTTGCATATATTTTTAGTACTGATATTACTTCATTGTCTATGGTGTCTTTTAGCAGTGTATAATTTCCTTCCTTATCCCTTTTAATTAGATTAAAGCCCACACTTCTTGTGCTGAGAGTTAGGGTCCCATTACTGAACTTGTGTTTCTGTGGCCTCTGGTTCTTTTAGTTAGAAGCTATATAATGCTACAGCTTATCTAGTGCTGAGCTGGCTGTTGCGTGCCAAAGTCAGCCAAGGCCAGGTGAAGTCTGAGTTTCTCCAAGGGTTACACATATGCTCACAGCATGAGGTGTGAGGAAGGTACTGATGGATGTCTCCTCCTCCCCTAGGGTTGCACTAACCCCAACTGTGCTGATGTCTGCCCAATTTCCCTCGCTGTGCTAATGTACACCTGGGGTCCTGTGTTGGCTCTTACTGGCTTCACTCCCCGCTTAGGATCAAGATCTCCTACTAGTCAGGTCAGGTGGGACTTGCTGGGATTTTTTTGGTCTTGTACTAGTCACAGTCACAGCAAGAGGGACCTTTGCCAGTGGTCTCCCTAGCCTTTCAAGCTAAAAGATTGGTTACCCCTTCTGCTGGCTTCACTGTTCCAGAGTTTTTTCTGGGGCAATATTCTCTTATTTTTTTCAAGATTAATCAGAGAACATGAGAGTGCTTACAGACCACTCCACCATCTTGGCTCCTAGAAGTTCAAGTCATTCCCATAGCCTTCTAAACAGACTATCATCAATGTTGAAGTCAATCCATCTCTAGCCAAACTTCCAACCTGAATAAGCTTTGAATACTATTAGCCTGGCACTTGGTGCTGATTCCATTCCAGCAGAAATCTGTAAGGCAAGGGATACACTGCTCAAAAGCTAACTGAAAAGTTCTGTATTCTATGACAGGAGGAAGTTATCCACCAGGAGATCAAAGATGCCTCCATTGTCCATCTATATAAAGAAAAAGGAATTAGGTTGTCCTGTCATAACCACAGGGGTCTCCCTCTCTTAGTCACTGCTGGCATGATTCTTGCCAGAGTCCTCCTTAATCAACTGATCCTTCACCTAAAAGATGATCAGTTAACAACTGTAGACGGGTAGCCACTGTGGCTTCAGAAGAGCTGAGGAACAGTCAATATGGGATTAGTGCCAGGAGTGGAACAGAAATCTGCACACACTATTTCTTGATATGACCAAGGCCTTTGATACTGCCAGTAGTGAGGGCTGGTGGAAGATCATGGTAAAAGTGATAAGTTCATTAGTATTGTACTCCATTTTTAGGATGGCATGCTTGCAGGGATTTTGCTCTCAAGCTTTCCCAGTCACCAATAGAGTAGAGCAGTGATATGTTTTTGCTCCCATGATTTTTAGCATGATGTTTTCAGCAATGTTGTCAGATGCCTTCAATATGGATGAAAATGACATCAAAGTCAGCTACTGAACTACTAATGGTAAATTATTTAACTTGAAAAGAATATAGGCCAAGACTAGAGTAGAGGGACAGTTGGTGTACAACTTTTTGTTCACAGATGTTTGTGAACTCAATGCAGCCTCTGAGGCTAAGATGCAACCTAGTATGGATCAATTCTCCGCTGCTTGTGCAAATTTTGATCTGATAATTAATACCAAGAAAACAGCAGTTCTCTACCAGCCAGCATCATACCTTCCATACATGGAACCATTGGTTACAGCAAAGAGAGAAATTTTGAATGCTGTGAATAAGTTCATTTATCTTGACAGTATACTTTTCAAAGATGTCCACCTAGATAGATACATGCACGTGAATTGGCAGAGCTAGTTCAATATTTGGAAGACTCCAATGTGTGGGAGAGAAGAAGCTGCCTACCAGACTGAAGGTTTACAGAGCCATTGTGCTGACCTCATTATTATATGCCTGTGACACCTGAAGGGCCTACCAACACCACAAGAGAAAATTGAACCACTTCCATTTTAGGACTTCCATCTTAGGAACCACTTCCATTTTGGGAAGATTCTGAAGATCACCTGATGAAATAAGATACTAGACACTAAGGTCCTTTCTTAAACTTAAGGGTCAAGCATTCTAACTTTACTCCAGAGAGAGCAGCTCTGATGGGCTGGTCACATTGTTTGAATACCAAAGGTATATTTGCCTAAAAGACTGTTTGGTGAAGAACTCACATGAAGGTTAGAAGAAGCAATATAAGGATATTTTCAAGGTCTCTCTGAGGACCTCTAGTATTGGTTGTGAGAGGAGAAAGACATTGGCATAGGACCATCTATGATATGCCTACATCAAAGAAGGTGCTATGCTCTATGAGCAAAGCAGAACTGCAGTAGCTCTAAAGAAACATAAGATGCATAGATTCAGAGACATATCCTTCCCATATGGTCATATAGACACAGAATGTGGACTCAAGTCATTACTTATAAGAAGTTACACTATCCCAGAACCCTAAAAGGCAATGTAATCTGCCTCCCTCTAGTATAGTAAGCCCAGTGCCAGTTCCATTACACATGAAAGGTAAGTTGGAGTCAAGTTGTAAAGTGCTTTAAATGCATGAGAAGATTTATTAAGGGGGAGGGAGGTGATTTAGTCAGACCTACACTTCAGGAAAATAACTTTCTTTATGTGGAGGATGGATTACAGTTGAGGAGACACTTGAGACAAAGAGAGCATTTAGGAGTCTATAGCAACAGTCTGGATGAGAAGTGATGAAAGCCTGAGTTAGAGTGGTGAACAACTTGTGTAGCATAGATAATAACTGTTGAAGTTCATAGGGGATTAAGTGGTCAGGTTAAAGGCTTCCTAGCCAAGACATGCCTAGAAGGATATGCAAGATTTAGATGGCCAGTGACTGACTGAAAAGACTGGATCTGATTATTTGGATCTGAGATTTCCAGAGAATAAAATTGCTGATGAGAGGAGTCATTTATCAGAAGCTCAATGACAGGTGTTTGAAAAGGCAAATATTATATTTGCATGGGTATGTATTTCAAAATGATTAATATTCAAATTAATGCTAGAGATCCAGATCACTGAAATGTAACTAGGCAGAAAAATTCTTTGACAGCTTTTCTCCCAAGTTCATTCCTTCATTCTCTGTCTCCCACTCCTTCCCAGAAATATCCCTGGGCCTCCCAAATATAAATCTTTAAATGATCTGCCTCCAGCTATGCAGCTCTCTTCAGGGAGGGCATGAGAACTCCTAGAGGACACAGAGTGTGACTTTGGAGACTTTAGGGCTATAGACCCAAGTAAAAATCCGTAGAAAGAGGCTTCAGGGATCATCCAACTAACAACACTGCCAACTGCATTCAAGTAAGCAGGAGGCAAGTCAAGAAAGAGCCTCTCCCATGGAATTCCATCCAAATTCAGTTGAGTTCCAGAACTCAACTACCAGGGGAGCCCCACCGCCCACCTGAGCACCAGCATCTTCACTTTTCCAAGACATTGGCACATCATTCAGTCCAAAGCCTGTAAGCACTAGAATCACAGGTGTAAATCTTACCAGAAAATCCATCAACCAGCATTTAATCAGCACCTACATCAATGAAATCACAGGTCCAGTCCCTATTGCTAAATTCTGGGAATACAAAAACAAAAGCAAAGCAATCTTTACCCTCAAGAAGCTTACATTTTAATAGAAAGATAACTGGGGAAATCAGGAAAGTCTTCCCACATTAGGTGGTTCCAAAGCTGAAACTAGGACTTCAAAGAGGTGGGATGAGAAGGGAGAGCATTCTAGGTATGAAGGACAACCAGAACAAAAGCATGAAGGCAGAAAATAGAATGTAATGTATAAGAGTTAGCAAGTAGGTCAGTATGGCATCTAGCGTATAGAGGGAAGAAATGTATAAGGCTGAAGAAGTAGGAGAAAGAAGATTGTGAAGAGCTTTAAACACCCAACAGAGAAGTTTACAGACGTTGAGCTGAGGGAGACACTGGATTGTTTTAAGATGGGATTAGCGGTGGGCAGGGGGTGATATGGTCAGACCTATAACTCTAGGAAAATCACTTTGGTTACAAGGGGGTGGAAAGATTGGACTGGAAAGAGGTTTAAGTGGGGAGACCAAGTAGAAAACTCTGTTGCAATAGTCCAAGAGAGAGCTTATGAAATGGTGAACTAAGATGGTAGCTGTGTGAATGAAAGAAGGGGATAAATTTGAGAAATGTTGTAGAGAGAAAAATAACAAGATTTGGCAGCTGAGTAGATATGGGAGTGATTCAAAGTTGAAGAGTCAAATAGAATACTGAAGTTTTCAGCCTGGGTGATTCTAAGTAGGGTGGTGTCCTCAAAAGTAAGAGAGAAATTTAGAAGAGGGATGGTTTTCAAGAGAAAGATGATGTTTTGGACATTTGGAATTTGAGATATCTCTAAGACAACTAGTTCAAAATGTCCAAAGTTGCTTGTGATATGGGACTGGAAATCAAAAGGGAGACTATGGTTGGATAGATAGAGCTGAGAGTTATTGAATCTGTGGGAATGGAAAAGAGAAAAAAAAAATGAAAATCCTAAAACAGAGCCTTGGGGTAAAACTGGAAAAGACCTCAATGATATCCTTGGGCCCAGGCTTCCTTCTGACCTCAGGCAGGAAGGGTCCTATTATCCCCTTTTTGCAGATAAGACCACTGAGGCCCCTTCCAGCTAATTCCATATCCTTTTGTTCTTACTTAGAACCCCTAATGTCCAGACTTCTCATTGGTTTTGCCCAACCCTCAAATGCAGTAAATCCCTAGATCATTATCTAGTACTCTCACCGTTTAACAGATGGAGAAGTTAAATTGCACAAGAGATTCTGGTGCTACAAAGGAGCCAGAGGTAGGACTATTTTGGATCAGAAAACTCTTTATCTTATCCTTGGGGAAACAATACTGGGGGAAATTTACCATATAACAGAAGGCACTCAGTTTTCCAAGCAATAACACATCATCTGGCTTGTTGAAATCTATCCTTTCTTCAGAAAAACCACAGAGGGGGTGAAGTTTACCTCAGTTCTCTTCTCCATGCCCTGTGGTTTCAATAAGAGAGTCATCTCCACAGCTACAGTTCCATCTCAAGATCAAGATCACTCAGATTCCAGTGGTAAAAAAAAAAAGAAAGAAAAGAAAAGAAAAGAAAAAACACCTGTATCATTTTCCTTTGAGGGTTGGAGGAGGCATGAGTGAAACTTCTGCTTATAGCTGCTACTTACCTTTTACACTCTTTACCTAGCTTACTCTGGCTCTTCTACTTCAAGTCTTTATGACCAATACTAAACATAAGAACATATATTTCTAGGCAACAACCTTCTAGAAGAAAGATATAAACTCCATTCGTGACATATTAAGTACTAATAGTTAAAAGTTACCTTTGTCTCAGTTGTTCCCTCCTAATACAAAGAGCCCAGATTTACTTAACATCTCCCTTTTCTGGTTCATTGATCCCACCAGGTGGGAACACCAGTATCTAACATTCCCTCAAGGGTAGCTAGCAGCTCCACTTAGAAGTACTCAGACTCACAAGGCTCAGATCATTACAAATTTTGTAAATTTACAGACGTAGAAAGAACTATAATCCAAGACCATAGAAAGTTTTAAAACACCACCCTTACCTCAGTGGACAACCTTCCCTCCACCCAGGGACTTGTATAGTCTCTATAGAACTACTGCACTTATACTGCAGTAACTCCAGGAAGGTGCAAAATCCATGTTTATCCCCCCATTTCATCACTTTTACTGGGAACCCTTTGTCTGCACTGCATTGTCTTTTCCCTGGTGGTTCACCTAGTTACTGTCCCCCTGAAAGAGATGGGAATTTGATCCACCTACTTCCAGCCTAGGTATGTGCACCAAGGAAGAGAGGCTTTTTTCAGTCCCTATTACATAAGAACACCAATTCACAAAGGATTTGTAATTTCAGTAGCTTGTAAGAACTCCCAGTGTAGTTTCTCTCCTCAGTTGTGAGGCAGATCATAAATGAGCTATCACTTAGCAGATAACTTTCAAGGAGTTTCCCCCAACACTGAGTGATTAAGGGGCAGCTAGGTGACACAATGGATAGAGTGCCAGGCCTGGAGTCAGGAAAAACCTGTGGACCTTTGTTCAAATTTGACCTCAAATACTTACTAGCTGTGTGAGCCTGGGCAGGTCATTTCACCATATTTTCTTCAGTTTCCTCATCTGTAAAATGAACTGGAGAAAGAAATGGCAAACTACTCTGATTTCTTTGCCAAGAATGTACCACTGAATTCATAGAAGGACAAAAAAAACAAACCATGATAACAGCTCACATTTGTAGAGTACTTTAATGTTCACTAAATGTTTTCCTTACCACTACCCTATTGGGTAGGTAGACCAATAATATCTATTTTACAGATGAGGAAATACTGTCTTTCCAGGTGTCAGTCCTTTATATGGGGATGGGCTTGCTCAGAGTGCTGAGGGGCTACTTTAGCAATCTCTGACTATATTCCTTAGGCCTCTTCCCCCCACTCCCCTGATCAACTGAATTAGATAAGAGGTGCCAGAAGACTTGCTTATGTTCAGACAACTGTGTTTGCCACAATAACAGCTCATCACTGGGGAGTACTCCTGAGTCCATGGGCCAGTTTTTTCCATCATTCACTTTATCTGCTCCATAGTCACTGTATTTTATATCATATCTCTTTAAAGTAGCTTCTCCAACCTTTTCACAGAGTGAAATCTCTTCCTCTCCCTCCATATGTCAGGTAGTTAGGAATTTAATAAGCATGTCTACTGTTCTCTCTGTACCCTGGAGTTCACTATCCAGTATATAAAAGAATTCAAGTTCATTATCACAGGGCTATTCCATCTTTTTGTTGCCAAGATCATTACAGGCAGGTCCTCCTGGTTTCCTCTATGCTTTCATTGCAAAGCAATGAGCAACAGTGATTCCAAGGAACTAGAGATGGACTATGCTATCCACCTCCCGAGTGAGAGGAGATGAACTCAAGATACAAGATGAGAATACATTTTGAACATGGACAATAGGGAAGTTTGTTTTGCTCATTTCTACATATTTGTTACAAGTGTTTTTAGGTAGTATAATGAATAAAGCACTGGGTTTGGAGTCAGGAAAACCTGGAATTCAGATCCAACCTCAGATATTTACTAGTGACCTTGGACAAGTCATTTAACCTCTGATTAAGGTTCCTCCACTGGAAAATGGGGATAACAATAGCACCCACCTCACAGGGTTGCTGTGATTAAAAGTGATAACATTTGTAAAGTGCTTAGCACAGTGCTTACACATAATAAGTTTATTCAGTCCTTCTTGCTTTTTTTATTTCCTTTTCCTTTCCTTCTCTTTTAAATTGTGAGCAAAGTAATAGGAAAAGGAAAAAAGCAATTTAGTTGAAAAAAATGAAATAAAATTTTAATGGAGGAAGGGGGAAGAAACTTGTTTTCTTGAAGTAAATGCCTACCATTATCCTAACCACTCCGCAACATGTTCCAGCTATGATTCCAAGGGTTCACATCCAGGTAAGTAAACATCCCAGATCTCTCCCTACCCCATCCTCAGTAACAATTTTTGTCTGAAAGGGATTACCTCAGGTTTACTACTTCTTTCAGGATCCATCATACAACCTGAGTCCACATCTCTATTCACACAAAGTCACCAGCTAAGAGGAGGGTGTTTGACACTCCAGAAATACACACACATGCTCTCCACTCCATCCCTCCTTCCCCGAGGAAGACGCAATATTCCATAAGAATTCTGAATCTACAGTAGTGAGATTATTGCCATGCAAGCGTTCACAAACATCTCACACAAGATGGCAGTAACATTGTCTTCCTTCCTAAAAATCCTTTCCTAGCACTTCAGACACACTCAGAGGGTTCGCTGAAGTCCATAGAATACTTTCAATGGTGTTAGTTCATTCCCCCCACCAAAATCAATGGTCCTTTGTTAGGATCCATAAGCATCACTGTGTACCAAACTTCTAATAACTGGGATGTGTTGTTCACCATTTGAACATACAATAAATCACAATTGTATAAAGTTTCCTAAGTTTATATCTGACTGGGCACTTGCAAAACTACTGTTCTAGCTGGGCTACTTCTAATTTTGAAAGCCTGTGCTGAAAAAGAAATCGAATTCTCATTGAATCTAGGTGTCATCCTTAATCTCTCTCTCTCTCTTTCTCTCTCTCTCTTTCTCTCTCTGTCTCTCTGTCTCTCTCTGTCTCTCTCTCTGTCTCTCTCTCTGTCTCTCTGTCTCTCTCTCTCTCTCTCTCTCTCTCTCTCTCTCTCTCTCTCTCTCTCTCTCTCTCTCTCTCTCTCTCTTTCTCTCTCCAATCGATGGTCAAGTCCTGTAGTTTCCACCTTTGTAACATACATTTAGTGCTGGCATGTGTGTATTTCTGTATGTATGTATGTATGCTCCCTTCTCTTCTCTGGCACTGTAACCATCCTGGTACAAGTCTTCATTACCTCACACCTGGACTATTGCAATGGTTAGTCTAACTGCCTCAAGTCTCCCCTCACTCCGGTCCAATCTTCAGTTAATTGTCAAACTGATCTTCTAAAAATGCAGATCTAATTACATCACCTCTCCCTCTATTCAGTAAACTCTAGTGGCTCTGTATTGTGTGTGTGTTTGTCCTTCATTGCCAAAGAAGACCATGCCATCAGAGAAATAATGACATGACTTGCACTTGACTTTGAGTGAGGGAGGGCTGTACAGGTCACCAGCCTCACTTCTCCTCCAGAGCCATCTGAATCCAGTGATCAGATATTCATCAGGATGATTGGAGATGACCCAGGATACGGCAGTTGGAGTTAAGTGACTTGCCCAAGGTCACACAGCTAGCATGTCAAGTGTCTGAGGTGACATTTGAACTCAGGTCCTCCTGACTCCTACACTGGTGCTCTATCCACTGCACTGCCTAGCTGCCCCGGCTCTGTATTGACCCTACAATCAAATATAAAATATTGTTTGGCTTTTAAAGGCTTCATAACCTGGCCCCTTTCTATCTTTCCAATATTCTTACATGTTTACATATTCTTTACATACACTACAAATGAATGTCACTGGCCTTCTTGCTGTTTGACACTCATCTCTCAACTCCAAGAGTTTTCTCTGGCTATCCCTTTTGTCTAGAATATTCTTTCTTCTCATCTCAGACTCCTAGCTTCTTTGACTTCCTTACAGTTTCAGCTGAAGTTCTACCTTCTACAAGAAGACTGTCCCACTCCTCTTGAATCTTAGTGCTTTCTCTCTGATTTTACCTCCAATTTATCCTGTATATGTGTTGTTTATACATCATTTTTTGCATGTTGTCTGTGAGCTCCCTGAGAGCAAGAACTATTTTATTCTGCCTTTCTTTGTGTCAACAGTGCTTAGCACAATGTTTGGCACATAATAAGAGTTTAATAAATGCTAGTTGACTAACCAAACCCCCAAATTATGTCACAGGTTCCTTCCAGACATGAATGACCTGGGTACACTCTGGGGAATGATTATTTTCTGGTTTATTTCCTCTTCATCTATTTGAAAATTCAGTATCTGGAACTAATCTCCACCACCACTCTCTGTAAAGATAGGTATCAGCTAAGCTTGAAAGCACTCAGGTTGACATAGCTCAAAACATATTACATATTAAAGGGCACGGAAAAGATTTGCTTCAGAACTCTTGGATTCATAGGAATAAACCTCCCCTAAAGATTTATATCATCTTTGTGATTCATAGTAGTGACTTTGGTCTTTCACCTATTCATTGAATGGGTGTATCTCACTCAGAATGAGAATCCTATAAGACCTTAGCCTGAAAGGGCCAGGGTCTCCCGTTGCATCCTGGGCCATCTCCAGTCATCCTGATCAATATCTGGCCACTGGACCCAGATGGCTCAGGAGGAGAAAGTGAGACTGGTGACCTTGCACAGCCCTCCCTCACTCAAATCAAAGTCAACTGCAAGTCATGGCATCATCTTGATGTCATGGATGTTTTCAAGAGCGAAGGATAAGCACAAAAAACAAAGAAGTGACTTTGAGTGAGTCCCTCTGAAAGTAAAAAGCTAGTGTTTCCTCATTTACACTGATATTCTTCCTCAAGCTTCTTTGTCTATACCACATTGCTCTTTCTCCTGTAATTCACTTCTTATCCCTAACCGTGTTTCATCGTTCCAGTGCAGCTCTTCTCTCCTCCACTCAGCTTTTCTGGCTCCTCTTTGCCCTCATCACTGTTGCCATCCTCCACTCCCACTCCCTTTAACTCTGCTCCCTGAATTTCATCTCTCCTCCTCAAGTAGTACTTACTGCTGTCTTGATTAGTTAGCTTCTGGAAAGGTTAACCCGCCACTTCAACTGACAGTATTACAACTCTTTCATGCCTCCAGGCCCTAGTAGCTCTAATCGTCAGAAACCTCCTAGTTCCCTTACACATAAGTCTCTAATCCTCTATTGGACTGTTCAAATGTTCCCAGATCTGGACAATGTGCTTGCTTCCTCCTTGCATTATGCCTTACGCTGAGTCTTGGGATCTAGAGAGGTACTCCTATTATCACTACACAGGCATACTTCATTTTATTGTGCTTTCTTTATTTTATTGCACTTTGCAAATATTGCATTTTTTTATAAATTGGAGATTTGTGACACCCTTGCATCAAACAAGTCCAACAGCATATGCTCACATTGTATCTCTGTGTCACATTTTGGTAATTCTCATAGCATTTCAAAATTTTCATTATGATTGTATCTCTTATTGTGATATGTGATCAATGATCTTTGATGTTACAATTGTAATTATTTTGGGGCACCATGAATCATACCCATGTAAGATAGCAAATTTAATTTATAAATGTTGTGAGCATTCTGACTGATCCACCCACCAATCAGTCATCTAAATCTCTCCTTTTCCTCAGGCCTCCCTATTCCCTGAGACAGGACAAATATTGAAATTAGGCCAATTAATGACCCTACAATGGCCTTTAAGTATTCAAGTGAAAGGAAGAGTCAACCCATGGCAAACTTCATTATTTTCTTATTTTAAGAAATTGCCACAGTCAGTAGTAAAGAATTGGAAATTGAGGGGATGACCATCAATCAAAGGATGGATGAACAAATTATGGTATATGATTTTAATGGAATAGTATGCTGATGTAAGAAATAATGAGCAGGGTGGTTTCAGAAAAACCTGGATTTACATGAACTGATGCAAAGTAAAGTGAGTAGCACTAGGAAAACATTGTACACAGTAACATCAATATCATCCAATGATCAACTGTGAATGGCTTAGCTATTCCCAGTAATACAATGATCTAAGACAATCCCAAAGGCTTTGTGATGAAAAATGCTATCCACCTCCAGAGAAGGAACTGATGGAGTCTGAATGAAGATCAAAGCATACTTTTTTAACTTTATTTTTCTTGGGGTTTTTTTGGTCTATATTGTTTTTTTTTTCCACAACATGGCTAATATGGAAATATTTTACATGACTGCAACATATATGAGCTATATCAAATTGCTTGCCTTCTCATTAATGGGGGAGGGAAGGGAGAAAGAGAATTTGAGATTCAAAAAATTTCTTTAAACAAATGTTAAAAATTGTTTCATATGTAATTGAAAAAAATAAAATATTTAAAAATTTTTTTAATTTCAAAGAATATTTAAAAAGAAATGACCACAGCCACCCTAATCTTTAGCAACCACCACCATGATCAGTCTGCAGCCATCAAAATCAAGGCAAAACTCTTTCCCAGCAAAAATATTACAACTTGCTAAAGGCTCAGATGATGGTTAGCATTTTTCAGAATAAAATTTTTTCAAATTAAGGTATATACTTTTTTTTAGATAGAATACTATAGAGCACCTAATAGACTACAGCATGGTGTAAACATAACTTTAATACACACTGGGAGACAAAACAATTGTATGACTCACTTTATTGTGATATTTGCTTTATTGTCGCTGTCTGGAACTAAACTCACAATATCTCTGAGGTTTGCTTATCTCTTATACTCTTCCCATCTCTTATATTCTTCCGGGTCAGATGGGGCATGTTTTGCAAGTTAACTGAGGCTGGCCTTGAAGAGTATCTGTGAAAAAAGAATTCATCACACTCCATTCAACTTTGCAGTGACTCTCTCCAAACTTAGGCTGGTTCTCAGGTGACAAACAAGTTCATCACCAGGACGGTACTCGACTTTATAGTTTGATAGCATCTATCAGCGCTTGTATTCAACTAGTGAAGGGTCTTGAATCCATCTTAAATGGGAATTGACATAAAGAACTATGCTTGCTTAGCCTGAAGAAAAGAGGAGGAAGGGGTATGGGGGAGAGAGTGGACATAATAGCTGTTTTTGAGTATTTAAAAGTCTGTGGAAAAGAGATCAGACTTTCTCCTAAAGATTTGTGGGCTGAAGGTTTAACCTTTTCTTACAATGAAGGAAATTTGAAAGCTTAACAGTACTTTAAAGAGCAGTTTCGGAAGTCGGAATTAAAATTTCCCCTTCCCACAAAGTCATGCTTGCTGCTCTCCTTGATTTCCAGTTCACATCAAGCTATCAGAGATGGCCATCCATCAAAACTACAAATTCTCCTACTGGAAACCACCGCAGTTTAAGACGTCTGAAAATAGAAGCTATGGTTTCAAGCCCTCATTAGACCCTCAATGCAATTAAATTGTCCACTTAGCCTAATTTATTTACTCTCAAGTCATGGCAGTAATCACAGAAGGTGGCCTTTAAATTACACAAAAGAAATTCTTATTGTTCAGTTATTTTGTTCTTTCATGACCCCATTTGGGATTTTCTTAGCAAAGATACCTGAGTGGTTTGCCATTTCTTTCTCTAGCTCATTTTACATATGAGAAAACTAGACAAAGAGGGTTAGGTGACTAATCCAGGGTATCACAGCTAGTAAGTGTCTGAGACCAGATTTAAACTGAAGAAGAGGAGTCATCCTGACCTCAGGACCATTCTATTCACTGCACTACCTAGCTATCCCCCAAAAGAAATTAACAACAGATTTTTTAAATAAATAACATTTATACCATTTATAGATAAAATGCAATTATAACTACATATAAAAGACATCGTATGCATATGTAATATATAAAATAAATTATAGCATAGAAAATAAGTTAGAATGGGAGGACTGGACCTGTGATTTTGTTAATACAGAAAACTTCTGGATGAGGAAACTCCCTTTACCAATGAAAGTAAATGCTTTCTCTACAGTTTATGGTTATGGAGAGTCACCTAGAACAGAGGTTCTCAAACTTTTTGGTCCCAGAACTACTTTATACTCTTAAAAAGTATTGAGAACCACCCCCCAAGAGCTTTTGTTTGCATGAGTTGTCTCTATCAGTATTTATCATATTAGAAATTCAATAACTTAGTATTATTATAAAGATAGTTTTGATTTCAAAGACTTCCTAAAAGCATCTTCAGGGTTCCCAGACCACTTTTTGAGAATCACTGACCTAGAAGACTGAGAACTTAACTGATTTACCCAGGGTCACATGGCTAATATGTATCAGAAGCAGGTCTTGAGCTTAGGTCTTCCTGATTCCAAAACTAACTCTCTATCTACCATGACACACTGCCTCTCTGATAATTTGATATGTAAATCACATATCTGAGTTACTTTTGGTCACGGTTTTGAATAATGAAGAAGGGTAAAAGACAGACCACAACATCCCCAGTTGCTTCTTTTGATGAAACATGAAGGCAATCCCAAGGCCCCAGCTCTTGTATGGAAGTGGATCATCATGGATGTTATCCAGGATGGTGTCAGTTATTAAGTTATCAGTTATCAAGATGGTGTCAGTCTTCCAGAGTTGTCCCCCCTTGGCCAACCAAAAGAAAAAAAAAATACACGCAGCAATTCCAGAACAGTATGAGTCACAGCTTCATCCAATTCATCACACGGTCGTTGTCCTGCCCCCCCTTTCTCTTCTGATTCAGTATAACAATACCTGTAGTCAGCTCTAAATTACCTGTACTAATGGAGGGGAAGTTTATAGATAACATCAGGTTTGTAGTTAGAAAGAGCTGAGTTCCAATTCCACTTTTGAACTGTGTTAGCTATGTGACCTTGGATAAATTCCTTAACTACTTTATCCCAAGTAATTCCCTTTGACTTATCCATGAAATCCTAGATAAGTTTCAGTTTGTTTTGTTTAAAGAAAATCCCACACCATAAGTTGCCCCTTGCTTGTTACATTGCCGAACTTTTCTGCATTGTTAGATAAAAGGGAATCATGAATCAATAATCAAGTTGCAGATTATATCTTCTACACAAACTGGCCTAATAATTTCGAGAAATAGCAAGAATGCTAGCTTTGGAGTAAGCGAACCCGGGTTCAAATCCTGGATCTATTCTGTAATATATATGTGTGTGTGTGTGTGTGTGTGTGTGTGTGTGTGAATTTGAACAAGTCACTTCCTTTCTCTGGTTCTGTTTCTTTATCTATAAAATAACAGGATTAGTCAAGATGATTTCTAAGCCTCCTTCCAGTTCATGAAACTAATGGATCTCATCTTCTTTCTCTTTTTATGGCAGATTCCCTTTTCTAATTATACTTCTCTCAGGCTCTAGCATTCAGATTCATTTGCCTTCCCTGAACTGAGAAAAGAAGCCTAGAATGCTAGAAAAGAGGTTGGAAATAAGTTTGATTGGCATGTAGATAAAAGTTATCTTTGAAAGTCTTCAGAACTTTTCTGGGAATTATCCAAAGATGCTCTTAAAAAGTTTAAAGGTCTCAGAAGCTCAAACTCAAGAGAATTCTTAAATTAATGGTTTAAGAAGTCATCTTAATTTTGCTTCTCTAAAGTTTCTAAGAGACAAATATATACTCACTTTTGGACCATGGCTATATAGTTTCTCACTGACAAATTGCTATTTCTCCCTTTGTGGTATACATGAGCTTTCGAATTCATGAGCACACTGAGTGTATATAAGTTACATTCCTTCCCTCCTCCCTCTCCCAGAAGATACTTGTCCACTATGTAAATGAGGGAGGTCGGAGTCAGGAAAAGTGGATTTTGGCAAATGAAAAATTTTAGATGTATCCCTCTGGATACGTAAATGCATCCAAACCTGCCCAAGATACATTCCCACAACTAAGGAATGGTTTACCTTGATCATCCCAGGGCAGACAAGAAGGGCAGAGCTGAGCTGTTATAGATCCCATGGCCCCAAGGCAAAATAAAAGTTATTAATCCAAAATTCCTCTTTCCCCATCCCCAGTTATTACTCTCTCTCATACCAGAAATCCCAAGTGTTTTCAAACATAAAAAGAAAAAAAAGAAAAAACCTTCACTCCCGCTATTAGCCATACAGATTCACACATCTGCAATGTTCACCCCAATAGGAGTCAAAAATATTCACAGGCTTGTGAATAGTCAGATTAGTGCTAAAAAATGCAGTGACGACAGCTGTGTTCAGAGGCTATTTTTAAGGGTGGCAGGATCGGATCTGAGATTCACCAGAGCTGAGAACTGTGATTCTAAACATTTTTATTAATTTTAAAATATGCCATTCCTTCCAACCACCCCACCTTTTTGACTCATGCCAAATTCATTCACAGCAGTGTCTTAAGCATCCAGAGGTTGATGCTATAGTACAGAGAAAACAGTCCAAACTAGCCTCCATACAGATGTTCAAATCGGTTTTTAAATCTTCAATATTCTAATCTGTATAGGGATTCTAATCCCCAGTGAAAGGAGGACATGATAAGGTACTTTCTTTCTATCCGCTTATCCTTCCTCCACGTGTGTATTTTAAAAATAATGAGCTAGATTGTAAAAAAGACATTTCAAATAAGGTTCAAATGAGCCAAGGGGCATAATCACATTTTACGACCTTTAGCCAGGTAATCAAGACTTTGCAATTAAAGCCAGCATTGCTGGGAAAAGCAGGTAGGTGTTCCTCTGACATCTCAGTGGGCTTAGTGACTGCCTAGCTGACAGTCTCCCATCTGCTGCCATGTGCCAGCAGAGTTTTGTCCCCAGGTTCTGTGAATTGATTACCATATATTAGCAACAAGTGCATCCCACTTCCTCAAGAGAAAATAGCTTCTCAATTTGCTCCAACTTGTTAGATCAGTCCCATCCCCAGGAAAGTCCCTTTGGTGACTGATCAAGAATACTGGGGATAGGTAGTGCTAATGGTCACACACAACAGACCAGAAATGGGATTTCTCCCCTGCTCTCATTATTCTGTCCATCTAAAATGCCATCCCTACTAATCATATTCAATTCATAGACCCAGATACAACCCTGATTCCTCCAGGAAGTTTTTCCTGAAAGTCCTTGCCCACAAGTCTTTCTACTCCGAACTCCTGCAGAATCTGATAGTCCTCTGAAGACAACCCGATATGGTCAGTTTAATTAAGCAGTGACTCATGAAGCATTTATTATCTTTTATTTATCTATTATTATTATCTATATTATTATACATTATATATAATTATTATATGTCATATATAAAATATATAATTAATGTAATTATTATATTATCTATATTATCAGTATATTATCTATTATCTTTCATTTATTATCTCTCCCAGAACCTTTATTTAAGGAGGGTGTTCAGGCCAGACCTATCTATTCTTTTTCCACCTGCCTATATTCCTTTGCACCATACAGTCCTTCTTCCCACTTTTTCAGTTTCCTTTGGTATGCTGTCTTCCCCATCAGTTTGTAAGCTCCTTGAGATGAGAATCTATCTTCTTTTTCTTATTTGTATCCCCAGTCCTTAGAACAGTGCTTGGCGCTTAATAAATGTTTATTGACTATTGTTATGGGTCAGATACTATACTAGGCTCAGAGGATATAAAGAACTTACATTCTATCAGAGGAGATAACACATACACATATAAAAATATATAGAATATATACAAATAAATACAAGTCTTTGGATAGGAGTAGGGCATTATCAGCTGGGGATATCAGGGAAAGAATTCTATAGAATACAAAGGAAAACTAAGGCAGATAGAAACTAAGCAACTTGCCCACGGTCACACATCTAATCTAGTAAAGTGTCTGAGACTCATTTTGAACTCAGATTTTTCTGACTCCAGTCCCTGGACTCTATCCCCTACACCACCCAGCTGGCTCTGGAGATGAGGAAAGGGTACATTCAAGGACTAAAGGAGAGCCATTACAAAGGCAGGAAATGGATTGTCTTGTGCCAGGGACAAAAAGGCCAGACTGGCTAGCCTAGGGGAGAGTGGGGGAAAGGGAACAATGCTAGGTTGCGAAGGTTTTAAAAGGCAAATCTGTTGTTTTTTTATTTCTCCACTAAAGAGCCTAGTACACAATAAATGCTCAGGATGTTTGTTGATCCTTATTTACTGCTTCAGTTAAAGGTAACAGTGAAGAAGGAAGTGTGGACTTATGCAGCATTACCCCTATAGGTGGGTGGGAAATTTTTGTTTGTGTGTTCTGATTAAAGTGAGATTATATTCACTGTCAGGCAAAAATGATTGGTAAACCTTAAAGCACTATGTAAATTTCAGTATCATATTTTGTACATATTTTCTCCTAAGGCCAAATGCTGATTGACAGCTAATGCAGAGGGAAGAGAGAAAAATTCAGGGTGGAGTAGTGGGAAATGATATCAGACAGACATCAGACAAAAGACATGAACGTTTCCATTCTCTAGAACAGGAAAGTGTTCGTTCAATCATAAAATCAAAAAAATTTTGATTTGAAAGGGATAAATAAGATCATACAAAGAAAAGCAAAAATAAAGCTAAAAATTTAGTTCCTGCTCTCCAGGAGTGTACATTGTAATGGAGGGGACAACATGTAAATATTTAGGTACATAAGATAAATACAGAATATATGAAAATAATCAGCAACTAGAAGAACCAGGAAATGCCTTTTGTAGAAAGTGGGATTTAAAATGAGTCCCAAAGGAAGCCAGAAGAGTTGAAAGTAATGTGGTAGAACATTCCAAAGTGTGAGGACAGCCAGGGCAAAGGCATGAAAATGGTAAACAGAGTTGGGCTGGAGGAGCTACAGATAGGCCAGTGAGGCTAGACCAGAGTGCAAGGACAGGATTTAGGCATACAAAGTTGGGAAAGGTAGGAAGGGGCAGACTAAATTGTCTGGTGGGTTGAAAGCTAGTCTAGACTACCACAAGGGATCAGGTGGCCATGGGACAAACCATGAAAGAAAGATTGCCAAGTGGGATCTGGGGAGACAGAAGTGGGGGGAAAGGGATCATCTTGCCTAAGAGAAAACTCCCTATCTCTCTCTCTCTGTGATCCCTAAACACCAGAGAGAAATGAAGTCCTGCCACTGGATTTGTTTCTCCTTCATGATATGTCACATGTTGTCTGGTGTCTGGTAGATTCTGACCCACTGAGTAATTCAACATGTCATTTTATAAAAGTCCTATTCATCATGATAATTCATAAAGCAGCATGCTACAGTAAAAAGAATATTGTCTGTGAAGATACAAGATCTAGGTCAAATCCTAATCTGACCCTTACTACATGTGTAACCTTGAGCAAGTCACTCACTGTCCCTGCCTTGGCCTCAGTTTCTTCATCTGTAAAATGAAGGGGTTAAACTATATTGCCTTTGTTCTCCCTTCCAACTCTGGATAAAACTATGAGATATCTATCACTTTCAGTTTGGGTCTGTTGTTCAATCATTCAGTCATATCCAATCCTTCATAACCCCATGGACCATAACACACCAGGCCCCTTCTATCCTCCACTATCTCTCAAATTCTGTCCAGGTTCATATTCATTGTTTCCATGACACTATCTATCCATCTCATCCTTTGCCATTCCCTTTTCCTTTTGCCTTCAATCTTTCCCAACATTAAAATCCTTTCCAATAAGTCCAGTCTTCCTATCATGTGGCCAAAGTATTAAGTTTCAGCTTTAATATTTGACCCTCCAGTGCATAGCCCAAATTAAATGAATTGACTTATTTGATTTCCTTGCTCTCCAAGGGAATCTCAAAAGTCTTCTCCAGAACCACAATTTAAAAGAATAAATTCTGCATCATTCAGCTTTCCTTACCCTCTTAGACCTCTGATCCTATTCCCTGACCTGGAGATAAGCAGAATTCAGATGAAAAATCTTTTCTCAGAGCACAGGGAATACATAGTTTTTGTATCCCTTATTATTATTATCATTAGTGACACATTTTTTTTTCTAATATCCCCCACAATACTCATAATAATTTGAGATACTTGGAAAATACTAAAAAAAAATACTTTTTGATTAATTAGTATCAATAGATATCCAGGACTCATTGGCAGTAGGTTTGACATTCAGGAATGATAGCTTGAGAGGACACATAGAGAAGCTTATCCCTCATACAGGTAACTGAAGAAGGGACATTAAAGCCCCAGTCCAACGATTCTGAAGCAAGTACTACTACTGTCAAGTCAACAGAGATGGCCTGAATACCAGAAGAAAGAAAATTTAAAGCAGAAAAAAATTTAATAAGGAAGCATTTCAGAATTTCATATTTAGAATTGGAAGAGAACTCAGAGGCCATCTCATCCAATCCCCTCATTTTACAGGTGAGGAAAAGGAAATCTAAGGCAGTTAAGTGACTTACCCAAGATCATTCCAGTAGTAAGCATAACCAGTAGTAAGGCTTTTCAAGAGATCATTAAAGACCTAGAAATTATATTTCTTTTAATATCAAGAAGAAATAAAGTTATTGAGGGCCTGGAACTAGGAGGTGGATTTTCCATTACAGTTGCCATTTTTTAAATTCTCTGGAAAGAGATATGGGAAGACAATTGGGGACAGAAAGCTGGAAAGAGTGAGTGGCAGTAGGAGCAAGAGAAGGACAGGCATCAGCAGGAGATGGGGGCACTTTCCAGGAGACTGATTGTAAGTCTAACTAAATAAGTAGATTACTATCTTCTCTATTTCTCTCCCTTTTGTTCTATAGCCTGTTGCAGTGGGAAGCATACTTCATTACTAAGTGTGTCTATATTATTTTAAATTTTGCTTGCTGGTTATTTCCATTTTTAACAATGGTTTTCTAGATAAAGAAAAGTAATTTTAATTGTGTCCTAACTTAGAGTTTGCTATAGAGTGTGATAAATAGGGGACAGAAGGGGAACTCTGGTTAATTCATTTCACCACTATCAACTTTCCAGTTTATATTGCCTAGGGACACAGAGAAGTTTATGGATTGTATCTGTATTTTTAAGCTTTATAGCTTTGCAGAGAAAGGAACCTTTCCCATGTACTAAAACCCTCACAGCTTAATTTCGTTACCTCCAAAAATTCAGGTGATAAAAAATAGGTATGGTCAGGAGAAACAATGCCAGTCCCAAGGAAAGAGTGCTTTTCATCCAAACTGCTCACCTCAGAATCTGAAGGCAGCTAGTTTGACTCCAGAAGTAGTATATTTTTCACTATGCCATACTACCCTGAGGTTCCTGCCCCTCCCAGCTTTGTTCACTTATTCATTTGTTTGTTTGCATATTTATTTTCTATTTAAAAGGGCCATCCCCTGACTACTTTTTAAAGGGGTCTATTCACTGAATAGGCATTGTCTCACTTTAAGTGAGTATCTGAAAAGGCTTTAGCCTAGCAGGCCAAGGTCTCACATTGCATCCTGGACCATCTCCAGTCATCCTGATGAGTATCTGGTCACTGGATCCAGATGGCTCAGGAGGAGAAAGTGAGGCTGGTGACCTTGCACAGTCCTCCTTCGCTCAAAACAAAGTCAAGTGCAAGTCAAGTCATCATTTCTCTGATGCCATGGTCCTCTTTGAAAATGAAGGACAAACACAAACAAGCTACCTCCTGGGAACTCAAGACTCTCATATCTAGAGCTAAAGCTTGAGATAGTAGACTCATAAAACCTAAACCCCAGAGCTTTCTCCCTCAGCTCCCCCAGCTGGACCTCAAATTGGACTAATTTCAGGGACACAACCTGTAATAAAATGTTCAAGAAGAATCAGAGGTATCTGAATACCTCTTTTAGTTTTCTATGTCATTTCATCTTTCACATATTGTTTCTTAGAGTGTATAAAAATGCACTTGAGCCTTAGGAAGCACCATGGTGTAGTGGACAGAGTTCTATATTTAGAGTCAAGAAAAACTGAGTTCAAATCCTACCACAGACACTCAGCCTCAATTCTTCATCTATAAAATAAGGAGAACTGAACTTGAACTCTGATGAGTTCCATTCCATTTCTAAATCTATGATGTGTGAGCTTCCCTTCAACCTAAGATAAATGGCAGGTAATCTAGTCAAGTAGAGAGGGGCAAGAATAAAAGCAGGAAGAGGGAGGAGAAATCAAGCCAGAGGGATAGAGTCCCATGCTGTTTACACCACTCTTGCCCACTATGGTAGAGCCCATCGCATGTACAATGCCCCTTCCTTCTAATCCCAGGCTTACAGCTGTCTCCCTATGTCCACAAACTTCAGTAAACATGTCCTATACCATAAATATTACACTTCATATCCAGGTCAACTCCAGGAAGTGAGGGCAGGATGACTCAAAGCCCAAAAATCTGACTAACTCAAGTTGACAGGTTCCTTGAAGAATCATAGGAGTGTTAAAGAGTTCAGATCTAGAAGAGTCCTGTGAGGTCAATTCAACCTCCTCCATAAAAATCAAAGTAGTTCACCAAACTAATTATTTATAAATATCAATCACCTTTCATAAACTCCTCTTTGACAGACATTAGACTGATAGATCAAAGGAATGCCATAGACAAAATATTCATCTGAAAACAACTCTAATGAGATTCTTGTAAATAAGCAGCTGAGATCTGGACTAAATCCATGGTGAAAAACTCAAATAGAAACAGGGCCATTAATCCATACATAAGGATACTTGCAGGCCACATATTGAATTAATTTCTAAATATGACATCATCTATGTTTTATTGTATTTTTTATTTAGTTTGTAAAATATTTCCCAGTTAGATTTTAATCTGTCTTGGAGACAACAATGTTGTGGCCTTTGTGGGGCCTGATTACCATATGTTTTACACCTCTGTGCTACAAGATAGCAGAGTTAGGTATATGCAGAATTAACTGGATAGGACAGAAAGAGTAGAAATAAATGAATTAATGCTGATCAGGACAGAGATCTTTAGTAGAATGTCCCAGGAATCTGCCTTTGGTCTGTACTGTTCAACATTTGGTTGACGGTATGGGATGACCAAAATTGCAGATGATTACAAAACTGAGTCAGCTAAAACATCAGATGATGGGATTGGGAACCAAAAAGCTTTTAACTAGAGGGAACAGTGGGTTGAATATAATAATGTGAAAGTATGGAGAAATGTAGAAAGGAGTTAAGCTCCAAAACCCATTTATGCAGCTACAGGATGGTGAATATATGACTAGACTATAGTTAACATGAAAAATATGTTGGAGATATTGGGTGACAAGAAGCTCAATTTGAATCAATAAAGCATCAATATTTTAGGTTAATTAAATAAAAGTATAATGTCCAGAATAAGAAAAGTGAAAGTACCTCTATCTGTTTATAAAGTACCTTTATAGACAGAGAACATGAAATGATAGTGAAGGGTTTGGGAAAGGTAGAGGAATAGATGATGGAAACTTAGTAGAAAGCATATTGGACTGAGAGCCAAAGGACATCATTTCAAATTCCAATTTTGTCATGCAATAGATATATGATCTTGGGAAAATAATCTCTTTGGCCCTCTGTTTTGTTGTTTCTTTTTCTTTTTAAAGCACCATGATAAATTTGAAAATTCCTGTGGGATAATATCCCTTTAGAAAAAAAAAATGTATAGCATCTTATTTTTTCCTATTACATGTAAAAACAATTTTTAACATTCATTTTAAAAAATGTTTGAGTTCCCAGTTTTCTCCTTCCCTCCCTCCTCTCCCACCTCCCCAAAGCAGTAAGCAATTTGATATAAATTAAATATATGCAATCACATAAAACTTATTTCCATATTATGTTTGAGAGAAGAAGGAAAAGAGAAGGAATAAAAATTAAAGAAAGTGAAAATAGTATACTTCAGTCTGCATTCAGACTCCAACAGTTCTTTTGTGAGATATGGATAGAATTTTCCATCCCAAGTCCTTTATCTTAGATCGTTGCATTGCCAAGGAGAGCCAAATTATTCATAGTTGATCATTGAACAGTGTTGCTGTTAATGTGTTGTTTTCTTTGAATCAGTTCATGTAAGTCTTTCCCGGTTTTTCTAAACTCTGTCTGCTCATCATTTCTTATAGTACCATAATATTCCATTACATTCATATACCACAACTTGTTCGGCTATTCCCAACTTAATGGGCATCTCCTCAATTTCCAATGTTTGCCACCACTAAAAGAGCTGCCATAAATATTTTTGTACATGTTTGTGCTTTTCCCCTTTTTATGATCTCTTTTGGAATCCAGACCTAGTAGTGGTATTGCTGGAGTAAAGGTTATATACAGTTTTCCTTTTAGGCATAATTCCAAATTGCTCTCCAGAATGATTGGATCAGTTCACAACTCCACTAACAGTACATTAGTACCCAATTTTCTCATATTCCCTCCAACATTTATAATTTTCCTATTCTATCATATTAGTCAACCTGGAAGGTGTATGGTGGTACCTTGAAGTTGTTTTATTTTGCACTTTTCAAAACAATAGTAATTTAAAATATTTCTTCCTATGACTATTAATTACTTTGATTCTTTCATCTGCAAACTGCCTGTTCATATCCTTTGACCATCTGTCAATTGAGGGATGACTTGTATTCTTATAAATTTGACTCAGCTTTCTACATATTTGAAAAATGAGGGCCTCTGTTTTCTTATCTGTAAAATGAGAAATTTGAACTTGGTGATCTCTAAGATTTCTCCCTATTCTAATACTCTGTGATTGTATGAAGTATTGACTTCAAATCTGAGCACTTCATCTTAGAAGAGATTTTAACAGAGATCCAAATGGCCAGAGAGATATCTGGAGACATCTGGAGAAAAGTGAACAGTGAGAAACAAGCAGATAATTAGAGCTAATTAGATAATTGGATTGACTTTGACTTAGGGTGAGGCAGCACGGAGCTATTTACCAATTAAAAGCACTTGAGCAAATAGCTGTCATTCTGTCAAGAGAAAAGGAGATGCCCACAATAAAGAAATTAAGCCTCACTTGGGCATCCCTATGGCAATCAGGCAATTTGGCACTGCAGTTATCCAAGCAAGTTACAAAAAAGAAGACAAAGCAGCCAATTAGAGAATCAAGGAAAATGTAGAAATCTTAGGGAGAAGACATTTGCTCTTTTACCAAAACACCCAGGTAAGAGAAATGCAAAGAGAAGACTAAAAGGCTTGAGGAAGACTTACTCCATCACTTCAGTGGATCTATAATCTCATTGATTTGGATATCCCCTCCCCCCATACACAAATCTCAATGCCTAGGGGTACAGGTAGTTTTTCATTGCTAAGGTCATTTGATTATGGAACATTCAGAAGTAACAGATAGATTTTAGATTTAACAGATGTCTAATAAAATATGTTGGAGAAATGTAGATTTCTGGACAATGGCATAAAAATGAGCTCTTGGCCAGGGATGGACCCCACTTAACAAGAGCTGGTAAAAGCATATTTGCTTGCAATCTTACACACTGGATGGAGAGATAGGAGAGAGAGATAATTCATGGACAGATCTTCTATCTACCATAATATGATGAATAGACTTAGTAATTAAGAGTAACAGAAGAAATGACTTATCGTTCATAGGAAACAGTTTCCAAGAAGAAAGCAATAATAAAATTTATGATTTTATATGGCTCTATATGAATGAATGGAGCAGAGTACACTATATACAGATCTGATCTCAAGGAAACAAAGATAACTTTTTAGGTATCATGAAGACGTAATGGGATGAAAAGCCATGACTGTATCATGACTTTGGGAAAAATTGAATAATCTGGGTAGATAAAGTAGTATTATATATTAAGAAGATATAGGAGTAGCTAGGTGGCACCAGCCCTAGAGTCATGAGGACCTGAATTCAAATCCAGCCTTAGATGTGGATCACTACTGATATGGATTAATTACTATCTGTGTGACCCTGGGCAAGTCACTTAACCCCAATTGTCTCAAAACAAACAAAAAAACAAAGAGAAGATATGCCCTGCATCATAGAATCACAGAATTTGAGAGTTAAAGGATACATTCACAACCACATAGTCCAACACATACCCTAAATCCCCACTAAATCATAATCTCACAAGTGGTCATCTAATCTCTGCTAAAAGAGAGTAGGAACTCACCCCTTGTTGAGGCAATCCATCCCACCTGCAGACAGCTGTCATCATTAAGAAGTTTTTCTCGACTTCAAGTCTTAATTTGCCTCTTTGCAACTTCCACCCATTGCATAAAGTTCTTTTCTCTGGGACCAATCAAAATAGGTCTATGTCCTCTTCCACATGACAGAACTTCAAATATATGAACACAACATTCATGTCCCCCATGAGTCTTCTCTTCTCCAATCTAAGCATCTATAGTTCCTAAACTGATCCTCATATGGAATAGACTCAAGATATTTCACCTTGTTTGCTCTCATCTGAAAACTCTCCAGTTTACCAATATCTTTAAATTGTGATACCCAGGACTCAACACAAAACTCTAGTTGTGCTTTGATTAGAGCGGAGTACAAAGAGATTATCACATCCTTATTCCTGGATCCTCTCTCTCTCTCTCTCTCTCTCTCTCTCTGTCTCTGTCTCTCTGTCTGTCTCTGTCTCTGTCTCTCTCTCTCTCTCTCTCTCTGTCTCTGTCTCTCTCTCTCCCTCTCTCTCTCTCTCTCTCTCTATCTATCTCAATCTTTTCTCTCTCACTCTCAATCTCTTTCTCTCTCTTTTTTAATTTATGAAATAAATAAAATAAGCATTTCTATAACAGTAGAATTTTTAAAAATGATTGTACATGAAGCTGCAAATCTATTATGTACAGCTATTTCTCTCTTAATGCAGCTGTAGATCACATTAGCATTTTTAACTGCTATTTCATACTGTTAACTCACACTAAATCTGACAGTTCACTTAAAACCCCCAGATTTTTTCAGACAAACTCCTGCCTTAACCACTCCTCCCTAACCCAATAATTAAGTTGATTTTTTGAATCCAAGTATAAGACTGTAGATTTATCCCTATTTAATTTCATCTTATTATCCCAATACTCTAGAATGTCAAGATCTTTTTTGGATCCTGAATTAATCAACCAGTATGTCCATCATCCCTCCCAGCTCTGCGTCATCTTTAAAATTTAAGATTGTTCCATCTATTCCTTTATCCAAGTCATAGATAAAACTGTCAAATGGAATAAAGTTAAGTAGATGTCCCTGAAATATTCCACTGGAGATATCCTGACAGGCTGTCATTGAACCATTAACTATTATTCTAATTCTCTGGTCCATATGTCTCCAGATTTTCTACAAAAATACCATGAGATACTTTATCAGACACTTTACTAAATCCTAGGTAAACTGTATATACAGAGTTGCCCTCATCTATCAGTTTAGTAGAACTGTCAAAAAAAGGAATGAAGTTTAGTCTGACATGGCATGTCCTCGATGAAACCATGTTGGCTTTTAGTAATCACTGCTTCCCTTCTTAGACGCCTACTAACCAACTCTCTGATGATCTATTCTAGAATTTTCTGAAAAATTAAAGCCTATAGTTTGCACATTTGTTGTCCCCATTTAAAAATGGGGGCAATATTAGACCTTTTCCAATCCTATGGTACTTCTCTCATCTTCCAGTGTTGCTGATAGTACATTTCTAATAGTAATCAGATGTACCAGTATTTGGTACCTAAGAATGTGGTTCATCTAGGAGATAGCTTCAATTCACTAAGGGAAATTAGTGTTGTTTAGTCATTTTTTCAGCCATTCCTGACTCTTTGTGACCTCATTTGGGGTGTTCTTAGCAAAGACACTGGAGTGGTTAGCCATTTCTTTCTCAAGCTCATTTCACAGATGAGGTAACTAAGGCAAACAAGGTTAAGTGACTTGCCCAGCTAGTAAGTGTCTGAAGCCAGATTTCTAACTCAGGAAGTTGCATTTTCCTGATTCCAGGCCCAGCACTCTATCCACTGTTCTACCTGTAACTACCTGTTAGCCATTTTTTGTAACCCATGTGAGTGAATGCAGGAACTTAAAAGGGAAAAAACGGACATATAGGTCAATATCAACTAAAGAAGAAAGAGAAGCAATGCTGATCTGCATTGGTAAGAGTTTCTTCATCAATGGAATCACAGGTCCAGAAAAAAAAGTACTACAGACCACCCAGACAGAAGAAGGAATTCGAGAAGGAAATAGATTGCAAACTCGGCACAGAAGCATATAGCAGAGGAGAATTCCAACTATCTAAACTTCTGCTAGAACTCTTTCAATCTCTGCTAAATGTCTTTGATCCAGTGAGTCTGGCCTTCTGGCGGTTTGTTGAACAAGCTTTTCATCTCTCAGCTCTAGGTATTTTTTTGTTGTCCCCCAGGCCTGGAGCTCTCCATCTCTTTAGCTCTGCCTAGTGACTACCCTGATTTCCCAACCCCTCTTAATTCTAGCACATTCCCTCTGTTAATTATTTCCTATTTATCCTGAATGTAGCTTGCTTCCAATATATTTGCTTACATGTCGTCTCCCTGATTAGATTACCAGCTTCTTGAGGGCAAGTGCTGTCTTTTGACTCTTTTCATATCCCAGGACTTAGCACAATGTCTGGCACAAAATAGGCACTTAATTGATAGCACAAAGACAGGTTTATTGATTGATTAAAATAGGAAGAGCAGTTGACTTATTATTGACTTGCTTTAATGACAATTACATACCTCAAAAGGTGAAGAAAGAAATGAAAGAAGCTAATGGTTTGGACCTGATTCTGACAGGAGCTATTAAAAACAGAAATAATGGAAATCATAATGGGAAAATTCTATCATAGAGTTCATTGTGGAAAAGCAGGAGAAAGTCAGAAGTAGTCTTTGCTAAGAACACCCCAAATGAGGTCATGAAGAGTCAGGAATGGCTGAAAAAATGACTAAACAACATCGAAAAAGTAAACCTAATTTCCCTTAGTGAATTGAAGCTATGTCCTAGATGAACCACATAAATCACATAAATTTTTGGAGAGTATATGTCAAATGATTTAAGATAAATAGTAGCCAAATGCCTATTATTATACAGGAAGAATCTGACCCAGGTGGGATGGTTAAGTTCTCAAGGGTAAAATACTAAAGACACAAATATCTTTCCAATGAGAATAAAAAGAAGATGCTATCTAAATGTGAGTTCACCAACTCAGATTTTAAAAGACGTATAAAAGATGCAGGCAGTGAGGGATGTGGTGGTAAATGTTTAACAATCAGACTCTCTTGAGGAGAAATATAGTGCAGGACTCACTTTTAATTTTAATCTACATTATCAATATTTTTCCATCACTTTCTTAAATCTGGACAATCGACAGAACAATAAATCAAGTCCTGATCTGTAGCATTTGCCTTTTGCAATTGCCAAGGTGTAAATGCTTACATCAAATATTTAATAATCTTCTTAGGAATGAATTCAAGTTGGTTCCAGCTCACCTCTGCAGGCAATGGAAAGTAACTGAGGATTAATACAGAAGAACAGCAAATCGCTGTGAAAATAGTATTAGAGTTCTAAAACCTAGACTGGGCTGAAGCTAGTCGTAGTGATAAACCCAAGCAGAAAGATGGTTTTGTGTCAAATCGGTGCATGAAGAGTATCAGAGGAGGAATAGGACCACTGTTCAGAGCGACTGAGATCTTACTAAAATTGAAATCTTGCCCTAGAAAGGACCTCAGAAGCCCTCTAATCCACACCTTTCATTTGACACATGAAGGAAGCTAAGCCACTTGTCCAACGTCATATGGGTAGTAAGCACCAGAGGAAGGATTTCAGCCTCAATCATCAGACTTTAGAACTATCACTCTTTCTCTAATTTTGCTCATTTTATGTTCCAAAGAGAATATTTTGTCTGATAAGAATAGAATAAAAATAATTCACATAAGATAAACAAGATAAGAGAATAAACTCTCTGGCCTAAGTAAGTTCGAATCGTCAAGGACAGATAAATTATATCCAGAAAACCAGAAGAAATAGTAGATAGGATCACTGAATTACTGATGGTGATGTTATAAAGAGCATGGACAACAGAAGCTTAAAAGCAACCCTGAGAGACTAGAAATGTCCTGAGCTTAGAAAAGCAAAATGTTCTTTTGGAAAAAAAGAAAAAAAAAAAGAAAGAACAAATACAAATTCTTCAAGCTACTATTCCAGGCAAAATTATAGGAGGCATTTTTAAAAAGGTGCTTTATAAACATTTAAAAAGGGAGACAAGGATCAACAGAAACTAGCATGGTTTCACCAAGAAGAACTTTGTTTCCTTTTTAACAGGATTACTAAACTAATTGCTATAGGAGATCACATATTTACAGTGAGAGTTTGTCAGCAAAATTAGTAATAAAATTGATCTCTAGAACACAAAGTCCATACTCTGAGTGACAGTATTATTTTTAATTTTTGTAAGTGCTTTACAGGCCTTCAGCCCACTGAACTAAATGGAGTCCGAGAAGCACGCAAAGCAAATATATAACCAAAGAAAATACCCACCTGATCCATGAAAGAGCTGTTGGGGGGGGGGGGGGGAAATATATATATATGTACATATATATGTATATGTATTGTTCTAATTATAATATATATTACAGTTGAACTATAATTGTATTATATAAGATATATTGCTCTAATATATACACATACATACATGTATTCTTTGACTAAGCAACAGAAAGAATAATAATTGTCTCTTGGATGTGATCTGTGCTTGATACTTTTTCAAGGGCTTTCTTATCCATTATCTCATTATTCACATGATACCTCTTGAGGGTCAGGAAGGAAGACTTCACTGCGGGTTTTTCAGAAAGGATAGGATGACCATCTGGATGTGATGTGGAGGAGAGTCTCATTATGGCACAGTTGACTATGAGACCCCTTTGGGGTTCTTTGGCTCTGAGGAATGCACAGGAGCTATTTCATTTAAAATTTAGAGAAGAGTACACTGAGATTTTGTGTAACATCCAATAAATAAATCACTGGGACAGGATTTAAACCTACATTGCCTGACCTCTGGTTTACTGCAAAATTGTCTGTGTTATCAATCAATAAGCATTTATCAAGCACCTACTATGTGTCAGGCACTGTGCTAGGCAATCAGCGAATTACCAAAAAATTATCAAAAAAATTATATTTATCAAAAAAAGAAAGAATCCACACTCTTAATAAGCTTACATTCTCTCAGAGCAGAAATAGCCTTCCAGTCTGCCCAGAAATATTCCATGACCAGAATTACCCTCTCCCTTTCAGAGGTTAACCAGTTCCTGAACGCTCATTGCATTTCAAGGTAGTCTGAAACTTGGACTTCTTATAAAGCTACATGTGTGTGAATGAATGCATATTTCAGAAACATAGGGTCTTGGAGCTATACAAAAGCTTAGAGGTCATCTAACCTGGCCACTTCCTCCATTTTACAAATAAGAAAACTTAAGTCCAAAGAAAGGAAGGGATTTTCCCAAGGTAACCTATCTAGTAGATGACAAATGGAATGTTAAATTAAAAATCTCCCACCTCCCAGTCCAGTCTTTTTCTCTAGACTTGGGTTTGGGGGGCAGGGGTGTGGTCCACAGACCCTATGGGTTGGTTTCTGATGGTTCATGAACTTAGATCAAATAAGAACAAATGTCATCATTATTTTAATATGATTGATTTCTTTTACAATTCTACATATTTTATTTTGTCATTAAAAATATTATTCTTAATGTAATGAACTACTGTGCTATGAGAAATGACAAGTAGATTTCAGAAAAACCTGGAAAGATTTATATGAACTGATGTTGAATGAAGTAAGCAGGAGGACATTGTACACAGTAACAGCCACAGTGTGCAAGGACTGTTTCTGATAGGCTTAGCCCTCCACAGCAATGCAAGAACCTAAAACATTCCCAAAGGACTCGATGCAAAATGCCATCCACATCCAGAGAAAGAACTATGGAATTGGAATGCAGAATGAAGCAGACTATTTTCTCTTTTGTTATGTTTTATTTTGTTTTTCCTCATGGTTTCTCCCATTCATTTCAATTCTTCTATGAAACATGAATAATGTGAAAATGTGTTTAATAGGAATGCATGTGTAAAACCCATATAAGACTGCTGCCATCTTAGGGGAGGAGTGGGGAGGGAGAGGAAGAAAAGTTTAAATTTATGAAAGGGATTGTTGAAAACTGAAAACAAATAAATTAATTTTTTAAATGTTGTTTTTAGAACAAGTTTGTCTGTAGGCTTTACTAGACTGTCAAAGGGGTCTATGACACAAAAAAATTTAAGAACCTCTGTTCAAGGACACAATGCATATACAGGTAAATATTCTTTAATACTTCAAAATACCTGTAATTTCATCAGTTTGGGCAATTCCTCCATCAACACTGTTCACAGTTTTTCTGCATTTTAGTGGATTTATATATGTGTCATTATGGCAAGAAAAAAATAATCTTTTGATGAGTTTCAGTAATTAGTTTCTCTAAATTTAGTGAGATGTAGTATCACTAAAAAACAGGCACAAAGTATGTCATTGGTCTGTAGGCAAAGTATTTCCATCTCAGCAGGACTTTTAAGAGTTTTCATTTACTACTCTATGGTGACACATCAGAGGATGACTTTAGTCTAGTGAACAGGTTTTTTATTTTCACTGCTTTGCCTCTCTCACGGGTGTTCAGTGAAAATCACAGTGAGATGATGTTAATACAAATGTAAGAGACAGGATTTTTTTCTTTTTTATTTATTTGGTTTTTTGGGTTTTTTTGTCAGCCAACTTAATTATCACCCAAACAATCCTGATAAAAACTGGATCCAAATGACTTTTGGTAGGATGCCAAGAACTCTTGCTGCACCAGATACCCCAAGAAGGAGAAAATAAACTACTCTACCTTTAAAAAAATGAAAATGCTGCTGTTTCTAACTAAAAGGAAAATTAGAGAGAAAAGAGAAGAGAGGACTGACGTCTTCATGGAACTTGGGCAGATACCTTTAATTCTTCTGGCTTCTCATCTATTCCTGATATGGTACCTGTGGAATCTCTTCTCACACACAAGGACCCCAGAACAGCCACCACAGACTGAAGATATTCTGTGAGTTCACATTCACTCAAAACCATAGCTCACAGGAATGTCTTTGCTTTTTCTCTAGTTATCCAGAGAACAGAATTAATTCAACCAGAAGACATTTAATGAAATAGCATTTGCTTCATAAATCTGGGGTGTATTCTCCCACAAATACATTCAAACCCAGAGGAGAAAGTGGAAATACACAGAGGTCATAAATGAAGGGCACACACGAGAGATTGCTTCCCCAAATCCCACTCATACCAGTAGGCCATACAGTAGTTGCTCCTCATTAGTCTCAGGGCCCTCTCAGATACCTCTGAGAGGCTAAGGTTTCTATTACTGTTGCTCATAAGCCCCCTCCCCATTATTGATCAACTGGTGGAACTCAGAGGTATGCTGGAAACAGCTCTAACCAGCTCTTAAGCTTTCATTGTTAAATATTCACAGCGAGCATTTACACCTCAGAAATCAGCAAATACTACAAACCAGGGCTTGGTTTATTGTTTCATTGATCGTCTAGACTTAAGAAAGTGTTAATAATGCATATTAAACTTTGAAAAAAATCTATATGAACATAGATCATTTTTCTGGAGAGCTTGGTTATTAGACATTTGCCCCTTGAGGCCAGCAAGAATGCAAAAGAAAGTTCAGGGAATGGAGAGACTGATAATTGTTGGATAATAATATTAACAGTTATTCTTATTATTGATATAGTGATTTAAGGTATGCAAAATGTCTTACATTCATTATCGCATTTGAGCCTCACAATAACTCTGGCTGAACTCCATTAGCCTTCAGAAAAGGTATGTTTTGAGAATATACACAGAGAACAATTCAAAAAACAATCCCTCATAACTAATAGCATACTCTTGCCTCATACACACAAGGTTTCTGGGGAGAATGGGCTCATGCTTAAAGCCCAGTGGTAATGAGACATACATGTAGACGTAACACATGTAGCCAAAAGGAAGTCATGTGATCAGAGTATGTGCTCTAGCAATATTTTAGCCAATGAAAAATCTGGTTATCTCCCTATACTAGATTATTTGGGCCTAAAGAAGCAGGTGAAATATTAGAGGGAAAATATTTAAAGGAGAGATGTTTAAAGAGGGGTTGCCAAGGAAGCCCAAACAGAAAGCGTTCTAGAGTAGGTGTAATTATAACTGAATTCTAGTCCTGGAACTGTCACTAGCCTATCATATAGCCTTGCACAAGTCACTTCCTTCTTCTGGGTCTCAGTTTTCTCCTCTGTGAAACTAGGCACTGGACAAGATAGATCAAAGACTTCTTCCAGTTCTATGACCCTACGAAAACATAGGACTCCTGAATAATATATTTCCACAATGTAGTCTTTTTTTTCTCTATTTCTGTCCTATTCAGGCTGCTTAACAATACTAAAGAAATCAGACTGCTAAAGAAGACAGCCTTCTTTTCTCTGATTTAGGTGATTTTGTCTAATATCAGCAACTCTGGATTTTGAGACTTTCAAAATTCAGCTACAGGGAAAAGTCATCTCCAGTCCTTGTTGTTTTTGGTGCCTCATAGAGTGTAGTCACACTGCCCTCTCCTGGAAAATAAATGGTAATAAAATTAAAATCAAAACTAAAACTGGAGCTGGAAGTCACATTTATCTACCTTAAAGATTAACTAGAACTGCCCTTTTATTTTACAGAGGGACAAAGTGAAGACTAAAGAAGGAAAGGAACTTTCCAAAAGTCACAGAGCAAGTGAAAAGCAGAATCGAAACTAAAACTCTTAGAGTGGATTTTTTGCTCAGAAGTCTTTCAGGTATATCCGACTCTTCCTGACCCCATTTGGGTTTTCTTGGCAAAGACACTGGAATGGTTTGCCATTGCTCATTTGACAGATGAGGGAAGCTGAGACAGATAGGGTTAAGTGCCTTTCCCAGGGTCACACAGCCAGTCTTCCTGATTTCTGAGCAGGTACTCTATCCATTTCACCACCTGGCTGCTCCAGAGTGGGCTTTCAGATTTTATTTCAAAGAGTTACTATTATAATGACCTGTCATTCTGCTGCTCTGGATCTCAATTTTCCTGGGTATAAAATGAGTGGGGCAGGTAGATGGCTCAGTGGATAGATTGCTGTGCCTGGAATCAGGATGATACATCTTCCTAAGTTCAAAGCTGGTCTCAGACATTTACTAGCTGTCACTTAAGTTACTTAAGGTTAAGTCACTTAACCTTGCTTGCCTCAGTTTCCTCATCTGTAAATTGAGCTGAAGAAGCAAATGGCAAACTACTACTTCTTTGCCAAGAAAGTCCCAAATGGGATCACAAAGAGCTGGACACCCTGTATGTGTGTTTGTAAGGAGTGTTCGCCCTGGAGTAGACGACTTGGCTTCAGATTTTTATCTCTGATGTTCCCTGCCTATATGAACTTGATTACTTCTAAGACCCCTTTTAGCTCTAAATCCTTCAGTCCTCTTTAGGTTTCTTTCCACTGCACTGCACCGCCTCCCTTCTAAATCAAGAAAGTGTTGATAATTTTAACACTTCCTGGGCACTTACTCCATGCAGACTGCTGTGTGTGGCAAACAGTCAGGGTCTTGCAGGTAGGGAGGCATCATAGTATGGTGGAGATTGTTTGTCCTGGAGTAGAGGACTTGGCTTCAGATTCTCTGATGTACTCACACTGGATGTTCTCGACCTATGTGAACATGAACAAGTACCTCCTTGAACCCCAATTTTCTCATCTATAAAATGAGGGAGTTGGTCTAGATGCTCTGACCTAGACAGGTCAGCCTACACTTTAGGAAAAACACTTTGGCCGCTGAATGGATGATAGATTTGAATGGGGTAAGATTTGAGGCTGAAAGACCAATTAGAAGTTTGTTGCAAAAAAAAAAAAATAAAAAGACTAAGATCCCTTCCAGTTCCAAAACTAGATAAAAAGTACTTACTGCCTAATTGAGAATATAAGACTAGAATATAGGAAGCTTTTAGAAAACAATTCAATTCAATCCAATGAACATTTATTAAGTAATTACTGTGCTGGGCAGCTAGGGAATACAAAAACAAAAATGGAACAATACTGTGCTGTTGCAATTCTCTCACACTATAAATCCCAAGGCAGTGCATCTGTACCTCCTTTCTCCCAGTGGGCTCCCTCATGGGATACTGAATGCCCTTTGCCTGGGCCTGGAGAAAATCTGTGTAACCTTTGTTTCATTTTATACATTTATAATAATGTCATGGGTCCTCCTCAAGAATGGACAAAAAACAGTAATATTTATAGTGTCTTTAAAAACATAACTACAGGTGTATGTGTATATGCATGTGCGTACACGTGTGCTTAATGGAAATATGGAAACGCCATTGGGATGAATCTGCAGAAGAGAAGAAACATAAGAGGAGAAGGAAAGATAGATTTTTACCCTAAGATATTTTGCCAGAGTTCTATCTCTGGCCTGGAGTTCAAAGCTAAAATAAATATAAATAAATTTATATAAATAATTTAAATAAATTCGTTACAACTTTTCAAAGCAAAGAAAGAATAATTATAGCAAGAACTATATCTAGCAATGAATCAGTGGTAGGTTGAGGGACCTACCCGCAAGCAACGGACAGGCAATGGAGTGTTGTATGAGAGGAAGTAGTTGAACAACTTTGCTTACCACACTATACCACCATTGTTACACATGAATTCTGTACATTTCTTCCTATCTCTCGAGTAAAATGTAAATTGATAGATCAAACCCAGTTAAATTTAGTTCATGGAAAATAAAACTATGAGTAAGTTCTCACAACTGAGCTATTTTAATTTTAATCAAGATAAAATAATTCAAAGACAAGTAGCTATCATAATAAATCATTTAACAAAACAATGAATCTGGTAATTAAAAATTAAAAAAGAACACATAACAGTGATTTTGATAATGTTTGAAGGACATGAAATCTCCTTCTAATGTATTGGCAGATATATAGTCCTAAAATTCATCATGGAGTAGTAATCACCAAGAAACATTTTTAAAGAAAAGCTCATCCATCTGATATCACTAGCACGTAACCTGTTCACCTTTTTTCATGTGGTCACTCTCCACAGAACACTCTTGTATACTGTGCTATTACTATGAAAAAATAATTTTTAAACCTCCTCTAAAATATATCAGGAATATCTGAAACAGGATAGAAAGGTCATTGTGGTAAGGAGCACCTATGAGAGGCTAGAAGACTTGTTGGTAGTAAGGAACTATCCTACTTTCTTCCAAAATTAATTTGAGGCTTCAGAATGGTTGAGGAAGCAGGGCTTATTGAAGTAGAAAAGTAAGGAGGAAGGGTCCTTCTTCCCCCCGAAAGAAGAGAAACAAAGCCAGTGTTTCACAGTGTTCATTAGCACAGTCAAACATGGAATGTTTGAAGGAAAAAAAAAGTGCTTGCTTTCCTTTCCTTGCAGGGTCTACTCCCAAGCTTTGTAATAAACCCAAGACTATAAATGGAGGAGAAAATATGTGAATAACGAGGTATATACAAAACTAGAAGGTAATGTTGGAAGGAAGGAAGGTCTTAAGAGCTTGAGAGACCAGAAAAGATCTCCGGCGAAAGGTGGGATCTGAACTGTCTTAAAAGAAGCTAGGAAAAATAGAAGGCAGAGGTGGTGTCACAAAGCCTTCTGGGTATGGGGTTTACCATGCAAAAACACAGAGACAGGCAATGGAGTGTTGTATGAGAGGCCAATGAGTAGGCTAGATTATAGCTAGATTATAGAGCACACGGAGGGGAATGAAGTGTAAGAATATTGGAAAGGTCGGAAAAGGCTACAAAGAGTATGAAGAACTCTAATATACATATATGTACATACACATATATAAACATATACATGTATACACGTATGTAAGATATATGTAGGAGATGTGTATTTTATACACACACATGCATAAGATATTATATAAACAAAAATATAAATGAAAAATGTCACTAAAAGAAAGCCAGATTGATGACATAAAAAACAGTGGTAGTCCTAGAGAAGCAGGTCTCCCTCCTCTTGACATCTACCTTGCCGCTTCATGCCTCTCCCCACCAGGAACAGCAACTCTCTGAACCTGGACCTCCAGTGCAGCCCCTCCCCCAAAAGTTAATGCATTCAGCTTTGGCACAACATCTTGGGACTCAGCCAGGAGCGTGCTAGTAAATGTTTAACAACCGGCTTTCCAAAAAGATATATTTTAAAATTGTAATTTGCATTGTTAACATTTTATCAATCACTTTTAAATTAAGCCATCAACAAAAAATAAAATAAACCAAGCCCTGATTTGTGACATTTGCTGGTTTCTGAGATGTACATGCTCACATGAAAAATTACAATTGGATTTCTGGTTTGTTGACCTAACCTGAAAGTGAATTGAAGTGAATGAGTCAAGGAGTGAGTGGTCACTTAATTCAATCATCCACTGAGTCTACAAGGCCTACTTAATACAAGCATCTCACCACCTGTCCTGCCACAGAAAACTTACCTTTCTCCCATAATTCCTACACCCTCTAATCAGTGTTATGCATTGTTACTAGAAAGGGTTTGCTCGCAATCCCTGTTAACACCTCAGACCAAAATTCCCTGGCTGGGTCCCCATGTCATTATATGTATTATACCTCCTTAGTAGAATGTAAGGTGTGGATGGTCTTGTTTTTGTACTGTGTAGCCAGCACCTACTTCTGTGACTAGTACACAGACAATAATGTTTTTTTCATTCACAGAGCTGGAAATTTACTAGAGTAGAATGTTATATACATTATTAGAAGGGAGTCACTGTATCAGGTATTTTGTTTAATTATTTTTCTTTATTACAAGGTATAATGTTAAGAGAATATGAAAATGTTCCCTGATGCTTAACAGGCCCATGTGACCTGCTCTGAGCTTTGACCCAACCCACAGCCTGAGTCACATGGAACCAATGGTGGGGGTAATTTGCTGAATAGGTGGAGCAAGAAAAGAGAATGTTGGCTTTCTCTGCATTCTCATTGGTACAAGGGGAAAGTACAAGGAGGCGGGGCAGGTTTGTTCCCCAAAAATAATTGCATTGTAAAGACAAAAGGCCAGCAGAGAGGAAAGGAGGGAAAAAGAAAGAAAAGAAGGAAAGAAAAGTAGAAAAATGAAGAGAGGAAAGAAAGAAGAAAAGGGAGTAATAGATGGAGGAAGGAAAAGAGAGGGAGTCAAGGAGTAAAAGGAAAGAATGGGCAGAGGGAAAAGAAGGAAAGAAAGAGAGGAAGAAGGGAGAGAGGGAGGAAGGAAAGAAGAAAGAAGGAAGGGAGGGAGGAAGGAAAGATAAATAAATGATCTGAGGGAAACTGAGATTCTGAATTATTTTAGGCAGAGCACAGAAGTCAGTAAGGTGACTGAGAGTTAATTTTAGAACTTGAGATTTATGGACCATATGTTCAATCCTTTACTTCATTTTAATAACTATGCCTTCTGAATACCAGACAAAGATCAGTAAGATTTGGTGCCTGCTCCTTCAGAGCTTATGACCTAGTACTAGGCTTTAAAAAAAAAAAATTTCCTAGATGAACCAACTATACCAGAATCCATTCCCTTCCCCTCTCCTCCACAACAGAATCAGAATATGACACAGAACTGTGTGCACGTTCATCCTTCCTTGCTGAAGAAGACCATGACATCAGACAAATGATGACATGGCTTGCACTTGACTTTGTTTTGAGTGAGAGAGGACTGTGCAGGTCATCAGCCTCACTTCTCCTCCAGAGCCATCTGAATCCAGTGACCAGAAACTCATCAGGATGACTGGAGATGACCCAGGATGAGGCAACTGGAGTTGTGACTTGCCCAAGGTCACACAGCCAGTGAGTGTCAAAAGTATCTGAGGTGAGATTTGAACTCAGGTCTTCCTGACTCCTGCACTGGTGCTCTATCCACTGCACCACCTAGCTGCCCCATGACATAGAACTACAGGAGAAACAAGGCTCCTACCAGAATTTATAGAACTTGTGGCATATGCCTATATCCTATGGGGGTGGGAGATAACTAAGTCATAAAAGATACCATCTGGATCTATGTTCAAATCCTGGCCCTACTGCTTATAATCTGTATGATCATGGGAGTCATTTCTTCGGGCTTGAGTTTGCCCATTTGTCAAATGGAATTGAATTACATAGCATCCAAGTTCACTTCCAGCTCTGACACTATGATCTCTGCCTACAAGTAACTGCAGATACAGTACATCACACATTCCTTTTATACCTCCCTAACTGACTCACTATCTACACTCACCACAATGCCTTTTTTTCAAACCTTTTCATCCTTTCTCAAATCTCCCACAGCTCTTCCTCTCAGCTGAAAATCTTGCCTCATATTGCACTGAAAAACATTGAAGTCATTTACCTAGAGCTCTCATCTCACATCACTAAGATGCCTTCTGCTACTTTCTTTCACTATCTCACATAAATAAGGAGCTATTCTTGTTATGACTAATCCCTCTATATGTACAAGGGATCCTATTCCATCCTGTCTTCCCCAGCCTTTCATTGCATCCATTATCCCCACTCTCTCAGTTACCTTTAATCTCTTTGTTTACAAGCTTCTTCCCTATTGCCTGCAAACATGCCCATGTCTTTACCATCATTAAAAACCTCTATCTGATCCATCCTTCCCTGCTAGCTATGATCCTATAATTCTTCTCTCTTTTGTGGCCAAACTCCTTGGGAAAGTTGTCTGCAGCTGATGACTCCACTTCCTTTCCTCGCATTCTCTTTTTAACTTTTTGTAGTCTGGCTTCCAATTATCATCAGTTAACTGAAACTGCTCTCTCTGAAGTTACCAATGATCCCTTTATGTCAACCTAATGAACTCTTCAATCTTCTCCTTGATGTTCCCTTCACTCTATGGTTTTGCAACACTGCTCTTTACTAGTTCCCTTCCTACATATATGATTGTTCCTTCTTAGTCTGCTTTGCTGGATCTTCAGCCAGGTCATCTCTAACTTTAGATGCCCTCTGGACTCTGTTCCCAGGCCTTCTTCTCTTCCCCCCTCCCCTTTTTCTTTTTATTCTCTCCAGTGATCTTCACCCAAATGCTCTATATCTGACGTGCTCTAGCCTCTTTCTGGTTCTTTTAAATTACTGATTCACCACGGCATTGTTGTCTTAAACATCACACTCTCCCTTTAACCCACATATCCGATTGGTTTCCAAGTCTTGTCATTTCTACCCCTCTTTTAAATGTGTCCCCCTCTCTCCACTAAGAGCCATCACTTTAGTTCAAGTCCTTATCGTCTTTTTCCTGAACTATCACAATAGCGTGCTGGTTGCTCTCACTGACTCACATCTCCTTTCTCCAACCTACCAAAGTGATTTTCCTATAGCACAGGCTACTTCCCTTCCTAAACTCCAATGACTCCCTATTAAGCCTAGGATCAAATACCATTTCATCTTTATCTCATTCTTTTTTAGATTTCTATTTTTTGTTTGTATATGTTGCAATGTATATAGTTATTAATACAGTAGTACATGTATATATTTATTTACTACTTTAATGGCATCTAGATAGGAAGATATGTTTGAAGAAGTTTCCTTTTCAGGGTAAAGCTTTTTTATTAGATTTTTAAGCCTCTTAGAAAATATTTTTTAAAAAATCAGTTATTCAGGAACCTTTCCAACCCTGGCCAAGAATCCATCATTTCTATGCACCAGGCAATGATCCAGAAAGGGAATAAGCATCTATTAAGTGCCTACTATATTCCAGGCATTATGCTAAGCACTTTGTAAATATCCAGTTTGATCCTCAACAATTTTAGGAGGTAAGTGCTATTATCTCTATTTCATAGTTCAGTAAACTCAGGCAGAAATTGTGTGACTTGCCAAGGTCACATGGCTAGTTTCTGAATCTGAATTTGAACTCAGGACTTCTTGACTCCAGGTCCAATGCTCTATCTACCTAGTTGTCTCAATCCACGATTTTCTTCTCAATGTTGTAACCAATTCACTTCTCCAAACTGTTTCTCTCTTTTAAAGTCCTTTCCTTTGATCACCAGCAGTGATGGAAAGAAATTCTATGGCCATAAGGTCATTAGTTTCTTCCTCAAAATATCATTCATGTTCCTTGGTAATGTCTAGATTTTCTGGCTATATCATTCATGCCCACATAAATTTTCAGCAATGGGTAGTAGTCATCAGGTTTAGCAAGGCTTAAGGAGGTTTCTGTCACACCCTACATATATGTCCCTGGGAGATGGCAGATCTATTATTATCATCAGGTCCATTGGACCCCTTACAATTTGGTTTCTAATTCTATGATTCTATTGAATCTGCTCTCAAAGATTGTCAATGGTCTTAGAGTTGTCAAATTCTCATTCTTTTAAATCTTTCTACAGCTTTCTATAGTATTAAAAATACACTCTACCTCTTATGTTCTCCATTTTATTTCCATTACAGTGCACTCCTTGTGAGAATACTCCTTTTAAATCTTTGCTTATATCTTTTTAAATTCATCTCCTAAGGGTCTAAACATGAATATCCCCAACACTGTGCAAGTCTTTTTTTTTTTTCCTTCCTTCTTTATAGTCTCTCTCCCTTGGTGATCTCATCTCTTCCCTTGGGTTAAATTATCACCTGCAAGCAGATGATTCCCAGATTTATGCACCCATTCTCAATCTTGAATTCACCCTGTACCTCTGCTCAATTGAACTCAACATATCTACAAGTGCCTGCTGAATCCACCTGGATGTTCCCTCAACCCTTCAAATTGAAATGTCCCAAATTGATTCATCTCCCCTAAAACTCTATCACCCAGTTTCCCAATTTTTCCCAGTTTCCTGTTTTTTTGATCCCACCATTACCCTAAATCACCAAGATTCATATCAGTCATCCTTTGGCTCTACCTTCTCCTTCACCCCATGGATACAATCAATTGCCTATGCCTGTCAATTCTACTTCCATCAATCCTCTTCTTTCTACTCACACTTCTACCCTAGTTCCTGCCATTTGACCAGCTAGGTGGCGCATTGGATAATGTGCCCAGCTTAAAGCAGTAAAACCTCTTCCTGAGTTCAGTTGCAGCCTCAGACACTTACTGTGTGACCCTAAACAAGTCACTTAACCCCGTTTGCCTCCATTCTCTCATCTGTAAAATGAGCCAGAAAAGGAAATGGCAAACCACTCTAATATCTTTGCCAAGAAAACCCCAAATGGGGTCACAAAAAGTTGGACATGACTGACACAACTACATGACAACAAAAAGTTCCTACTCCAGTCTATCCATTACACAGCTGTCAAGTTCATTGCCTTGTGTCACTTTCTCACTCAAAAGTGGTCAAGAACTCCGTATTACCTCCAGAATAACATACACAATGGACTTCTAAGGCCCACCACAAATCTATCTTGTTTGAACCTCTCTTCAGCTTTATTCCACATTACTCCCTTTCATATTAGCTTTCCCCTTAGTCACAACACTCTCTCTCATCTCCCTGAAATCTCAAAGACAGAAGAAATGGGGGGCAAGATAGGATGGAGGGAAATATAGTTAGTCTTACACAACATGACTATTATGGAAGTCATTTGCAAAACTACACATATATAGACTATATTGAATTGCTGGCCTTTTCAGTGTGGATGGGTGGGGAGGAAAGAAGGAAGAGAAGTTGGAACTCAAAGTTTTAGGAACAAATGTTGAAAATTGTTTTTGTGTACAACTGGGAAATAAGAAATACAGGCAATGGAGTATAGAAATTTGTCACCCTACAGGACAAGAGAGAAGATGGGGATAAGGGAAGGGAGGGGTGTTAGAAGGGAGGACAGATTGGTGTAAGGGCCAATCAGAATACAAGGTGTTTTGGGGTAGGGAAGGGGAGAGATAGGGAGAAAATTGGGAACTCAAAATTTTGTGGAAATGACTGCTGAAAACTTAAAATAAATTTTAAAATATATAAATTTTAAAAAAGGAAAAAAATCTCAAAGACCTTCCCTGTAGCTAGGAATGCACTCTCCTCTCTTCTCAACTTTTCTGAATCCTTCTCTTCCTCTATGGCATGGTGCTTTCTTCATTTAGCCCACCCTAGTATCTGCTCCACATATACACACACTTTTACACTCCCCAAATCTTCCTACTTTGTCTGGTTCCCCTTTGGGCCTAATCACTCCCTGACTTGCATTACCCTATATTATACTATCTTGAATTATCAATAAGGTAAAGGATATTTTTGGCAGTAATATTCATCTTTCCAGCTTGAAACTGAAGCTGAATTTCCATCCTCCTTTAACCCTGTTTGCCCACTCCTCTCCCTAAAATAGTTACCTCATATCCTCTTAGCCAGGAACTTCCTTCACTGGGCCTCTGGATCTGGAACCAAGATTGAGTTGAGAAGCTGAGAATCTTCTGATTTTTTCCTAGCGATTTCAACATCCTTTAGTAAGACAATAGCTGCTTGCTTTTAAAATTGCTGTCTAGGCAAAGACTATGCATCTCGTGTCTGAGCTAGAGACCCACCATTCACCACCTTGGCTGTAGGGGTGATTTTTCTTCTATTCCTCCCCTAGCAGGGAACCAGAACAGCCTGGGCCAAGAGTAAGAAACAAAAGGGTGTGGAGGATTTGGGAACAGGAGGGACCTAGAGTAAGGATGAGGACTTTGAGGTCAAGAAGTAGGAGATTAGTGAGGCAGAAAAGATAATTTAGAATCTTTGAGAAGTATAAAGTCTGGGGAAAGGGGGCAATTTGGGGATTGAGGATCCAAGAGGAAGTACTGCAGAGCTGGCTGGGCTCTGACGCAAGAGGAAAGTGTGAGGTAAAGATAAGAATTGTGAGAAAAGAGTCATGGACTTAATTAGCTCAAAACCTGTCACAGTTGCTTCCAAAAGGGGTCCATTAGGCAGAATACCTGCACCTGTGCAGGAATGCCTTCTGTCCAAAGCCCACCTGCAATACAGCATGCAGACAGCAACCCTTTCCCACCACAAAAAGAGCTGCTATATTTTTGTACGTGTCTTTTTCTCATTTTTATGATCTCTTTGAGATACAGACCTACAAGTTGTATTACTGGATCAAAGGGTATGCACATTTTTATAGCCCTTTGGACATAGTTCCAAATTGCTCTCCAGAATGGTTGGATAAGTTCACAACTCCACCAACAAAACATTAGTGTTCCAATTTTCCCACATCTACTCCAATATTTATCATTTTTCTGTTTTGTCATATTAGCCATTCTGGTAGCTGTGATGTGGTACCTGACTTGTTTTAATTTGCATTTCTCTAATCAATAGTGATTTACAGCATTCCTTCATATGACTACAGATAGCTTTAATTTCTCCCTCTGAAAACTGCCTGTTCATATCCTTTGATCATTTACCAATTGGGGAATGACTTGTTTTCTCACAAATTTTGGCTCAGTTCCTATCAATTGGGAAATGGCTGAACAAGTTGTGGTATAAGAACATAATGGAATATTATTGTGCCATAAGAAATGATGAGCAGGTGGATTTCAAAAATACCTGGAAAGCTCTGCATGAACTGATGCTGAGTGAAGTGAGCAGAACCAGGAGAACATTGGACACAGTAATAGCAACATTGTGCAATGACTAACTTTGATAGACTTAGCTCTTCTCAGCAATGCAAAGATCTAAGACAACTTCCAAAAGACTCATGATGGAAAATGCTATCTACATCCATAGAAAGAACTACAGAGTCTGAATGCAGATCAAAGCATACTATTTCTCTTTTTTTTTGTTTTTTTTATTTCTTGTGGTTTTTCCCTTTTGTTCTGATTCTTCTTTCACAACATGACTAATGTAGAAATGTTTAATGATTCGACATATATAGCCTATATTAGATCGCATGCTGTCTTGGGGGAGGAGGGAAAAAAATTTTAGAACTCACAATCTTATAAAAGTGAATGCCAAAAACTAAAAATAAATGAATAAATTTTTTTAATGGAAAAAAAACAGATAGCAACCCTTTGCCTTTGCCTGGGCACGAAAAATGTAAAACAAATAGCTACTGCCTCACACTCTGAGGTTCCTTTAGGACAATACAGACAGACTTCAACTTGTAACCATCCACATTCTTTTGATCTATGACTTTTTTTTTCCACAAAAAAAAAGGGGGGGGGGTTCCAAAATACAAAGTTATAACAAAGTAAAATTTTATTTGCACTGTTGATACACCATGCCTCTCAGCACCACTGCCCAATGATTTTCAGCACTTCCTGTGATATCTGCTTCACTTTCTGCTGGACAGCTGTTTTTTCCTTAGGTCTTCTTTACAAGCCTTCTCAAGCAGGCACCTGATCTGGGCCTGCAAATGAGGACAGACAAGGAACTGGAAAGGGGAGGAGTAATAACCTATATGATCAAGAGAGATTTGAGTGCTCATTTCTAACTTAAGAACTGCCATTAATTTAAATGACATAAGGGATAAACTGGTGACCTTCTATGCCACAATACATAGTACATGTTTTGCTCCATGGAATGATCTAATGGAAATGCACCAATTTTGACTGCCTCAATTCAGTGAAGATTAGCTAAGTAGCTGCAGAGCACTTCTTTTTATGTCAGTCTGCTCTTCCTTTTTTTCCCCATTTCATCCCATTTCAAGGATGTTTACTATCTGGTATTCTTCATCAAATAAAACTTTTAAACCCTCCTTAGAACTTTTTGTTTTTCCTTTAACTTGTATTTGGCTCAGTTATCATGTGTGTTCCTGGGCTGAAAGAAAGGAACCTGAGAAGTCAAGCAGGAATAGTCCCCTGCTTTGTGCTGAAGAAACTATGAAGTTCAGAGGCAGAAATTTCTACGCTGACTTACAGACACATCCCCACAAAGAAGCAAATCAGAGTCTGAAGCAATAGCAACAAACTCATTTAGCAGGCAGAATACCTGTTGTTATAAGACAGAATAAAATACTTTCTAATAAGGTCAATCTGAAGCCAGGTCACTAAGCTGTTGTTGTTCTTCAGATTATCTGAGACACTAATAGTATTTAGGGTTTTAACTTACTTATTAGCATACTTCACAAAGTTGGGTTAACAGTAAAGTGTTTCATAAAGTTATCTGACCTGGTTATGTACAACTAAATTATTACTTCCTAACAGCAACATAAGTATATGCTGAAATGCTACAAATGACACGAGGTTACTGTGACATCACATTACTATTTATTTTAAAAAATTTAAAATATTAAATGATGCAAGTTCAAATATGACAAAAATTACTGCAAGAAAATAGTTCTGATACATGACATTTGTGCTTCACTTTCTCAGTACTAAGAGAGTAAAGTGTTCAACTGAAAGAAGTAAGCTGAACTGCTTCATCTGGGTAGATAAGAGAGCCCACCTACTGATCATTCCCATGCTTAATAAATTTAAAATATATCTGAGGACATCCCTCCCCTGCAAAAAAAAAATCATACAATGATTGATTATGAGTCACTTTTGGAATAAAATTACTTCTCTTTACATAGTAATCAATTTTGATTATAACTAAAAGGTGTGCAAAAAGAAAACCAGTCATTTTCTGCATCTGTGAACAAGATGACACACTGAAACACAAAAATCTATGTGACTAAATTCAGGAATAATTTGAATATGACAGACGGGAGTAGATGCAATCTAATACAATATGTTTTAAGATACCAACTTTTTTAAGATACTCAACTACCTCCCATTTTAATCTTATTATAAAACAATCATCTAATGAGTACAAGATTTTTTATGACAATCCACTCCTTGCCACTGAGCTACCAATCCTGGAACCCTAAAAAGGCCAAGGACTTCCAATTATTTGGTAACTCATGTATTTTACATTTGACCCAAAACTTCTAATTCTAGGCTTAATTTAATAACACAAAGGTTAAATTATATTTCCTTAACACTTAAATGAAGAAATTGCAATTATAAAGTATGTCATGCCAGAAACTTTCATATATTCGGTGCATCATTAACTTGAAATTTTGGCCTATATGAGCACTGCCAATTGTCTAAGAGTACTGTGGAAGTCCTCTAAGATATAACTAAAGTACTTTTCTTCAAGAAAAGTTCTATTTAAATGCAAGGCATTATATCTGCTATGTTTATTTATATTAGTTTGATAGCACAAAGAAATTTGTGCTTTAAAAAAAGCTCAATATTTGGCTACCAAAGAGACTGCTGCATAGCATCACTATGCTAGACTATTTAAAATTTACATAAATATTTTGAGGGACTTAAAACTAGCTTCACTGACACTTTCAGAAGATACAAGATAAATAAACTTTAAAAAAAAAACAGGGTATACAAGATAATATTTAGCTCCATATTTTCAGTATCAGATTTGAATTCAGCTGAAAAAAATAATAAAGATAATAATAAAGATAAAAAATTATACACATCCCTTACCTCCAAACTACCATGACAAAATGAGAGGTCAACCTCTCAATTACATACCAACTGTTTATGGCAAATATCTGCATAATATGATATAAAAGGTCAGACAAAGAAAATGACTAAATAAGTAACCTCAGATCACAGTACTTTCAAAATATATAATCATTAGTAATCTTCAGAGAAGGCATTGCCTCATTAACATTCTGATCTAGTCGATGATATTCCACAGTTTTGGAGCAAAGACCATCACGCCATTTTCTGCTCTGAACCATTAGGAAGATCTGAAATAAAACAAAATTATTAAATGAGCAATGAGTAAATGGAAGCAGAAAGTAGAGTTCTGGATAAGTAACAAAACTTCTGTCCCTCCAACAATAAAATGATATTTTCTGTTTTTTTAAAAGATTAGAGCATAATATACTGATACTTAAATGTGACCTGCCTAAAATTGTTTTTATAAATGAATACATAATACTGTTGAGTGGAATGTACTAGGATTAAAAGAAAGGGAGAGGTACAATGTAGCAAATCATCTCACAGAAAAGAGGCAAGAAAGAGCTTTTATAATGGGAGAAGAAAACTGTTTTTGCATGCAACTGGGAAATAATATCTACAGGCAATGAGGTACAGAAATCTATTTTGCCTTATAGGAAAATAGAGGGGAGGGATTGGAAGACGAGGGGGTGATAGAAGGAAGAACAGACTGGAGGAAGGAGTAGATAGGGTACAAACCGTCCTGGGATGGGGAGTAGGGAGAGATGGGGCGAAAACATGGAATTCAAATTCTTGTAGAAGTAAATGTTGAAAATTGAAAAATAAATGAATTATATATTTAAAAAAAATAAACACATAGTGAATAGCAATAAATAGCCAGAAACAAAACTTGAAATCTTTATCTCTACAACTAAAAAAATTGTGTTTTTATATAACTGTATTTTAAACTTAAAAGACAGTTCTTATTGCAGTAATCAACTAAAATACTAGTTATATGAAACACTTAGAAATAAACACACTTGATTTTCATCAGTGCTGTCTTGATTAACTAGTTCTCTGGAAGTGGGGGAATTTTTTCTGCCCTTTATTCCTCCCATCTCACCCCCTAAACAGATACAGTGTTTTGTGTGGGAATGAAAGAGGGGGAAGGGAAAACAGAAAGAATAATACTTTAACTTTAATATATTAAAGACAAAAATTACTGTTTGAATTTCCTATATAGTATTTTGAAAGTCTTGAAAGTTCACCCTTATGGAACTGCAAGGAGTCCAGATGATCTAAACATACTGATCACAACATAATACTAGGTACAATTCCTTTGCCCTCATATACCCTAACATGTCATTTAAAATATGGGAGAATTCAGCTCAACACTTGGTCAATTTAAAGACAAAAACTTGGGAAAGTATCTCAGAGAAATTTCCCAGGGAAAGTTCCCCCTTCCATATCAAATAATAAAAGTAAAAAGTCTCCAAATTCAGAGATTTTAGAAGAAGTAAGAAGAGAAGTATATACATCAAGTGTAAAAGACTTTCTTAAGGAGTTTAGCCACAAAGGTAAGAGAAATATGGGACATTAGCTAGAAAAGATAGTTATATCAAGTGAGGTTTCTCAAGGATGGGGGAGACAAGGGAGTACCTGTAAGGCAGCAAGGAAGCAACAGAATGGGGACAGTAAAAGAGGAAATTTGCTGGCAGAAGACAGAATGGATTGGGATCATTTACGCATATTTGCCTTGGAATGAAGAAGGGCTACATCTTCATATGAGACTGGGTTGAAGGAGGAGACAGTAAGGGAAGGCAACTGACTTGAGAGCTGGATGTGGGGAGGAGGAGCTGAATGCTTTAGGTCATCAGAGGGCTTAGTTTTAATTCACACTCTGAGGGAAAGTAGCTGGCTAGCCAGGAAGCATGAAAAGAGTTCAAAGCAAGAGTGACAAGACATTGAAGATTTAAGTGATAGGGACACAGACAAAAAATAGGACTGGACCCAATGAACTACCCTATTCCTTCATCAAGAAATAACTAATTCTATGTGATTCAAGGGATAAAATGTAAGAGAAAAGTAGAAGGAAAATAATACTTCTTAGAAAAGGCCATTGCAAAGTAATAACACTAACAATGAAGACAATGTCAGATTTATCTGAGCCAGGAAAGGGAAAGATTAAATAAACAAAAGAGAGAGTAAACAGACACAAAGAATGGATTAAAAAAATCAAAATTCATTATGTGCTAAAAATATGTGTGTGTGTGTGGATAATACACATTTTTACTCATTTGTCTACGTATACACTTTTAGACATTTGAAGTACTTTGTACACATCTACGTTTGTGTGTATACATATAATCCTAAATTTCATGTATACATACATAAACACAGGGTGCTTCAAATAACTAAAATAAAGCAAAAATTGCAATCATGATTTCAAATAAAGCATCAATAAAAATTAGTAAAATCAAGAAAGAAAAACAAGAAACATATTTAAAAATACTATAATGAAAAAATAACATTAATTTACATGCATCCAATAGCATAGACTCGATTTTTAAAAGAAAAGCTGGGTATATTGTAGGAAAACATTGATAGGAGACTTTAACATTCCTCTCTAAAATACATTTTAATAGCTTAAAACTGAATTTTTGGGACACTTAGCTTATAATCATCCCATAGATTTTTATGATATGCTAAAACAAAAAGAAATCATACACAAATATGAAAAAGAAGATATAATAAATGATCTTTTACAAGAAGACAGCCTAGCAGAGTGAATAAAGAGCTGATCTCAAAGCCAAGAAGACCAGGATTCAAGTTCTGCTTCTGATACATTCTGACTGCGTGACTGGGCAAATCATTCACCTCTCAGTGCTCTAAACAACTCTCTAAGACTACAAGTTCCAGTGAAGGTGGATTAATTAATAAGAGGGTTCTTTATACTAATGAAATCACAGATCCAGTCCCTAGTTTCCTCACAAGTTTAACTCAATTAGCAATCAATAGAGTAAATATAAGCAAAAGAAAAGTTCTAGGACATAGTTAAAAGTCTTCCAAGGATATTGTGTAATTCTTAAAACTTACAATACAACAGAAAAATAATAATGATGATGATAGAGTGAATCAATGCACTGAAAAAATACTAGAGAAAAATTAGCAATCCTAAAATAATAGCAAAAGAAGAAATATTAAAAAGTAGAGAAAATAAAAAGTCTAAAGAACTGATAAGCAAAGCTAACAGCTATTACTTTAGATTATCAAAAATCAATAAGCCACTTGACAACCTGATAAAAAAGAGAAAGCAAAGTGATTACTAAAATAGGAATCACTTTAACCCAACAACACAGTTTCTACCCAAGACAGCATAAAAATGGGAAAGGGTCTCACATGTACAAAAATATTTACAGCAGCATTCTATGTGAAAGCCAAAAACTGGAAATCATGGGGGTGCCCATCAATTGGAGAATGGCTGAATAAATTATGGCATATGAATGTAATGGAATACTATTGTGGTATAAGAAATGATGAACAGGAAGACTTCAGAGAGGCCTGGAAAGACTTATATGATCTGATGCTGAGCGAAAGGAGCAGAACCAGGAGAACTTTGTACACAGCAACAACCACAATGTGTGAGGACTTTTTCTGGTAGACTTGGAACTTCAATGCAATGCAAAGTCTTAAAAAATTCCCAATGCTCTTTTAAGACAAAATGTCTTCCATGTTCAGAGAAAGAACTATGGAATTCAACCGCAGATTGTAGCAGATCACTTTCATTTGTATTACGTTTTAGTTTCTTACATGATTTCTCCCATTCATTTTAATTCTTCTATCCAAAATGACTATGGTGAAAATGTATTTAATAGGAATATATGTGTAGAACCTATATAAAATTGTATGCTGTCTTGGGGAGGGAGAGGGGAAATATTGAGGAGGGAGGGACAGGGAGGGTAAGGAAAAAAATCTAGATTATATGGTAGTGATTGTGAAATACTGAAAATAAATAAAGAAAAAAATAGAAATCAACAAGAATTCACAACAGAAATTTCAAAAAGTTATGAGAAACTACTAACACAATTACATGCCAGCAATATTGGGAACTCAAAGGAAATTAATGAGCTGCAAACATATAAAATACAAAAACAAAACAAGAAATAGATATTTTAAACAACCCATTCTTCAAAAAAAGAAATCAAACAAGTCATGAAGGAAGTGCCAAAGTAAATTTAAAGGCAAAATTAAATACCTTTAAAGAAAATGAATTCAAAAGCACAAGCCATACTCAGTTTATATAGAAAATATTTTTTAAAATCTACTTAATTTGCTCTTTAACGATTCAATTTAACTCTCAATCAGAAGTACACACTTGTTACCATTGGTCTATGAGGGTTTAATACATGAGGGTTTAATACACACACGCACATACAAGACTAGAATACAGATATGCAGACTGCTGCTTAGATATCCTCAAAATTTCACCTTCAAATTAACTCGCGAAAACATTACCATCAAGAGTAGTCATGTTTCCTAAATTATTTTTTTCATTTTCTGACTAAAATGACTTTAGTCAGAAAATAGTTATAATTTCAAATCCTCTTTTATGGAGATTTTACAAAGTATTAATCATATAAACCAAAAGGGGAAATAAATCTGTTCAGAAATAAAAACTTGACGTAGGCAACAAGGACCAAAACACAAGTACTCAACAGTATTTGGGAAAAAAAAAACTTGATTCTGACATAGAGATGAAGAAAATTCTCAAACTCACCTTTCTTTTGTTATGATATGTGACATAAACAACAGCAATCAAAAGAGCAAAAATAATGAGATGAAAAAAGAAATGGCTGTCTTCCTCTTCTATATTTGATGCTGGAGACTTAAAGGATTTTGTCTCATGAAAATTGTTCAGATTGACCATCTTTTCAAATCCTGCATAACCTGTGTTTTCTTGCATTTGCTCCTCAGTATCATCTCTGGGATTGGGAGTCAAGTCATACTCTTGTTCTCCATAATCACCATTATCCAAAGCATCCTTGGCTACAGATGGAGAACTGTTCAGTGTAAGAAGTTCCTCTTCCTCTATTCCAGTATCTTCGGTAACATCAACTTCCACTTGGGGCATAGTAGTAGTAGGTGATGGAGAGACTACGGATGTGGTTGCTTCATTTTTTTCTGAAATGGGCACAAAGGTTGGGGCACTGGTGGTGTAAACATTCAGTTCGGTGTGGTTAGACTTGGCTTCCACAGGATTTGAGGTTTGTTTCACAGTCCCTGGTGATGGTGCAGTCTCTTGAGCTGAAACAAATGAAAAATAATGAACGTTAAACTGTAAAATCACATGCTCAAGACTGAAAGCATTATTTATTTATATTTCTCATAGGATTCTTGTTATATTATTCATTTTACTAAATTGCTATAGCTTTAACTGTCCAACCTCCACTACAGTCCTAGTTTGAGGCCTCCTACTTGCCTGGAGGAAAGAACTCATTAAATCACATATCCTTGAAGTTGTAAAGTTAATTGACCAGAACTAGTTAATAAGGCTCTAAAGATTATCTGAACAGTCAACAGGAAGCTAATTTTTTTTGGTGTTACACTGCTTCTTTTTTTACATCACTGTTATATTCCAGTAGTCTACCACCTCCTCCACAATAAAACTCTTCTAACAGGGAAGTAAAGCAAAACAAGTTGACATACTAAAGATACCTTAACAACACATGACTTACTCTACTGCTGTAATCTACCATCTCTTCTAGCAAGATAGAAGTATGTTGTTTTTTTGTGTGTTATTGTTTTATTACCAATCCTCTATAGTCAGGATTGGGCAATGTGCTGACATGAGACTTTTACTATTATTTTCCTTTATATATGTTACATTATTTTCCTTTACATTATTTAATATTACATTCCTTTAAATTACATTATTTCCTTTACATTGTTCTTACAAGTTTCTCTGAAATTTTCATATTCAACATTTCTTATAGAGCAATATTTCATTACATTCATGTACCACAATCTGTTCAGCCCTTCCCCAGTCAATGCGGACCGAAACTTGTTTCAATTTGAAACTAGGCAGAGCAGCAGATGCAGAGTGGCTCCTCTTCAGAAGACCTCCATCTCCTGACTCTATACCTTTCTATTGGCTGTCCTCCACATCTGGGATCTTCTACTTTCTAACCCCTACCTCTTAGAAGCTCTATCTTCCTTTAAGACTCAATCTAAGTAATCTCTCTGGCAAGACATCTTTCCTGGTACCCACAATTGCTAGTGCCTTCTTCTCCTCTAATACTACCTTCCTGCTACTCTGAGTATGTTTTGCACAAACCAGTTTATGCATATTTTGTGAACCACTTAAGAATGTAAAGTCCCTGAAGGCAAAGACTATATTTTTCTGTATAAACCAATATTTAATACAAGGTTTCTGAATTTGATAAATGCATGTTGATTGCTTCACCAATTGATGCTATTTGGTTTGGTACCTAATACTGTACTAAGTTTTGTAAAAACAAAAAAAAGGGGGGAAGAGGGGGGCAGAGCCAAGATGACAGAGTAACAGTATGGACTTTCTAGAGTTCTCCCCGCAAAAAAGTCCAATACCTGTAAAAATGACTCTAAATCAATTCTGGAGCTGGAGAACCCACAGAATGACAGAGTGAAGCAAATCTCCAGCCCAAGATAGCCCAGAAGGTTGCTGGGGAGTGTCTATCGTGCAGGGGAATTGTCTATCACACAGGCGAATTGTCTATCGCCCAGCACAGACAGGACTTGAGTAGGCCTAGGGAGACCGTAATATCTCACACCTGTGATGGTTTACAGACTTCATGAACCCAAAACACCAAGGGCAAATTGGAAAGTCAGTGAAAAAAACACCTGTGGGGCCTGTGAGAAAGACCAGAGTGGTCCAGTTCCAGCCCCAGGGTGGCAGAGGGAGGAGAAGGTGGCAGAACCCATTGTAGCCATAGCAGCAGCAGGGGCAGCTGCAGCTACTGTTTCTGGAGCTCCAGACCTACAGATTGTGGGAGGATTGAGTGGCTGACAGTATACCCCTCTATCCCACTGGAAGCAGAGAACTACCTTGACAAAGAGCTCAAAAGTCAAGTAAATGGCTTGGGGAAATGAGAAAAAAGAAAACAAAAAACAAAAAGAATCAGACTATAGAATCTTACTCTGGTGACAAAGAAGCCCAAAATATGCAAACAGAAGATAACAAAGTCTAAGATTCTACCTCCAAAGACTCCAAGAAAGATATTAAATGGTCTCAGGTCAAGGAACAGCTCCAAAACGATTTTGAAAATCAAATAAGAGAAGTAGAGCAAAAATTAGGAAGAGAAATGACAATGATGCAAGAAAATCATGAAAAACAAGTCAATTGCTTGGTAAAGGAGACCCAAAAAAATGCTGAAGAAAGTAACACTTTAAAAAAATAGACTGAACCAAATGACAAAAGAAATCCAAAAAACCAATGAGGAGAAACAGATTTGTCCAGATGGAAAAGGAGGTCCAAAAGCTCACTGAAGAAAATAATTCCTTCAAGATAAGAATGGAGCAGATGGAAGCTAATGACTTTATGAAAAATCCAAGAAATTATAAGACAAAACCAAAGGAATGAAAAAACAGCAGATAATGTGAAATATTTCACTGGAAAAACTGACCTGGAAAACAGATCCAGGATTAATAATTTAAAAATTATGGGACTACCTGAAAGCCATGATAAAAAAAAAAGAGCCTCAAATATCATCTTTCAAGAAATTATCAAGGAAAACTGCCCTATTCTAGAACCAGAGGGTAAAATAAATATTGAAAGAATCCACTGATCACCTCCTGAAAGAGATCCGAAAAGAAAAACTCCTAGGAATATGGCAGCCAAATTCCAGAGCTCCCAGGTCAAGGAGAAAATATTGCAAGCAGCCAGGAAGAAACAATTTGAGTATTGTGGAAATACAATCATGATATCAAAGTATCTAGCAGGTTCTACATTAAGGGATCACAGAGCTTGGACTATGATATTCCAGAGGTCAAAGGAGCTAGGATTAAAACCAAGAATCAACTATCCAGTAAAACTAAGTATAATACTTCAGGGGAAGAAATTGTCATTCAATGAAATAGAGGACTTTCAAGCATTCTTGATGAAAAGATCAGAGCTGAACAGAAAATCTGACTTTCAAACACAAGAATTAAGAGAAGCATGAAAAGGTCAACAGGAAAGAGAAATCATAAGGGACTTACTAAAGTTGAACTGTTTATATTCCTACATGGAAAGATCATATTTGTAACTCTTGAGACTTTTCTCAGTATTAGGGTAGTTGGAGGGATTACATATGTATAGACAGAGGGCACAAGGTGAGATGAATAGGAAGGGATGATATCTAAAAAAATAAAATTAAGGAGTGAGAGAGAGGAATGTATTAGTAGGGGAAAGGGAGAAATAGGATGGGACAAAATATCTCACACATAAAAGAGGCAAGAAAAAGTCTTTTCAATGGAAGGGAAAAGGGAAGAGGTGAGAGGTAAAAAGTGAACCTTACTCTCCTCACATTTGGCTTATGGAGGGAATAATATGCATATGCAATTTGCTATGAAAATCTATCTTACCCTACAGGAAAGTAGGGGAGGGGATAATTAGGGTGTGGAAGGGATGATAGAAAGGAGGGTAAATGGGAGGAGAGGGTAATTAAAAGTAAATTTTGAGGAGTAATAGGGTCAAAAGAGAGAATAGAATAAATGGGGGCAGGATGGAATGGAGGGAAAGTTAGTCTTTCATTACATGACTTTTATGGAAATGTTTTGTGTAACTACACATGTATAACCTATATTGAATTGCTAGCCTTCTCAGTGGGGATGGGGGAAGGGAGGAAGGAGAGAAGTTCCCTCCATAAGCCAAATGTGAGGAGAGTAAGGTTCACTTTTTACCTCTCACCTCTTCCCTTTTCCCTTCCATTGAAAAGACTTTTTCTTGCCTCTTTTATGTGTGAGATATTTTGTCCCATCCTATTTCAAAATCTTATGAAAGTGAATGCTGAAAACTAAAAATAAATTTAAAAAAAAATTTTTTAAAGAACAAAAAAAATTTAGGTGAATTATTAGAAACCATTATCCAAAGTATAATAATTGCTTTGTCAGATACCAATGCACTATATTAGAAGCTTCTAAGAGAGAAAAACTAAATCTCCAAATATGTCGGACAGGATGACCCCAACCTGCCCTGCCATCTATAAACGAAGCAAAAAGATATGTTCACTCTGCCAGAATGAGAGGAAGGGAAGAGGGCTCAAATAAACCCTGACCCAACTTTTCTTTTTTAATTTTCACATTAGTCATGTTGTACAGAAGAATTAGAACAAATGGGAGGAACACTATGAGAATGAAAAAAAAGAAAAACAGTCAGCTTCATTCTGCATTCAGACTCCATAGTTCTTTCTCTGAATGTGGATGACATCAAAGTGAGTCATCATACGACGTGGTTGTTCCTGTGTAAAATGTTTTGGTTCTGCTCACTTCACACAGCATTAGTTCATATAAGTCTTTCCAGGTTTTTCTGAAGTCCACCTGTTCATCACTTCTTATAGCACAATAGTATTCCATCACATTCACATACCACAACTTGTTCAGTCATTCCCCAATTGATGGGCATCCTTTCAATTTCCAGTTCTTGGATACCATAAAAAGAGCTGCTATAAATATTTTTTGTACATGTGGGTTCTTTTCCCATTTTTATGATCTCTTTGGGATACATTCCTAGAAGTGGTATTGCTGGGTCAAAGGGTATTTTTATAGCCCTTTGGGCACAGTTCCAAATTGTTCTCCAGAATAGTTGGGACAATTTACAACCTCCACCAACAATGAATTAGTGTTCCTAATTTCCCACATCTTCTCCATCCATTTTCCTGTTTTCTGACAAAACTTTTAAAAGAAGACTAATACCTATCCTAAAGCAAGGTAATAAACCTTTTCCATTAAGAGGACCATTTTTGAACAAAATTCCACAGACCCACAGAATAGGTGTGCTATTACTTCTTCTTGGCTGAGCAAACAATAAGCTGCTGTGAATTTAGTTAGTTGTAAATGAGTCTGTGGTTTATTAATCACAAGAAAAATTATAATATATTAAGATTTGGCCTATATAAGATACGCTTGCTTAGATATTCCAGAGACACTTTAATGAGATGTCTAGTGCTATTTTGCAGTTTTCATAGATAAGACATCTTATTAAAGCAATGAATATTTTAAATTTATATCTGATTCCACATATGGATTTATGCACCCTCCTGAAAGCTATAAAGTCCCAAAGCTGGAGAGCACTAATCTAAATGTTTGCTCTGTTTATGGAAATAAGACCTATGTATACATGACAGATATAAAAAGTCACATCATTAACAAATGAGAGAAGCAAGGAAAAAAACGCCTTTTATATCTACAGAAAGAGTACATGACAAGACAGGGTTAGAGAAAGATCACAGAAGATAAAATGGACTAATTGATTATGCAAAATTTACAAGTTTTTACTTTGGAGAAACTCAGGGGAAAACAGGCATATTACTGATATTAGTGGAGCTGTGAGCTAGTCCAGCCATTCTGGAAAACAGTTTGGAATATGCCCAGAAAACTGCTAAACTGTGTAATAGTTGACCCAGTGACACCACTATTAGGCCTATACCCCTAAAGAGATCAAAGAAAGAAGAAAAGGAAATATATAAATATTTATAGTAGCCTTTTTTGTGGTAGCAAATAAACTAAGGGGTTACCCTTCAATTGGGGAACGGCTGAAAAATTTACACTATATGAATGTAATGCAATATTATTGTACAGTAAGAAATGATGAAAGGGATGATTTCAAACAAACCTGGGAATACTTGTATAAATGATGTAGAATAAAGTGAGAAAGACTTTTATAAACTAATACAGAGTGAAGTAAGAACAATTTATACAGTTTTTATACAGAACAATTTATACAGTAACACTGTAAAGACAAACTTTGAAAGACTTAGGAACTCCAATCAATGCAATAACCAACCATAATTCCAAAGGATCAATATGACAACACATACATATCTATATATTTATACATATGCAGATACTTAGGTGTGTATATACATACATATATACACACATACATATGTACATATATATGAATAATTACATAGTCAACGTGGAGATTTGTTTTTGTGCATATATCTGAGGAGAGGGAGGGAGGGAGTCAGCTCAGACTGGTTTGCTGATTGACAAATTTTCCATGTGAGCATTTATAACATAGAAAGACAATCTCTACAAATCAAGATATGATTATTTTGTAGACTGTTTAAACTTAAGTGTTAATGTAGATTAAACTTAAAAGTGTATGCCTGTACATTCCCTCCCCCACAAATAAAAACAATTACCAACATACTCCAGGAAAAAGATTACCAAAGCAAAGGAACAAGGTCCCATAACAAAACATATCTTCTAGATGAAAAGACAGGTCCTATCACTGAAAGTATAATGTATGTAAAATGCTACATTTTTATCCAATAATTCATAGACCTCAGAATTTTTCATCATAAGTAAAATGGGGTACTTGCCCCAATGTACTTCACAGAAAACTTACTATTAACCACATCAGGCTTGGAAATCTTAAACCTAAAATCTGGCAATATAAAGTGAAGTAATCAAGTTATATCCCTTAAGATTTACTCAAGCACAGTGCTAATGAGGCTAAGATTTTAAGTTGTATTACAGATCATCAGAGGTGAAAGGGACTTTAACAATCATCTAATATAACCTTTTTGTTCCCCATATTTTATTCTACATTATCTACCATAACTATCTGCTATCTCAAAAATGAGTGCCACTAGTGATGTGAGTTTATAAGTAAGGAGATATGAAAATGACAGAACAGCAATCCATCTTTACCACTAAAGAAATTAAAATCTACATCTAAGTGACAACATTTCAGTAATATCATCCTAAGCCAAAAATATAACCTGACCCCTTAGCTTTGCATTGTACTTGTTTCTAAACAAATGTACTTTCCAAGTAATGTTGTATATTATTGTTTTATATATATATATCTCTCTTTGGTACTAGATGTGAGAAATTAAACTTTATGTCTCCTCTAACACCTAGAAGAGTATGCTACAACAGCAGCCATTTAGTATGGTAGATAACCATTGTTAGGGAAAAAAAGAGTCACGCAATCTCTTCTAGTATTTCCCCAGAAAGGCCAAAGTGACGAAAGGACAACTATGATGCAATCAAACACAATTACATTCTGAGACAGTTACTATCAAAGGGAATACACACAAATATTACAATTCTTTTAGATTGTTTTTTTCCTCTATTCTTTTTATATGCCAACTCTACAAAGATACCATAGTTATAACAAGGCAATGATAAAACACACAGCACATGCTTTATTTTACACATACTACCCTTTTCCTTCACCAAAGTATCATCTTGGATGAGCATAGACTAATGCATGGCTATTGTGGGTCCAGGAATATTGAAAATAAGGGGGCCTCAAAGTTGGATAGTTCTGATATCACTTTGTAGTATAGAGGTTACCCAGTGAAGTTAACCAGCGAAGCATGAATTCTGGCAGGTCACACCACACTATAAAGTCTTTTTGAGTATGGACAAAGAACAAACTTTGTGCATAGTACCTAATGACTAGCCTAACAAAGTGAGTTCACTACTAAAGGGTTGTGTGCCAAGTAATGGTAGAGTCATAAAACCAAAGAGGGGCTATAATCTGCACTGTGGTAGTAGCTACTAGAAAAATCACAGATATTCAGAATGCATGTTATATCTTTATTATCTTTCAAGGTAGGCTCATTTAAAATGTTGACCTGACATTTTTTATTATATGCTATTGGGTATTAAGCATTTAAGTCTACCATTGCTTTTTAGTAGCCCTGGAAAAAGTAAACAGAATAGGTTTAAGTACCCATTCTCATATAAACTCTAGAAAGTCCAACTCAGGATCCAGAATAAGGTTATGATTTCCTTTAGAATTTAAGCTCCCGGAGGACAAAGTTTGTTCATTTTTTTTCTTTTCATTGGCATATTCAACCTCTAGCATTGTGCCATGTACACAGGAAGTGCTTAGTGAATTTTTTCTTTGAATTAACTAGCAATGTTAGCCCCTGTCATGGCCTGTTTTCCATTATACCGATGACACAAATTAAGCCAAAACTATTGTTTGCTAGTTCCCTGTAGTGCTATGAGTATGGCATCTTTGCAAAATACCTGTCATCTTCTTCTCCCAATACCTCAATGTAAGATTCATGAGGAACATTTTCAAATATATGAAAACTATCAGGCTATTCATCTTGTAGCAGAGGATTAAGTTTGTTCTATTTGTTCCCAGAAGGCAGAACCAGAAACAATAAATGTTAGTTGCAGAGCCAAATACAGACCAGATGTCAGGGAACACTTTCTAACAATTATAGTTAACCAGTAAGTAGAATGGGCTGCATCAGGAGGTAGTAGGTTCCCCTTCTCTTCAAAGAAAAAAAAATGCTAAAGTTCTATTTATTAGTTTAAGGTTTTACTTCAGGCACAACCATGTACCTACATAAAATTTGTGGTCAAATTTTCAACACATCAATTTGTAGTTTACTGTGGGAATCACTGGCATTTTATACTTTCAAAGTTATGAACTCTTCAACTCAAAATCTGGAAATTAAACAACCAACTAAATATTTATACTAAATTGCTTTATGCTTCAAGGATAAATAATTTCATTGGTGTAAAAATCCACTCCCCCAACCAATGCAGAGCTGAAAACCTCTATGACTTGGGTAAACAGTCCATAAAAGTTGCTGAAGCTGCAAACTAATGAACTTAGCTAGTCTGATTTGGCAAAACAAACATGTAGCCTATTACCAGACTCATATTCAAAGCCTGTTCAACTCAGCAGGACTTGCCAGGATCTACTAAATAAGTGTAAAGTAATATATCAAATATTATATTTTATCAAGTCATTCATAAACTTTCACATAAAATATTTGTAAACACTCAAGTCTGCATGTCACACAGTTGGTAAAAAAGTCTGCTTCAGGCAGTAAAAACGAAGTTCAGATCTCAGTTGGATTGCAGGGTATGAGTAAAGTTATTTATATTAAAATTGTTAAAAATCCTCACGGCTAGGTGGAGCCAAGATAGTAGAGAAAAAGCGGGGATTCACTTGGGCTCTCCCCAAAACCTTCCAAATACTTTTAAATAATGCCTCAAAACAAATTCAGGAGTGACAGAACCCACAAAAGAACCAGGTGAAACAAGAGCACAGTCCAGTACAGGCCATACCCTCAGCAAACCAGCAGTAGGCAATGAGTTGACTGAATCAGTAACAGAAGTTGAGTTTCCAGATTCCTCAGTCCACAAATGAAACAGGGGTCTGACAACTGGTCAGAAGATTAGAGAAGTCCCTTTGCTAGCACCTGGAACATGACTCTGTTGCTCTGCCCATACTTGGATCTGGGTTGTAGTCCTGAGTCTCAGCCCCAGGGCAAGTAAGAGCACTAGCACACCAGAGCTTGTGACAAATAGGGGAGCAGGTATCCTAGTCTCAGTTGCAGAGCAGAAAGAGTGCCTGTGGTCAACCACAGATCACAGAACAGGCCAGGAGAGTGGTAAACATGGCTTATATACCACCTTACCATACCACCTTGGAAGAACTGAAACTTACAGTTTTCCAGAATTATTGCTGAAAAAAGCTGCACAAAATACCTGAAACTTGGGACAGCGCCCCCTCTGCTCCAGAAGCAGAGCTTCACTTTAGTAGAGTTAAGTCAATAGTCTGGAAATGACACTAAAAAAAGTAAGGTTGTAGGTTTAATCCTCATGTGACTTGAAACAATGTTACATACTGCACTCCTGCCTTCAGAATCTTGTATCATTGATTTCAGCAGAATGTAAGCTCCTTGTGGGCAATGACTGTTTCACTTTTGCATTTTTGAGCCCAGCACCTTGCACAGTGCCTGATAGCAGGTGCTTAGTAAATGCCTGTTGATTGACAAAAGAAGAAAAATAGGCTGGAAAAATGAGCAAAATCGGAGAAAAAGATCCTCACTATAGAAAGTTACTATGGTAACAGGGAAGATCAGAACACAAATTCAGAAGACAACAAAGTTAAAATTGCCATATCTAAAGTCTCAAAGAAAAACATAAATTGGTCTCAGGCCATGGAAGACCTCAAAAAGAATTTTTAAAATGAAGTAAAAGAGGCAGAGGAAAAATTAGGAAAAGAAATGAGAGTGAAGCAAAAAAAATCATGAAAAAGGGTCAACACTTTGGTAAAGGAGGCACAAAAAAACTGAAGAAAATGACATCTTAAAAAATAGAATACACTAAATGGTAAAAGAAGCACAAAAATCCAATGAAATGCCTTGAAAAGCAGAATTGGTCAAATGGAAAAAGAGATACAAAAACTCATTGAAGAACTCCTTTGGGCATGTGCACTGGCCCACCAGGCCAGCAGGATGGGAGAGGGACTGGTTCTGCTTCCCATCATGGCTATCACACAGTTCTGGTTGTTTGAAATTTGTACCTGTCTAGCCACAGAGCTCTCATTCATTAAGAGGTTAATATGCAGGTCAGGAAGAGGATGTAAATTAAGTGGAGATTAAATAACTTTGCCAACCACAGTGAATTATTTGCCAGTTCCTAAGATGTCAGAAGTTGAAAACCAGAGCTCCTGGGATGAAGATGACCCACAAGTATAAATACTGAAGGAGGGAATGGAAATGGAACAGCACAACAAAATACTATGGAACAATCGGAACCTATTTTAAAGACATGGTATCAACTATAAGGAAAACACAGAAAATTATTACACAGAAAATTATTATTAAGACAGACCCACTGAATTTCTGGCATCCCAGAGGGTACTACCCTTTGGTTGGGTACTTGTATATTAGAAACTACACAAGATATTCCTTTTATTTACCAATCTCCTGAATTAGGTGTTTTGGATACCTGCCAGAAAAATACAAAAGAGTGGGAAGAAGAAGGTGCAGTCTGGCAGAGGAAGTCCTGAGACAGCAGAAAACAGCTACCCAAGCAGCAGAACAACAAAGGAAGAAAAATGGAAAAGGAAGCACAACAACTAATGAAGAAAGAACTAAACAAATTGGTGTGAAACTGTCATAAAAGACATCTGATATTTGAAGGATTTTGAGTTCCACAATGTGAGCATCACTTGTATGGATTTAAGAGTATTTTTAAATGACAAACAAGCTGCTTGATTTTGAGGTATTCATCAGGCCTTCCAGGATACCAGGATTGTCCAATTGCCACTTGAACTGCTAGCAGATGAGACTTAAACAAAATGAAAAAACTAGGCAGTATTTTCCTTCAGTATCTTCCAAACATATAAGAAAACTGATTGCTGCAGAGAAATTATTACAAATGGGATATACCATTAACACTTAAAATTTGTATTTCTAGCTTGGAAAAAACTGGGTGTAAATAATCTTTTGGTGGGAGAACCTACTCTGTGTCTATTACGCTTTCATTCAATGTTTGTAAAACTCCTTAAAAGTCAAATTGGCCAAAGAGAAAAGGTACAAAAGCTCATTGAAGAAAATGATTCCTTAAAAATTAGAATTGGGCAAGTGGAAGCTAATGACTTCATGAGACATCAAGAAACAATAAAACAAAATCAAAGGAATAAAAAAAAAAGAAGAAAATGTGAAATATTTCACTGGAAAAAACAAGTGATCTATAAAATAGATCCAGAAGAGACAACTAAAGAATTATTGGACTACCTAAAAAATATGATAAAAAAAAAAAGAGAGCCTAGACATCATCTTTCAAGAAATTATGATTGAAAATGGCCCTGTTATCTTAGATCCAGAAATTGAAAGGATCCACCAATCACCTCCTAACAGTGATCCCCAAATGAAAACTCCCAAGAATATTATAGCCAAAGTTCAGAGCTTCAGGTCAAGAAGAAAATCTTCAAGCAGCCAAAAAAGAAACAATTCAAATATCATAGAGCCACAGGCAGGATAACAAAAGATTTAGCAGTTTTTACATTAAAGGACTGCAGGGCTTGGAATATGACATTCCAGAAGGCAAAGAAGCTAGGATTACAAACAAGAATCACCTATACAGTAAAACTGAGTATAATCCTTCAGGGGGAAAAAATGGGATATTCAAATAGAGGACTTTCAAATATTTGTTACAGTAGAGCTGAAAAGAAAATCTGCCTGTCAAATACAAGACTCAAGAGAAGAATAAAAAGGTAAACAGAAAAGAGAAATCATAAGGGACTCAATAAGGTTAAATTTACATTCCTATATGGGAAGATGGTACTTGTTAACTCCTAAAAACTCTCATTATTAGAGCAAGTTAGGAGTATATACAGAAATGAGTTGAATATGAGATGAGTATCTGAAAAAATATTAAGAGGTAAGAGGAATGCACTGGGAGAAAAGGGAAAGGGAGGGGTATAATGAGATAAATTATCTTACAATAAAGAGCCACAAAAGAGCTTTCACAATGGAAACAAAGATGGAGGAGGTAGGGGAGCGAGTGAACTTTATTCTCATTGGAATTGATTCAAAGAGGGAATAATATCCACACTCAACTGGGTATAGAAATCTATCTTACCCTACAGGAAAGTAGAGAGAAGGGGGAGGAGAGGAAGGGGAGGGACAGCAAATCAAAAACAGGGGAGAATGGGTTGAGGGAGGTAAAAGTTGGCAGCAAAACACTTTTGAGAATGGAAAGAGTGAAAGGAGAAAGCAGAATAAACAAGAGCAATGACAGGATGGAAGGAAACATGGTAATCATAGCTATGAAAAAAAATTTACAGCAAGTTTCTGAAAAAGTCCTTATTTCTCAAATATGTAGAGAACTGAGTCAAATTTATAGAAATGAGCCATTCCTTAATTGAAAAATGGCCAAAGGATATGAATAGGCAGTTTTCAGATGAAGTAATCAAAGTTTTCTATAGCCATTATGAAAAAATGCTCTAAATCACTACTGATTAGAGAAATGCAAATCAAAACGATTCTGAGGTACTCCTCACACCTATTAGATTGGCTAATAGGCCAGAAAAGGACAATGGCAAATGTTGGAGGGGGACAAAGGAAAATTTAGACATTAATTTATTGTTGGTGAAGTTGTATACTGATTCAACCATTCCATAAAGCAATCTGTAATTCTGCCCAAAGGGCTATAAAACCATGTATACCCTTTAATCAGCAATAACCACTACCAGGCCTGTATCCTAGAGACAAAAAACAAAAACAAAATGAACCCATACGTACAGAAATATTTACAGCAGCTCTTTCGGTGGTGGCAAAGTGGAAATTGAGAGGATGTCCACCAACTGGGAAACAGCAAAGTTGTTCTATATAATTGTGATTAAATACTATTGTGCTACAAAAAAAAAGACAAACAGGATGCTCTCAGAAAAACCTAGACTTACATGAAGTGATGCAAAATAAAATTAGCAGAACCAGAACATTGTATACAGTGACAGCAATACTGTAAGATGATCAACTGTGAATGGCAGCTATTCTCATCAATACAATTCAAAATTCAAGACGATTTTGAAGGACTTATAATGAAAAATGGTATCCATCTTCAGAGAAGGAAATAAGAGTTTGAGTGCAAACTGAAGCATGCTTTTTCTTTATTTTTCTTGTTTGTTTTTTTGTCTGTCTTTTCTTTCACAATATGACTAATATATTAGGAAATTATGTCTTGCATGAGTGCACATATAAAGCCTATGTCAAACTGCTTGCCTTCTCAATGACAGGGGCAAGAAAAGGAGAGAATTTAGAACTCAAAAAATTTTTTAAAACAAATGCTAAAAAATGTTTTAATGTGTTAATTGAGGAAAAAATAATTTTTTTAATCCTCACTGCTGCATTTCAGAATCTTAATTTCTTTCCAAGTTCAGTTCAAATATCACTTCCTACTCCTCTTAGAGGTTAAGACTTCTCCCACAAAATTGCCTTCATGTTGAATATAATTTTATGTGTACTGGTCCTCTCGTAAGAATACCTGAGAGTGGAAAAAGTTAATATTTGTCTTTATGTGAAATGTCAGGCACTAAGTAGAAATTTAACAATGCTTTTTCACTGCCTGATTATCCAAAGAAAATGCTAAAGTTAATCTGTACCAAGAAGTCAGGACATCTAGTATTGGCTCTTCCACTAACTAGCAATATATGTTCAAAAGTCACTTTCCCACTCGGACTTCAGTTTCTCCATTTAGAAAGTAAGAAGTAGGTCCCAGATATTGCTTACTAGTCCCTTTTAGCTCTAATATTTTAAAATTGCATACACTCACCTGAAGTATTATTCAATTGAAACTCTAGCTACCAACTCAGATCACAATAGTACAAATCAGAGAAATGGCTCCAATAAAGATGGGTAGCATGGCATGATGAACAGAAGCAAGCCTCAAAAGCTGGGAAGGCCTAGGTTCAAATCTTCCCCACCAAGAGACACTTCCTGAGCCTCAGCAAATTAGAGAATCAGTGCTCTACAAAACACTCTAAGATGCTAAATTGAAGAGAGGGTGTTAATCTGCATCAGTAGAATTTCCTCACGTAGGATTTTTCCGTACCAGTGACTGTACCACAGGTCCAATTAATATTCCTTATTCCTCAAGTCAAGGAGATAGGTGACACAAGATAGAGCACCCGCTCTGGAGTCAGGAGGAGTTGAGTTGCAATCTGACCTCAGTCACTTACTAGCTATGTAACCCTGGGCAAATCACTTAGCCCTGTTTGCTTCCTTCATCTGTAAAAGGAGCTGAAGAAGGAAATGGTAAACCAGTCCTCCAGTATCTTTACCAAAAAACCCGCAAATGAGGTCACAAAGAGGGCTGCACATAACTGAAACAACAATAAACTGCTCAAGTCATCTTTTTTACCTTTCCTCATTTCCAACTCTAATGTTCTAGATAGCTATGCTTTGGTACAACTTTCTATACTTAATGACTCAAGAGCACCACTGCAGGAGCTAGGAGAACCTGAACTCAAATCTCACCTTAGACACTTGACACTCACTAGCTGTGTGACCTTGGGCAAGTCACTTAACCCCAATTGCCTCATCCTGGGTCATCTCCAGTCATCCTGATGAATATCTGGTCACTGGACTCAGATAGCTCTGGAGAAAAGTGAGGCTGGTGACCTGCACAGCCCTCCCTCACTCAAAACAAAGTCAAGTGCAAGTCATATCATTTCTCTGATGGTATGGTCTTCAGCAACAAAGGGCGAACACACACAATCTTTACATGAAATTGCCCTTCTTCATAAAATTTATATGTCTATATTTTGGGCTTCTTTCTAAATGAATGAGCTCATTTATTCTGATGGCAGCTTTATTTTGAGGTTTCTCCAAACTAAAATAAGAGATGAAAGGGTCACTTAAGACCAAATCAAACACAGGAAAATTTCCACTAATCATCTGGAAGAAGTGAGTTTCTCTTAAAAGGAACCTGAACATACCTCTTAAGACCTTCCCCAGAAAATTCATTTTTAAAAACAGTTTTTCTCAGACAATTCAGTAACCCAAAAGGTTGATCTGACTAGCACCACTTGAGAGATAGGGATAAAGAGCTTCAACCAGAAACATAATGTAGTGGCCAGGTGAGGAGTAGAACCTGAAAACTCAGCCCACTGTCTCTAATCTTAGGCAAAATCTGTTCCTTGCAAATCCTGCCTTGTATGTGGTAAGTGCTTAAATAGGTGCTTGTTAAACTGAATTGAGATTCAGGGTCAGGGAAACTCCATCCAGGTCTCTGTCCTGGCAAAGGTACACGGTAGAAGGGTAACTTCCTCCTGACAATACTGAGCAAGTATAGCTCTTCTGACCCCATTGTTGTTCCTGATAACTCAAAAAGGCTTGCAAAGTGTAAGTATATCACTCTTTAGAAATACCATCCTGTCCTGGAAGGAAAAGTTTTGTTCAATTTCACAAATGATTGGTTGGCTGATTTATTTTCTCTCACAAAGTCTCATGCCACAATTTGCAGATTTTCCAGGGTTTTTTTTTCCATGTTATATTTATATTCATACTCTGTGCTTCATCTAAAGTTTTATTTTCATTGGTATTTATTAGAAGAATGGTCCTTGAGAAATTAAGTTTGACAATAGGGTAAAGACAAAGAACAAAGTTTGGGGAGAAACAACTTGCCCCTGCAAAAGTAGAGGACATGTATGCAGTATTTCAACATTAGACCCTTTCCTGGATTTCTTAACTTAGGTCACCAAAACATCTAATTTTTGAACTTTTGTGAAGTAACTTTTCCTGCACACAGCAAGTTTGTGCTTATCCAAACCATCCTCCCAATATTCTAAGGTCCTCTCTATCACAAAGACATTTCTCATTTTCTCTCATATCTAAAATAACAAGACTCCTTATATTAGATACTAAAGTTTCCATCTCCTCAGAGCCTTCTAAACAATCAGTCCTGAATCTCTCCACTCCCTGCCAACAGTTCTTCTTCAGTACCTCCCAAAGAGTGATTCCTAATATTCAATCCCAGACCTCCCATACTTCAATTCTCAAACTATCACTCATCCTCTCCCTAGTGAACTCCAACCATCCCTCAAGCCCCTCTGTCAAACCCTTCAGTTCCCACCTAGGACCCAAGGTATTCATTTCTGTGCTCTGAAGTTAAGAAAGGACAATGATAAGCTGGAGATTAGAGATAAAGTGGTTGGACTCCTCTAAAGGTGGTGGTTATTATAATTGTCTGCTATTCAGCCTCAGAGTAGAACTGGGAGACTGGGTAAAAGGTACAAAGAAGCAATTTAGGCTTCATGAAAGGAAAAGAACTGTCCAAAAGTGACACTTCTCCATCCCTACTTCTCAGGTCCCTTTAGTGATAGCATTTCCCTTTACTTACTTAGTCCCCTCTTTTCCAGCTGCACCCAAGCTTCAATTCAACCATCTCAACTCTTTAATTCCCCAGACAACCCTGAATCTCCCTGCTCCTCAGTGCACCCTAAAATGCTCTTCAGTTTTATCTTCTAATCTTCCCAGTGAATTTTCAGTACCCCCACACAGTTCTCCCCAAACTCATCCCATTCCTCTGTCCTTCCAAAGACACTATTCATTTCTGCACGGAGAAAGAAATAACTCCTCAGTCGAAATCCCAAGAAGACCCTCTCTACTCAGACAGAAGCTACTTCCTGAGGATCCTTCTGCCCCACCGCAGACCTGCCACACATCCCAAGCCTCACAAGACCCTTCATTCTAATGCACCACTATTCTTGAAGCTACAGAAGTTACCTAGTCCAACCCACACCCACAAAGGAATCCCTACTACTACACTCTACCTGACAAGCTGTCATCCAGACTGTGCTTGAAGACATCTAAAAAGGATCATCCCCTCAGCCGAGGCAGTACATTTCCCTTTTGGGCAGCTCTTTTCCTCACATGAAGCCTAAATAAATTTGCTTCTTTGCAACTTCCACCCAGGGCTCTCCTTTCTTCCCTGCGTCCCAAAACAACAGTTATAATAGCCACAACTTTCCTCCCTCCAGTCCACCCACCTCGTGTCTTAAGTCCCAGCTTATCAATGTCCTCTCTAAACTGTGGAGCTCAAAAATGAACACACTTCCAAATTCGGTCTAACCAGGATAGAACTACCTCCGTATTCCTGGAAGTTACCTGCTCTCTGAGGCAGCACAAGACCCCAGCATCTGTTCTATTATACCTACCTAACTTACTCCTGACCTTTGTGGTTTTGGGGGGAAAGAGCAGCTCCTCCTCCCGGGACACCCACTACCACCAACGTCCCAGTGCCTCTTTCCAGACCTCACAGTGCCCCAGTTACTGAGCCTGATTCCTCATCCTGAACCCCGTTCCCCCAAAACACTTCCCAGGCACCCCACCCCCTGCTCCCACCGTCTCCCTCCACACACGCACAGACGAAGCCTCAGGTATTCCGGACCCTGACTTCAGTCCAAGGTCCGGACTCTCCCGGCCAGACCGCTTTGTCCCCTCTTGGGCTCGACTCCCTCCCCACACCCCAGCTTCTCAGGTGCCCTGGTCCTCAAGCTCCTGCTCCCCCACAGAGCCCCTGTCTGCGGCACATCTGTCCTCCCCAGGCGCTCCGGGCCCCCTCCTCACACAGCCCCTCTTCAGTCTCTCCCGCGCCCCTCACAAAGTCTCCCCGCCCCCCGGCGCTCCGGGCCCCCTCCTCACACAACCCCTCTTCAGTCTCTCCCGCGCCCCTCACAAGGTCTCCCCGCCCCCCGGCGCTCCGGGCCCCCTCCTCATAGACCCCTCCCCCCAGCACGTCGGCTCCTCCCCCCGGCCGATGACCCCTGACCCCCTCCGGGCCCGGGCGCCGCAGGCCACGACACCCTCCGGGCTGGCCCGGCCGCCAGGCCTCAGTGCCCAGGCCCCCTGCCTTGCGCTTAACCGGCCCTCACCGCTGAGCAGCCCCGGGAAGACGAGCAGCAGCAGCAGCAGGAGCAGAGGCGAGGCCCGGGCAGAGAGGTCGGGGCGGCGGCGCACAGGCTCACGGGGCCGGGGCGGCGGCCTTTCCTGCAGGGCCACCTCCATGGTCCTGCGGGCGGGAACAGAAGCCTTGGCCGCGACGGGCGGAGCCGACCTGCGCGGCCGTTGCTAAGGATTGCGTCGTCTGCGTGATGGCGTCATCCCCAGAGGGCGGGGCCCTCCCGGCCCTGAGGCGGGGTTCGGGGAGAGAAGGGAGCCAATCCCAAGCCGCTCCCTTTACAGACGCGGAAACTGGGGACCGTGGGAGGGGGAAAGACTAGCCGGAGGTGGAGCGGGGAGGCTGGAGTGAGGCGTAGGCCGCGCCCCTGTTGTTTCTCCCGTACTCCCACGTGAGCAAACCCGACCTGCGCAGGCGCTTACCTCCTCGAAGCCTCGGAGGTAGCCTAGGGCCGGGTGTCACGCTCCAGTCGAAGCGGAGCGGGGCGGGGCACTAATCCGTACGTAAAGATCCCTACTGGTACCTGTTGCCTTAATTGTAAAATGCGACGTTGTCATCTATGGTTTATTGTAATTTTGCTCGGCTAAATATTTCCCAATTACATTTAACCTGGATCGGACACCTCTGGCCTGGAGGACTAGAGTTAAGCAGGCGGGACAGCAGGATTTCTCTTTTCCCAGAGAAATAAGGAGTTTAGAATAGCCAGCATTGAGAGAGTGTTTCACGGTTTGTAAAGCAGCTTAAAAATATTGTCTCCTTTTATCTCACAGCACCGGACAATAGGGGCTGTTATTAACCCCCATTTACAGACGAGGAAAGTGAAATAGAGGTTAAGCACCAACATAAAAAATGGAAAGGGTGAGCTTACCTCCAACGAGGAGGATGTTAAAACAATAATTAGAAATTACTTTGCCCAACTCTGCCCAAATTTGACAATTTGAGATGGGTGAATATTTTTTAAAAAATATTAATTGCCCAGATTAACAGAAGAGGAAGTTGAATACTTACAAAACCCCATTTCAAAAAAATAAATTGAACAGGTCATCAAATAACTCCCTAGGAAAAAAGCTCCAGGGCCAGATGGATTTACAAGTGAATTCTATCAAACATTTAAAGAACAGTTAATTCCAATACTATATAAACTATTTGGGGAAAATGGTGGAGTCCTACCAAATTTTTTTATGATACAAATATGGTTCTGATACCTAAAAACCAGGAAGAGCCAGAACAGAAAGTTATAAACCAATTTCTCTAATGAATATAGATGCAAAAATTTTAAATAAAATTAGCAAAAAGAATACAACAAATTATCACGAGAATAATACATTATGATGAGATAGTATTTATACCAAGAATGCAGGACTGGTTCAATATTAGGAAAACTATCAGCATTATTGATCATATCAGCAACAAAACTAACAAAAACCACATGATTATCTTAATAGATGCAGAAAAAGCTTTTGACAAAATACAACACCCTTTCCTATTGAAAACACTGGAGAGCATAGGAATAAATGGAACTTTCCACAAAATAATAAGAATATCTACCTAAAACTTTCAGCAAGCATTATATGCAATGTGGACAAGCTAGGTGCATTTTCAATAAGATCAGGGGTGAAACAAGGATGTCCATTATCACTACTGTTATTCAATGTATAGCACTAGAAATGTTAGCTTTAGCAATAAGAGAAGAAAAAGAAATTGAAGGAATTAGAACAGGCAGAGAAGAAACTAAGTTATCACTCTTGGCAGATGATATGATTCTATACTTAGAGAATCCCAGAGAATCAAGTTTAAAAACTACTTGAAATAATAAACAAGTTTGGCAAGGTTTACAGGTTACAAAATACAATACAAGACTTGTACATTTGACTCAGATCTCTTTATAATTTAGAGATGAGGCCTTTATCACAGATACTAGTTGCAAAAATTCTTTTCCAGTTTTCTGCTTCCCTCCTAATCTTGGTTGCATTGAGTTTGTTTGTGTAAAAACTTTTCACATTAATGTAATCAAAATTATCCATTTTGCAAGGTTTACAGGTTACAAAATAAACCCACATAAATCTTCTGCATTTCTGTATATTACTAACAAAGCCCAACAGCAAGAGATAGAAAGAGAAATCCCATTGAAAGCTACTGTAGACACTATAAAATATCTGGGAGTCTACCTGCCAAAACAAACCCAGGGACTATATGAAAACAGTTACAAAACACTTTTTGCACAAATAAAGTCAGATCTAAGTAAGTGGAAAAACATCAGTTGCACATGGGTAGGCTGAGCTAATATAATAAAAATGACAATTCTGCCTAAATTAATTTACTTATTCAGCACAATACCAATCAAACTACCAGATAATTATTTTCTAGAACTACAAAAAATAATATCAGAATTCATCTGGAAGAACAAAAGGTCCAGAAAATCAAGGGCATTAACAAAAAATGCTAGGGAAGGTGGCCAAGCCCTACCAGATCTCAGATTGTATTATAAAGCAGCAGTCATCAAAATTACTTGGTAGTGGCTAAGAAACAGAAGGGTAGACCAGTGGAATAGGTTAGGTTCTCAAGACACAGTAGTCAATGAATATAGCAATCTACTGTTTGATAAACCCAAAGACCCCAACTTCTGGGATCAGAACTGACTGTTTCACAAAAACTGCTGGGAAAACTGGATAACAGTGTGGCAGAAACTGGGCATAGACCAATCCCTGACATCGTACACAAGAATAAAGTACGAATGCATACATGATCTAGTTTAAAAAACTGATACTATAAACAAATTAGGGGAGCAAGGAATAGTGTATTTGTCAGATTCGTGGAGAATGGAGAAATGTATGACCAAACAAGAGATAGAGAACATTATGAAGTGCAAAACGGATAGTTTTGATTACATTAATGTGAAAAGTTTTTCCATAAACAAAGTCAATGCAATCAAGATTAGGAGGGAAGCAGAAAATTAGGAATTTTTACCACTAGTGTCTGTGATAAAGGCCTCTTTTCTAAAATATATAGACAACTGAGTCAATTTTGCAAAAATACAGGCAGTTTTCAGAGGAAGAAATTAAAACTACCTGTAGTCATATGAAAAAATGCCTTTGAGATACAAATCAAAACGACTTTAAGCTACTTATCACACCTATCAGATTGATTAACATGACAAAACAAAAAAATCATACATGTTGGAGAAGATGTGGGAGACTTGGAATACTAATTCACTATTGGTGGAGCTGTGAGCTCATCCAACCATTCTGGAGAGCAATTTGGAACTATACTCAAAGGGCTATAGAAATGTGCATACACTTTGACCCAACAACATGGCTTCTAAGGCTGTATCCCAAAGAGATCATAAAAATGGCAAAAGGATCTACATGTTCAAAAAATATTTATAGCAGCTCTTTTTTGTGGTGGCCAAGAACTGGAAATTGAGGGGATGCTCATCAATTAGGGAATGGCTGAACAAGTTGTAGTGTATGAATGTAAAGGAATATTATTGTGCTATAAGAAATGATGAACAAGAAGACTTCAGAGAGGTCTGGAAAGACTTATATGAACTGATGCTGAGTGAAATGAATAAAACCAGAAGAACATAATACATAGTAACAGCCACAGTGTGCGAGAACTGTTTTAGATAGACTTGGTCCTTCATAGCAATGCAAGGACCTAAAACATGAGGCAAAATGCCATCCACATCCAGAGAAAGAACTATGGAACTAGAAAGCAGAATGAAGTAGAATATTTTCTCTTGTGTTATGTTTTGTTTTGTTTGGGTTTTTCTCATGGTTTCTCCCATCCATTTTAATTCTTCTGTGCAACATGACTAATGTGAAAATGTATTTAATAAGAATGTATGTGTAGAATCCATATAAGATTGCATGTTGTCTTGGGGAGAGAGAGGAGAGGGAGGGGGAGAAAATCTAAGACTCATGGAAGTGAGTGTAGAAAATAAGAAAACATAAATTTTTTTAAAAAGCTACTTGCCTAGCACCATAGATTCAGACAGCTATTAAGTGTCTAGATTTGAACTCAGATCCAGATTTGAACAGGTGTAACACCTAGTTGCCTGCTACCTGTAGCAGAACCTGGCATAGGCAGACATGTATATGTGTACTTAGCCTCAATGGGCAATTGGGTTCAATCTGTGTGAGCCCCAAATTCCTCCCTAGAGGAGGAGGAATTTTTAATACCCTATGCAGCATGATCCCAGAACCTAGTCTTCTACTACTAGCTTTGTAAATTGCCTCATGAATAACTAATTCCAGGTTTGTGTTCATAACTTTGAGCACTGGGGCACTAGCTTTCTAAGAGAGACTTCCCTAACAGTATGTTACTTTAAAAAAGCAGATCACAAACAATCAAATCACCATGCTGTTAAAATCATGGGGGAATATGCCATGAGGAGGGTGAAAGATCTATACCTTGTAAACTCCTCTACTAATGCATCTGTAACTTATACAATGTAGGCCCATGGAAAGGTGATTGCCTGTTCAGAAGCCCTATCCCACAAAATTTATTTTCTTTCTGGGTGGAATATTTGAATGCTTCCTGTGTTTCTGTAGCTGTTCATGGGCTTCTTAACAGTCCTTTGTGTCTTATGCAATTTCTGTGGTGGTGAAATAAAGTCTGTTTCACACCCAGTGTCAGAGTTGTACACTGAGCTCCTTTATGGGAGTTAGGGACCTTTAACTCACATCTGGGGAAACCTATGGAGATTTCTCTGAAGTAAAACTCTAAGGTAGTGGCATAATGAAAACTGACCCTCTTTGGGTTAAGCTTCCAAGATGAGACCCAATCTATATTATGTGATCAAAAACTCCATAAGGAATCCTGGGCCACAGTTTACAAAAAAAGAAAATTGTGGAGTGAGAAAGAAATGCCAAACTTAGAAAACTGTTTGGGTGGTAGGGATGAAGGCAATGATTTGTATTAATAAACAAGTCACTTTCCATTCCCTGTGTATATTCAAGAGAAGATACAATTTTCAAAACCTTTCATATCCAATTTTTTTGAGTCCACACACTGCATAAAATGAAGTGCAACTATACATATCCTTTTCCCTTTTTATTGCTGTGAAAGTTCTGAACTTCATGGTATACCTGGAGAAAAACTAGGAACCAGAGGTCAGCTCTAAACAGACCTTTATAGTGAGAAGTTTCCATCCCTACAACTAATTATATGAGCTTTGTCTGGCTGCCATGAGTTACCAGGAATATATAGATCCAATACTGTCAATGACTGAGGCCTTATTCATCCCTTACCCCACAGACTTCCAGAAACTGATGAATGCCCTCCTTATTGCAAGGTTTCTTGGCCACCAATATATGAAACCTCATACAGAAGAATGTCTTTCCTGTATCATTTGTCTCATTTGTACACAGAAACCACTGTGCCGCAGTCAGAACCAATATATCAGGTTTCATTCGTATGTTTTCTCAAAGATTCCACAGGGTTTGGTATAGAACAAGACATTCTTGTTTCAAACACACCTTCCAGAACCCCATTTTACAGACCTCCGAACCACCCTTCATGTGGTATAAGGAGAACTGGACTTAGAACCATGAAAACTTGCATTCAAAACCAAGTCCTGTTACTTAATACCTGTGTGATATTCATTCATTTATTCACATGAATTTATTACATGCCCAATCCACAGGTACTGTGAAATTGAGGAACATGTTCTGATGGGGGACAGAAACAACATATACACAAACAGTTTCAAAGAAAATACAAACTAACATAGCAGGAGAATTAGGATAGGCTTCAAGTAGACCCTTAAAAAAAGGTGGGGATTCAAAGAGGCAGAGTAGGAAGGCCATTCTAGGTGTGTAGGACAGCTCATGCAAGGACACAGAGATAGAAGGTGGAACAAGCTCAGGGCTATTTTAGTTGGAATATAATATGCATGAAGGAAAATAATATGCAAAAATATAGGAAAGTTAGGTTGGAACTAGACTGAAACTCTACATGCCAAACAGAGGAGTGTGTATTTTACCCTAAATAGGAAGCCACTAGAGGTTTTGGAGCAGAGTTAAGTAATCAATACTATGCTTTAGGAATATCAATTTGACAGGAGACAAATTTAGTGGTGGTGAGAGGTACTGAGGGCCTGAATTAGGGTAGTGGCAAGAAAGGAATGGAAATGAGGGTGAGAAAAAGAGTCAGGGAGAATTTTAAGTTTACAATCTGGGTGACAAGGATGGTGGTATATTTAACTGGAAAAAGAAAGGATGTGGGATGGGTTTGGGGAGAAGGGAAAAGTGGAGAGGAGATGAGTTCCATTTGGTGATATGTTTGAGTTTGAGATGCCTGTGTGACATATAGTAAGTCATGTTCAAACAGCAGTTGGTGATTTAAGACTGAAGCTCAAGAAACTGGGGCTGAAAATATAAATTGAGGAGGCATCAATACTGTATTAGGTGCTGAAATACAAATGTAAAAGTTAGTCCTCTCTCCTCCAGGAGCTTTCATTCTGTTGAGGAGATAATGTATATTTGATATATACATTATAAGAAATGTGTGTGCCCACCCGCTCCGTTCCTGAAGGTCTCTGCATAAAGCCCCTGAGGGAGCTGAGCCTGGGAGGCGGCCCTGCCCCCACCCCAGCACCAGAACTAAAGCTCACATTGATTAGCAGGTGGGCGGCGTGGAAAGCACATTTGAATCTCAGACCCCAAGCACTAGCTGGGCGGATCTAGGTGGGGGTGGACAGGAATCTCAGAAGTCAAGTAACTGGCTGGGAAAATGCCTAGAAAAGGAAAGAAAAATAAGACTATAGAGAGTTTTTTCTAACAGATGCAAATGATGCCGACTTTCGGATCTGACGAGGAAATATTCTTACCATCAGGGAAAGACATGGAGGGCGGGGCCTCAGTGCCCCAGACATCCCAGGGGGATGTTGGGTGGGCTCAGGCCTTGGAAGAGCTCAAAAAGGATTTTGAAAAGAAATGTGTGTGTGTGTGTGTGTGTGTGTGTGTGTGTGTGTATATATATATATATATATACACACATTATACTTATACACATATACATTATATATATACATATGTATGTATATATACATATATATTATATATGTATAATATACATTATATTTGAGGATTGATGATCTGGGAAGGGAGTGATAAAATGAGAAGTGGGTAGTACATTATGTGAATGTGTCGTGTTCGTCCTTCATTGCCTAAGAAAAACATGCCAACAGAGAAATGATGACATGACTTATGACTTGCACTTGACTTTGTTTTGAGTGAGGGAGGGCTATGCAAAGTTACCAACCTCACTTCTCCTCCAGAGCCATCTGAATCTAGTGATCAGATATTCATCAGGATGACTAGAGATGACCTAGGATGCATTGGGAGACCTTGACCCCTTTGGGCCAAGGTCTATGCAGGTACTCACTTAGCGTGAGGCGACAACCCATTCATTGAAGGTGGTGCAGTGGACAAAGCACCAGTGCAGGAGTCAGGATGGCCTGAGTTCAAATGTCACCTCAGACACTTGACACTCACTAGCTATGTGACCTTAGGCAAGTCACTTAATCCCAATCATCTCCAGTCATCCTGATGAATATCTGGTCACTGGATTCAGATGGCTCTGGAGGAGGAGTGAGGCTAGTGACCTGCACAGCCCTTCCTCACTCAGAACAAAGTCAAGTCCAAGTCATGTCCTGTTTAAGAAGTAGCCAGGGCATGGGAGGAGAAAAAGAAAGACATTAGGCTGGGAGGGGAGAGGAGAGGAGAGGAGAGGGGAGGGGAGGGGAGGGGAGAGGAGAGGAAAAAGGAAAGGAATAGGCCAGTAAAACCCAAGTCAACTGGGCATCTTTTGAGAAGGAAGGGGAGAGAAGAAGCTGAGTTACCCAGGCAGTTGCACCTACTCACAGGGTTGTGTTCATCCTTCTTTGCCAAAGAAAAACATGCCATCAGAGAAATGATGACATCACTTGCACTTAATGAATTGGCATTAGTTACCTCACCCTAAGTACTCCTGCATAGATCTTGGCCTAAAGGGGCCAAGATCTCCCAGTGCATCCTGGGTCATCTCCAGTCATCTTGATGAATATCTGGTCACTGGATTCAGATGGCTCTGGAGGAGAAGTGAGGCTGGTGACCTGCACAACCCTCCCTCACTCAAAACATGTGAATGTGTGGTGTCCTAATGGATGACTAGTTATATGAGATAAAACATTCTCAGGAGTTCTGAATCAACCAGATACAAGGGTCTAATCTCACTACTGATATTGTCCTCTCCAGGCAGCTCCACCCCAGGGCTGGTCTCTAAGATAAGTGCATTAACTCCTCTGGAATGTGGAATAGGGTCTCTAGGGAGTCTGATTCCAAGGGTTCCTGGTGTGAAGAAGTGAGCAGCAGGGCAGCCAGGGAGATTCCCATGTTGACTAGGTCTTGGTAATGAGGTAAATGATAAGTTGGACTGAAGCTTGCTCTGGGAGATAAAGAACCCATAAAAGAGGTCCCAGGACAGAGTGTTGAAAAATAACCACTCTTTAAGAGAAAGAACACACATGAATGGTGATCTTAGCAAGAGATAGAGGAGCAGATAGGTAAAAGAAGAGCCCCAAGAAAACTCTGTCAGGAAAATCTAAGGAGGAAAAATTACTAGGGAGAGGGAATAGTCAACCAATTCTCTCAACTTGCTGGCATGAGTTAACTTCCCTCTCCTCCAGAATACTTTCTACTCTCTCCGAGAAAATCTAGGCTGGAGAAAGTATTCAGGAGAAAGGGGTAGCCAACTATCAAATTCTGAAGTAAAGAAAGATGAGGACTGAGAAAAGGCCAAGATTTAGCAATTGTTTTTAATTGTTTTAATTGTTAAATAACTTGAAAGAGATCAATTTCTGTTAAGTAAATTGGAAACCAGATTGCATGGTATTGAGATGTTAATGAAGGACTGGCAGAACTTCAGGAGGGAAGTAGAAGCAGTGAGTGTGGGCAGTTTTTTCTAGGAGTTTGGCTATGAAAGAGAAGATAAATATAAGATGATAACTTTGAGTAATGGTAAGGTCAAGTAAAGGGTTTTGCTTTTGTTTTTTGGTAAGGTTGGAGAAGGCCTGAACATATTTGTAGGAAGCAAGGAAAGAGCTTGCAAGTAAAAAGTTTGAATATTAGAAAGGAAGGATTATAAGGATAGACACAGGAGGTATGGGATGGACAGCACAAGTAAATCGGATGGCCTTAGTAAAAAGAGCTGGGCTGGAGTGACCTTAAGGGAGTCATTTTCTTTCTGTGCTTCAGTGTACTTTAAATGTTAAATAAGGTTGTTAGATTAGATGATTTCTAAGGTCCCTTCAACCTCTAAGTCCTGTGAATAACAATAATTTTAGTTGTCCATTATTTTGAATTCACTCTTCCTAGAGTTAGCTATTATTTATTATTATTATTTTTCAGTGACAGTGAAAATATATTTAAGTAGGCCGCTAGCTGGTGCAGTGGATAGAATGCTGAGTTTGAAGTCAGAAGACTCATCTTTCCAAGTTCAAATCTGGTCTCCAATTCTCACTAGCTGTGTGACCCTGTACAAATCACTTAACCCTATATGCCTCAATTTCTTTGTCTGTAAAATGAGCTGGAGAAAGAAAAGGCAAACTACTTCAGTATTTTTGCCAAGAAAACCCCAAATGGGGTCACTGAAAGGACTCAACAAAAACTACTGAAAGGAGGGAGGCAACGTCGTACAGTGGGAAATATGGGAACTAAAATAAAGAGAACCAAAATTTAAATCTTGACTTCTGTTTCTTAGCTAATCACCTGGGATAAGTCACTTCACTTTAAAAAATAGCAGCTGTATTTGGAAGGAAGGGAGTGGCTTTACAAGGGAAAAATAAGGTGGGAGTGAGTACAGTCCAAGCATGGAAGTCCATTTGTGCAAAGCACAGAGAAAGACAAGGAATGTTTCGGACAAGATCACAGAATTTACAAAAGAAAGTAATAGGAAATGTACTGAAGAAGTAGGAAGTAGCCAAATTGTTAAGGATCTATCCTAGAGGCAACAAGGGAACCACTGAAGAATTTCCATGGTGAGATCTGTTAAGGAAAATGGTTCCTACATAATACTAGTAGTTCACATTTATATAACTCTTTCAGGTTTGTAAAGTGTTTTTGTATATTTCATCTCATTTGCTCTTCATAATAATATCAGGAGATATGAATAACAAGTATTATCCCAATTTTACAAAGAAACTGAGGCTAATTGGTATAAAGTGATCACATGATTAATAAATGGCATAACTGAGATCTGAACCTGTATCTTACATCTGTTAGCTCTTTCCACTATGATGCTGCATCTCATGCCAATAGACAGACACTAGGACATCCTGGTACAATGCTCAAATTCACTGATTGACCAATTTGGGAAGATTGGAGGTTGTATAGATTTAAGATTAATTTAATTTATATATTATATATTTAAGCATTTAAAGCCAGTGTGGTGTGCCTTGTGCTGTGCTCTGAGCAAAGCAGAATCACTGTAGCACAATGGAAATATGAGATATGCAAACCTAGATACATCTCCATCCCAAATGTGCAAACAGACTATTTGTGTTCAACCTGTGATAGATCCTTTAGAACTTGTATTGAACTGATCAGCCACAGTTGAACACACATTACCTTGACCCCAACCTCATGATATAATCCGTCATCTTCAAATAGAAAGGACAAATGAATAATTCACTAAACCAGTCTACGCTACTCACAGTTCCATGTCCACAAACTCAGCAAGCTCAAGTCTGGCTGAACGTCCTAGACTCAATTCTGGGTAGTTTACAACAGGGAGAAAAGAATGTGTTTTTCATTTTTGAATATGATAAAAGTATTCTAAAATGCAAAAACCATTCTTAGCTTGCGGGCATTCAAAAATAGGCACCTGATCCCTAGCCTAGAATATTCTCCAGAATAGACTGATTGCTACACATAGTCATGGAAGGTCCTCAAGTTCCCTTAATATACTCTAGCAACTAAGGACTCCATGTTTTTCTCCACTGGATACTCAGCTTACTAAATCAGTAGTGTACCCTTGGTTTGGGACAAAGTAGCCATTCTACTTTTCCTGAGAGGAGGAAACTAAATCCTAGACTTTGTCTTACCCCTGGGTAACTGGATTGGGGTAGATTGTTCCAGGGCTCAATATAAATGCTGAGTTTGGAAAAAAATCTAAGAGAATCCAAAGTCTCTTTCCACAGTCCTCAAGCTTGAAGGGAATGAATGTAGAAATGGTGTCTCTTTCCTCCAATTAAGTATATACTTACCTATTTCTCATCTATATCCTTGCAATAGAAGGTAAGCTTCTTGGGGAGGATTCTGGGAAGATGGCAGGAGTAGGTCAGAAAATTTCAAGCTCTCCAGATATCCCCCACAAAAAAAGATAAAATAGCACCTCATGGTGAACATAGAAGCAGGTAAAAATAAAGAGTTGGGGCAGAAGAGTTGTCCTTTAGGGGCAACCAGAGAAGATATATAGAAATCCCTAATAAGTGTAAACACCTCCCGTCTAGTTCCTCTGAAACAGCAAGCAGGAAGCCCCTGGGCCTAGCTGAGTTGGGATATAGCCTCAGTTGCAGCCACAGGAATTTTCACATCCCAGACAGTATGGGGAAGATTGAGGGCACCTCTGCTGGTAAGGGACACCAGACCCAGCTATGCTGCTGAGATGTGGCTCTGGGTGAGAAAGAACACATGAGAAGAAACTATCACACATGGAGTGAGTACAGAAGCAGTGGAATAGGGACACAGATGGTTACAGGATGGTAGAGTTCTTGGTTTTGGTTCCAGGTCAGAGGGGAGAACTGAAGGAGGATCTGAGGCCAGAGGCACCATCCCCCATATCCCAGGACTAGAGATGATTACAATAATAAGATGCTACAATTTTTTTTTTAATGAGCAGGCAAAGGAGAAAGAAACCAACTATAGAAAGTTACAAGGGGGATAAAGACTAAGGTTCATCTTCTGAGGATATTGAAGCAAAAAAAAAAAAAAAGCCTCCTACTCGAAAGAGCAATGTTAAATGGTCACCTGCCCAAAAACAATTCATAGAATTTAAGAGACTTTAAAAATCAGATGAGAGATTGAGGATTTTTTTTTTAATACAAGCAATCCAAGAAAAACAAGACAATTATGAAAAGGGAACCAACAAGAAAAGGAGATCCAGAATCTTAAGGAAGAAAATAATTCCTTGAAAATTAGAATTGGGTAAGAGTAAGCAAGCAAAGTTATAAGACCAAGAAATAATAAAACAAAATATAAAGAATGAAAAAGTAGGTAGAGCCAAGATGATGGAGTAACACCATGCGCCTTCTAGAGCGCTGCCCCTGAGCCCACCCAAATGCCTGTAAAAAATGGCTCTCAACAAATTCTGGAGCTGCAGAACTCACAGAATGACAGTGAAGCAAATCTCCAGTCCAAGGCAGTCTGAAAGGTCACCTGGAAGTGTCCATCGTGCCACGCAGGGGGCAGGGGGCAGTCCAGTGAGGGCCACACAGGCACAGACAGGACTTGAGCGGGCTTTGGGGAGACTGAATCTCTCACATCTGTGGTAGTTTCCAGACTTCAGGATCCCAAAACTCCAAGAACAAATTGAGGGGGTCAGTGGAAAAAGCCTGTGGGACCCGAGTGGGAGAGTGGAGCAGTCTGGCCCCAGCCCCAGGGCAGCAGAGGGAGAAGTGAGAGGAGGAACCCACAGCAGCAGCAGGGGCAGAGACGCAAAGTTCTAGGCCCACAGATTGTGGGGGGATTGAGCAGCTGACTGGAAGCAAAGCTCTACTTTGACAAAGAGCTCAGAAGTCAAGTAAATGCCTGCGGAAATAAGCAAAACCCAGAAAAAGAATCAGACTACAGAATCTTACTTTGGTGACAAGGAAGACCAAAACATGCAAACAGTAAACAGCCAAGTCAAAGCTCCTCCATCCAAAGCCTCCAAGAAAAATATGAATTGGTCTCAGGCCCTGGAAAAGCTCAAAAAGGATGTTGAAAATCAAGTAAGAGAAGCAGAGCAAAAATTGGGAAGAGAAATGAGAGTGATGCAAGAAAATAATGAAAAATGGGTCAACTGCTTGCTAAAGGACACCCCCAAAAAAATGCTGAAGAAAATAACACTTTAAAAAATAGACTAATCCAAACGGCACGAGATACAAAAAGCTAATGAGAATGCCCTAAAAAGCAGATTTGGCCACATGGAAAAGGAGATCCAAAAGCTCACGGAAGAAAATAAATCCTTAAAGATTAGAATGGAGCAGATGGAAGCTAGTGATTTTATGAAAAAAATCAAGAAATTATAAAACAAAACCAAAGGAATGAAAAAATAGCCAACAATGTGAAATACTCATTGGAAAAACAATTGACCTGGAAAATAGATCCAGGAAAGCCATTTTAAAAATTATGGGACTAACTGAAAGCCATGATCAAAAAAAAAAAGCCTAGACATCATCCTTCATGAAATTATCAAGGAAAACTGCCCTGATATTCTAGAACCAGAGAGTAGAACAAATATTGAAAGAATTCACCGATCACCTCCTGAAAAACTTCCAAAAGAAAAACTCCTAGAAATACTGTAGCCAAATTCCATAGTTCCCAGGTCAAAGAGAAAATATTGGAAGCAAGCAGGAAGAAACAACTTGAGTATTGTGGAAATACAACTAGGATAACACAAGTTCTAGCAGCTTCTACATTAAGGGATCACAGGACTTGGAATAAGACATTCCAGAAGTCAAAGGACCTAGGACTAAAACCAAGAATCATGTACCCAGCAAAACTGAGTATAATACTCAGGGTCTTTCAATGAAATACAGGACTTTCAAGCATTCTTGATGAAAAGACCAGAGCTGAATAGAAAATATGACTTTCAAACACAAGAATCAATAGAAGCATGAAAAGATCAACAGGAAAGAGAAATCACAAGGGACTTACTGAAGTTGAACTGTTTACATTCCTACATGGAAAGATCATATTTGCAACTCTTGAGACTTTTCTCAGTATTTGGGTAGCTGGAGAGGATTATATACATATAGACAGAGGGTACAGGGTGAGTTGAATAGGAAAATAATATCTAAAAAAAAAATTAAGGGGTGAGAAATATGTTGGGAGGAGAAATGGAATGGGGCAAATCATCTCTCATAAAACAGGTAAGAAAAAGTTTTTCAATGGAGGGGAAAAGGGGAGAAGTGAAAGGGAAAATGTGAAGCTTACTCTTGTAACATTTGGCTTAAGAAGGGAATAACATGCACATTCAATTTGGTATGAAAATCTACCTTACACTACAGGAAAGTAGGGGAGAAGGGAATAAGTGGAGTGTGGGTGGGATGACAGAAGGGAGGTCAAATGGGAGGAGGGGGTAATTAGAAGTAAACACTTTTGGGGAGAGATAAGGTCAAAAGAAAGAAGAGAATGGGGGGCAGGATAGGATGGAGGGAAATATAGTCAGTAGTCTTTCACTATATGACTTATGTCTTTTGAATAACATCACACATGTATAACCTATATTGAATTGCTTGCCTTCTCAGTGGGGATGGAGGAAGAGAAGTTTGAACTCAAAGTTTTAAAAATGAATGTTAAAAATTGTTTTTACATACAACTGGGAAATAAGAAATACAGGTAATGGGGTATAGAAATCTATTTTGCCCTACAAGAAAAGACAGAAGATGGGGATAAGAGAAGGGGGTGGGGGTGTGATAGAAGGGAGGGGAGAATGGAGAGAAGAGATGAGAAAATTTGGAACTCAAAATCTTGTGGAAATGAATATTGAAAACTAATAAATAAAAAGAATGAAAAAGTATAAGAGAATATGAAATAAGAAAAACAACTGATCTGGAGAACAGATAAAGAAAGGAGATGGCAAAACCACAATTAAAATCCCACAAGATCTAACAGTAGTGACACTAAGACTGCAAGTCTTTGGATATATATGGAAGAGAAAAACAACTGAGGTTGCAGCTGAAAATATCATACCCAGTAAAGTTAAACGTAATCCTGAATGAAAAAAATAGGACATTCAATAAATTAGCAGACTTACAGAAGTTTGTTGCAAAAAACCTGAGCTTAATAGAGAATTTGACATAAAAGATCCAAGAGAAATATAAGGTATACATGAAAGACAAGGGACTCAAAAATAAGGACAGGCTGTTTAATTTTTGTATGAGAAAATATAAAACATTTTTTGTGATTATTAATAATTGAGTACTTTGAAAGACTGGGGTAGATGAATACTATGTGATTCAAATGAGGTGCAAGAAGAACTGACATAGAGGAATTACATGAGGGATTACATGGTTGTTCTGGAACCCTACTCTCATGAGGAATGTGTGTGTGTGTGTGTGTGTGTGTGTGTGTGTGTGTGTATAAAAGCCTCCTAAATTCAGAAAGTCATAAAAGGCTAAGGGGATAGGGAGGGGGAAAAGGATTAGGGAGGAATTTTTGAGGGAATGCTATTCACATCAGATCTGGGTTAAAGGGAAAAGATAGACATTTAGAAGGAAAAAGTCTTCTAAATTTATAAAGAAATAAGAGGGTGAGGGAATAGGATGGGGGGTAGAAGGGTGTCTAAATTAATGGGAATGGGATAAAAAGGCAATAACCTATTTTCATGACAAATTCAGAGAGAAACAAGAGGGTAAGGAGAAAGGGTTGGGGAAGAGTATAAGGGAGGGATCTTTGGTGGGAGGGGTAGGTTAAGTAATAAAAGGGCAAGGTAGCAGGTAGAAGTAGAGTCAGGAGAAACAGGAAATAAGAGGCAAACAAACAAAGATCAGGAGGAGAATTGGGAGGAAATGCAGCAGTAATCATGGTCTCAAAGTTAAAGCTAAAATAGATTTAATCAAGAGAAATATAGGGAAATATTAATCAATATTGTTTTAGAGTAGTCAAAATAACTAGACAGTATAAGGTTGGAATATTGCTGTGTAGGAAATGAGTTGGAGGACTTATAAAAATATGTAATGACTTAGATTTAGGAAAGAAGAGAAACAGGATAAGGTAGTACTGTTTTATATAGATGTATGTGAATGTATGTCTATATATGATTATGGATATCTAAGAATATACATCTGTATGTATGTGTGTGCATATACATACACATACTCATATATAAATATATCATGAGGGGTGGGGTAGAAATAGAGGAATAGAAAGGGGAAAAAAGACACAAAATAAAAAAAATACAGCAGATAACAAAAAAGAAAACTTACAAGGAAGCCAAGACTGGTAGCTCTGAACATAATGTATAGTATTTATTATATAGGCTTTCTTGAAATGGAAATTTATTGCTATCTGAACACAATGTATCATATTAATTATATAGACTTTCTTGAAATGGAAATTTATTGCTATATATTTTGAATCCTTTCTTATGTTTTGCTGTTTACATGCATTTTCTTTTCTTAATTGTATTTAAGTCAATATGTTTCTTTTTCTTTTCTTGTGTATTTAAGTTTTAGTTTAAGTTTTTTTTAAAAAAAAAGAATATAAACTCATTGAAGACAGGGACTGTTTTATATCATCTTATCATTTGCATTTAGCACAGTGCTTTGGACACAGAAGGCACTTAAATGCTTGTCTGAATTACCCTACTTATAAAGCTGGAGAGGAATTTAGAGAAAATATACATGAAATTGCCTCATTTTACAGATGAGAAAACACATTCAGAAATGTAAAATAACTTGCCTAAGTTCATATGGGTAATAATTGGAAGAACCAGGATTTTAATTCAAGTCTACTCATTTTAAGGACAGTCATTTTTCAAAGGTACTAAATTTTATCCAAGAACACACTCAACTGAATTTTTAAAATGTTAATTAAATATCTACTATGTGTAAGGTGCTCTTTTAACATTCCATGATACAAAGCTAAAAATAGAATAGTTTTAATGAACAAATCATTGACATTCTTTTCAAAGACTTTTCATGTTTATTATCTCATTTGATCTTACCAACAGACAGCATGATGAAACCTGACAAACCCTCATTTCAGAATCCCTAAATGCAGCCATGTTGTAAAGAAGGAAAAAATATACAGCTTTGTTCCGAGGTCCATGGATAAACAAATTGAAACAAAGACAAATCACAACAAATACTGACACGTGTTTTTTTGGATTCTTGGGGCAGAACATGCATTAGAAGCAAAGGAAGAGGAGCAGTCTTTCTGCCTGAAATCCATTCCAAAAAATATGTGCTCATGCTTTTTCTTCTTATTTAACCTTTTTTCTAAATAAGATATACTTATGGAAAAGGGTCACAAGTATTCAACAACATGTCTCTAAGTCCATGTGCATTTTTATTTCTATTAACAGCTATTATAATATGTAAAATAAATTAATAAAAACAAGGGGGAAAAGGCAGAGGTTTCAATATTTTATTCAAGTTGTATTTTTAAGTGGTGGTAAGTACAGCATTTGGAGGGGAAGGCTTCTAATTCCACACAATATGGAAGATTCTAAAATGTATCCATTAATTGCTAAAAAAAAAAATTAGTGTGAGAATACAACAGAAGTCCAATTTTGATTCCAAGTGATGTCACTATGTGAGCACAGTTACACAGACTCTTCCCTGCTTATGGTTCTGTGTCCTAGCAGCCTCTTTATATGTGACTCAGCCAAAGTGAATGGAACCACAATGAAACTTGGAATTAAGTACATTACTGGCTTAATCACATCAAACTGGCTCCACAACAAAATGGTACAAAGTGGACACCTAAAGGACTCTGCAGACAACTTTTGGCAGAAGTAACTAATCAAAGCTGGAACAATTCATGAGGATTTGACTTTAAAAAAAAAAAAAAAAGAGTCCCCTTTTCAGACAAATTTTCACTCCATCAAGGAATGAGCCTCTTTCTACCCACTTAGGATAGATATGTAGCCAAGTTGACTGCAATGGACCATGAATTCTCAGGAAGTCAAAATTTCATTCATTTTATCAGTCCACATTTACTAACTGCCTTCCACTAGCAGCTATCTCTAGATGAAAAAAGGTGGCTCAATGCACCCTTTCAATCCTTAGAGAATCCTGAAAGCTGTTGTGAGAATCATCACATATCCCCTCAAAAGCCTGGAGCTGAAAGGACCTTTTTTTCTGAGTTGGGTTTCTTCTGTATCTCTGAAAGGATAACACTTTAAAGCTGCATCATCTTTAACCTGGAGATCTAACATGATTGATACATAGCAATACTTGCGTCCCAGACATACAACATGAAAAGGTACACTAATTTCTGAAGGTAGCTATCCTGCAAAATATTTTAAAATTAAGTGATTGTACAATTTCTTTTATGCTTGAAATTCCAGTCCTAGACCAAGCTTGTGGCCACCAGCATTGACATTCTTGCCGTCCAGCAAAGCTGATAATGTCAGTTTGATACCTACAGTGCAAACAATTGGGATAAGAAAAAGATTTCATCAGTGAAACATTAAAGTACTTTACACAGACCATAAAAAAATTCAGAACCTCTCATTAGAACTGTGGGTTCATTTCAAGCACTTCCCCTACCAAGTTACATAAATATATTCTGGTTGATTGGCCACACGTGTAGACTATTATGTAAGGAAGTTAGGAAGAAAAATAGTCAGTAATTATTTAAAACACTTATGAGATAGGGACTAGACATGAAATTTTATTAGCATAGAGCAACAGTTCTCAAAGTGTGGTCCATGGACTTCTAGGGATCACCAAAACTCCTTCAGGGGTTCTAACAAGTATGTTATTTGCCCACTAAAATGCCCCTCCCTTTTCCAAATACATTTCTACATGAGGAAAAATTTCTTTACATAGTTCTACCAAAACAAAATATCACAACAGATTGAAAAGAGAAATAATTATAAAACCCAGATAAACAAAAACTCTTCAGGGTTCTAAATAATTTTTGAGAATGAAAAAGAGATCCTAAGAACAAAAATTTCAAAAAATCTCTACTATAGGAAACTCTGAAGTGAAAAAATTCCTTCTACCAATGCAGGTCAGTATCCTCTCTGTAACTTAGTCTTAGACAGTTGTCTACAACACTGAAAGGTTAATTAACTTCCCTATGGTCACACAGTCAGTATACATCAGAGATAAAACTTGAACCCAAGCAAGTCTTCCTGTGTTTTCAAACCCAGATCTATATCTATTAAATTAGTGGTGTCAAACAAAAACTACTTGCTGTATACTGACTTAGAAAACCACAAATTAATATTATCTATGTTGTACTATATTTTTATTTTGTCAAACATTTCTCAATTACACTTGCATGCCTTCCACATTTTTTGTGAAGGTCCTACCTTAAATTCCCCACAATTAATTCACATGTAACTGATGTCTATGTCACTAAAACCTTCAAACTGTTAATTTTCCTCTCAGTTTACTCTTCAGGAATTCCCCCTGGATTTTCTATGTTCTATAGAACAACCAAGTGCACCTGGGTCCATAACCCTCCCCCTATCATTTATGCCTCAGAAACATATCTTATGCAATGAGTGCTTCTAACAATGTTTTCTCCCATATTTCCTCCCCAGTATTATCTAGTATACTTAGAACTCATTACCAAGCCTTAGAATTTGTCTTGACTGAATGCCTAGTAGAGTCAAGGGCACTGACTGAAGTTAGACTCCGCGGATGTTAACTCTAGTCTAGGTGACATTTATGTGTTGTGTGACTTTGAGTCCTCACCATTTCTGAGTCTGAACCTCCCCATCTTCAAAAATGAAAGGATTGGAATAAATGATATCTAAGGTCTTTTCCAACTCTGAGTCTATTCTATGAATTTAGGACAAGAAGCAGAAAGCAATCACAGTCTAGCACTGATCAGTTCCTTGGGAGAACCTGAAATACTCCCTAAATCCAAATGGCTCAGCAAGTCACTCCAAAGGATAGCCAGAAGACTTGTACATAGGTCAAAGGAGCAGAATAAGCATGTCTTTTCCACTTTTAGTCCATAATAACAGGGATTACTTTTAGGCTGATGTTGAGAATCAGAATTTGAAGGCTAGAGACCATAATCTAGAGAGCTGGAAGGGACCTTGGAGGTCATATAATTGATTTTACAGATGAGGAAATTGAAGGCTTGGTGGCAAAGTGATTTACACAGGGTCACACAGGTAGTGAGTATCAGAGTCAGGATTCAAATTCAATTCTCTTCTTCCAAATTAAATGCTTTTTCAATTGCTCTATTCTGCCTCTCAAATGACATCATTTAACCCTATTATACCAATGGTCAAACTGAGAACTAAAACTGGGTAACAATTTGGCTTTAAGTCTTACCATGAGTGATACAGCCAGAACTAGAACCTAGTTCTCTTGACACTCAGCCTAAGGGTCTTTCAAACCAAACCCTAACACAAAACATTACAGTAAAATCCCACAACCAACAATATACAACACAAAATTTTCTGTAATCTTACTGTTGAAACAAAACTGGATTTCATCCACAAATAACTCTTACCTGGTTTTAGAGTCTGGGTGTAACCTAAGCCTATCAGGCTAGAATTGTTCACTTTAGCCTATTTAGAGATAAAAGAAAAGAGTTAAGTGTTATAATGTGAACTAGAAAGCTTTAATCTTCTACCAACTCTGAATTTCAGCACAGAATGACTTTCTTCCCATGTCTGTGGAACACATAAAATACAGGATTCATGGAAACTTGAAGAAATTAGCTCTTGGAGGGTAAATGTAAAATAAATGTTCAAATGTTGTGTTTAAATCAACATATGTAACAAATCTTGAAAACCTGATTTCCAAGGAAAGTCATGCATTTCTTTATTGTTTCTAGAAATGTAACTTTTGACAGTCATCTCATGAAGGATTAACTGTGTTTAAATTACTGAGGCCACTTTAAAAGAACAATTCCTTGTTAAAAATTTCTAAGTAGATATGATTTCAGATGGCCCAGGTAGGTGATTAATAACTATCCATTCATTCTAAACCCAGATACAAATCAATTATCCAGTAAAATATAAAGATTTGATTGGAGGGCATAGGTAGGAGGCTGAATGAAGGAACAAGGACATTTGCTTTCCTTCTCATCCCTCCTCACCTCTTGCCATCCCCTAAGGGTACATGAGTGGGGTCATCTTTACTCACTCCAGAGAAGAGAGTTGCAAAAGACATAGCATATGTGGCAATATGGGACATTTCACTAATGGTGATAAGGATAGCCTGTAAGGCTACCCACCAAAGGATAGAGCTTTTTAAATACTTAATGAGTGCTGGCTACTCTATTAGTTGGTTTTTCTTATTTTTTTTCCTTTGTTACTACAGAAGGCTCATGGGAAATAAGGGAGGAGGTAAATCAAAGAATGACTTACTTAAAACCAAAAGTAATTAATAACACTCATTTTAAAAATAAAAATAAAAGTACACATATTAAACCTTAATATATGCTGCAAGCTCACTAAGAGATAGGTAAAGGACAAGTCGCTGAAACCAAAGCCCAGTGTTCCTGGAGCCCACAACAGCTGAATTTAAAAATGGCAAATAGTTCTCTATTTCCTTTCTAACCTCTGAAGACATATGTACTCACAGAGAAAGAGGCCTCAGGGTCAATCTGATATTTGGCTGCTATTCCAAAACGAGTGTTGCTATTTCCAGCTGTCCAGGCTAGGTTGACAGCAGTTTCCAATTTCTTGTTCACCTTCTGATAAATAGATCCCCCAAACTCTGTGCCATCATTCCTGTAACCAAACACAGGAAACAACTCACAAAAGACCACTGGAAGACAAACCCAGAAAATGTAGCAGGTACTTTATAAATACATATGGAACTGTGCTGAATTTAAATACCTTATCATAGAGTATTTTTAATAGGCTAAACTGGTCATAGGAATTCTGAATAACATAGTCTTTATCAAACTTCAGTAAGAAGGTATGTAATGATATATTACTCCAAAACTGGACAGAAACGTGAGTCAGAGGTGAGAAGAATACTATTTCAACCACATGAGGGATGCTAGAGGACAGCCTAGATATCTGTAATGAAGCCAAATAAGCACATGAACCAAAGTGAACATCTAAGATGGTAAAAAGTACAGGAGTGGATAGTACAGATGGAGGGACAAAAGAGATACAAGAATTCTGTCTTGGCTATGGTTGGCATTCTGAGTGCTGTCCTCAGCTACAGCTGAAATTTCTGAGTAGTTTTTAATATTAGCTACGGGTCATGACCTCCAGAATGGACAGCTGCAATGTGCTCTGAAGGGTGGCAACGAAGTTTATCCAGGGCTGCCACTGCAGTAGCAGCAGTAATGGAAGAAACTAATTCTTCCTCTAAGCTGTCACCACTTAGGCACATTGAAAACTTAAGGTTGTGAAAATCCAATTAGGATTTTCCGTTGAAATATGCTACCACAGTTCTGAGACTCCTGTATTTCAGGAATTTTTTGTATTGTATTATTTTTCTGCTCTGTAAAACCCAAATGAAATAAGACTACTGATTTTAAAAGCCCACCACAGACTTATCCAACCCATTATCTCCTACTGCTTCCACAACATCCCTCAAACTGTTTTCCTCATTGTCCTCCCACATGGCAGCTTTATATCTACATTTGTTTTTCTTTATTCATGTTGCTAAAAGAGACCTTCCCCAGTCCTCCTCAATGATCTCATTTCTAAACATGCAGTAGGGATTTTTGAATGTAGGTCTTTTTAATTACAAGTCTACTGTTTTATCCACTGAACTGGGTTGGATAGCAGTCAGCTCATACTTGTAACCACATCCAGTCTTTTTTGGAAACTGTCAGAATGATGAACTAGAACAATGGAATGTATCTTTCCAATTAAATTTACGGAAGTATTTAAGGGTCAGTTTAGGGAATTGTTCATATTTTGGTTAAGAAAGAGAGAGGAAACAAGTCATTCTTTTATAGGCTTTCTTGTTTTTCCTCAGAATTAAGCCATTCAACCAGCATTGATTGAGCATTAACAGGACCTCAATTTACACTTTTACAAAATGAGGTCAATTCATCAGACTTTGAGGCCTCTTTATAGCTCCGAGCTTGGATAATATCATGAATGATACCTCTCTATCTTCTAGAATGAACTACTCTGACTATAAAGAGCACACTGATGGAGCTGTTGGAGCTCACAGGTGCCTGTGAAGTGACTAGCGTGACCCTTGACACCAAGAATAAAAAAGATAAGAGACGCAAATTGATAAACTTATGAGAGTCTGTAAGTGAGGATTTTGAGGTTTTCTCTTTGTCTCTGAAGGTTTTTTTTTCCTTTCTTATCTCTTGAGTATCTTGGAGAGATGAAATATTCACTTTGGTCTCCCAAGCAGGGAGCTCTCCACTCCCCCCTGAAATTCATCCCACTTTCATCAATGACAAAATCAATTGGATAATAAGAGGTAACCTAAGTTTCTCAGGCTGTAATATGTGGACAGGTTTAAACCTGGATAATCATCAAGCAGGTAATTGTCTCCTGTAATCCCCAGTTGGTAGCAATGGAAGGAATGATTTGGAGTCAGGGGACCTCGGTTTGATCCTTGTGCCACACTTTACTACTGTGTAGTTTTGGGCAAGTCATTAGCCTTTTTAAATGGTTAGTGTTGGATGACCTGTAAGATCCCTTCCAGTTCCAAGTCTCTGGTGCTGTGATATGAGCCTAATCCTATGCTAAGGACACTTTTGGAGTATGGAAGATGAATTCCCTTGTGGAGGCTACAATTTTATGGGAAGGACAACACTAACAAGAATCACATAGGACATAAAGTTGAACAAATTAGAATTGCAGTGTCTTCAGAGACATAGAGAAAACCTCAAAATCCTCACTTACAGACTCTCATAAGTTTATCAATTTGCGTCTCTTATCTTTTTTATTCTTGGTGTCAAGGGTCACGCTAGTCACTTCACAGGCACCTGTGAGCTCCAACAGCTCCATCAGTGTACTCTTTATAGTCAGAGTAGTTCATTCTAGAAGATAGAGAGGTATCATTCATGATATTATCCAAGCTCGGAGCTATAAAGAGGCCTCAAAGTCTGATGAATTGACCTCATTTTGTAAAAGTGTAAATTGAGGTCCTGTTAATGCTCAATCAATGCTGGTTGAATGGCTTAATTCTGAGGAAAAACAAGAAAGCCTATAAAAGAATGACTTGTTTCCTCTCTCTTTCTTAACCAAAGTATGAACAATTCCCTAAACTGACCCTTAAATACTTCCGTAAATTTAATTGGAAAGATACATTCCATTGTTCTAGTTCATCATTCTGACAGTTTCCAAAAAAGACTGGATATGGTTACAAGTATGAGCTGACTGCTATCCAACCCAGTTCAGTGGATAAAAGAGTAGACTTGTAATTAAAAAGACCTACATTCAAAAATCCCTTTTCCAAAACTATGTGACCCTGGATAAGTCACAACCTCTATGAATTTCAGTTTCATCAGCTATAATATGGTGTTAATAATATCTGAAGTATCAAAGGACTTTAGTGAATCGTGATAATCAAATGAGATAATTTAGAGTGCTTTGCAAACATGCTATGCAAATATCAATTATTATTATTATGTAAGTTATACTTTTATCACAAAATCCTGGTTGCAAACCCAAAACTTAAAAGTCTTCAGTCACTAACGCCAAATCACCAATATGGCTAAGAGAAAGTCTATCCAGAATTCTAAAACAGCCTATGGAATTTGGTAAAACTATGATATTCTGTCAGTCAAACTAGGTTAGCTGAATTATGAGCTAACTTACAGCTTCCAAACATTTACATGTTTCCAGGCATTTATTATTTTGCAAGATCAACTAAGAGCTGCTTTAAGGTAAATTGGGCAAGAGCAAAGAGTAGCTCGAGTGGCCACCAACTGACTCACCTTTCTGGGGTCTAACAAGAGATGAAGATTTTCTACGGCACAGGTGGGTGAGTCTCATGTATTACTGGGGTGCTAAAAGATTTCTCAAGGTCTGTCTACAAATCTTTATTTTGGGTTTGAAAGAAAACCTCAGAAGGAATTGGAAAAACCTCCAAAGATCAGTGGTATGGTTTTTTGGTTTGTTTTTTTTTGTTTTGGACACGGAATAAGAAGGGAGGAACCTATGAACAGTCAGAAACACACAAACAAATAGGCCCCAACTATAATAAGAAGCCTAACTTGTAGTGACCTCTAATGGAAGGGAAAAAAACACACAAAACAGTTAGTGCTTACCTCACCATGACTACCCTTGGTCAACTGAACACCTGCAACTTAAGTTTCTCTGTCACTTCATTCTTTACTATCCCAGCTTCTTTCTCAAGGATAACTTCTATTACTTAGGCTCTCCTTCCAGTTTAAAATCTATCTGGTGCTTTTGCAACCTGTCATTTTGTGTTTACAAAGTAATATATCTGTTGTTCTTAGTTCATAAAGTACCCCCTAGAAGTTTTACCTCCATGAAAAAATGGACTAGTCCTGAGTGCTAAATGAGTCCTTCAGTCTTTTATCATTTGCAACAGAAAGCTCCTTTCACTGCTACAAGTTATCAGGGATAAGAAAGGAAGAAGGACAGGACCAAAGCTTCTTGTCCTTTTTGACTCACACGTTGGTGTGCAGCTGGAATTCATCGGTCTTGTAGCCAACAGCAAAGTTGCTCTGGGTCACCCGAGATTTTGAAGTTTCAAAATTCATCTGGTAGCCTGCCAACCAGCCCTCATAGCCAAGTACCACAGCTCCTCGTATCGAAGGTCCAGAAATATCAAAATCCATGTCACAGCCAAGATTGATATGTTCCCGCTTATATCCTGACTTAATCTTAGCACTTTTTTTCCTAAAGGAAAAGAAAACAAAGTCATCATCTTCACAATCAGCAGTTATATAGCATAACAGCAGTTACACCCAATATACAGATTTCAGTGGTTTTATTACTACATTACAACAGGTATGCCTAGAAACCCAGTAATACCAAGGCTTTAGCATTAGAGGAAAAATTAACAGTGGAGAGTACCAGATCCTGCAAAACCTGGGTTCCAATCCAACCTCCACTACTGAAATATTTATTAATAACAACTACCACCCAGGGTTATTGGGAAAATATTTGTTAGCCATAGAGGCAGCTACGTGACTCAGTGACTCGAGTGCAGGACCTGGAGTCAACAAGACCTGGGTTCAGGCACAGTCTCAGACAGTTACAAGCTGTGCAACCCTGGGTAAGTCACTTATTTGATTCACAGGAAAAAGAAATGGCAAATTATTCCAGTATCTTTGCCAAATGAGAAAAATTCATTTTAGTACTATACCATTTGATTATTAATAATAATTGTGATATTCTCTTCTCTGTCAAATGGCTAGCTTAAAAAAAAGCCCCTCTCAGACTAAAAAAAGTCATAAGCTTTTCAGTTCTTTTCAAAGCACGTGGGCTGGGTCCCATCCAACTGGGAACCTGATTTCCGTCTTCTGCATAAACAAGATCCAGCTTGAGTTAGATTTTCCCTTGAGGAGAAAGCTTTTGTCCTTGCTCCCCTTCATTAGAGTTTGGGGAAATCCACCCAGCTCATGAAGCAGAAAACAAACTAGAGAGAACCTGACCAGAGTGCCCAGATTTCAGCAGGAGTCTCATGACCTCATGACCAGGACACATTCTTGGCTAACCTCTACCAAAAAGTGATTGGCAGGGGCCAATGACTCAGCCCTCCTGCTCATTAAATGTCCACTTATCAAGGTTGAGTTTCATTTGTTAGGGAATTTCCCTGTCAGAAGGAACACACCTGATTTAAGGTGTTTCCTGTTGTAAGAGTCTCCCTTAACATCTTTGATTACCAAATCATTGACCCTTAATGTATTGATCAGCCATCCTATTTAACGGATTCATTTTTATTACTGGGGAACTTAGTCTCTCAGAATTTTTACTTACAACACACAAGAAAATCCCATGAACAGCACTGGCATGCATATAGAGTTGGTCATACCTGAATGACTAAACAACTACAAGCCTTAAAGTACTATAAAATGCTAGCTGTTAATAATATTGTTTTTATTCACGAGCTCTGTGAGCACAAAGTCCCTTAAACTTTTCTGAACCTCAGTTTCCATCTCTAAAATGGGGTTAATGTCTTGTAATAACAACCTCATGGAACTGGGGTTGTACAGTTGAAATGAGATGACATATGTGAAATGCACAAAAACACAATAAAAATGTCATCTCTGATTTAGAAAAAAAAGATATGCCAAGACAGCCCTTATGAAGACATTAAGAAGTCATATTTCAATAACCTAGGGTTGCTTTCAGTGTCATTGAGGAGGATCATTCTCTTAACTTGTGAAAATGAACACATTCTAGTGGCATAAACAGAGTATCTAATAACCAGAATGAACCAAAATTAGACAAAAGTGTTGATGCAACAGCATAATAGCAACACTGTCTCTGATAATAATGTAACATTTACTACAATTCCCTGAACTCTGCAGGGACTCCCTAACACTGTTCATACCCAACCTACTATGTATCCTATTGCTAAAGAGCACCTCAGGCACTTAGCCACTTGCGTTTACTTTGCCTGACCTAACGTGGGCCTGGGAAACAGTATTTTCTATTACTATTATTTTTAAAAAGTCCCACTAAATCCCATGGAACACATACATTTTTGTCTACAGGCCTTTTGGAAAATTCAATAGCTAAGAGTCCTGTGGACTCCCTGAAGTGGGTACACTCCTTTGAACAACGTAGATCACAATTTACGAGGGGGGAGAGGGAGGGGGCGCGTCCCAACTACATAAACATTCTGAAGTCTGTCTTTAATTAAGCTTGACATTGTGAGAATTCCACTGAAGCACATCTTGACAGGACACCAAATAATCCTTTTTTTCCCAGTGCATACCTGTGTTTTTACATTCTTTGTTCATCTGTTCATTCCCTGAATGATGGGAACACCCTTAGTTTTCTAAACAAAATCTCCTTGGGTTCATCGAACTCTCTTTGGACCTTGGGTACCTATTCAGTACAACATCAATTTTTCTCTTTTAATCAATAAACAGTTTTAATAGTCGTTAATTTGTAAAATGGTTTGAGGTCTGGTATGCCCCTTTCTTTCCTACTTTTTTTCCCATTGTTTTCCTTGGGATTACTGACATTCTGCTCCTTTAAATGGATTTTATTATTTTGTTTAGCTCTATAAAATAAAATAATTGATAGTTTCAAGAGTATGGCATCTTAAAAATTAACTTAGGTAATACTGCCATTTTTATTATACCATGAACAATTAACAACTGTTCAATTATGTAGGTCACTATTTTTGTAAAGTGTTTTATGGTTGCATTTATGTAATTTCTTTATATGCCTTTGTACATAGACTCCCAGACAGTATACATATTCTGTAGTAATTCAGAATGAAATTTCACTTTCTGCTAGACTACATTGATAAAAACCAGAAAGGCTGAATGTGGGGGTGGAGGAAGGTAACAGTGGAAAGTTGACAGTGACATTTTTAAAAGAGCATCAATTTAAAAAGAAACAGTAGAGGTTCAATTATCCACAGAACATAAAATCCAAGAAGAACGCCAGCAATAAATCATAGGGCTGAATAAACTGCCATATGTAACTGTAACAGGATATAATTTTGTAGTAAGAAATGAAGCAGGGAAATATATGTATGAAGTGATGTAGACTTAAGTAAGGTCAACCAGAAGAACAAATGCAATTATTAAAATTAATGGAAATGAAAAGCGCACTAAAAGGAAGCTAAATTCTGAATAACTGAAAAACCAGTAGGGTCCTGGGGAATGAAATACTCTCTCTTTTTGACAGTCAAGGGACCATGAGGACAGAAAATCTACATGGTGTCAGAGGAGGTCACTATTCTGATTGGGTTTGCTCAGCTGTTTTTGTTAAGGAAGCCTACATTTTTTGGAGTGAGCAATAGGTGTTACTATCCATAAATGACTATGATAACAAAAGAAATAGTACTGGATGCTAGAAGCAGAGCCGATCTGGCAGAGTAGGAAAGACATATAATGAGTTTCCCCCTCCCATCAAAAATAAAAAGAAAGAAAAGAAAAGTCTCCTCCAAAGATTTAGAAAATGGACCAGTTCATATACTGATAGAGAAATTTAAAAAAATCAGGAGTGAATCACATTTCCAGCCCAGGGAAGTATAAGGAAATTGAGCTCTGAGGACATAGGGGACGGGGTTTGGCCAGGAGTTGGCTGAGCATTCCAGTGCAGGGAAATGCCACACGATAGGATAAGATGTTCCAATCCAGCAAAGGAAGACCCAGTCTTGTTGCAGGAACAAGAGTCAACCGGCAGTTCTGTCACTCACTACTCAGTTCTAGAATTTTAGGTGGGGAATGAGAAGAGGATGTTCAATGATGGGTGGCATTCCAAGTTGAGAGCAGCTATGGACCCTAAGCTGTGTACCTAATAAGGAAAGAACATTTGTATGGGTCAGACCCCAAGAGTAGAGTGCAATCTCAGTTCTAGCTTCTAGGTCAATCTTAAGCCTACAGATTAGTAATAGTGCAAAGAATCCCAGAACAAAGAAGAGCCTATGGTTCTGCTGCTCTGAATCAGCAGAACTTTCCAGTTGGCTGATAAGTGCAACAGCAGTCTATTGAAACTCAGGGGGCAAGCCCACAGCACTATCATTGAGACCCAAATCCAGTCCAGCAACTTGCAAGGCTCTGACAAGGGAGGAAATGACCAGATGTTGCCTAGGACTACACCACTTTGAGAGTACTGAAAGCTTGCAGGTCTCCAGTCTAAGCCATCCCTGAGATCCTGAAATAACACAATCCCAAGAAAACAGCAGCAGGACCAGCTTAGACACTTTCTCCAGAAGTTCACAGGGTCTAGCTATTAACATTAAATTCAACTAGAATTCCTAGAACAGATAGAGAGGGTTTTTTTTAAGAGTTTAAAAATGTTAAGTGATTAAAAAAAAGTGCTAGAGAAAAAATTTAGGAAGAGAAATGAGAGCTCTGGAAGAACTAGAAAGGGAATTAAAAGCTTGGCACAAAATGTGTACCATTGCTCAAGCAACAAACTCTTTGAAAAGGGGTTGTTCCCAAGTAAAATAAACTCCAACTAAAGATGTACAAAAACATTTATAGTTCTTTTTGTTATGGCAAAAATATTCAAAACTTTAGAGGGTACCTATCAATCGAGGAATAAGTGAACAAGTTATGGTATATGAATGTGATGGAATATTATCATGTAATAAGAAATGTTTAAGGGGATGATTTCAATGAAACTGGGAAAGACTTGTATGAATTGATGCAGAGAACAAGAAGAACCAGAACAAAAAGTATACAAAGACACCAATATTGAAAAGACAAACAGCTTTGAAAGACTTTGAAAAAAACTCCGACCAACAATAATTCCAGGACTAATGATGAAATATGCTATCTACTCCTTGATAGAAAGGTAAAAGATTATGAGTACAGAACAAAACATTAAACCAGTTTTTAAAGATATGGTTACTCCCATTCAAGCTATTTCATATAAATAGCCTTACTTATTTCAACATCCATGAGTCTTTCTAGTTTTATCCTCTAAAACACATGTAATCTCCTTTCCCCATAAAAGTCCTTCAAATATCTAGAGACAATTTGTGATTGTCTTCAACTCTCTTGCCTAATTATTTTCCTCCCAGACTCAATGGTCAATGCTCAGTTTTTTCAGCTGATGAAATGGAGGTTCAGAGAGATACAATATGATTTGCCCATCCGTAATGCAGGTATCATCATTAATTTACAGATGAAGAAACTGAGACTCTACTCCTTCCACTACCACAATGCCCAATATAATCTACTAATACAAAAGTAGATTATATTGGCATTGTGGTAGTGGATGGAGTAGAGTACTTCTACATTAGTCTAGTTGGTTTATCATCAAAAGTAACCGCTGAGCCTAAGTCTGTGGAATTAACAAAGTATATGGTAATAGCATGTATCTTCACTTAAATACTCAGATTTGGGGGTGTCAAAGTTCATATTAACCAGTAGATTTAGCTTACGGAGATTAGACATTATTTAGTGACAAAATTAGTAGTCTTCACAGACTGCACTCTAAAAGATATTTGTAATGTACATACATGCATATGTACATAGAGCTATAACATAAGAACATCCTCTTTATCATAGCATGTCTTACATTGCACAAAAGCAGAAGTGAATAAAACAGATCCATACAGTGAAAGCCATTCAGAACACAGAAACCTATGCCCACCTTCTTCCCTAGTAAATGCTTTGCTTCAGACTTTATGACAAAGTAGCCTTGTTACCCAATTTAGCTAACTTAATTCTTACCCTGTGTTAGGTGAGAAGGATGAATCGAAGGTCAGCTTCAGTCCACGTGCAAGCTAAACAGAAAACAAATTCACAAGTTAGTTGCAAGGAAGACTATGAAACACAAAATGACAAAATGGTGTCTCATCAGGGACAGGGAACATGGTTACCTGATCCTCAACAGTAATTTCGGTGCCCAATGTATTGTCTGTGTTCCATTTTTCTATGAATGTCAAGCCATATTCAGACCATTTGTATTTTGTTTCCAAACTGCCCGAAACTTTGCTGGTTTCAGTGTTTGCTGAACCTGAACTTGTAAATTCCTTTAAAAAAAGAAAAAGGAAATTAAATTAAGGGGAGGCACAAAATTATACATTTATACCTAAAATGGGGACGAATGATTATGCATTATCCAAAATGTTCTTACCTAGTGTTATACAATAAGTATCTGAAAGACTTCATGGTATAGTAGAAAGAATAGCAGAATTCTAAGTCAAGAGAATGAAGTCAAGTCTTGAATCTACCTAGCACTGTCCATGTGACCTCTAGCAAGCTCTTCTCATCTGTAAAATGGGGATAATACTAGCATTGTTGTGACTAAAATGCTCTGTAAACCACAAGGTGAGCAGCTACTATTATTAGCTGTAAAACTGTTGTTAGTTGTGTTCAAATGTTTTCATAAGATGAACACACACACTTAACATCACCAGAGGAACTCACAGTTCTAAGAAATTACACAAAAGATTACTTTGCAAGGCAAAGAATTACTTCACTCCAATTTATTTTTTTGTAAATTCCAATTTTCATAAGGGGAAGTGGGAACAAACATTTAGTAAGCATCCAGTATATGCCAGGCCCTGTGCTTTACAAGTGCTCCATACTGATTTAAACTGAATTTGAGCCTAAACTGCCTCTTTCTTATTTTAGTCAGACAAGGCATGAAACAGGGTCCTCCTTTGTGTACACTCCCTTAAATTGGCTTTGGAAGGAAGGCTTAAACTGAAGCTGTCTTCTCAGTACCACAACCTGAAAAGTTCTACTTCAGCTCTGCAAATTTCAGAGAGTCAAAGATTTAGATCAGAAACGGACCATCAAGAGCATATAAACCAACCCCTTCATTTCATAGATGAGGAAACTGATGCCCAGAAAAGTTAAGTAGCTTTGTAACAGAAGTAGTAAGTCAAAGAAGTAAGTTCTCTGCTTTACTACGCTGCCTACTACATGGCAAAAGCTAATGGTAGATGTATTAAAAGACACAAGATAATTTTAGTTACCACACATTTAATTTTTTAAAATATTTAAGTCCACTGTTAGAATGTGGATAGACCTATTATCTCATCAATGATACAGTTAACCGATCCATGCCCTCCCAACTTCAGAATTGTTTTCCACATCCTGCCATAAATCCTACACAGGAAGCCTGCCCATCATGACAGCAACCTTCCTCCTGCTCTCTTGACTCTGTATGAATACCAGTGAAGCAAGCAGGCTATGTACTGGTATCCCTTCCATCTCTTGGGAAGAAATGAGAAGGAAACATCTAGGCTTTTGCAAACTATATATTTGCAGGGTAGATTTTTATAGTCTCAATTGACAAAATCAGTTGTTAGCTTTTGGCTACATGTCAAAAATCATACACTATTGCCTGAGAGACACAAGAGATAATTTTGACTAATAACCCCCTGGTTTTCAAAATTCAGCAAGCCTAACAAGGGTGATGTCACCATCAGCCAATCGATCAGCAAACATTTATTAAGCTGTTACTACGTGCCAGAAACAAAGATACTGTCTCTGCCCTCCAGGAGTTCATCAGGCCAGGTACAGATCAAAGACAAGAGTCCCATTTCAGAATACGTAAAGAAATTCAGTCTTATGATTTAAAAAGAAAAAGGAACAAGAAAATTCAAAATAAAGAAGCTGTAACTTTTCTGCTTAAACATTACTTAGCCATCTAATGTGAAACATGTTGATTAGTGTAGATCACCCCTGAATATCCCTCCATCAGTGACAAGGGACACATGATGTATAGGAACTGAAGCAGTAGTAACACCAAAAATCATTTTGACTTGGCTTTGGAATGTATGATGTGAGATTTGGGTTTTTTTTGTTTTGTTTTTTGCAGGGTTCAAAACCTCTTTTGGTCTTTTAGACGAAGAGCATCAGTGTTTGCATGCTCCCTGGGCAAATATCAATCAGTGGGGAGGAAAGGTGACCCAGAAATATGATGGAGATAGATACGATAGAAATTTTTCTGTAAATAATTTAAAAAATAGATGAAACTTTATTTTTATTGGTTTTTTTGACAATATGGCTAATATGCAAATATGCTTTGCATGATTTCATATATGTAATGGCTATCATATTGCCTGCCTTCTCAAAGGTCTGGAGGGAGAAAGAAAAGTCGCAACTAAAAATTTTTAAATGAGTATCATAAAGAAAAATAAGTAGATGAGAACTGATTTTTTTTTTAGTACTCATCCTCTCTCCTCCCCACCATGCCAAACAAACCACTCAAGAATTTCTAAAATATTATTTCTTCCAGCCTTTAACAAAAGTGCTATGTTTAGGGAAAAAATTTCAAAAAATAAAATCACCCCACCTAATTCCCTACAGGAAAAATCCATGCCTCTGGGTCAGTTTTCATGAAGGAATAAAGCACAAAAGAGAAATGTTAGCCAACCTTCCCCTAGAGGACCACACAATGTTCTTTTCTGTGGTTTGGCCAGAGCCTCATGGGGAACAGACACAGTGACCTGGAAGGATGTGGAAAGAATACTTGTACTAGAGTCAGAGGACCTGGGTTCAAAACCCACATCTGGTAATTACGACCTTTATGACCTTGGGGAAGTCGCTTCATCCTTATGGGCCTCAGTTTCCACATCTGCATAATAGGGATGGCCTAAACAGTCTCTTGAGGTTACTCCCAAATCTAGATCAAAGAACCTATGTTCTTATGATTTAATAAGCAATTTGTTTTGTTTTGGACATGATTTTCAGAAAAAGAAGGGCCTGAGGCCCAGACCCCAGTCAGGCCTCCAAAGTTTAGCATAGGGAATCTAAACAATGGAAAATCTGCCAGAACTTGAAAATGTCTATCATTTCCCCCATCCAAGTTGCATTCTACATGCTATAGCTGTCCCTCTTCATTTCTCACAGAGGAAGAACTCAGCGTTTGGCATTTGACAATATTCTCTCAGCTTTAAAGATTATATGAATCATGAAGCCCAATCATTCAAAAGTCCTGCCCACCCTCTCCCTAGTTCAATATTGCCACCTCCACCTCATTAGCTGTTCAAAGTGAAGAGCCTAACATGATCTCAAAATGGTAACTTTGCAGATGATTCAGTAAGTATTTGGGGGAGGTGAGACAGGCAACAACTGAAATTATCTAGGACTACAGACCATCTCCCAAGGGCCACTTTTGATAACAGGGACTACATTAGGAAAGATCTTCAGGATCAAATTTATAAGAACTAAAAGACTTACCAGCCCATTCTCAGACTTTGTTTTCAGATCCAGTTTTATTAAGCCAAATCCTAAAGGAAAAAGAAAGATATTAGTAGGGAAGAATTAACTAGAAAGAATAATTCTTTTAGTGATATTCTAAGTGTTCCTTTTAAAATAAGGACAATAAAACCTGGGTTTTTAAACACTGCATGTACTAAGCTTCTACAGTATGATAATTATTAAGGCTATCACTGCTAATGGGCTGGCAGTAGAGAATACCAGCCTAGGGAGGTCCCTTGTCCCATCCCTGCTTTCCCAGGTTGGCCCAGGCAGAAGCTGCCACTGCTGTGGCAGCAGTCATTGGGATCAGTGCTCATAGGTCTAATGACGAGCTAAATTTAGAAGGGAAAAAACCACTTCCCTCTGGCTCTGTTCATGTAACTGTCTTCAAGGCAAAGACAGACTTTGCTTTTCCCCTCCAACTGAGTTCTGGCTGCCAGCTTCAAAAGCCCGGCCACAGGTTAGGCAGAGCTGCTTGAATGGAGAAAAGATGAACATGCCAGGGACTTCCTACTTAAATACTTAGGAGGAATGTTTTTCGCAGGTAGATGGAACCACTGAATGAATCCCTTAACATTCATCTAATTCAATTTTTATTTTAACTGTTTAAATTATTGCATCACTAATGCAACCAATATTCCAGGTGTTTAGAGAAATTATTTTCAGAACACAATGGTGTAGGTATAAAACCAAGTGCTATCCTCTTATGGATGAATTTCTAAAAACAGAGGAAAACTGCCAATGCATTAGTAGAGCCTCTAGTAAGAAATTATGGAAAGACAATGGCCAAGAAATGCTTAGAAAGACAAGGAAAGATTGCAATTTGTAGTAGTACAAGAAGTTCCTACATAAATGAAAACATAGATCCAAAGTAGTAAATTATTTTGGGCAACTCTAGAAGCCTTTATATTTTTACTATAAAAAAAAAAGATTAGGAAAAATAATCTCCAACTCTAGTTGATATATATCTTTTATGCTAAGGTAAGCAAAAATTTACACAGAAAACAGCTCAAGCCTCAGATACTTAAGGACAGAAATGGCACGGTTTCCAGAGAGAACTCACCATAACCCTTAGTAAACACATCCCTGGCAGATTTTCCAAGGTCAGCATAAGTAGGTGGCACAGCCATTTTCTGCAGGAACAAAAACAATCACCAGAATGTGAATGTTTTCTAGCTGTAGAAATCTATTTTGTTAATGAAAAATATAATTAAACCTAATAAAAGTAGTGTTCCACTAAATGCTTCATATATATCTTTTCCAGTTCTGCCACTAGCTGACTGCACCAGCAAATCATTTCTCTCTGTGCCTTGTATGATGAGAATATCATGAATTCAGAACTGAGAGAGATTTCAGGAGGCTGTTGAAGCTTCAGGAGTAAGAAAGGATTCTCTTGCTGCAGCAAAGGCCCCACAATGAAGCTGAAAAACATGAACTTCTATTTTTCCCAGGCAGCACAGCTCTGTGATTTCTAAAAGCTCTCTTATGTAGCAGTACCCAAATAGAAGCAGGGGAGGCGGATGGTAGGAAGAGCGATAAAAGGACAAGGAGGCAAAGGACCGGAGATAATCAACAATGCACCAAGACCCTTCACAAATATGCTCCCTGAAGTTCCCTAATATTAGATTGTGACTAGATGTATAATAGCTAGATATTCCAAGTTGTAACTTTTTCCTGCCCTTCCAAGAAGCAGTTGGTGGAGCAGAGGACAGAGTGCTGACCTGGAGCCAAGAAGTCCTGACTCAAATCTGGCCTCATACATGTATTAGCTGTGTGACATTAAGTAAGTCACTTAGCCTCTATTTACCTCAGTTTCCTTTACTCATCACATCCATCTTGTAGGGTTGTTGTGGGTCTCAGATATTAAGAAAAGCAGTTTTCACATAGTGCCTGGCACATAGTAAGCACTATATAAATGCTTATTCCCTCTCTCCAAGTAACACTTTTGTGGTGTTAGCTCTGATCCTAGTGTGTTATGCGGGAAGGGAGGGAAGGGGTTGGCGTACTACACCAATACCCTTCCTTTGCCACCCTTGCCTCCTCCCTTGGTGCTCCTCTAGTTAAGCAATATGATGTGGCCATCCCTTAATGCTCTCATCTCACTGGCTCTGGCCAGTCTATTTCTTTTCCAACACCCTGTTAGCCCCAGCAACAGATCCAAACACCTTCTAAGAATGCTGCCTGGGACAATAGATTTCTTCAATCAAAATTCCACTTTATAAAGCACTTCATTGTTTACATAAGGCTTTCCTCACAGCAAACCTCTCGTCAACAAACATTTACTAAATGTCTACTATGTGTCAGGTATTGTGCTAACTGCTGGGGATACAGCAAAAGGCATAAGATAGTCCCTGCTCTCAAAGAGCTCACAGTGTAACAGAGGAGACAACATGTGAACAAATACACCCAAACAAGATATGGATACGCCACATCAGACATAATCGATGGAAGGCACTAGCATTAAGGGGGACCAGGAAAGTCTTATAGCAGGTGGTATTTTGGATGAGACTTAAAAAAGCCAGAGTAGCCAGGAACAGAGATGAGGAAAGGAGTACAAGCATTATTTACACCCACTTTACAACTGAAGAAACTGGGGTTCCTAGAGTTTTTAGGTGACTGGCCCAGAGTAAGTCTGAATGAAATTGTCTTCTGCAGTTCTCTGAACTTAAACTTTTCTCTCCTCTTTCCCCACCAAATTCCCCCAAAACACCACCTGTCTTCCCCTAACATTAAGGACCAAAAAAACCAAGGCTAAGCTAATGCTTAAGAAGATGAACATTCAAGTTTCCAGAAACAGCAACAAAAAAAGAAAAAAAAACCAATAACATGCCAGATTCCAGCTCAACTATCAGCTATGCTTGGGAATCCTGAACTGATCACCTTTTCCCTCAGCTTTGCTTTCCCTAGCTATTGAAAAAAACAGTATTTTGTAGGAAGTACTATTAATGATATATACTGATAACAGACATCTCAGGAAATTAGGCCTTCATTTCCCACTTGCTGCAGTATTTCGGACTTCTCCCTCATGCCCCCACACTTGGTACTCTTTCCTTCTCCCCTCCTTTCACGTGCTGTTTTCTCTGATCAGACTGCAAACTCCTCAAGAGCACAGTGCCTTACAAATAGTAGATACTTAGTAATGTTTACTGACATAACAAAAATTATAACCACCAAAATGATTTTAAGGCACAGGAATGGAAATCTTTTTAAAACATGTATCATTCCCTTGCATTTTAAAATGAAGTCTACTGAACATCCACAAACATCTTCCTGACTCAGAATCAGTGTGAGTATCTTTTTCGGTTCTGTGCTGCAACTGTGGGGGCACTACATTACTAGGGTGTTGGGGGAGAGGTTACGTCCCTTCGCTAAATGGCTCCAGACTCTTGTGCCTTTTTCATTGTCTTCTTTGGCGCTTTTCTCAATGACCATTTCTCTGTTGGCCATGTCTTGCTTCGATAGTCTCGTACTCAAAAACCTCCATTGGCTCCCTATGTCTACAGAATAAAATATATGTATCTTAGCCGAATACAGTTTTAATATTAGTGGTTTTAAGTCACAAACTGGCTTCCTCATAGCTTTTTAAAAATTAATTTATTTTTACAAGTATGCATTATCCCTCCCTTCTGCAGCACTCTCCAACGAAACAAGAAAAAAGAAAATAAAATATGCATAGTTCATTGCACTGAATTCCTATATTGTAATTCAAATTCTTACACTGACCATCTTCAAAAAATGCTGATCATATTCTACATTTCAAGTTCATCACCTCATCAGCAAGTTTCAGCTGAGTCATGGTTAATCACTGCAATAATAAAGAGGTCTAAAATCTTTCAAAATTATTTTTCTCTATAATGTTGTTATTGGAATATATAATATCCTACTTTTGCTCACTTCACACTATAACAGTTCATCCAAAACACTACATTTTATAATTTCCTATGGCAAAATAATCTTCTATTACATTCATATGCCATAACTTGTTTAGCCATTTGCCAATAAGATATTCCCTTCCCCTTAGTTTACAGATTTTGGCTGATAAGAAAAGAGCTGCCAAGAAATATTTATGGACATTTTTGTACAATGTACAGTTTTTTGCACATTTTCATTGATTTGAGTTATACCTTGAAGGGGTTTGGTTAGATGAAAGTTTAATTACTTTGGAGGCATAGTTCCAGATTGCTACACCAATTCAAAACTCCACTAAACTGGCTTAGTGTACCTGTTTTCCTACACCCCCTCCAATATTTGTCATTTCCCTTTTTTGTTAATTTTTTCCAATCTGACGACTGTGAGATGGAAACAGTAGCTTTAATATATATTTCTCAAATTAATCATATTTTAGAATACCTCTTCATATGAGGTGACAGGGTGTCAATAGTTTGGTTTTCTTCCTTTGAAAACTACCTGAGTTTTTTTCTAAGGGGGAATGGATTAGTCTTATAAATTTAAATCAATTCCTTATACATCTTGGAAATAAGACCTTTATCAGAAAAAACTTACTATAAAGATGCAGTACCTTTTTCCCTTCCGATTTTAACTATATTAGATGTTTGTGCAAAAAAACCTTTTCAGACCATCAAAATTATCCACTGAATCTCTGAATCCACTGAAATATCCTCTCCACTGCTTTAGTCACAAACTCTTCTATCTATAGGTCTAAAAGTTAGTTTCTTCCTTGTTCCTTTAATTTGCTTAATGTTACCTTTTATGTCTAAGTTACCTATCAACTTGGAGTTTATCTTAAGATATTGTCTATACCTAATTTCTACCAGACAGCTATGCAAGTTTTTCCAGCACTTTTGTCAAATAATGAGGTCTTCCCCCAGTAACTAGGGGCTTTGGGGGTATGAAAACTATGCTACCGTGTTCCTTAACATTCTTAATTCTTTGTTCTTCCATGTGAATTTCATTATTGTTTTTTTCTAGCTCTAAAAAATAATCTCTTGGTACTTTGATTGGTATAGCCTGAATAACTAAATTAATTATAGTAGTATGGTCATTTTTATTATACTGACTCAACCTACCCATGAGCAATTAATGTTTCTTCAATTATTTAGGTCCACCTTTATCTCACCAAATACTGTTTAATAATAGGATTCATATATTTCCTGGACAACTCTCCCAAATTTATTGTGCTTTCTGTATTTACTTTAAATGGACTTTGACTTTCTACCTCTTCCTGTTGGGTTTTGTTGGTAATATATAGAAATACTAACATTTTAAGGATTTAGTTTCTATGCCACAAATTTGCTGAAGTTATTTCCGTTAATTTTTGGTTGATTATGATCATCTAAGTAAATCGTATCATTGGCAAAAAAACAAAAAGTGAATTTTGTTTCCTCTTTGCCCATTAATATTCCCTTGATGAAACTGTAATCTCATAGAACTTTCCAGCCAAATTAAACCACTAACTCTTCTTCTTGTCCTATTTCCTACCTGTATGCTACGTATCTAAATGGGATTTAGAGTCAGAGAATGAATCCTGGCTCTGCTGTTTATTTTGTTGAAACTTGGGCTTCCTACCTCTGGATCTCGGTTTTCCCAAGTGTAAGAAATTTAAGAAAAAAGAAAATAAAATTTCATTAAGAAAAAAATGAAATGATTTCCTTTAATTTAACCCCACAATCTATCTACATGAGACTTTTCCTAATAGCCCCTTCCCAAGCTGTTAGTGCCTTCCTCCTCAGTATCACCTTGTGTAATTAGCATACATCTTCTGGTTAAGTTGTTTCAGTCATGTCCAACCGTTTGTGTCCCCATTTGGGTTTTCTTGGCAAAGATATTGGAGCAGTTGGCCATTTTCTTCTCCAGATCATTTTATAGGTGAGGAAACTGAGGCAAAAAAGATTAAGTGACTTGCCCAGGGTCACACAGCTAGTAAGTGCTTGAGACCACATTTGAACTCAGGTCTTCCTGACTCCAGGCTCAGTGCTCTACCCCTGAACCACCTAGTATATCCCTATAAACGTTTCTGTTGTTTCCCACTTTGGAATGGAACCTCCCTGGGCCAAGAATCATTTCACTTTTGTCTTTGTATCCCCAGAACTTAAAAGTGTCTGAGACATTGTAAGCATTATAGAAAACTGTGTTGATTAATAATCGGCTGCTTCTGTGCCTGTTAATACAAGTACTCTATACTTCCATCTCTTTAATTCAACACTTACTATTTATTAATTTGTCCACCGTGAAGAGTATTATGCTAGACATTGACTACAAAAACAAAATGAAAACAGTCCCCACTGTCAAGGAAGTTTCATTCTCCTGAGGAAGATACAATGTGTATATATGTGTGTGTTTGTTTAATAATTTCAAGGAGAAACCACTAACAAGTGGAAGGATATGGCACTCTGACTGTGTTTTGAAGGAAATAAAGGCTGAGATGAGGAAGAAGCATATTCTAGACTTGTTGGGTACCACCTGTGAAAGCACGAAGGCAAGAGATGAACCGTCATATACAGAAAAACAACTGTAGGCAGTTGCCTAGAATAACAGTGGGAAAAGGGAAATAATAGGAAAAGACTGGGAAGCTACGTGGGAGTCAGAGTGTGAAAGGTTTCAAATGTCAGGTTGAGGTTGTTCTAGTTTATCCCAGATGTAATAGGGAGTCCTTGGAGATTTTTGAGCAACAAAGTTACATAGCTGGATCTATTTTTAAGAAATATCAATCTGACAGCAAGGTGAAGAATAAATTCAAAAGGAGACTATTAGCAAATGAACTAGTCCGATAAAGAAATAGAACATAGGGGAGGCAGAGAAAGGGCCACTATTTCGCAGAGATAGAAATCAGTAATACCTGGTAATGTACTGGGAGGGGTAGTGGAATGTGAGGAGTGAGGGAAGGCGAAGAGTTGAATCCTTCAGTTACCTCCTTCATCAAGTTTTATTGGATCCATACCCTGATCACAATTGACAGTATTCTTTCCTTTCCTTTTATAATATTCTACCTTGTATCATACTTATTTAGATAGGTCATACTCCTCTATAAGACTCCTTAAAGGCAGTGACTTATCTTTCACCCTTATATATATACTTAGTGCTGAACACTCGTGCTTTGCACAGAGTAGGTGCTTAACAAATGTCTGTCCAACTGAATAATCTGGTTGTAGGATCATAGGGTATACACAGGAAAAGGATCTTCCATAGAGATCATCTAGTCCAATCCCTTTCACTTTACACTTGGGAAAACCGAAATCCAGAGGTAGGAAGCCCAAGTTTCAACAAAATAAACAGCAGAGCCAGGATTCATTCTCTGACTCTAAATCCCATTTGCCTTCTACTATATTATGCTGCATTCCTGTATAAATATCCTGTATTACAACAGCAGAATCCTGGAATATTGGAACTGCCCGGAAGCTTGGGGGTCATCTGGTTCAACCATCTCATTTTACAGAGCAATAAACTGAGACCCAGAGAGCACCAAGTAACTTGCTAAAGTGACACCCAAGTTTCTTTCTTCCTACTGCAGGGCTCTTCCCACTCAACCATTAATCTGATCTCCTTGAGCAGTTCCTATAGCAGCACAAGAATACCTGCACTAAAGGGGGTTTATGGACATGATATTCCTTCAGTTTTTTTTTTAAGTCTTTAGAGGTTTAGCTTGATGCAAGGCAAGATCAGATAGATTTTTAAAAATCAGACTAACTCAACAAGAACTCTGGCAATGGTCCAGATGAGAAGTATAGATCTCTTCTCTCTGCCTTGTATGTGACTTTTGTTGGTTTCCTGCAAAAAGGGATGGAGTCTGAGTGAACTTGCTGCAGGAAAACACTGGCATTATATGACTGCAAAGGGAAGGATAAGGATAGCATCAGTAAGTGGATAAGGCCAACATAATTATTTTCTGTTTCAAGGCATTCCCTGCACAGCAGCACGTCGCTAGTGACCCAAAATAAGTCACATAATCGCCATCTGCTGGTTCAAAAGTGGTATATAAAATGGCATCACCACATTCCAATCTAAGCTTAAAGAAGAGAGACACTGCAGCACCTGGTCTGCTGTGTATAAACTTACATAATCTAAAAATTAAACCATCTCTGCAAATCTTACTGTGATAACAGCATATTCTCCAACAAATGGGGATCTCATAACTCCCTATATTACAACAACAACCTTCCCTGAGCTCTTAATAGCATGCCAGACTCAGAAAATCTATTCCAAAGCTGTTTGTACAAGTCCTTCCTGTTTCTACCACTGAGGCCTTCATGAAATAAAATAGGATTTAAATACTAAAATTCTTCTCCTTAAGCATCAGTCTGACATTTACTGAACAAGTTGTTCTCACAGTCTGCTACCTTTCTCCCACCCCCAAAAGACTACTGCAAACCAGGAGAACATTCTACACAGTAACAGCCACAGTGTTAGAGGACTGTTTCTGATAGACTTAGCCTTTCACAGCAATGCAAGGACCTAAAACATTCCTACAGGATTCTTGATGCAAAATGCCATCCACATCCAGAGACAGAACTATGGAGTTGGAACGCAGAATGAAACAGACTATTTTTTCTTTTGTTATGTTTTGTTGGAATTTGGTTTTTCTCATGGTTTCTCCCATTCGTTTTGATTCTATTATGCTACATGAATAATGTGAAAATGTGTTTAATGAAAATATATATGCAGAACCTATATGAGATTGCATGATGACTCGTGGAGAGAGAAAATTTAAGATTTATGGAAGTAATTGTTGAAAACTGAAAACAAATAAATTAAAAAAGAAGACAACTGCACATGCTTCTCCCCATAATGACCAGAAAGCTTCCTGCAACTATGAATGAGACACTAATAAAAGAGATCACAAAAGTACAGGTGCCTCTCACTTTACAAAACAGAACTGTTCCTCCAAACTATTAGGTATATTAGTAGTTACTTAACATTGTCCTTTAGTTGTTCTTCGGTCATGTTTGTCTCTTTCGTGACCTCATGTGAGGTTTTTTGGCAAAGATAGAGTAGATTGCTATTTTCTTCTCCAGCTCATTTTACAGATGAAGAAACTGAGGCAAACAAGGTTAAATGACTTGCCCACGGTCACACATGCTTGCCTAGTTTGAAGCTTGATTTTAACTTAGGAGATAAGTCTTCTTAACTCCTGGCCCCAGTGCTCTATCTACTGCACCACCATGCTATGTGCAGAATTGAATTAATTTAATTTTTTTTCAAACTGAATCCAACATTAAAACTCAGGATTTACAGGAACCCTGTAACAATGTCATTTGTAAAGCAAATGATGACTTTTGTAAAGATAAAATTATTCCCCCTAATTGATGGACATCCTATGTGTTCTACTGATGCCCAAGTAACACTAGGAGGTCTAGAACAGAGGCATCAAATATGCTGCTGGCAACGTCTGGATTTGGAGTCAAGAAGAATCAAGCTGTTCAAATCTTGTCCCAGACACTAACTAGCCCTAGGCTAGTCATTTGACTTCTCTGGGTCAGTTTGCTCATCTTAAAATGAAGACAGTGATAGTGCCTGTCTCACAGCGTTATTGACTGGATCAAATGAGATACCTTAAAGTGCTATATAAATGATATCATTATCATTAGGAACTGAAAGTGACTATTTTATAGATCTTTCTAAGTAAGATATTAAGAAGATAAAAAGGAACCTCTTCAGAGATGAGAATGCTGAGTCTTTTCTTTGCATCAATATTTCAAAATACCTGATTTCATAAATGTGCATCTTTCGTCCATCACAAATATTGCCCATGACAGTCATCATACAGGTGACTGTGCTCTCTTTTACTTGTCTAAAAAGGTACACAAGGATAACCAAAGGTCAGCTCCAGAGATCATCTAGTTTGGCTCCTTCGATTTTACACAAGAGGAAAGAGGGGGCTGGGACAGTCCCCAAAAGGCCTTTTTCAATTTTGAATTTCATTACCCTTGGTTCTCTTGAAGTAGAGTCTTCCATGATCTCAAGAGGCCTCAGCAAGGCATAAAAAAAAGCCAGCATTTCACCTACACAGGCAGATGAGGTTTCCTGGAAAAAACACTAGATTCAGAAACAGAGGATATGAGTTCAAGTCAAAGTTTAGACTCTCTCATTATAGATGTGTGACCAGAGCGCTTAGTGACCTCATGTGAAAAACAGAGATAACACTTGCACTACAGCCTAAAAGGGTTGTTGTAAGGTACAGGAAACAATGAAAAATGCTTTGGGTTCTGCCCATCTGGCTGTCTACTTACAGATCAAGTATTCTATCTTAGAAAGAGTACTATCTTAGTTACCATCTGGGCCTCAGTTTCCTCATGTGTAAAATATAAGGTTGGACTCAATGACCTCTAAGTGCCCTCCTAATTTTATATCTATGGTCTTATGACATATGCTGTTGTTAGCACAGAACATGCATGTGTCCAAAACACAAGAGGGATAGTGCCAATGACTGACAATGTTGCCAAAAACATATTATTTAAAAACCAAGGAGAATAGAAATAGAAATTTCCTTTCACTTCAACAAGCATTAAACTGTTTACTGTATACAGAGTGTTGTTAGAAGACAGAATGCAAACCAAATTTAAGTAAGAGAGGATTTCTGCTCTCATTGGGTTCACAGTCCAGAAGGAACTCAAATCCAAATCCCTTCCATTTAGAAAGGCTAACAGACAGTTTAATTCAGATAGAGATATTTGGCAGCTCCTAGTCTTCAAGAGAATAGAACAATACTGCACTACCTAGGCCAGGTTACAAATGTCTTCTCTTAAGGAGACCATGACTCTTTCCTTCTCTAACCCAGGGCAATGTCCCTAGGCACTATAAAGTGTGGGTTTACAGGACAGCTCGCAATTGGTTTATTTACTCCAGGATGCTCTGGCAGCAATTCAAGTAGAGTGCAAAAAAGTAAACTCTAGTTGTCTAGGGTTGAAGTGGTTTCTACCCTAAAAAAGCATTGTCTGAACTTGAGTTCAGAAAATAAATTGCTCAAACGACTTAAAAAAATATATAATACTACAGTGCGCTTAATACCTATTAAAATGAAAAATAGCACTGGCTTTAGAATCCAAGGAACTGGTTTTGATGTAGAGGAACAGGATTTAATCTTCTGAAATGATTCTTCTATGTACTACCTGTGTGACTTTGAGCAACGTAATTATTCTTGCTGGTCTTCAGTTTCCCATCTATAAAATAAAGGGGTCTGATACAATGATTGCTAAAGTGTCTTTTGCAGCTCTGAATACTATGAGTACCCTAAATTTATTAAGCACCTGTCAGCCCATACTAATTTGTTGCCTGTACTTTTGACAAGTCTTAAAATTAATTTGTTTTCCTCTCTAATTGAGTACCATTCAGAACCTATGAACCTTGTGATGCTAGAGGATAAACTATCTTTTAAATTACCCATGGAACTCCTGAGCATATGGGAGGAAGCCACGCCTAATGAATCATCTCCAACTGCAATGTAGGCTATACTTCCAGGCCAGTGGGGAGATGGTTCTAAAGCTCTTATCATGACACAGCTGTAATCTCTCTCACGCTTTCACACACACACACACACACACACACACACACACACACACACACACACGCGAATGCTAGGTGAACACCCAACTGGATTTACAATCCTCCAAACAGCCTGAGCTGCTCAAATCTATGGGGGTGTGTGGGTGTGTGTCTCCCCTCCCTGAATCAACTAATTTTAAAACAAGGCCTGAGCAGGCTGGTTGGTAACCACTGGCATGTTCCAACAGAGGCAGCTGGGATCCGCCTCACCATAAAAGGCTTCCTCACATGCAAGCTGGGGATCAGGCCTGCAGGGAACAGCACCTTCCCATTGCAGACTTCTACACGAGCCACTGAAGAAACTCAATCTGGCAGCCTAGGTCTCCAGCTAATATCACCTTTACAGAAACTCTATGACCTAATCTTTCAAGCAGGTCAAGCCTGAGAAAGCCAGGGGAAGCCACTAATGGCTATAAATTTATAAGGCCACAAGCAACTCCCCGGGACATGCCCACAACTGGCCTCCCACTTCTAGAAGGATCAAATGAAGCTGCCCTGAGCCACCAAGTGACCATCCCTTTCACATGAGCAACAAATAATTTTGGACAAGTTGCTTCTATTATAAAACAACTCTGGAACCAAGAATTAGCCAATATACACTTTTTAAAGGTTCTAGAAAAAGTCTAATTTATACCAGTTGGGCAGGTATCCATAAGGCTGTATGAAGAAGTGGGGTTTAAAGGCTAAAAAAAGACTACACCTTAGTTGAATATCCAAGCCACTCTGTCATACCAAATATTTGTACAAATCTTAATCCTTCTAGAGTCTTAATCTAAAGAAAAAGTAGCCTACCTTATCTAATCGTTATCTTTCATCTATAAAGATATACCCCTAAGTTAAAAATATAAAATACAACACCCCTAGTCTGGCACTTTAAGCCCTCTGCAATATATGCCCTCCCCTAATTTTCTGGTCTCATGTATATTACTCCCTTTAACTCACTCTCTTCATGTCAAACTGGTCTGTTAGCTAACTGTTCCTTGCTAATGTTATTCCATCTGGCATCATCACCTTGGCCCAGGTGTCCACACCCTCCCCCATCCCTGCCATGCCTGGAATGCACACTTTTTTACTCAAGGAATCCCTAACTTCTTTCAAAATATAGTTCATGTGCCCTTTCTTACAATGGCCGTTTCCTGATTCTCACAGCTGTTAGTTTTCTCTCCCTTCTTAAATTACATTGTGTGCATGTGTGTGTATCTACATGCAGATACAGATCTATCTGCACACATGCTATATTCCCCGAGTAGAATGTAAACTTTGAGGGTAAAGATTTTTGTCTTTGAGCCTACAGGTCCTGGAACACAGTATGTAGAAAGTTATTTTTTTTAACAAAGTTCATCTATCTGAAGAGGTTTTGGGAGTGCTGGGACCCCAAGAATGGCAAGGTAGAGTTGCCTGGAATAAATTCATACATTCAAGCCTTCCCAAAACCTCTTCATGCCCATGGGACATAATACTTAGAATGCAAAAGAAATCTGTGAAAAGTAAAGATAATAAGTAATTATTTAAAACCACTATTATTCCATCTGATCTTCACAAAAAAACCTTATGAGGTAGACAGCAAAGAGATTATCTTCCCAGAGGAGGAAAACAAGGCACAGGAAAGGGAAATAATTTAAAATCAATTCAGTTCTGAAATGTCTCAGATAAAAGGGACTATGTCTTATTTCTCTCTTTGATCTCTCCAGTACACAACTTAGGGCTCCACACAAGGTCTAAGGTCACAGTTTGTATCATCCCTGAGACACAAACCTAGGTTTCCCCAATTTCTGATCTAAATCTCTTTGTCTTTTGCCAGCAATGTGCCGTCCATGCTCCCACCCAAACACTTTTGTGAACAGAGCACATTTTCATGAAAGTTGAACAGAATTAAAAAACTATCTGAGGACTAAAGTGACACTGCCCAACCAACAAAGTTGTGGATCTTTTCTCACGGGCTGATAGATTATTATAGGTAGGCAAGAGCCTAGTCCAAGGGTCCCCAAACTATAGCTCAAGGGCCAAATGCACCTTTAGGATTACCTATTTTTGTACAGCCATCAAGTTAAGAATTGTTTTTACATTTTAAAATTCAACAAAACTTTACAATGTGAAAATGATTCTTAGCCCACAGCTGCATATAAACAAGCAGGAGTCAGAGTTTGCAGTGCTGATCTGTGGATTTTTAAGCTGGAATCCATTAAAAAAAATTGTTTTAATATACTTGGATAACTGTTTTCAGTACAATTAGTTTCTTTTGTAATCCTATGTATTCTACTTCATTCATTTAAAAACATTATTCTGAAAAGGGACCCCTAGACTTCACCCAACTGCATGGGCATCCATGACACAAAAAAATTAAGAATCCATGGTCTCCAGTTCAACTCCAATACTTTACAAAGAACGAAACTAAAGCTCAGAGACGGCAATGATCTGGCCAACTTCACAATGTGAGTTATTGACATTTCTGTTAGTATGAAGCTCTAATTAGCTCCAGCCTTATTTCTTTACCTATAAAATACGGACAACCAACCACTTTAGACAAAAATGTGAGCCAAGTCACTTGCTGAACTCACATTTTCAATGAAACCCCACAAGTCAGGCTGGCCAATCACTCAAAGTGATTTTCAGGTTGGTACCATTCATTCTTTTGCTTAACACATTTATAAGCCTTATGAAGATATGCCTTTCCTGCCTACAAGCAGAGCTGCCTACAAAGAGGTGGTCAGGAAAAATTGCAAATGTCTAATAATTCAATGGTTTGATACCCTCCATTCTGATTGGTCATCTGGATGTGGAATTGCTGGAAGAATACAGAGGGCGATGCTGATGATGAAGCATCTTCTCCAACAGTCACCAAAGAGCAAAATGAGGCTTTGCACAGGTTTTAAAAGGTTCTATCAAAATTACAGGATCAAAACATTCAAATAGAGTTGATTAGACACTGAGAGCATTTTTAGAAAAGATTTAAGTTAGTAACACAATAAAGCAAAAAGTGCATTAAACTGGCACTCAGGACACCAGATTCCTAGTCTTGGCTCTGCTGCAAACCTGCTATTAGATTTGGAGCAAATTGTTTACCCTCTATGTACAGAGGAAACAATAATATGCTATGTAACAGGATTAAGGAAAAGATAAAATAAAAAAAGAAAGAAAGACAAAGGAATTTTAAAAACCTGGATGCTTACAGTGTTTGGTTGACTCAGTCAAGTTGCTAGGCCATCCAGGGGTTGGCTGAAATGTACAAGAGTGGGCTAAAACAAACTCACCAGCCTTTTCCAAGTATTATCAGTTCCCCCATCTTGACTGGGGCCTGTGAAAGTCAGGGGAATTGGTGTTTCACTTTGTTTAAAGAGACAATGTCATGATGGGGAAAAAATATGTAGTCTATTCCTGAACAGAATTTTGGTTCTTAGCATCTCATTCAGGAGTACGTACTTAATCTTTGTTAACTACAATATTATTCACTCAGAGCTAAGGAAGATTCCTCTTCCCCAGTGGGTTAGGAACTGACCCACTCACAACCAAAGGCTCATCTAAGAGAAACTGGTGCATCATGGATCCTGCCAAGTCCTCAAAAATTGTGAGGAGAGATGTGTATCACTACATCACTAACACTAAAATATAAGGAGGTATTCATAGAGTCATGAGGTATCAGAGCAGAAAAGGACCTTAAATATCACAAACCCCAATGCCCTGGCTGAGGTCCAGAGAGGGGACTTATTCAAGGTCATAAAGTGAGCTAGTGACAGAGCCCAGACTAATTTAAGAAAGGCAGATTTTTAAAAAAGTTTCTGACCACACCCACCAATATGTAAATGACTTTGACCAAGCAATAATTAATTTTCAATTTTCCATGGAAAGTATATTTGGGATAAAGAGGAGACCAGAAGTATTTTTCTAAGCCTATCTTTTTCTTTCTTGCATAAGTTATTTGTGTAACCTCTTTTCTCCTTTAGATTAGAGAGAGAAGAGAGCAACCATGGTTAAAACTTCCTCATGGAGACACCAAATGACTTTTAAAAATGTCTTTCAAAGGACTTTTGAGAGCTTTTAGCAGTTTTAATAGCTGCAGCCAGCAGACCTGAGCTATTTCTTCCAGCCACCCAGCAGTTATCACTCTAATAGGTTATCCTCATTAAGCTGGGGGGAGAAAGGGCGGGGAGAAATGTGGTTTGGAGTAGAGTCATTTCCCCTTGAACATTTATTTCTCATTCCTCTAATTATTCACTTCGGTGAACGGCCGAGGTAGTAGCAACTATGAAACTAATTCACAAATCTAGAAAATGCTGGAATATTTATTTGAACAAATCTTCCCTGATAATTCTAGGGACTTGTTTCACAGAAGAACAATCATGTCAGCCACAAGGAAAACGAGATTTCGATCATGCAAATATCCCTGCCCAGGGAGCTAGGAGACTCAAGCTGGAGACTCGGTCTCGCTCAGAACAGTGTGACCTTGGGCCAATCTTTTTTCCTTCTTGGGCTTCAGTTTCATCATCTGGGACCAAAATGGGGATTAAAACCCAGTATCTCTAGGATCCCTTCTCTCCCTAACACAGTATAATTTGCGAGCGAAACTATTTCTGTTTCCACAAAGGCAGAATTGCACCCGGTCTCACAGTAGGCCATGTGGCCTGCTGTCCGTGTGGCTGGGCCGCTGTCAAGTGCCGCTGCTATCCAGGGACAATCTTCGAGAAAGCAACGCCAAGCAAACACCAATTAACCCTGTGGGCACGTTTTAATAGAAGGCCAAAGAGTGGGCGACAGTGCGAAGACAAAGTGGGAAGACTAGGGGTCTCTACCCACCGGGTGCGCTGAGTAACTGAATATTAGCACCAGAGGCCCGGGTGGAAGCCAGGCGCAGGTGGAGTTTGGGGGCCTGCGGCTGGGGATGTGCACCAGAGAGGGGAGCCAAGGCGGTGAGAATGCGGGGGTCCGGGGCGGCCTCCGGCCCGACCGGCAACACGGTCCGCACGCGCGGCTCCGCAGCTCCCAGCCGGGAAGGTCACGTCCCCAGCAGCGCTGCATGGCGCTGCGCCCGGGCCTGCCAGCTTCCCTCCCCAGCGCAGGCCCCTGGCCCGCGCAGCCCCAGGCAGGGTCTCGGGGAGCACCGGCGCGAGGCTGAGGGAGCCAAAAACCGGGAGCCAGCAGGACCCCCCTATCCCGGCCGGGGCTCCCCAGGGGGCAGCGCGGTCAGGCCGGTTCGCGCACCGCAGCCCCACTCATTCGGCGCGCCCCCATATCCCGGCCGGGTCGGGTTGGGTTGTGCCCGGCGAGGCTGCGCCCGCGGCCCCCCGCCCCAGACCTCAGGGTCAGTCTCTAGGCCAGGTGGCCCGGGCAGTGGCCGGGGTAGGCGCAGCAGCAGCTCCGCACGAAATCAAGCAGCCTCCGCGGATCGGTGCCCCAGCCTGCACGCCTCTGGGGCACAGAAGGGAAGCTGGGGGGATAGAGGGCTTTTGGGGGGGTCCCTACCTTCCTCTCCCGGCGGACACAGCGGGAGCAGCAGCGGGCGGCGGACACAGAGGCAAAGGGGCGGCAGAGGCTGCGGGGGAGCGGGGCGGGGCGCGGAGCACGGCGGCGGCGCGGGCCCGCCCCCGGGTGCGGGCTCCTCCGGGCTCCGAGTCAATCTCCTCCCCTTCTTCCATTTTTCCTTTCCCGCCTCCCTCCGCTGCTCTTGTCCCCACCCTTGCTTCCCTTCCCCCTCTCCCTGTCCTTCCCCCCTCCCAGTTGCCTTTCGCCATCTGTCCCCTGCCTCTTGTGGCTTGTTTAGAATGGCTGCTTTCGATGTGTGTGCACTTCTGTGTCTGCCCTTGAACATATGCGCTCTTCTGCTCTGCTCGCATTTCCACAGCACTTTGCATTTTACAGAGGACTTTCCTCACAACTCCATGTGGTAGACAGGCAAGGATTATCATCCTCCATTTTATGGATTAAGCTCAGAGAAATTAGAAGTCTTGCCTAAGGTTTCAGAGCTAGTGAGTGGCAGAGCCTTTTTTTCCAATAATTCTCCGATCAAGTATCCTTCAGTCCAAAAGCTCTTTCTACCACTCCGAACTGCCTCTATTAGTAAGCAATGTACTTTATCCTAGGTCCACAATTTTAGATCTAAAAGAAATCAGTCACAATGAACAGAAAAGAAGCAGTGGGTCGGAAATCACTATTCATATCTGAATTGTTATTTGCTTACCTGTATGACTTTCCATAAATCAATAACCCTCACTGAGCCTCGGTTTCAACTTGGTTAAAAATGGAGATTCAGCCTAGATGACACCTAAGGTTCTTTCTAGCTCTAAATCTGCAAGGAAGGAGCTCAGTTCTTCCAGGAACCTCTCAGGATTCTGAGCCACAAGCCTAATTCTTGATCTCTCCTGTTTGTTTCGTTCTTTGACAATTTCATGTGCTCCTGTTCCACCTTTGGAAGCCAAATTAAGTTGTGCTAGGGTGGGTATATCTGAGGACAGACAAAATAATTATAAATATGACCAGTCACTATAGCACCATATACTTTTGCCCTGTGCTTCACCAGGTGCCAACTTGACATACCCTGTGACTGAGGGGCTATTTGGGTTCCTTATCCTGTAGTTCCAAGAACTGGACTCTTCATAACTTAGGATGGGTTGGGGTCATTGAAACATCACTGAGATTGAGCCAGAAACCATCACTTTGCCTTTGGGCTCCAATTTGGGACAAGATCACCTTCTTTGCCTTGTAAAAACCTATTTAGGGACTGCAGGTTCTGAACATCAGTAATCATGTCCCAGGACTTAAGATATATATATATGTAGAAAGTCTAGGAGATAACAACAGTAACAGTAACTGACATTTTATATTTCCTTATAGTACTGGTAGTGAGGGTAGGAGGGGGGAATAACCCAGGAATCGGGGACAACTTGGAATAAATCACAGAAGCATCTAAATACTCCATTTTATCTAACAGAATTACACAGACAATATCTCTACAATGTATCTTCTATCTCTAATGCAACAGGTAGAAATAGTATCTTTTCTTTGCTATCACAAAGATTAAATTATAATGTTTCTTGTTTCTACCCTAGCTCCCTATTACTCAAACAATCATAGATCCACAGAATACCAGAGCAAGGATGATGATGGGGAAACTGTATCAGTAAGCACTGAAACATATACAGCAAGGCCTGCTACCCACAGGTTCTTTGATCTGTTTCTCTAAAAGGAAAAGCAACCTTTGAGGGGTTAACAATCATTTTAATCAAGCAAATGTATCATTCAGTTAGTTCAGGAGAAAAAGTCAGTTCTCTGAACTTCAGAGAAAATACAAAGAAATCAAAAGCCAACAGACATGCTTCTAAAATGTCTGCCTATTAACATACACACATTTTTTCCAGAGAGGGAATATCTGAGTTTCTCAAAGTGGGAGGGAGAAGGACTCAGCTGCTTCTCAGAGTCCTCTTCTGGCCAAACAAACACTTCTATTAATTAACCCCAAAATAAAACCTTACCTTGAGAAAATTTATACATAATCTTACCCTGAGAAAATTTATACATAATTTTCATAGCCAGAAGACATAACCCTCTGATCCAGTGCCTCAATAGAAAAAACAAAAGGTATTTGGGACCTTGCTACAAAACAACTTCCTTAACCAAGCTTCCCTCTAAGGGCAGGCCCATCAATGGATGGGGAAGATCTTTTTCATCATTCAATCTGAGGCACTTTTAGTAAAACAAAAACAGCAAAAGATCCTAATTTGATTGCCATCACAGAAATTGAGACAACGAGGAGAGAATTAGTTGGGACTAGAGAACCTAGGTCTCTCGTTTCCTGTCACTTTTTTTTGTAAATAATACTTTATTTTTTCCAATTGCATGTAAAAGATAGTTTTCAACATTCATTTTTATAAAATTTTAAGTTCCAATTTTGCCTCTGCCCTCTTTCCCTTCTCCCCTCCCCTAAAGAGCAATCAATCTGATATAGGTTATACATGAAAATTAATGTCAAACATATTTCCACATTAGTCATATTTTGAAAGAAAAAACAGAACCAAAAGGAAAAAAAAACCCAAAACCCCACACAAAAGTGAAAATAGTATGCTTCAACCTGTATTTGTACTCCTTAGTTCTTTCTCTGGGGGTAGATAACATTTTCCATTATGATCTTTTGAAATTGTCTTGGATCATTGTATTGCTGAAAAGAAATAATTCTATCAAAGTTAATCATCAAACAATGTTGCTGTTATTATGTACAATATTCTCCTGACTGCTTGCTTTCTTTAGCATCAGTTCAAAGTCTTCCCAGGTTTTCTGAAATCTGCCTGCTCATCATTTCTTATAGCACAGTAGTGTTCCATTACATTCATGTGCCACAGCCAATCCCCAGTTGGTGGGCATCCCCCACAATTTCCATTTCTTTGCCACCTATTCACTCTTAAAGGTCAACAGGACAATTTTCATTCTTTGGCCTCCAGGCACTGCCTAAAGCTGAAGTCAAATTTCTATCTCTTAAAGTGCCATGTAAGATACAGTATGGTATAGCTGTAGAGGTGGTGTGAGAAGACCTGCATTTGATGCTTACCCTGGACAATCCTGGACAAATCATTTCCTCTGTCTGGGCTTCAGGTTTCTCATCTGTAAAATATCAATAATTATATTTTCAATGCCTGCCTCATGCCTCGCAGGGTTATTAGAAAAGTGCTTTATACATATTAATGTACCTGTAATGGAGGTAGACTGACCTGACCATTCCTAATACACACCATGACCAACAGGGCTTTTTTGAAAAAATGTCATGGACTCCTTATCCATGGCTTTTCATTACCTAGACTGACTCCAGCCCAGGTCAGTGACCTTGGGCAAGACCCTTCCTTTCTGGGAAATTCTTATTGTTTGAGGATTTGAGAGAATAAGCATATACCTGTATATCAGCTGATGAAGGGGTGGTTTAGACACTCAACTTTAGTGCAAGCACTGGATTTGGAGTCAGAAGATCTACATTCTAATCTGGTTTAATATACTCTCTCTCAAGGTTAGTTTCCTCCATCATCTATAAAAGGATTAGAATAGATTATCTCTTTGGCCATTTCCATCTCCATATCCTATGAACCATGAAATAAATGACTGCACTATAACTAAATTTTACTACTTTCTGCCCAGACATTGTGGCCTTCTTTCAAACTACTGTACTTTTGCTTAGGCTATTCCAAAGCTACCTCCTAGTATTTGTCTATTGAATTCCCTACATAAAAAAAAAAAAAACCTCACAGTCAGAGAAACTGAATTGAAAGAAACCTCAAAGACCATCCTGACTAAGAATTCTCTCTACAGTATCTCTGACAAGTAATCAACCAATCCCTACTTAAATATTTCTAGTAAAGAAAAGTCTATCATCCCTGGACCTAACTTCTATACATCGGCAGTCCTCTTATTCTGCTTTTAAATTGCTCTAATTCTTAGAAATTTAGTGATTTTGTGTTGAGGGCTAGGATGGAGTGCTGTTGGCAAAGTTCAGGATAGAACTTCAGGGAACCTATTCTTTACGACTGTGCTTATTATCATCCAGAATGGCTCTCTAGGTCCCCCTCCCAAGTTGCAGTCTCCAGGAGATAGTGAGATAAACAAGAAAACTAGGGAATACAAGGGATATGTAAAATAGACGCCCTCTAGGCTAACATTCTTTAAGACTATAAGACTGGCCAAGTTACTAGGACAGAGACCAGTAAATTGTCATGTAGACTTGCAGTTTCTGCCTATAAATACCCTGACCCTCGGATCAACAAATGGAGTTGCCCTGTCTTCTCTGGCCTGCCTGTGTGTCTTTCTTCTTTGCTGCTGTCACCTAGCCACGTGGGAACGCAGGCCATCTGCCACAATTTTGTTTTTGCTTTGTTCAACTTAATATATTCAGAATATCTAAATGGATTTATGATAGCATGGAAATTTGGGAGTCTCCTATGATAAAAGATACCTCACACTCATGTAGGGTACTTGGGTGCATGTACTTGGACCCCAATTCTAAAATCACATTTCTCTTTCAAAATTACATTTCTCCCTAGCCTCAAAATACTATCTCAGGCAGTTTCTCCCCAGCCCAAGGACACAGCCTTCCCTAGCAACAACCATTATCTCCCTTCCTGTTATAGTAGTCACATGCACCTGTAGAACTCATTAGTTTGAATCAGTTGTGTACTGGCTTAAAGGGGTGTGCACTGGGTCATAACGACATTTACTACTCATTGACCAGTCATGTGTATCATAGACTTGGACATACCTATACTCCCTTACATTTGTCTTGTCTAACAAGGCATTGATGAGAACAACCTGGTTTTTCTGAGCCAGCCCTGACTGCTGGTTGACTTAGTGATGTTTCAGACCTAAAACTACACCTCCAGGTAGCCCCTTCTTGGGCTATTTCCCGATGAATTCTGGGTAAAATACCTGAGCAGTAGATACCAAAAAGTGTATGTTTCTTTAAGAACTGACTACTCCTTAACCACTCCCTAATCCCACCCCAAAACACCTGGTAAGCGTATTTGGCACAAGTGATAACATAGAATATCCTATATAAACTTCCCCTGTACCCCTTTAAGGTTGTAGGTTCCCTAAGAACTCTTGCCCACTGAAAAGCATAATAAATTTTTACCTCGAATTCAACTATGCTTGAGTCGGTGAATTCTACTCCAGACGACCTGCCCCTGGTACCTTGGTCTTTGTGGGGTTCTTGTACCCCACTTCCAGCCCTCATCAATACAACTAGAAATCTATCCATGCCTATGAGACTCATCCATAATCTCCCAAAAGTTTACAGCAGGAGGTCCATCTAGCCTTTGGCTTGCTTGATAAATGGAGAGAGATGGCTAATAAAGACAATACTAGGCTAGAATATAAACATATCTGTAAAATGATATAAAGTATAATGGAAGTTTATGAGCTATATCATCTGATAAAGCAGAGAGAAACAGTGGAGGATAAAACTAGTTTAAAGAAAGTATAGCAAAACATAGATAAACAAAATAATCTCAGGACATTAGAGGATTAAAATGAAGAGAACTACAAGCAGAGGAAAAATTTTAATGAACTTTTAAACAATAGGTCACCATTTTTTCAATGAAATCCTAATTCTTGATCTTATTTATAGGTTGATATGTTTGTGTTTATTGATACTTGTTAAATTCATAATTTTAAAAAAAATAATATTATTTTTAAAAGAAATCTATCTTTTATGTTATTTCCCCCCAAGTTCTGCCCTGTGGCATCAAATAGAGCAAGTCTAATACTTCTTCCCTGAGACAGTTCTTTAAACACTTGAAGTGTATTTTTCCCCTAAATTTTCTCTTCTGAAGAGTAAACATTCCCAATTCCTTTGATTGATCCTTGCATGCTATGATATTAAGACACTCAAATTTAAATTCATTTGTTATCCTATTAATCCTATCACTTTCTTCAAGAATTGATTCTACTCATGAACAATGACCTCTCCCTGATACCAAGCATAAATATTTTGCTTTATAACTCTCTAATGTACTTATTATGCAATATTATAGATTGAAGTCATCTGTATTGGAGGCTAATCAGCTTCCTAAACTGTAAATTCCATTTTCTACAAAGACCATGTCTTGTCAAAAACCACCTCAAGGCTGTATGAATAGTACATACTTAATAAATATTCTATATCAATGGTGATTGCTGATCTAAAATGTCTTTTGATATGCTAAACAAATTTACTCGATCAGAAAATTGCTAGATAAATTGGAAAGACCTGGGATCTAGATATCCCAAATATACATATTATGTATCTGGAATGGGGGGAAAGGGCCATCATGGCTGGCTCTGGAAGATTCTTTTTAACTTTGGGAGGCCAGTATTTAGACATCAAAGAGGAGTTAAAAGATACCTCACACTCATGTAGGAAGCTGACTCCTAAGAGATATCTTAAGAGTAAAAATTGAATTCAAAGGCATTCAAATGTCTTTGGATGCAACTGATCTGTCATCTAAACAGGTTAGAGGCTACACCTTCATCCAGAAAATTTGAAGGGGTGGTCACCTCCACAGATGATATTCATGTAAAATACGTTTTGCTTGCATTTGCAACTATGTCTCTGTGAGCATAGAACAAATTAAGAAGTAATTTAATAACCATGAGGATGGGGACTGTTTTTTCTTTCTGTCCTCAGAATCAGAACAAGTCCTGCTGCCTTCTTTCTCCAGCCACCTCTCCACAATGAATCATCAAACTTTTTTTTAAAATTTTAATTGACATCTTTTCTTTTTACATCATTTTAATTTCTTCCTGTTTTAAAATGAGAACTTTTTGCCCAGGAACATTATTCCACTCCTTTCTCTATTTCCATTCATACTGAGCCATTGGATCAACATTTCTGCCCAGATAAATTATTTTATGAAACTTTTTAATTTTACGGGTGGGAAAACTGAAGCTTATAGTGAGAAGTCAATGTCACATGTATATTTAGCAGAAGAGCTACCCAGATGTCCTAACTCTTAAGTCTAGAACTTTCTTACATCAGAGATTCTCAAATTTTTTGGTCTCAGAATGCTGTTACACCCTTAAAAATTATTGAGGATATCCAAAGGGCTTTGGTTTATTTAGGCAATAACTATCAATATTTACTATGTTAAAATTAAAATATCTTCGTATCATTATAAAAACAGTTTTACCTCATGGATCCCATTGAAAAGGTCTTGAGGACCCCAAGGAGTCCTCAGACCACATTTTGAGAACTACTGTCCCCATGTTATTCTGCCTCATTGGAGGAGGGTTAGATAAAATTGGGTTTAAATCTTTAATGACTTTCAAGGATAAAAATTACAGAACACTTATGGGCTGATTGTATGTGTAAAGGTCTCAGATCAACTTTTTAGAGCCTCACCCACTGGCACTCTCCCTGAGTCAAGACCCAGTAACAAGGGAGTGAAATAAAGCTCCATTGGCCCTACTCAGTGTTCTAACTCAATAACTGGTCAGAATGAGATTGAACCACCCTGAGAATAATGAATGACTCAGTTCTACCTAGATCTTAGTTATCTCTAGTGTCAGATCTCCATTTAATCTAATATTGGGCAAACAAAGGGAACTAAACCCATAATAGTAGAAGGTGGTGATGAGGGAATGAGGAAAAGACAGACAAGGCTATTAATCTTTATTATAGACATTTTAAATGAGGAACAGGCAGTCTCTGGGAGAGGCCTGTAGTATAGATTTAGAGATGGAAGAGTCCTTAAAGGGCATCTAGTGTGGGACACAAAAGTAAACTTACTATCAGTCAAATGACATCAATTCAGCTAAATGCATTTCCAAATTATCCAATGTAGAAATCAATAATCTTATTACCTTTGATACTTTATATTAATCACACCTAAAATCCATTTTAGAGTTATCAAGTATAAAGCAATTACATCCAATTAAAGAAATAATAATAATTACCATAGTCAACATTTACGTAGTGCCTGCCATATGCCACTCACTGTGCTAAACACTTCACAATCTGGATATCATTTTGCTCCTCACAACCTTGGGAGACAGAAATCATTATTATTTTGCTCTTTATGAACTAAGAAACTGAGGCAGAAACAAGATAGCTTGCTTTACATTACACAGCTAATAAATTTCTGCACCTGGTATGTAACTCATTTCCCTGAGCATTTCCAGCATTTTTTCCCTAGCACCTTTCTGTGAGAACTTAGTTTGAAATGAAAAGAGTTAATAGTATCACAGAGTGAGGGTTCTCTGAGCTCAGGGTGTCACAGGATCTCCAAACTGGGGTGGATGGACCTAGGGAGGTTTCTGATTTAAACAATCTTTTCTCTTTTCATGGTCATGGGAGGGTTAACAAGAGGTAGCTATAAAGTACAAATAATATACTTATTATATTTTTCTTCATTTTGGGTCTACTTTCAAACTAGTTGCCTTCCTTCATTACATCAAAATAATAGGTCTATCAATCTTCAAAGAAAATAATATCTAAGTGCTATTTACCCCTAAAATTTTTACAAAATGTAATTCTTACATTTTTTCCTAAAACAAATCCTACAGAGTTTTACACAAAACTCACTTAGACATTTCAGCATATATTGTTAAGTAAAAAAGACTAATCTTCATACTCCTTAGTAATTGATTTCCAGTCTCCTTAATCTCCAAAATCTACTAAGATGTCTTTAGCAGTTCTATAAACTTTGATTATCTGACTTTATTTCTCCAATTCCAACATGACCAAGACTGAAATGACAGGAAAAAAAAATGTATCATGAAGAGTTTTATCTGCCTCTTTTTTTATAACCTAATCTCCTACTGAAAGCCTAAAGTGAGAGTTAGTCCTCCTTACAGAAACAATTGCTTCAAGTACGAAACTTCATTAATCTTTCTCAGCATTCAAAACTTCTTGGCTGTAGCCTTTTAGCAGTTTTTCTGGCTGACTGGATTTTCCCTTTAAAAATCCTATATTTTACAAAGACACAGACAAAACAATAAGACAGACACATAGACAGCATATAAAGAAAAAAACCATTTTGGGGGAGATGAATAGAAACTGTCACTTAAAGCTTCCCAGCAAAACTGAAAGTTCATCTGGTCAGAATAAAACATTTTAATGACTAGTCTTAATTCCTTTGAGTTTCAATAATGATAAAAACCAAATTAGTGGAAACAAATTATCAGCTGAATCTGTTACATATTTATGTCAGATGTCATGTATCTCAATTGCTTGCTGTTTATTCATTCCTGTAACTATTGGGAGTATTCTTTGGTCCCATGCTATCAAAACTCTATCCAAGGAGGAACCCACAGATATCTTACTACTACTGGAACTCATCTTCTGCCATGACTTCTGAAAACCCCAAACTTAACTCTAGATCACCCCACTCCAATTTTTACAAATTGAACCCTTAACTTCCCAATCCTTAGGGCAAACCTAAAACTTTCTGGATAAAAAGAAAAAATCTTAAATTCCCCTCTCTCTTGGTGAAAGGTCCTCTCCTGGCAGGGAAGAAGGATACAAAAATCCAAATCTAAACTTCCTCAACCACTGGAGCAAACCTAAACTTTAAACCACCCCACTCCTTGGGGCAAACCTAAAACTGAATCCAAACCTAAAAAAAAGTTTCCAATCCTTGGGATTGGCTGCAAAATAACCAAAACCTAAACTTTCCCCAATTCCTGGGGCAATTATCAAGCCTTAAAGTAAAGAAATCAAAACAATACCCTAAATGTTACCCAAGCTTAGAAGAACAAAGATTTGAGAGCAGGACTCTGACCTCTGGATGAAGTCTTCTGAAAAAAAAAAAAATTTCTCAGTGAGAAATTAACCAGAGATCTCTAGGGAGCTTTTCTGGAAGGCTGTCAACTGGAGTCTAAATCCTGACTTGACCTAGCATGGTTCACCAAAAACTATGGTGGGTGAAAGATAAAATAACTGAGGAAGACAAAGGTTTGATATGAGCATATCAGTTTATTAAGCAATGCTTGCCAGTTGCCCAAGAAACTGGAACCAGACCTCCTCAGCTTAGGCCTGGAACCCAAATACAGAAGGAGACAGACTTTTATACACCAAAAACAAATGATCAAAGAAGGCCAATTAATTAAAAGTCAATAATACAACATTAGGTAATATCTAATTGGATGAAAAATTAGGAACTTTCCAAGTTGGGAGGGAAGAGAGTGAACAGGTGCAATTCCTTGAATTCAGAAAAAGGAAGTATCCCACTAGTCAAAGTATCTGTAAACAATCAAAGGATCATGGAAATAATAACTGATCAGTAAAGGACTAGTTTTCAGACCTGTAATTTGCTTGAGATATACAATTGGAGAAACCCCCTTCCATCAGGCCTTGGATCTGACCAGGTTTATGGTTAACATAACCTAGGTCCATAGTTAAGGTTATCTAAGCAGCAGGGAGAGGTGGTCCAGTTTCTTAGTCACACAGGTAGGTTCAAACAATGCAATAAGGTTTTCTCCCAATTCCCATAATTGAATAAAATTTTCTCACAAGATAGAAATTGGACTAGACCCACAATTGAATAGAAATTAAACTAGTTCCAAATTTGTGGCATACAACCTGCGTCTTCATGTAGCTTGGTGATGTGGTGAAGAAGAAAGACACATGGGCAAATGGGAGAAGATAGGGCAACTCCATTTATCGATCTGAGGGTCAGGGTATTTATAGATAGAAACCGCAAGTCTATGTGACATTTTACTCGTCTCCTGTCCTAGTGATTTGGCCAGTCTTATTTTCTGAAAGATTGTTAGCCTAGAGGGCATCTATTTTACATATCCTTTGTATTCTGTAGTTCTCTTGTTTATCTCATGGAGACAGCAACATGGGAGGGGCGGGCACACTCCATCCTGGCCCTCAACAATTTCCCCTTCCCCCCTTTTTTTTTTGGCCGTAACCAGAGATAAAGTACTTGGGTTTGAAGACCTTCCCATGAGAGAGAAGGAGCCTATAAATAGGTGGCCGATACAGAGAAACAAAGGGATAGAGGTAATATACACCTGAACCAATGGAACAAGGATGCAAAGGGATTCGTATTAGCAAAATAATCCCAATCACACTTGCAGTTTCATTGAGGTCAAGATTTTCCTTGGAGTCCTGATCTATATCATTAGTAGAGTTACTATAATAGGAGTAACACAAATAGAAATTAACCTATAATCACATCTCATGGACAATCTTGCAATCTTATTTCAAGAACATAAACTTTGTTTCCCACTACCACAATAGTTTCCCTTAAAGCATCCACTAAATAGTATGTACGGATAAACCAATTGATACAGAGGAAGTCAATGCTGCCACAAAGCTTATAATGCCTAAAATAATGCAACTTATACATCTTTTCTGTCTTACTTTCAAAATTAACTGTTTAAAAGTTTGATCAGATACAGACATATACCAGCCTTTACTTTTGATAGGCATTAAAGCAAACCTAGGACACATAATTACAGATATAATGCTAGTATTAGCTGTATGAAAACCAATGTATTCAATGATAGTACAATTAAACCATGTTATTTCCCAATCATAAAAGCAAAAATTCTATCTATATCAATTTGTTTCCCAAATACCTTTGACCCAAATCCTACCGTAATTACCTCCTCAATCTTCCCTCCCCATGTCACCACTCTAACCCAAGATGGATTATGTACAAAAAGTCCATCTCTCTTCCTCTCAATCAGTTCCTTTTTCTGCAGTGGTCAACTGGAGGGTGCCTAGAAACAGAATGAGTATCTTCATTGTCTTGTCAGTCTCATGATCATGGCTTCTTCTTTTTCCTCAATCCATATCTTCTCCAATGTGCAGAGGTCAGATGTTTCTTTCTGCTATCCAGATCATTTCTTCACCATTCCCTGTGGAAATACAAGGATACCCTTGCCCCCACATTAACAGTTTGGGTCATTCAGTTTCACCTTCACTTTTTTTCCAATCAGTGAGGTGTGTTTTGCCTTTTTGAAACTGTTTTTGAGCAGGCATAAGCTCCTCTCTATCTGGTGTCAGGTATACAACACCATGTCAACTCTTCTCCTTATTCTTTTGCCTTCTTCTCCCCCTTTTGTTTTAGGAGGATAGTTTTTATGTCATGATTGTGACATTCTACAATGGCTTGACCAGTAGGATTATATGGGATGCCAGTTCTATGCTATATTCTGTATGACAGACAGAATTTAGTAAAGGCTTGACTAGTATAAGCTGGACCATTATATTTTTATAATTTGTGGAATACCTAGAGTTGCAAAATACCTAAACAGATGATTAATAACAAATTTTGTTGATTCCCCAGTCAGTGGGGTGGCAATAGTATAACCTGAATGTGTGTCTATAGTCACATGAAGGCATCTATTCCTTCCAAATTCTGAGATTGATAGGGTTCAGACTCTGGGAGCCTCCTTGAGCTCCCCTGGAATCTTCCCCCTTAATCTGGCCTTTCTTACTCAAATCTAATCTTCCCATTTGTTCCAGCAGTCTCAGGAAGCCCATGGGCTTTTCACTATCATTTCAAGTCTCTGTTGCACTCCCCACCCATGATCCCATCAAAACCCCAGTCCCAGGCTGCCCACCACCCTCATCAAGATATGTATGCATTCTCATACTTCCCTATCAAGATCTCTGGATTGCCCCACCTGCTTCCCACCCAAACCCCCCCATTGTCTGATATCTCCTGCTAACCTCCAGCTATTTCCAGCCTTTGACCCTCCTTGGATTCCCTCCTTGGACTGCTCCTCAAGACCCTCCCTGAACCTCTCCTCTCATCACCCTGGAATACCAGACCTACCCCCACATTCCTCCTATACTCTTTTCTGTATTTAAGTTCCATCTTGCCTCCATGGAGGCGCTCAGATTCAATCTAGCTCAGACTCTGTCTATCTGGAATTGTATCGGGCCCACTTGTGAATACAAGTGTTACTAATGCTTAGGCTCTGTAAGAAGCAACCCAATTAGGTGAATCCTTAATAAACTGTTTTCTTTGACTTTAAGAAGGCTTGAGTCGAATTCATTTGAGCACGACCCGGACTGTCGGTATTTTGGGGTCCACCCAGCACCCTTAAACCTCAACTGAATGTTTGTGACATCCATTTGCCATATTTCAAGAGGATTGTATCCTTGAGAATTGATGGATATATTTGATGGAGCTGGCAAAAATGGAATGCAGTGTGGACAAGACTTTACTACAATGTTTCTTGCTTGCTCTCTAGTAATGTGAAATTGTCTGTGAAGCATGGAAGCTGACTGATGAGATTGGTTGTAGGAATGCTATGCTCCTAAAATTGTCAGTGTGAGCAGGCTGTCCACACGTCTATTTCTATCTACAATAGGCCCTGGCAGTTGTGTATGAGATGGGATCCAAGATCTTTTGGGGTAAGGGATGAAGGTCTCAGCCTCTGAAATTGCTTCCTGCTAAGATTGGATGTCGAGCTATCCCTGCCTCAGTGGGTCCTTTTCAAGGGATACATAGCCTGAGCAATTATCTGGAAGTTGATGACTCACTCTGGAAAAGTCAAATCTTCCATGGAGGTTAGACAAAGACCAAACAGGAACAAAAGGAATATAAACAAAAGACAATTTCCCAGGCTGTAACAGACAAAGGAAGGCTGGGCTAGGCCAAGGGCAACAGATTTGAATATGAAAGGCTAGATTAAGTGGGAAGATTCAGGAAGACCTGGCTACAAATGTGAGTATGAAAAGTCAGGTTAAGTGGCAAGATTCCAGGGGAGTTCAGGGAGGTTGCCAAAGTCTACCCATCATTCACACTGCTTCATTTTCCTCCACATTTTCACCATAGACAAGATAGCTCACAAGCTACCACCCTTCACCAGCATAACTGCATTGTCCCAAACAAAAGAGATTTCAAACTTGAAACGCACAACTGAACAGATATGCATTGCTGTTCCACAGACCAGTTTCTCCCTCTCTGACTACATTCACTCTGGAAGAAAAACTTGTTAATAAGTTCAAACACCAATTTCAACCCCTGCCCAGGCCATGGAATGACCACAAATTCAGATCAAAACAGCAAGATCTTTTCTTCTTTATAGATTATTACATATTAATTTATCAATTACATTGTCTTGAAAATGAAAATTTAGTAGGCTTTACAAGAGAGATTGTTTTAAAATATTTCTTCTAAAAATGTTTTCTTTTGTTTTAAAACAGTTTAAAATTTGTCTTGATGTTAACAGTCACTAAACTTTCATAAAGAAAATTAGTTGAAATGATAGTTTAAAATGATAGTTCTGTTTTTACTTTGAAACAAAAATAAACCTTTTTCAAATTAAAATCCATTAAAGCTTAGTTGGTATAAAAGTGTTCTTAAGTAATACAAATTCCCAAAGTATTAGAACAAACAAAATTCTTAATTATCACAGAATTACTAGATATCACAAAATGCTTTAGTCAAAAAGGTGCAATATACTCTCACATTGATAACAGTAAGAGACTGATTACAGAAAAACACTACTGCTAATAAAATGCTTTTAAACAATGGGGACATCTTAAATGAGTCTTAAGTAGTTTACTTAAATTGCTGAACATATTCTAATTTTGGATAAAAATAATATTAGATTTCCCAGTAAGATTATACAAAAGGGGCTCATATGTTTTGTTGGTCACTTGATATTGATCATAGAAATTGCTATAGAAAGAGAAAACAGGTGACATAGCAAATATGACAGGATAAAACATCCTTGACTTTGTTTGAATTCAGGTGAGAGTAAAAATTCTCCAATTATGCAGTATCTGTTTCATAGCCAGACTCAGGAATGGTCAGGTGGGAAATATTCCCTTTGAGTAGCTTGTGGCATTTCTCTCAGATACTGTTTTAATTCAAATTCGAAACAAAAATATTTATAGTCTCAAATGTCTTTTGCCTTAAACAGCAAAATTCACTAATCAGCTCAGAGCCAGATAGTCATTTCTATTCTCATGGAGTTGCAATAAGCAATAAAGATTTACCAGGATTCATAAACATAAGGGAATTCCATTTAAGATATTTTCCTTTTCAAATTTAAAACTTGTCCTGATGTAAAAGCCAATTGCCAAAAATCCTCTCCATTTATCACATATAAATATTATTAATAGAAGACTGGGCTTACTAAATGTAGGGGCTGGTTGACTTGTGATCTCATACTACTGAGGCCCAACGCCTACTCTTGGGGAGGGTAAATTAAATTCCCTATTATTCTTTAGCATTCTCTTCTCTTGATCTTATCTGGGATGATAAGAGTTATCTTTAGCAGTCCTATCAATTCACTGTAGTCCTAACTGGATGATGAGTTGGGACTGCAGGGCAAAAAAAATCTTAATGGTTTTCAAGTTAATTTTACTTCTGTGTCCACTCCTTAAGAACTTTGAAAGAGAGGGCTTTTGAACCTATCAGCTGAAGTGAGGGAGACTTCTGGACAACTATCCAGTGGCGTCAAGTCCCCCTTCTTTCTACTGGAGAGTTCAAAAGCTTTATCTCTGCTGAGGTGTCTCTTTTTCAAATCTATGCATTTTTCCAATTTGCCTTAGTGCCAAATAATATAACAAATTCTGATCAGTCTTAAACATCCAATTAGGAGTGACATGTTTCACTTAAAATATGACCAGAATAACTACTTTTTGGTTATTTCCCATTATACAAAAACTTTTCTCTTTTAGGTGAGGCATGAGATAATTAAAATGCTAGTCAGCCTGCCTCTGATATGAGGGGAAAAGTTTCCCTGACCTCTTCTTGTCTTTCTCTCTACCTTCACAACCTGGCCAGGGTTAGAAGGTAGAAAAAGAGAGAGAATTTTACCAACAACTTTCCAACAATTTCCAAAACTTTCATGCTTTCCTTAAAACTGCACATATGTTATTTCCTTGTATACCTTATCTGAAACTGCCTTTAGCAATATAAGATTAGTTTTCCTCTTTCTTTCTCCTATTCTCCTCCCTGATGCAGTCATCAGAGAGAAGGGATGAGGGGGAAGGAAAGAGAAAACATGGGAAGGAGATTAACACACACTCACACAGACATAGAGACAGAATACGTATACAGACAATAAAAAAGAATTCAAAAACTGAGAAAAGATTGTCAGAAATCCTCTGCACAAATTAGACCTTGGCTTAATTTCTTTTTCTTTGTTCCAAACATACTTAATGAAATTCAAATTTCCATATTAAGTAATCTCCTTCAAGAGTGTTTTATCTAAATTACACCAATCAGTGAAGCATAGGGCTGTCTAGAAGAGACTAAATGTAAGGATTACTTGGGCCATAATTGATTTCCCCTTGTTTTAATTCCTTTAAAAATTTAAAATCCAGAGGGATGAATTCTCTTGCAACTCTCCCTGGTTATTGGGATCCAGGGTTTCTGGAGGAGTATAGAATGGCAGTGACTCTGTGGGAGCTGAGGATTTCAGGGGTGCTGAGTCTTCCTCTGACTAGGAATCTACCTCTTCTCCCCCTTACTGCTTTTCCATGTCTGCCCCTACCTGAGTGTTTCTGCCTTTAAAAAGTATCTGTGCCATTGTTAACCTTACTTTTGCTATTTACCTGTCAGTTTAGATTTCTTATGAACAGAATCTGCTTTTTGATTCTGTTAACACAGTAAGCTCTCCCCGTAAGCCTGTAATTGCTGAGATTTTACCGTGTCTGTGTGGACCTCGGATAAAGTGAAATGCCCCCACAGGGATTCTTCAAGTCTTCCCCTTACCTTAGTTGCTTTGTCACAACTCGGAGCTCCCAGGGGGCCACTATCACCGAAAGATGAGCCCTGATCCTGGTCAGGTCCCTGTTGAGGCTCCATTTGTGGTGGAAGGCCTGTGTCCCCACATGGTTTGGTGATGTGTTGAAGAGGAAACACACATAGGCAGGTGGAAGAAGATAGGGCAACTCTGTTTATTGATCTGAGGGTCAGGGTATTTATAGACAGAAACTGCAAGTCTATGTGACATTCTACTTGTCTCCTGTCCTAGTGATTTGGCCAGTCTTATTGTCTTAAAGACTGTTAGCCTAGAGGGCATCTATTTTACATACCCCTTATATTCTGTAGTTCTCTTGTTTATCTCATGGAGATAGCAACATGGGGGGTTGGGGCAAGGAGAGCCATTCTGGATGATAATGAGCACAGTCTCAAAGAACAGTTTCCCTGAAGGCCTATACTGAACTTGTCAACCATACTCCATCCTGGCCCTCAACACAAATTGAGTCACAAGATAGAGTTAATGTGATTCACTCACTTCTCTCAACCAACTGTTTGGTGTCCTAATCTCCTCAATTCCCTCACCTGACTAAAAATCTACTAACTGAGACTGAGAAGGAAGAGTCAGATAAATAGGTGGAAACAGTAAAGACTAGTGCCACAAAAAAACTAAAGAGAAAATAGCATTAAGGAGAACATGGTGCTTAAAATATTAAAGGCTTGCAAAGAGGCTGAAAAGGTAAAGACTGAAAAAACTCCATTAGAATCAACAGCCAAGAGATCATGAGTAACTTTGGCAGAAGCAGTTTCAGTTGAATGATGAGGATTGAAGCCAGACTACAAAGAGTTAAGAAGAGTGAAAAGAGAAAAGGAAGCTGAGTTACCAATTGTAGATGACCACAAGAAAATCACAAGAAGGAGGCAAGATATAGTGAGAACTTAACTGAGAAAGGTTACACACTATGGCCAAGTTGGATTTGTAACAGAAATGCAAGGCTGATTCAGCATAAGTAAGACTATAAATGTAATAGACCATATTAACAATATGAATTTTTTTAAATTTGATTTTTATCAATAGAGGTTGAAAATACTTTTGATAAAATCCAGGACTCTGTGGGAAGATGGTAGAATAAGGCAGGAAATTACCTGATTCCCTAAATTCCCCCCTAAACCATATAAAATGATGCATCAAAGTGAACTTTGAGTCACAGAAATAATTAAAATCAGGGTAAAGCAGTTGTTTGCCTAAAACAATTTGGAAGAATATTAGGAAAGACCCAGTCTCCAGGGGTGGTGATTTGACCTGATTGAAATGCACTTAGCTCTGGGCATTTACCAACAAAAGAACAAAAAACAAGCCCTCGATGCAGCCATATCAGGTAGCAATCTCAGCTCCAAGAACTTTTTGATTTACACAGTGATAATGTATGGGTCAGACAGCTAACCAGAGAAAAGTTGCAGAGCTCTCCACTGGTAGTAGATGCTAGGCTCCAGTGCACTGGCCTATGGTACCAGGCTGTGACTGTGGTCAGGTAGCAGTGAGCACACACTGGTGAATACAGTTGCAGAGGGCAGACACCCTGCTGGCTCTGGGCACTTGGGGAGTCCCTGGGTTTTGGTTCTAAGGCAGAGGGGTGAGCTGAAGTTTGCAACTGTGGGAGGAATCCCAGAGAATAAGATTGTTTGCAATGACAGTGTTGCAAGGAACCCTTGTGATCACTCAGGGGTAGAGAGGAATACCTGAAGTCAGGTACACAGATGGAGCCCAGAAGACAGTCCCACAAACAATCTGAAGCCTAAGATTTATCCCCCATACCTCAGGATAATAGACTAACTTTAACACAAAGTTATCAGAAAAGAAATAATCCTCTAAAAAATGAGGAAGCAAAAGAGGAAAAACCGAACCATAAATAGCTATTATGGTGATAGAGAATATCTAGGTTCAAACTCAGAAGAAGAACATGAAGTTAAAACAGCTACTTCTATCTCAAAGAAAAAACCAAAATAGTCACAAGCCCAAGAAGAGTTTTTGGAAGAGCTTAAAAAGAATTTTGAAGATCAAATGAGAGGTTGCAGGAAAATTAGGGGAAAAATAAGTGCAATACAAGATAATCAAGAAAATTATGAAAAAAAAAGTCAATCAATTTGAAAAAGAGATCCAAAAGCTTGCAGAAGAATATAATTCCTTAAAAAATAGAATTGGGCAAGGAGAACCTACTGACTTCCTAAGATCTCAAGAAATAATAAGATAAAATCAAAAGAATGACAAAATAGAAGAGAATATAAAACATTCCATTAGAAAAACAACTGATCTGAAGAAAAGATTGAGGAGAGACAATATAAGAATAGTTGTACTACCTGAAAGTTATGATCAAAAAAGGATTCTACATACTATGCTTCAAAAGGTTATTAAGAAAAATTGCCCTGAAGTTTTAAAATTAGAAGGTAAAATACAAATAGAAAAGTAGTAGATCACACCTGAAAGAGATCTCAAGATGAAAACTCACAGGAACATCATAGGTAAGTTTCAAAACTCCCAGATCAAGGAGAAAATACTACAAGCAACTAGGGAAAAAGCAATATAAACACTGTAGAGCTACAGTCAGGATAACACAAGATTTAGCAGCTTCTACATTAAAAGACCAGGGGTCAATATATTTGAAGAGCAAGGCAGTTGGGCTTGCAACCAAGAATAACTTACCCAGCAAAGCTGCATGGTATTCTAAGGGAAAAAAATGGGCATTTAATGAACTAAAGAAGTTTCAAGTTTTTATGAAGAAAAGCCAAAACTAATGGAAAATTTGGCCTACTAGACTCAAGAGAAACATATGAAGATAAATATTAAATACCAATTATAAAGGACTTAATAAGAATAGAGTCCTTACTTCTTATATGGGAAAACAGTATCTGTGACTGTTAAGAATGTTATCATTACTTGGGTAGTTTGACAGAGCAACCATAGATAGAATGGGGTTGGGTTCAGTATGATGGGATGATCCTAAAAAATAAAATTGAGAAGGGAGAGGTAAAATGGAGCAATTATTGCATACAAATGAGATTCGGAAGAACTGTTACAGAGGAGGCAGGAGGGAGTAGAGGGTTGGTAGTGCTAGAGCCTTATACTCACCAGAACTGGATTCAAGATGGAAATATATATATATATATATTCTAAACTTACAGAGAAACAGGAGTATGAAAGGATGGAATAAGAAACAGACTCTTAGAAGCATGTGTAGGTCAAGAAATAGGAGAATAAGGGGAGAGGATAAAGAAGGGATTTTTAGAAGGGGTGAGGATTAGGGAAGCAGTGGTTAGATGTAAATTGAATGTTTGAACAGAGATATGATAAAAAGAAAGGGAGAGAAAGATAAACAGTGATGAAAACAGGATGAAGGGAAATGCACAGCTAGTGATTTTGAAAGAGAATAGGATAAATTCACCCATAAAATGGAAATGGATAGTAGACAGATTAAAAAACAGAATTTAACAATATGTTGCTTACAAGAAACACATTTAAAAATGAGATATATGCAAAAAAAAGTGTAGCAGTCATGATCTCAGACAAAGTTAAAACTAAAATAAATTTAATTAAGAGATAAAGAAATGCATTATGACAAAAGGTACCACAGAAAATAAAGTTATATCAGTACTAAACCTTTAAGCACCAAATGCTATAGGATCCAAATTTGTAAAGGAAAAGCTAAATGAATTACAGATGGAAATAGATAGCAAAACTATAATAGTGGAGGACTTCAATCTACACCTCTCAGAATTAGATAAATCTAACAAAAACATAAATAAAAAAGATTTCAAGGAGATGAATAAAATCTTAGATATGCTAGATATGACAGATATCTAGAGAGAACTGAATGGGAATAGAAAGGAATACATCTTTTTCTCAGTGGACATGGTACCTTTACAAAAATTCTCTGTATATTAAGGCATAACAACTTTATAGTTAACTGCAGAAAAGTGGAAATACTAAATGCATCCTTTTCAGATCATAATGAAATAAAAATTACATTTAACAAAGGATCATGGAAACAGAGGTTAAAATTTTTTTGGAGACTAAACATAATCTTAAAGAATGAGGTTAAAAAATAAGTCATAGAAACAATAAATAATTTTAATAAAGAGAATGATAATAATGAAACAACACATAAAAACTTATGAAATGGGGGAGGCAGAGACAAGATGGTGAGAAAAAAGGCAGGACTCCCTTGAGTTTTTCCCCAAAATCTCTCCAAATAACTTTAAATAATGCCTCAAAACAGATTTTAGAGTGGCAGAACCCACAAAATGACAAGGTAAAACAATTTTCCAGCCCAAGACTACTTAGAAGATCAGCAGGAAATGTCTGTTGCATGAGATTGAGAGTGGAATATGGTCCTATGCAGGCCATACCAGTGTAGACTGAGCCTCAGCAAAGAAGCAGTAAGCTTGCAGTAGTGACTGCTTCCATATCTCTCAGCCCACAGAGGGTAAGAGGATCAAACAATTGATGAGAAGGAGAATACAAAGGTCTCTTTGTTGGCATTGGGGGCCAGACTCTGTTGCTTTACCCATACTTGAATGTGGGTCACAATTCTGGATGGCAGTCCCAGGGCAAGTAGGAGCACTAGCACACCAGACCTTATAGCTGCAATTGATGGGGGACTCTTGTTGCAATTTCAGGACAGGCAAGAGTGCTTGTGGTCATTCACAGACCAGAGCACAGGGCAGGAGGAGAGTAAATACACCTTTTCTTAGATCATATCACCTTGGAAGAACTGAAAACTTACAGATCCCTAGAAGTATCTCTGAAAACTGCTGCACAAAAGCCCTGAAGCCTGGGACAGTGTGCCCTCCACCTGGAAGCAGAGCTAAATGAAAAAAGATTGAAGTCAAGAAATAGACTGGAGAAATGAGCAAACAACAGACTGACTATAGAAAGTTATTATGGTGACAAGAAAATCAAAACACAAACTCAGAAGAAGACAACAAAGTCAAAAAAACTACATCCAAGTTCTCAAAGAAAAACATGAATTGATCTCAGGACATGGAAGAACTCAAAAATAATTTTAAAAATCAAGTAAGAGTGGTAGAGGAAAAAATGGAAAGAGAAATGAGAATGATGCAGGAAAATCATGAAAAACAAATTCACATAAATCATCAGCATTATTGTGTTACTATCAAACACAGCAGGTAACACAAGAAAGAGAAATTCTTTTAAAACGATTGTAGAAGCTATTAAATATTTGGGAGTATGCCAACTAAGCTTTACACAGGAACTATAAAACACACATTGCAGAAATAGATAGACCTAAATAGTTGAGGAAATGTTGATTGCTCATGCCTACAGTATTTACTTATTCAATGTTGTGTCAATTAAACTACCAAAGAAATATTTTAATAGAGCAAGAAAAAATGATGAAATTCATATTCAGAAACAAAAAGTCAAATATCTTAATAGTAATAATAAAAAAAAAGAAGAAAGGAAGGAAAAAAGAAGGAAAGAAGGAAGAAAGGTAAGAAGGAAGGAAAAAAAGGAAGGAAGGAAGGAAGGAAGGAAGGAAGGAAGGAAGGAAGGGAAGGAAGGGAAGGAAGGAAGGAAGGAAGGGAAGGGAAGGAAGGAAGGAAGGAAGGAAGGGAAGGAAGAAAGGAAGGAAGGAAGGAAGGAAGGAGGTTTAATAATGCAGTCCTCAAACAAATCATTAAAATTATTTACCACTGATTGAAAAACAGAGATCTATTAGTGGAATAAATTAAATACAATATAAAAAAGCAAATGAACATAGTTGTATGACATTTGATAAAACCCCAAGCCCTAGTTAAAGAAGGAAGTTCTCACTAAATGACAAAACTTTTAAGTCATTTTTTTTTTCTTGCCAACTTAAGGTAATCTTCCTCACTGTTGTTATGCAGTGATTTCATCATATTCAACTCTTCATGATCCCATTTTAGGTTTTCTTGGCAAAACAAAATACTGGAATAGTTTACCATTTCCTTCTCCAGCTCATTTAACAGATGAGGAAACTGAGGTAAACAGGGTTAAATAACTTGCCCAGGGTAACACAGGTGGTAAGCATCTGAGGGTGAATTTGATTTCAGGTCTTCCTGACTCTAGGTCTGGCACTTTAGTCATCGAACTACCTAGCCGCCCCATAAACCTGTAGCTTCAACTCTGGCAAATCTAGGGCTTGGTTAGTGTATTATTATGTTTGGGAGACCTCAAATTAAAAATGACCCTTTATATAAATACATTACTAGATCCTTTATACTTTCCTAGTGAACTAGTAAATTATTAAATATGCTGCTTACCTAATTGTACATAATGAAATTACACATGACCTAGTGTTATAACTGCTAGCTTGGCAGACTGGCCAGCCAAGGCTGCAGCCTCTCCAACCCTCAGTTTGCACAGTTGTTACTTTCTCTTATCCCTTACCAACCCCAACTAATTAGTCTAGGTTTGTTCCTTTTTTATAAGATCAGGTCTCAGAAATTGAAAGGGAGGCTTAAAGAGGGTCAAAATACCTTTTACATTCACATTGCATATAACTCTACCCAGACTATGGTGTGGTTGTGCCCAGTGAGAGAAATTATTAGCTTACTATTGTATTAATAACCAATTATTAAATTGAGATTCAGATTTTTCTCTTCAATTTCCTCATTAAGGCTAACTCCTCTAAAAAGTCAGTTTCTGAAGGATATGGCCAACTGAAGCAATCACTCCAACCCTCAAGGATTATACTCTTCAATCTTGAGTGAAACCCCACCCAACTAGGAGACCTAAATTCTGTTTAGAACATAAACAGAATCCAGTCTGGTTGAATTCTTACACTGAAGAAAGGAGCCCCTGTCCTTGTACCCCTTAATTAGACTCTAGGGTGGCCTAGCTCATGAAGGAGAAAACCAACCAGAATAGCCTGGATAGAGATGGATTCCCCTGTCCAGATTGCTAGAGGGGCTAAGCCTCAGGATCAAGCCGTATTCTCAGCCAGAAAAGGTGAAGACTTCTAGCCTACCTCCTCATTAAATGTCCACCTATCAGGGTTGATTTTCACTTATCAGGGCATTTCCTTTTAAAAAGAAAAAAAAAACTTTCAGGCTCTCCAATGAATTGTCTTTGGTTAGAGAGAAATCACCAATTTATTATTAGCTAGCCTGATGAACAAATTGATTATTTATCACCCAGAAACTGTCTCTGGGGATTTTTTATACTGGCCCCTCACTTTGCTTGTATGCTCCTTTATGTGGCATAAATGAGTGAGGGGAAAATAGTTGAAGCTTCTGAAGCTTAATGCCATGCTCTAAGTTTTCCTTCAATAGTTCAACCATATTGTCTTGCTTGCCTCATCAGCCAGTCATATAATATTGGGCAACCAATCCAAACAAGGAGAATAGCACACTCTTCCCCTTGAGAATCTTCTGTTAATGTTTAAATTGATTTTATTCGAATAGCTGAATATTGTATAACAGATGGGTTCTTGTTAGTGCATACATATTTTCTGTACAGATTGAACATTATTTTACTGGTAAAGCAGACTCTGTTACAAAAAGATTATTGGAATATTTTATGCCATGATTTGAGAAGTCATTGTAGATGAAAAGTGATCTAGGAATGCATTTTGTGCATTAAGTAATAAAAGAAATTTGTAAAATTCTCCAAATTCAATAGTATTTCTATTTTCTTATTTCCCCTCATTCAGGAGGAACTGTATAAAAATTCAATGGTATCATGAAAAATGAGTTAGCTAAGATATTCACTGAAACTGAGTTGAAATGGTGAGATCCCTTATGAGTATAAGATCTACTCCAAGCAGAAAATTGACCTAAGCCCAAATGAGGTACAATGTATCCTGTGAGAATCCCAGTATCCTCACCACTTATATTTTCTTACACAAATCTCCCTTTGGCTAATAGGTTACCTTATTGTTCAATGTTGATAAAGTGTGTGAAAGCCTTCTGCTCACATATCTTAGGAACCTTGCCAAAAGCTCCTGATAGACTATGCCAATCCCTGTACCTGATATTTTGGTCCATGCCAAAGTCCATTGAACAAAGGCAGAAGAAACCACATTGGAAAGAACTCCATGAGTGGAACAGATGGCAGACTAGGGGCAGCCACCTAGCTGAACTCTCCCTACATTCCAAATAAATTTAAAATAATGCCTCAGATCAAATCTTGGAGTGGCAAAGACAACAAAAAGTCAGTGTGAAATATTTTTCCAGCCTACAAAAACTTAAGAGGTAGGAAGAAGTCTGTAATATCAGGATGGAGGTTTGGGTAGATGTCTTTCTGGAGCTCATATATGTAAGAATGACTGTAGAAACAACAGCAGCTTTGGTAGTTCTCAACCCAGAGATGGTAAGGGTGTCAAAGGAGTGATCAGAAAAAGCTTATAGGGACCCTCCACTGACACTGGGTATAGCTGGTGCTGATGAGCAGCTCTATTGCCTATACACAGTTCTGGTCACAGTTTCAGGGTAGAGAGGAGCACTTGTGGACAGTCACAAGGGAACAGAGCCCTGGTCACAGCACCAAAGCAGAGAGAAGTGCTAGCACATACAGCTGCAGGGGACCAGGGGCCCTTCCTTGGTAAAGACTGGAGTATAGATCAGGAAAGCAGTGACTACACATCAAAAACTCACAGACCTCCAGAATGAGCTATGACAGCAGCAGCGCAAAAAAAGCCTGAAGCAAACTTCAGGGAAGCACAATGCCTTCCCACCCCCAGGAGAGCAGAGTCCAACTTTAATATAAAGGTAAAGGTCAAGAAATTATTTGGAAAAATGAACAAACGACTAGAAAAAGGATTTGAACATAAAAAGCTACTATAGTGGCATAGAACACCAAGATATAAACTCAGAAGAAGACAACAATGGGAAAACAGCTACCAAAAAAACCTCAAAGAAAAATGCTAATTGGACCCAAGCCCAATAAAAATTC